>CM057810.1:16168486-16807930 GCA_030067965.1 Latrodectus elegans | reverse complement strand
TAATAGTTATGAAATCTACTACTTTTTCACGCATATTATGCAGGAATATCAAGTTAGTCAATTAATTTGATAAATTCAGAAGGATATTTATCCCCTTCTTTATATACATCCATATAAATTTTTTTAATTATGTTGAAACTTCTGTGGCAAGAAATTTCTGAAAATTCAAATGAGCAAATCATTTAATATTTATTATAAATAATCGTTTCTTTTTTTTTTTTATCTAAATAGAAATTTTCTTACATTTAGAAATTAAGATATGACTGATTTAAACTTTTCAGATTATGAATTTAAATTATAAGCAGAATCATACAGAGAAAATGGCCTTTTTCATAATTTAAATATAAGCGTTGAATGACTTTTCCTAACGAAATAGGTTCCGATTTATAGTAACTTTAAACTACAATTCACGCTAAAAAGAACTAATACTAAACAATTTCACGTCGCAAGTATTAAGAGGTTCAATGTATAGTCCGTTAAAGGCGTTCTTCTGATGGAGTATTCTACATCCGTTTCTAAGTGCATTTTTAGCGCTTTCCCTCCCTAACACACACACACAACCCTTCCAACCCGAAAATACTCATAGTATCAACAAGTATTTCAAATAAAAAAAAATGCAAGCGAAGGAAGCAGCAGGGTGATCTAACACAGTAAGTGGGTCAGTGGAGGTCAGAATACGAAGAGCTAGGGATGATTCCCGGAAGTCCGATATGGAATAGTTTAAAAAGAAAG
Source organism: Latrodectus elegans (assembly GCA_030067965.1). NCBI lineage: Eukaryota > Metazoa > Arthropoda > Arachnida > Araneae > Theridiidae > Latrodectus > Latrodectus elegans. The sequence continues at coordinate 16,807,198 of CM057810.1, read as the reverse complement.
ACTGCCAGTTTCTCGCGGGCGTGTGTCTTCTTTTAAACATTATCCGCCTCAGAATAGTTGGCAGGATTCAGATTAAAATTTTCGCAGCAGTTGATGGTGATTTTGCGTGAACATCGCCAATTGTCACTTAAAAGAGAATTGTCACTGTTTGATGGAAAGTTTGTCATTAGGAAATTACCAGAGTGGAATAGATGTATGTAATTGCGAAATGGCTGAATGAATATGGTCGCGTGGACAAACATCCTTCGAAATTGTAATCTTTGGAGTTGAAAAACAGGGTAAAAAAAGTATGATTTCTTTTACTGGTATTCTTTTAATGACTCTAAGCAAAACAATTTTAATGATGCTTCTCCAGGAATGCTATAGTTGTCTTACACAGTTCAACAAGGAAATAATAAGAAAAACTTTTATCAAATTTTTATTTAATCTTTGCAAATGATTAAGGAAATATTAAAATTTTAAAGCAAGAAATATTTGTAAGAAAGGCATCCGTAAAAATAGTTTCACACTAATTTTCGCAATATTTTTTATTTTTAAGTACATTTTTATTCGATTAAAGAATATAATTTATCAAACTAAATGTCAGACCGTTTCTTTACTGCACCAAAGTAATAAATATAACATTTTCAGATAAAGGAAAATTTTACTGATATATATATATATATATATATATATATATATACTGTTAATTAAACAGTCTGATCTTAAAAATCCCTTTCCGGATACCTTTAATTCGGGCAGAATTCTTGTGTCAAACAATCAATAAGGTTTGGATTTCAAACATTAGAAGGTTTGTTTCAATATTAAATTAATTAGAAAATTTTAAAATTTAGTCTAAAAGTAATTTTAAAATTGACGAAGTAACTTACATTTTATTTGACAGATTTGAATAATTTTGTTTTCAATTATTCTTTGTAAAAGTGTGTTATTATATAATGCTCGATTATTAGGATTTCTATCGTCCAGCACTATAAGGGACGGAAGTGATGACACCTTATATTGGGGCATCCAGTGGGAAGGAGGTGATTCATCGTTACCCCGAATGTAGGTCTTCATAATTTAGAGGTAGGGGCTAAGCAGAAGACATTACGACTTGGCCTGTCAACCCCATAGATACAATTTACATGTAGGACATTGTGATTATGACATATTTAACGTGCTGCAACCACTATTTGCGAACACGACGGATCTTCGATAGGATCAGAATCCCTAACCAACCAGGCCATATCAGTCCTCTTATAACTATTTTGAAGTTAATTTTACTAAGCAGGACATTTGATGATTTAGAAAAAACCCAAGTTCAACAAACTCTATTTGATGAAGTCTAGAACATATCTAATTTTAACTAATTAGGCTTTTAATTTTCTCGGTGTAACTTTCATTTTTCAATTAATATTAAAGTTGAAAAAAAAATTCTACAGAAAAAAAGTAATTCCTAATCATATAAAAATGAGTTATCTATTTTCTATAAAAAGAATTACATCTATTTTATTTTTCATTTTTTTATTCTTTTAATCACATTCAATAAAATCACAGCATAATTAAAAATCTACTTCTTGCTAATAAAATATTATATTTGCATACCTTGATATAGAATTGTACTAAAATATTAATCTTCATTATAAGCTTAGTATTATATATAGTATAATTACAATTTTGTTTACTGAAAGAAAATTTTAAAATATTCACTTTTTCAAAATTATTTCTTCATTTGAAGACAAATGACTAAAATAAATAGTAATTTTTTTAATTATTCGAAATATTTGCTTGGTTTTTCACTACAGTTTTATTTTGTAAATGACTGTAAATTCGATATTTCTTAACATTGTGAAACGTTTTAAGGCAAAAGACTTAAAATAAAATATTGATCTTTCGAAGAAAACAATTGTACTTAGATAGGAAACTTTATTTTAAATATTCCAATTTTTTGTGCCTAAAGCATAGATTTAAAAGAACGATTATACGTTATTTGAATGGATACATAATTTTAAAACAAGACTGTTTATTTTTTTATTTTAAATAAAAAATATTAATTTTAATTTTGATAAAATTATTAATAACGGATTTTCAGAAAAATAGTTTAAATCTTCTGCTTCGAAATACAGTATGGCCCGAAATTACAGAAACTATAATGATTAATTAATATTTTACTCTTTATAATATATTTATTACATATAAGGTATTTGAATTTTATTTTTGAAGTATTTTATATTTCAAAAATAAAATTTTATTTAGGATTTATATGTATATATTTCTGAACGAGGTCTATTGTTACAAGTGGATTCCAGACCATTGCAAATATCCGTAGTAAGTTTGGAATCGAAATCGCGAACGGCTGAGTTATTGGATAGAGTTTATGTGTGAATGTTGTAATGACCAATTCATTCATAAAATATAAAATAAATCTCTAACATACAACAATAAAAAAAAATGTACGAGGTTAGTAGTAATCGTTTCATAAGCAATTTTTAATTAAAGCTTTTTTTCCCTGATAGTTGTGAATGCGTAGATCGCATTTATTATACAAGCGTGAAAAAATATTAAATATATTTTTATCTGGTAAAAAAATTTTACGTTATTAAGAACAATTTATATTTTAAGCTTAGTATATTTAATGCTATATCGATTTAATTTTTTTTTTTTTAAATTTAAGAATGAATACAAGAAATTTAATATTACTCAAAATTCTACATGTTTTTAAGAAACTTTTATTAAATCTTAATTCTTAAATCTTCTTCTGGTTTTTTCCCTTTATGTGCGAAATTGAAGTCCAATCCTTATTTCAATTGTGAAAAATAAGCCATAGACAATGAGAAACTAAAATTAGAATCTTGATTAAATATCAAGATGACAATATCAAAAATAACAAGGGATAAATAACAGATAAGACTACTAAGAATGCAAAGATGGAGGAGGAAAAGTAGTCAGCAGCAATAATGATTTCAGTGACTCTTCGGCAGCGAGATGCGTGAAGAACCCAAACAATGATCTTAATTAATCGTCAATCAAGTGAACACTCTTTTCAGATTACTTTTCACCTATTTGAATGTAACAATGCCTTCTTCATGGGAGTCAGTGAAAGTTTACACCCACGGCATCTACGCCGTTATTTATATACGGCATCCCCATGGGCCAATTATGAGCCGATGAGAATTAAGCGGACCAGCGGACCGAGACATACCACGCTTCATCCTTACTCCGAGTGATGCACAGTCGGTCACACTTAAGATTCTGCTCGTCTCCTTCAATATTGACTTTTGATGATATTTTTTTCTGTTCCCACATGCGGTATCTGCCTTTTTAAGCAACCTTCTCATGCTTGACACAGATTTCTGTCCTGGCTATCAAAGGAAACACTGAGAGATGAGATCCGATGTTTGGGACTTTTTCCTTGTAACTATGACAAGACAGTTCTGATACTGGAAACTACAATTATTTTCAGTACATCATTTCATTTTAAAATAGATTTGGTTATAAATTAATTTTTTATTTGGTTTGTCTCTCTAGAATTACTTTTTTGACTTTGTCTGTATGGATTGGGTTTGAATTCTACAAAATTTATTTTTTGGACTGAATTTGTAGTTTGATTATCACTTTTTAACCTTAAGGACTAATATGATCGAAATTTGGTTCATTTTGTTAACTTTTTTATTTCCTGTTCATTTCGTTTGTTGGATATCAATTATTTTATTTTAAATCATTTTTGACACACTTTGACAAATTGGAAAAGAAATTAGTTTTTTCTGTTTTTGATATAGCTCTGTAACTTTAAATTAATGTTACTCTAGGATTAGTATTTGAATATGGAAGCTATTTCAGCGGGGATCAATCATTTAAAGTGAATTTTCGAGACATTTACTAACTACTTCCTGAACAAACAACGCCAGAACACATCTTTGCGTGCTTGGGGCTATCCAAGCAAAATTTATACGACGATCCTTTGATGGTGCTAAAATATTTTGGGGGTGTTTAATGTTATAGACTTGGTCTAGCTGCTAGCCTAAGAGGATATGCAACAACAATTGAATTCCTAAAGATTTAAAACATTGAATTTCTTATATGGTGTCAAAATCTAAAAGTGAATAATCGATAGAACAAATATTTTAGTTTGCTTATTGCCCAACGGTCATTTTTTGCCTACGAAGGCTAATTAGACAAGGACCTACGGTTTAAAATGGATTCCAAACCACTACAAACATCCATGCTCAACGTGGGATTCGAATCCCTGTACTGTTGAACCGGTGACAAGAGTGGTGACCACTGGGCTACCAGCTCAACCGGTAGCGCAGAAGATCGACTAATGAATCAGCATTTCGTTTGTTAAAATCTACAAGAGTTACATCTAAGAAGTGTTAAGAAAAACAATGAATGTAAAAGAAAGTTATTGTAAATAATCTCTTAAGAAGTTTTTGATATCAATATTTTTTTCATTTATTTAAAGAATTTTCACATCTAAAATTAAAAAAATCTTTCTTACAAGTTTACTTTAATTTTTGGACAAAAAAAGAAAAAAAAAATAGCCAAAATCTCATAAAAGAGAGAGGCTAAAAATTTTATGTACATATCAAACAAATTTTATTTTCATGATAATTTTTATAAAGATATATTTATATTTCTCAGTATTCAGGATTGACGAAGCTGTATTTATCTCAAATAAATATTTACAATTTATTTCACTCTTTATGTTCAACTAGAAAAATCCACAGGGAAAAGTGCAACTCTTCAAAAAAATTCGCGATTCAATGAAAAAATTTTATTATCTCGCGCATTCTCTTTTTTTAACACGTTTATGAATGACAAATCAAAAATAAAATTGACGGAATTCTTACGTCAAGTCTTGCTTAAAAATATTTTGCGACCTTTAAAACAATCATCAGATATATTTCTAGTCAAGTGAAAATAAAATTACTACTAATTATTCTGAATTTCCTTTTATGAGACAAAGCTGAATGATTTCTTGAAATGACAAAGTCGATTGAATATAAAGTCAGAATAAAATTTTCCTTCAATATTTATTTGTCAGTTACTTCTCACTGATCATTATTAATGGTTACAAGTTTTTGGCAACATTATAAATTTATTTAAGCAATATCAGATTTTAAAACAATTAGCTGTCTCAATTCAATAGATTGAATAAAATAAATATCTACTTTAGTATCTTTGAATTATATTATTGACGATATTTATACACATTTTTACACACTTCCAACTCATTTTACATGGCTGTCTGGTTGGTCAACGTCATCGTTCTCATTATCAGAAGGCAGTGAGTTTGAATCTTGATTTAAACGAATATCCGTCATGTTCGATAAAGGTGGCTGATTCAAGTTAAAATTGGTCATGGTTACAATGTCCTCCAAGTGAAATGATACAGCTAAGTGTGACATGCTAAGTATTGGAGGTGTTCTGTTCGGTCCCTCTTTCAAAATCATGAGAACTCCACCCGTCTGCTTCTAACTGGTACTGGAGCCCAACTGAGGCTTGGTGTAAGGAAGTATGCTGGTGCAACAACAACTCCACATTAGAATATTTTTCTTAAGTGCTTGTAAAGTTGCATTGATAGAGACGTTGCATTATTGTATTTCGTAAACACCGCGACATTTTTCCCGAAATTACATAGGTTTTTTAATAAATATATGAAAATCAAATTCTATATAATATAAAAAAAGTGAAAAACTTAATATGTTACATCATTAGGCTAACGTATTATCATATTTATATTAAAGTTTAAAAATGAAAAAAAAGATTTAAAGTATCTATAATATAAAATCGATAGAATATAAATTTTATATCAGCAGAGTATAAATTTGTAGACAATGTCAGTTTATACCATCATCCTCACACATAAATCAACTGTTCAAAAAAATAATTTAAAAATTAAGATTCCTTCCATGACGAAACTGAAATATGGAAAAAATCTTAACATTCTTATCGGACATCATATTATCAATATTTCGTATTCAATAATTTAAGAAATGAACAATTTCTCTTAGTATTTCGCTCTAGGAAAATGCAAAAATGTGATAATCTATAGAATAAGAGATTGTTCCAGGCTTTCACGGTCTGCCGAAAATAAAAGGGATTCGATTAATAAGCTAAACATTATGATTTTGAATCATTCACCCGAAAAACACAATTCAAGCAGCTGAGATAATATGTTAAGAATAGACCATTACTGGCATTTAAAGAAACTGTAGAAGGAAAGAAATAATCTTTTTGATAAATATTTACATAAATCTTGAAACTTATATTAATCCTGATTAGTTTTAAAAGAACTGTGAGAACGTCATTTATAACATGGTTGTGATTAAGACATAAGAACATATTAACGTTTAATTATTTCGAATTCAAATATTCTATTTAATATGATTTATGTCTAGAATCGAAATCAAGTTGTAATTTGTTATTCATATTAAAATGAACAAGGTTAAACCCGTATCAATAGAGTCAAATGTGTCACATTTGACTTACTTTGTCTTGACAGTAAATAAAAATAATACGTGTTGCAATTTGAAACATTTTTTTATTCTATACAAAGTCACTTAATACATTACGACTAATGTATAAGCAAATCAAAAATTTGTTGTGTACTGGAAGTGATCACCTATATTTACTGTTTGAATATTTTAAAAGGCACACACACACAAACTATAGTTTTAAATGGTTTAAAGTATATTGTTATTGTTTGAATTTTCTGTACCCGGATACACTGATTATTTTTAACCATAAAGTAGTTGCTTCTCTCGTTCCTCTTAATATCATGGCTGCATCAATTTACAATTCCCATTGACTTAAAATATCCATGACGTCATAGATAATGTTTCATCTACGTCACATATTATAGAGGCCGCGTTGTATATCCGAATTGTCGACAAATTTGCTGCCTGCCTTCAAATCGTATTCTCCAAGAGGAAGCAAACAAGGCGAAGTTCACCATTGAATATCTGAGAATATAATTGAAGTTCATTTTGTTTGTAAAATAATTTCCTACTTAAAAACCAAAGCATCGGTTTGCGAAGCCATTTTCTATTGATTCAAGTCTTTAATACGTTAACAATAAAACAGAAGAAAAAGCAAAATGAAAAAGACAAAACGAAATATACGCTTTATAATTAGTTTAAATTGGCAAAGACGATTTAAATTTTTAAGAATTTCATTAATTAATAGAATTTTAAATTAATAATTGAAATATTTATAAACACACAATCTCTTTTAAATCTTAAGGCTTGCTTAAGCCAACGTTACTTTTATTTTTATTTATTTATTTATTTTGCAAGCAATCTAGCTAGCTTTTTTTCTTAGGAAAATTTTCTGGAATTACTTGATTAGAATCTCCTTTTATTTAATTTCAGATTGTTTGTTTCGTTTGACACTCGGCAGTGATTTTTTGCACCCTAGGGCTAATCAGATCGGAACTTAACAGTTTATTCAATTTCAGTATATTTTACTTCTTCTCAATCATACGCACAAGTAAATTTGCAATTTTGTAGACGCAGGAAGGTACTAAAAGACCACATAGACAAAACCAGAGGAATTATATTAATAGATTTTCAAATATTGAAACATATATATAAGTTTTTTTCTAACTCAGCAGGCAAACATATAAACTAACACGTATGTATGTAAATATTGGCTCACTTTATTTATATATAAATATAGTAAGAGAGCATTTTTTGCCGAATTACTAAATTCTAACAGTATTAGCTAAAACGAAATATAAAATATCAGCACTTGGGTAATTTAATTATTCGAAAGATAGTAAATTCTATATATTCAACACAAAATATAATGGGTTATATTTTCTCGCGTAAAAAGTGCAAATACACAAGTTACAGTAACTGAATAATAGAATGTTATCACCAATAACATTCTATTATTCAGATTCATAATTATCAGTCACCAAATTATGATAGGTTTGCTTACACTAAAAAGACAAAATAAGCATTTAAAATGACGGATAGAAAAATATCCGAGAGTTGAATTTGTCCCGAGTGATCTCATTTGTTGGAAATCACCAGATAAAAATGCAAAAAATGTTGCGTAATGAAATAGCCTCCACTCAACTGGGAATGAAGGTTACTCCGCAGGTGGGACTTCAGTTATGGTGCTGCTACACACCTTTCCTAGTGAAAGAATCGACAAAAATCGGTTGGAAATTTTACGAAATGGCTTGCTTTTGGGTGTGTTCATGCTATTTACGAACGACGCTATTCGTATATGGGAAAGAAGGATCTTAAATAATCTAAATTGTTAACTATAACTAAAGAAATTAAGATAAAAATAAATAAATTTTCTAATAATAAAATTATATAGATAGCTAATTAAGCACACTTATTAGTTTAATTAAAATTTAAAGAAAAACTGTTTAACTAGTGGAATACTCTCTTTTATATGTACAACTTCCTTTAAGTTAGTGGAACTAATTAATTTAACTGAATTCACAGTAGTACGAGTTACCACTTAAAATTAGCAGCAATCGCAGCACACATTTCTATTCCTTCCCTCCCCCCTAAAGCAGAATATTTCCGCTTTTATTTAACCTTAACAGTGAGTTCACAAATTCCATATGGCAAAAATTTATTTCCAAATGCTTTTTTTTTCTTTCTTTCAGTGTGATAACGTTAAATTTAATTTAGTCTATTAACAGTTTTCATGTTGTCTTTCTTCAAATTATTTTTCAGATAAATTTTCTACTTCATGGATTTTAATATGAATTTTACTTAGCACTCCTCGAGAAATTCGTATTTTCATTAGGTGAGATTTTTGGTTTCAGTTTTGTTATTTTGTTAACTTTTAAATTTACGCTCTAATTCGACCAGTTTTTTTAGTTAGTTTACCTCCCTATGAACACTTTATTACAATAAGCTAATTCAATAGACTTAAAATTTAGAGTGCAACCAAATCAATAACACGATAGATTTCTAAGATTTCATTTGAACACCCTCCTTACTGAATTGAACATCGAGATCTGACCACTGTCTTCAGTACTTTACGAAGTGTGATACCTATTTATTACAAATTATTGCAAAAAATTTCAGAAATTTAGAAAGTTGATTTGATAGATGGAAAGATTTATTTATAACTTCAAGTCCTTAAAAGCATTTGTCAATAATGTAATTTTTGAAAATAATTCCACTTATTTTATAACCTTATAAATTTTATTAATGACATTTCTTGCAAAATATCAATTATACCGTTCATAACTTATTCATATTGGGTTAGATAATTAGTAAGAACTTTGAAACGTTCTTTTTAACTTTAATTAATATTAAATACACAACTAACGCCGTTGCTATGAATGATCCCAAGCATATCTGATTTTATATTATTCTTCACAATTTAATAAAACAAGACGTTTGTTTCTAAAAGGCGAAAAAAAATAGAAAATTTACATATTAGAATTTGCATATTAGGATCAAATACACACGCATACAAGGTTTTTCAATATGCAATTGAAACAATACGATATTTCCGACTGGGGTATTTCCTTTTGAGTATTGTAAACAACGCATAACAAACCAAAATATACTTTACATCTTCATCCGTTTTTTACACAATCAGCAATATTTCGTTCTATTAAATAATTTTCTCAGTAGCTTATTTTAAAAATGATTGCTGATGTACTGAATAATTCCAGATAATCGGGTTTAAGTTGCATTCATTATTAAAGAGATGTATGATCCACTTTTATTAACAAACAACATTTTTTAAATAACACTTAAAAAACTGCCAATTGTAGAATTAGTGTTTACTGTAAAGAGGAATCTTAACGATTCCTTATTGTAATCGTGTTTACTTTCGATGCGCATCCGCTTTGTTCCTTCAAGCATGCAGAAATTCTCGGAGATCCAACGCTCTGGTGTTGAAGGTAACGCTTTATGGGATGTTTAGAATGAACGAAAAGAGCAAATTTGAATGTGAAAGGATTAGAAGAGCATTCGAAAAGTGGATCTGCTATGTAGAGCGTGCAGAAAAATGTTCGTAGCACTAACACTTTATTAAAAAAAAATTGGTATTTAAGTTTTACAAAAAGATTGCACACTTGTCCGGTCTGCTTCTTTTTACTACTTCAAGAAAAATAGCAGGAATCTACTCAGACTAGAAAAAGCGTATGAAATTTGAAATATTTAGAATATAACAGCCCATTATAAATACATAATATTTATAAAAAAAATTCTGGGAATTCTTCATTTATACAGAATAGGCACGGATGTCGTATAATCCAAGATGCCAAATTATGAGTTTGGTGATTTTTTGGAGGATTTTCTTATGTATCAAACAACCTGGCTTTTATTATGTATTAGATATGGAAACCTATAAGAATATACAGAATATTCTATTTTGGAGACCCTAGTATTTACATCATCGCGTATGTCACAATCAAGTCATCCTGACCACATTTCTTCATCGCCAAAAAAATTCAAAATTTGGCATCCTGAATTATACGGCATCTATGACACATTATTTTACCTTAATATTTTAGGCATAGGGATAACAAGTTACAATTTAGCATATAATTTCTCCTTTTTCTGTTTAATTTGCAAAAACTGGTGTTGCAGAGAATTTATTACAATAACTTTTTTAAATATTTTGTTTTAGTCCTTCAACTGCGGTGTGAAATCTATCGAAGACTGAGATTAACGCTGCCTGTTTAAACTCCTGAGGTTATGGTCCGACAGAACAGGGACTAATGAAGATTTCAATCTGATGAAGGAATTCTTGAGTTTAGTTTCCAGGCAGGTTTGATGGCCACTTTTGATGACTTCAAAGGAATCAAAAGTCTTTGTTGAGCTATCCCAGCTCGAAGATCAAATTTAAAAAGAATAGCAGGGCAACATGAAGCTTTAATGCTCTAATAATCTTCATAATAATATTATTTAATAATAATCTAATCCGAAACTTAATTCAATAAGCTAAATTTTACCAAAACTTTGTATTTCTTAAAAGTAGCAAAAAATTTTCTTATATTGTTCCTTAAGGCAGAAAACTTTCAATATCTTGTTCCTTATCAACATCAAATGGAATATTCTTTTCAAAATTTCATCAAAGGAGTTCAATTTTCGAATTGAATGGAGTGATTATTACATAATATCTTCAGACTTAAATAATGTGCGTATGGCATTATTTATGCAAGTTAATGGTATGCGCAAAGATTCATTTGTATGGAATAACTATTGGGTGGGAAATAACATACATAAAAGCAGTATTAATTTGTTCCGTTGTTTTTAAGGGTGCAACAGTTTATATCTGGTGGTCTCAATTTTATACACATTTTTTTAAAGATTTAAATTTTAGATATATTTAAAATAAAGGAATTTAAATTTACCATAAATAGTTAGATTATTCACCCATCCTTTTATTATGAATAGTTATATTATTCATGAATTATGAATAGTTTAACAATGAATATTCACAATGGTCGCTTAAAATATTTTTCTTTTACAGAACACAAAATTCCTGACTAAATTCCTGGTCATGACCTTACTAAAACTGACTCCGTGACCTTATTAAAACATCACACAAGTACACAAGATCTTTTGTTTATCAAAAAATAAAACATTACTCCTTTGGCGTGATTATTTTACTATCGAAACTGTATTCATCCTTCTCTCTCTCTTTCGGAGAAATTACTGTTTATCATTCGACATCACGAAGGAAGTTCTTCTGGTTCCTGGTGTGGGTCAGGTTGATTTGAGGGTGTAGGTGGGGTTTTAAAAATGTTAGGATGGCGGGAAGAGATTAGTCCTGACCAATATTAGTGGAAGAAGAACGTCTGGAAGGTCATGATAAAAAAGGTCAAAGACATACCATTTAAACAAGATTGATACAGGATTAAAGACATCGAAACAAATCAATATTTTGACTCAGTTGATAAAAGTATTTCAGTTTTAATTGAGATAATACTATTCGATGATAATTATATACCACCATGAAATTTTCAAAGATTTACCAAATTGCAACATCGTAATCTGGTTAAAACGCAATTTTTTAAAATTTCCTTTAGATTTCTTCATAATGCAAATAAAAACATTAAACTTCTATTTGCATTTCAATTGCAAGATAAAATATATGAAATTTTTTATATTTTACCTCAAAACTTAAGAAAATTACCTCGTGGCAACGCATTTCATGATCTTATTCATTCGCTTAGCTCCTATTATATTTTATAAATGTAAGCTATTTACTTGATAAATCTTTAAATATTCAGCTTTAAATATTCAGTATCATTAATAAATATTTTATATATGTTGATGCCGATTGGTACGAGGGTTTGTTTGTCAATTCTTACGCAATAATACTTGTTAGACCGAGAACTAGGGTTTAAATTGGGTCCTGAAATACTACATATATCCGAACCTGAAGTGGGAATCGAGCGCACAAAGAGTTTAACCGTAGAGCCTAAGGGTTAACATACTGTTTCCAGCAAGGCTTCACGCCGTTTAGAAAGTGGCCGTAATCTCTATTGGACACAGTTTTCATCTGATAGTAAACCATATATCCATTTTATGTACGAAGAAACTGACAAAATTCATAAATTTCCATAGAAACTACTTAAAATAGAATATCACCTTCCGAGTTTCTTTGTAAAAGAACGATAACAACTGCAATTTGTTACTCTGAAAAAACATATTTTTAATGATAAATATATTATTTAAAAAATCAAGGAAAGTTGAATGATTCATCAAAACATTTAACCAATAATTTTAAGGTAGTATTATTCAAAACATTAAAAGTTGAATCCTTTTTAATGTACATACAGTACAGTGAACACATATATCATTTACATTTATTATATATTCAAGTAAAAGTTGAGTAAAGTCACTCACGGTAGATTAAAGTATTAAGTTACTTATCTACCAAATAAATTCTTACAAATATTATGCAAAATTTCAGTTTGAAAGTCTGTTAATTGCTTAACAAATAAATTCAATAAAAACCTTTTAAACTATGAAAAATATTTGCTATATATATATATATATATATATATATATATATATATATATATATATATATATATATATATATATATATATGTATGTATGTATGTATGTATGTATGTATGTATGTGTATGTATGTATAAACTACTGTAGAACTCCAATTATCCAAATAGCTTTAAAAATTTCAGAATAACAAATTAGAGTGATGAATAGAAGAAAAATCAGAAAATCTAAAAAGCTCAAGCAAAGGAAAGGAAAGGGAGAAAAGGCGAAATGCGTGTCAATTGAGGAATTCAGAAACCTTTTGAAAATTCCTGAATATTCAGAAGTGAATTGAAGATTTAGGAGAATGGATTATATGTGCCTGACATTGGATTCAAAATTGCAAATGTTGGTAAACTAACTAAAAGAGTAAAGAAAGATAACTTCCATGGTGAAGTCGAAGCAGGCACGGGATCAATTAACCGAATTTTTGATTATCCGAATAGTGTTCGGTTCAAAATGATTCGGATAATTTAAGTTCTACTGTATTTATCTGTTTATCCTGCAGGAGTATAATTTATTCTGCCAACAATATTCAAATGAGTTAGTTAGTTTTTCTAAACACTCAAAGATCAGATAATTTTAGACAATTTTAGACAGTAAAACAATATCAAATATAAAATATTTGACATCATATAGCAGATATGTTTGTTTGCTTGTTGCTTAACGGTCATTTTCATTTTTCGCACACGAGGGTTAATTAAACCGGGATTTACGGCTTAAAAAAGATTCCAAACCACTACCAATGTTAAGCGAAGGCAAGAGGGTCAATCATTCGGCTACCAGATCGGCCACATGGCGGATAATTTAACAGAAGAAATCTATTATAAAGTATTCGAACATTTGCAACCCGTTTTCTTGAAAGATCTTTTATTCCCAAAGGGCATATTCACAAGAGAAAATCTAGAAAAACTCTTAAGTAATAGATGGAATATGTGCATCCAGAAACTGCTTAAGAGTAATTAAGATCTGACAGAAAATGAATCACTTCAAAAATAAGATTCTCAAACTAAATGATGGTGAATCCTCTTTTAATAGAAACATGACACAATGCAATTGATAGCCTCTCAAATGAAAATTATTGTAAATTTATTTTGAAAATCAACGGAGTAATCTATGGAAAAACTTTTCATATATAATTATCATTATTCATGTGCATAAAATTTACTGTTCAAGTTTCATCTGAAAATATATTTTTGAGAATTATATTTTTGTGACAACAAAAATGAATGTTCGAAAGCTCAAAGTAAAGATAAAATACTTAAACTACTATAATCTCGATTAAAATCGTTTTAAAAGAAAACTACAGACCTCATTAATATCGATAAGGATCATAAGCACGAATTCAGTTTTTCACTGACAAGTAACACGACATGAACTAATTGCGTGCTTGAACAAAATCACGCAAAATAATTTGTTTTTTCTATAATAAATATGAATCAGAAGCAAGATTTGGATAAGCATAAATTCAACTTGCTATTAAAAATATATTTCTGGAAAAATGTTTTTGAAAGACTAAATTCAGTGTAAATTTAGAAAATTGTTCTTAAGAAAACATGTGTGAACTTCTCAATTGTTATAGCAAGCACGAAATTTAACACAGCATTAAAACTATTTCGCCAAGTATCAAATGGAGATGCTGTTGATGAGACGGAGAGTGTCGCTATTGATTCTGTAATATTCGACCAAGCCGAAGACCTTGCACGTTATAGGGGCTAATGTTTTTACCACTGGCTGGAAAGGAAAGTGACAAATGAGGTATCCATTTCCTTTATAGCTTGTGTATCGCAATTTCAAGGTGGTTTGTTGTGCTTAATTGTTGAGGTATAATCAGAAACAGACGGGATGAAAACAAAGTATCCAATGTCACAGGTAAATTTAAATAAAAAAGCACATTAATATAAAAATAAGGAAAATTACTATCGAAACTATTGAATATTAAATTACGCATGATAAAAAAAAATAAATATATGCTAAATTTTTTCATTCTAGTCTCTTTTTTTCATTTAATTTCCTTCTTGCTTTGCATACTTCCATTCTTATTTTACTCATTTAAAAAAATAAAATGTATACTGATTAAAAATATAATAAAACACAATTGCAAAATTCGAATTAATATACTTTAAAATTTTATTGATATTATATTGATTGCTTTTGATCGTTTATATTGATTGCTGTTGGTACATTCACTTAAATATTCTTTCGAATATGTGTTTTTATATTAGTGATTTAATTTAAAGTAATTTATATCGAATTATTGGAGAAAATTTGTTTTTAAAATTGGGTAATTTAATCTTTTCCTTATTGTTTCAAAAAAAGAATATTCAAACATTTGAGATTAATCCCCAAATAATATTAAATAATATTGTGTTTTAAATAATATTAAAAGTTTATTTATTTATTTATTTTTTAATGAAGACAAATTGGAGGTCAACTTGAATCCAGAATCATTATACAAAAAGAAAACAATCCCATGAGCACAATCACGGAATAACCAATTTTATTTATTACCAGTATAAAACTATTACCAGATCTAAAAATCAATTTTATCACTCAAATTGTAACAATCATGAAATAATAATTTCCAATTCATATGAAAATGTTTCATGAGCAAAATATAAACATTAAAATTAATCAAATCATTTTAAAAGTTATTTTAACCAATGTTTTTTGTTATTAGATTATTTTTTCCTTTCCAAAGACACCCTTAATCGTGATTAATTAATCGTAGCTCGTAATTTTAAACCACATTCAAATGACGTGGTCGACACTTTAGATGGCACTTTTCCAAACGAAGAATCATTAGCCCCTGATCAAATTTAACATGAATAAACTCTTAATATTGTAATCTTCGGAAGATTAGGTATCGAAACTACTATTTGTTATGAGAAAAGCAGTTTTATCCTTAATATAATGTTATAGAAAAGGTTAATGGGCTCTAAAGTGATTGATAATATTCAATTTTCAATCCCAAATCTAAAGAGCAAGTTATAATTCATTTATCTGAAAATGTAAGCTATTTATACAATTTAAAATAGTATATTAGAAATACTTTTTCAAATACTGTATGATTTTCTTACATTTTGATACTTAATATGCCATAAATCTTGATACTAGAGCTTTTATAACGAAAACTACTAAGGTTCCAGTTTTTAAAATAAGATATATTATTAAGAAAATACTTCAGTTTTACGAATACATTTACTCATAATATCTTTTACCTGTATTCATTGTTAAAATCTAAATAATGACAAAATGAAAGCGCGTCAATAAGGAAAAAACATTGAACTTGAAAATTTATTTCACAAATCTTTGGATTTTTTTCAAAATAGGGTTGGGAGCATTTGAGCATTTATATCCCTCTAAAACATAGGTTCCCAAATTGGTCCAGGTGAACCCCCAGGGGTCCCATAGTATTCCACCCCGGAATCCACCTAGATGTGAAAGAAAACAGGGGTTCACAAGTTGTAAGTGGAAGGTCCACGAAACATTTTCTGGTTTTCATAATATAGAACAAAAATGTTGGCTTGGATTTACCTATCAATGTAGGCAGGTAGCATCATTTACTAGGTAGGAACTCAAAAATATCCCAGATTCTGTTCAAACACAGAACTGAATAGAACAATAGAATATAGTACAAATGTACATCACACGTCGAGATTTAAAAAGTGCCGCCCGTGTGCCGTCTTATCAAATGTATGGCTATCTTTTATTGTTGACTTTCTGTAAATTGTTAATTGTTTGTAATAATGTTTATAATTTTGTATAACCACAAGTATTATTTTAATAAATAGGACATAAGAAAATGTGCTACTTTTTTTGCTTAACACCTTCGATTTAAGGTGATATTTTTAGGAGTTTTGAAAAGAAATACAGTAGAAATACAGCAGCAAGCGGTTTACTGAAAATAGTAAAACTTTGAAAGTGGTCCACGAGAAAAAAATGCTTGGGAACCCATGCTCTAGAATTATACTAGGTTATTAGCAAATTTTTGAGATACGACTTAACTCGTGTCTGAAATTTGTGTCTCGTTATTTTCCATGAAGTGCCGATTATAATCGTTGCTTGTATGTAAAAATATCAGAGCTTCAAAGTGAACAGTGTGATCATATATTTATCAAAATATCAAGAGAGTTAACATTTGATTCTGACATAATAATGGTTCTCTACACTTTTCCTATTGGCAAGCTTCCTTGCTTTACAAAATTCATTCCTGATAAGTGGAGAAGTCCCGTTGAAAAACGATTTGGTTTATTATGTCGATTTGCTTTTTATAGAGTGGGTTAATGGTATAGAGAGATCTATTGTTTCAAAATGGAGTCTCAACTACTCAGTGTAATAATCAAATCCAAGAAATGTTGAACTGTAGAAAAGAAATATAATTTAACTATCTTTAGAGGCAACATCTTTTTGTTCTGTTGAACAACAAATTGATGTCGTGCTTCTGGATACATATCTGCCAAGGGTGAATTTCCCGTCTTTCATATTTTAGATAAAATGATAGGAAAAATAAATTCTTCTTTAAATAGAATAAGCTGTGAATATTCACAGAAAACCTTACAATCTCTTCGTCTCTTTATAATTTTCTCTAAAAATTAAATATATATAAACCAATAATCTATTCACTATAATTTCATGGGCAGCTTTCATTTGCAAGAAAACATTCTATCTTTAAGAACATATTAATTGTAGAGAACAAACATAAAAATATTGCATAAATTTGGAACATTCAATTATATTTACTCATGTTGTCCTATTCAAGTTTCACGAGAATTAGTCAACTGTATTGTATCTTATAAACTTAAAATCTGTGTCTCTTATGAACAATAATAGTTATCGAGTTTTAACTATCACTGAATACTAATTCTCAGACAAGCAATTTTTGACCATTTTTAGCTGGGTCGACTTGCATTAATCAGTTTTCATCGTATGTGACATCATTTAGTTACACATACGTATCCACATATGACATTTAGTATTTACCCATGGCCAAAATCTATTCAAATTATTTTGTTACTTTTCCGCAACTCTATAAGTTGTAAATATTAACAGTATTGTATTTAGAGCATTTGACACTAATTCAATCTAGTATAAACTCATTTAGTCCAAAATAATTCTCTCTCAATAAAATTTACTAAAGTAATGCAAACTACAAAAAAGCTTGATTTATAAACATCACAAATAAAATCAGAGTAAATCCTATTGTTTACTTTGTAGTTTTAATGTTTTTTGTATAAGTAGTTAACTTTATTTAGATATATAAAGTGATTTTCGAAACATTGCATACATCCATACCCAGATTGGTTTGGTTTATAGATTGACTCTCATTTTTTGCTCACGACAGCTAGCTATCTAGACCAGAAAATAGGCTAAAGTGGATTCTAAATCATTACATATTTCCATGGTATAGATGGGACTTGAACTCATGAGCTGTTAAACCAAAGACAAGACCGTTTACCATTCGTCAGCGATTCAACATCCTAATCTCAAACATTTGAATTAAGAATCAGGGTGTTAACGGTTGACAATTAAGTCTAAGGAATAAATTTCTTCTGGTTTGGTTACTGATTTATAGTCCTTTTTTGCACAGGAGAACAAATTGAGAAAAACTTATAGTTTCAGGTGGACTCTGAAACACTACAAACATCTATAATCTGTATTTTCATCTGATTACAGTGATCACTATGAGTATTGATACTGACAGAATTTAGTTATTTTAGTTTAGAATTTGGTGTATTATAATTTAGTGATACAACAAAAAATAAAATTTTAAGATTGTATTATTTACATTTCACTAAATAGTGTTCATTTATAAACATGTATTGTCAGCATATTGAGTTTATGAACATTTTAAGTAAAAAATATGTATATTTAAAAAAATTATTATAAATTTTATAATATTTTGTTGAATGATATAAATATATCAAGTTACACGTACAACAAGTCAAACGTACTACAATGAGTTCCCACGTGAAAACGAATTCTTTCTTGTTCAAGAGATAATATTCAAGGTGAGAGTCCAGATTAAGTTCACTGACTTTCCCTCCCACACTTTACACATTGAAGAGAATCATCTTCCCGTCACTAAGAAAGCTTAAGCTTACAATATTAAACGTCGGTAAACAACCTAACTGAACTCATAACGGTCACAGACGTGAAACAAAAAATATGTGGCCAATGCTCCCTTAAGCAATACCGAATTCCTGTAGTTTGTCGAGCAAGAAAATAATCACAAGTGGATAGAAATTTACAAACATCATTGAATATTTAAATGATACATTTTATTAATTGCATTTATTCTAAATATTTACTTTCTCTTTCGCTATATTAGGTATTATTTTTTAATTCAATTTTCAAATTAACATTTCACAGACACACACACACACATACAATTTTCAAATTAACATTTCACAGAAAATATTAAAGCAACATTTAAACTTAAAACAGTTTAGTCTTTAGAATTCGCTTAATTCCAATAAATCAAACATCTTTATAATTAATATCCTTTATTATTTTTCATATAAAACAGATTTTCGTAACATATTTCACTCAAAATCAAATGAAAAAATATTTTCCAAGATTTAAAACTTTTCATTTTAAAATGATTTTATTAATCATTTAATATTTTAAAAATTAAATGTTTTACATTTGTAGTTTTACCTCTATTAAAATCCATTTAAAAAAACAAAATTGGTAGAATTAAAGTGATGTTATTCTATAATTTTTTACAAAATTTTCTTTTTAATTATATGTTCACATATGTATTTCCCATTTATAAAAAAACATCGAAATATTTAAGATTAAAGATAATTAAAAGTAAATACAAATAAATAAAACTTCAAATTATCATTGGAATTAATAAGGACATATTGTTTTAATAAGCATAATATGATCAATATAGCTTAGATATTGTTAAGTATCATAAAACTAAATTATTACAATTAAATTATTCTTTGTTAAATTCTTCATTGAAAGATACATTATATTTTTCCACAGTTTCATGTGATTATAATGGAAATTTATTTGTAATATATTTTTATTACAGTTCATAATATGGCACTAGAAAAGTGGAAATTTCATGAAATTTCAAATCATCACAAATAATTGACCGGAAAATATTCTTCAAATTTAACAGTTATATTAACTATAAGATAAGTAATTTATTTTCATTCTCCATGGTACATTTAAAAGACATTTTCACGGGTAAATTGTTTAATTTTGTTATTATTTTGCAATTGATTTTTAATTAGCTAAATTAGCTAAACTAAACAATTTTGCGATATTCTAAATTTATCCATTCTATGATTGTGATAAATTACTTTTAATAACATTGAAAAATTTATAATAAACTTATTTTGAAAATTTAATTTTTATTTAAATTTCCAAAATAAAAAAAAATTTTACTATATATTTTTTTAATGTTATTTAAAAAATGTAACTTATCACAATCTTAGAATGAGCAGATTTAGAAGATCACAAAATTGTTTAGTTTATTTGAATATTTCAACTTTTTTTTTAACAAATTGCTATAGCAACATTCAAATTTAAAATGGCTTAATCTTAATGAAGTGAGTAAAGAATTTGCTTAATTCTAATAAATTAAATATCTTTATAATGAATATCATTTATTATTTTTCATATAAAACAGATTTTCATAACATATATCCTTCTAAAGCAAATGAAAACTGTATTTTATAAGATCTTAACTCTTAATATTAATACAGGCAATTAAAAAAGTATGTCACACATATCATTATATCGCTACATAACCCATGAATCGATAGCTAATAGATTATCATAATCACAAATAACAATATAGTAGCTATTTCATGTATATGTTTCTACAAGATTTAACAGTTAACATATAATTGTTGATTAAGAATTATTTCATTAATATTAATTACATCATAAGCTTTATGTAAATTTTTCAGTACTGATAGTTTTAAAATTCTTTGCTCATTAACTTTTGTAATTAAATAATTGCTTATTAAGAATCTGCACAGAGTGTTCTATATAAAATAATTATATTTTTATAAATTGCGATTTTTAAAATAAATATTTTCAATTTATATGCCTAAAAAATTTAAGAAATCATATTTAAAATTATAAATGTAATATTCGGTAAAATATTTTAATTTGATGTGAAAATTAATACTTATTACAATGTAAATAAAACCTTACCTCTTTATAAAAATCCGAAAATAAATATGATAATTACAAATCAACAGCAAAAACACCAAAAAACATTCCAAAGAATTTTATTATTGTTACGCCAAATCACTCGCTACTTTTGATGCAAAACAAGACTGTTAAGTCGCTATTTGTTTAACTTCACGAATCTACTAACAGCACATTCGAACTGAGGCGTTCCGATCTCAATCGAACACTCTCCTTACCGAGAGCACTGTTCTGTGATGAATGACTGAGAACTACAGTTGCCGCGAGAAAGATCTGAGTATGTGGAGTCAGAAAAGTAGTCATACCAGTTCAAAACAAGAACTCTTGAATAGCGGTCTTTTTGAAAAAATATTTTCATTTTGTTTTTTTCCCGCATATCGGATGCAAAAAGCAGACGATTCAATATTGACATATTTGACATTCGCTTCAGTTCAATTTTTTGTAAAGTTTTATTTATCGTCTGCTAAAATAACTCAGAACATTTTGTATTTTTACTTAGGAGATGTTCTTCTGGCTATATTTCTGTAAACATACAATCATTAAAGACAGTCAATTACTTCATTTTTTCAAATAAAGGCAAGTGGTAAGGCACACTGTTGGTATACCTTTATTGCTCAAGGTTTTATAATAATTGATCGTATATATGTAAGTTCACACAATTCGATACTCTGATCTTTAATTCCTACCTTACCTTACGGTTAATAATATTCTGATCTAACTATGCTTACGAAGAATTCGAAACCATTATATTTGATGCAATATGTTTTCGGCAGTCTATTTCTGTTGACTGAAGCTACTAAACACAGAAACATCTCGTGGTTTTAAACCACGGTTAAATTACGAGCTTGTCATTGGAGTTGTCACTTATAGTGTAATGCTTGACACCATCATTTCAAAATATCCGTTCCACACAACTGAAAGTGTACGATTCTAAGAAAAATTAACATGTATAGACCCTTGTAGTATAATATTCTTCCGCTAAGTCAGGCTGAGCTGGTAGGCGAATAGTTAGCACTCTGGTCTTTGGTTCAACAACTCGTGAGTTGGAATCCCACCTTTGGTGTGGATATTCGTAGTAATTCGGAATCCACTTTAATCTGTAGGTCTTTTTCAAATTAGCCCTCACGAGAAATAACTGACGTTTGAGTGGCAAACCAACAAATTAATCGATTGAGTCAGATATTAAAGATTCTATAATTTCCGGAAGAGAGAATAAATCTTTCTTCCGTCAGGTTACTGTGAGCTCTATTATCATTTTAAACTTACAGGTGTCGTTGTTAAATTCAGTCAGTCTTGATTTTGAAAAATCTTTTCGCGCTTAAAAATTAAAGACTCTTACAAAATACAACTTAAGCAATTAAAATCGTAACTTCAATTAAATCTAGATTCATGCTAGATTGAAGTGATAAATGTTAAAATAGTCACGCTTTTGTTACTAAAAGTTAGTATTATTGAAAGTAATAGCCATGATAGAAAATTATACCAATCTTAACACCTTTTTGTTGAATATATTTTTTACCAATAATTTAAGGAAGGTACCAATAATTTAAGATGACCTGGGACTTCTATATTATTATTTCAGTTTTATATAAAAATATAAGAGAGATAAGTTATAAAAACCTATTTTAAAACTTTACATCAAACATTCACAAATATCTCATCGTGAATCATGATGACTCGTAATAATCTCATTACAAAGGTATGTCGTTGTGTGTGATAATCAGTACATAATATATTCGATTTTCACCGCATTAAATGTCTTACTTATCGAATATATATGGATGTCATAAAAACCAAAGAGTTTAAGTTTGAAAATTAAAAATAGAAATTATCAAAGTTTTCAATATCTTACTTTTCTAAAAAAAAATTTATTTAATATTCTGGCCAGAAGAATGCATGAAGTTATTTTTCAAAAGAAGTTCTGTAGCAAAACAATTCTTCGGTAAACTTTAAAAAAAATATTATTCCATTAAAATTTCAAAAGTAAAATATTAAGAAATAGAATTTAACTATTTTAATTTTTTTAAGACTTACGTCATGTCCATGCTTGTTATTGGGCTGTGGTTATAGTATTCATTAATTGGTTCATCGTGGTAAAGAATAAAGCTAAGAGAGCATTGACCTTTATTTTGTAATTAACAATGCTTTAAAATTAATACTCACTATCTCCAGATTTATTTTAAATTAAATTCTACAACAACCTATAGTAATACATTTTGTTATAACTGGTCACCATTAAAGCCACCAACAAAACCTGAACAACAACCAAAAACATCTCAAATATCACTTTTTGTGCCTGGATCAACAGGGATAAAGATCCTCCACGCTTTAATACGACAAAGGCATTAGAAACAGCATCACTCTGAACCACACATGCCTTGACATTATTGAAGAACCACTTTTTTCGGTCAAACCACCACCTAGGTTAAGATCAATTTAGACCTGCTGGAATCGTGTTCAAAAAGCGAACCAGAAGAAACCATTCGGAGGAAAGGTATGGAAACTATTACCAAGCTTTCTAAACCAGACCTTGTCACCGCTTACATTGGCGGCTCTTCCAACTCAGAATTCGACAGGGGAGGTTCTGGCATTTTCCTTATCTTTCCAGACCAAATATCCCTCAAACATCGGGTTGCAGCTGGAAAAATTTCCTCCAACTTCACCAGTGAACTGATTGCCATATAGGCAGCTCTTACCCTTTACCTCATACAGTCAATTTCCTCGAATGACATCAACATAATCTCTGACTGTAAATCTGCTCTGGAGGCCATTAAAGGAGGTAAGACCAGACTTGCCCAAGAAATCAACCTCCATAGTTGCAAGGGAGAAAACCTGCGCCATCCAATGGGTCCCTGTACATGTTTACTTCGAGGGAAATGAAATTCGAGGGTGGACTCCCTCCCCAAGGAAGCTATGAATATTAATGCCCCTTCCACGATTAACACTTACTTCGATAAAAACGCCATCGCAAGGCATCAGCTCTGCGGGGGACTGAGGAAAAAATGGTGCCTACCGGAGTTTAATCCTGACCGTGGTATCCCCTCTACCATCAGCAGAATGCGGACTGGGCACATGAGGGGTATGAAAATCATACCCGACGGATCTAAAACATACGCAGAATGCAGACACTGCACAGGAGTTCCACTGACTCCGAGGCATCTCTTCAACTGCATCTCTGTTACCTCGACTCTCTTCAACATCAACCCCAACTGCTTCCATGACACACTTTATAAGGAAAAAGCTGAAGATGTGGCCAGGGCAGTGCTCCATGCCTTTGATCCCATATGACTTGTCCTTTGTACCTTTTCTTTTTGCACTTGTCACACGACAACAACAACATTTTGTTATATCTAATTCAATATAAATTGCAAAATATAAGCTAAATCCTATTCCAGTTTAACATTGCAAACATCTGCAAAAGCTAACTTCATATTTCAAGAAATTGTTATTAGTATATCAACACAACCTAGAATTGCACAATAACTACATCGGAAAGTCAGGGTAGAGCATTAAACAAAAACATCAGATTAAAACCAAATATAAAAGATAAATTAACCAATTGTAGGCCCCTACTTTCTAGTGTAGTTTCAAAAATATATGACGAATTTCAAGTATTAAAAGAACAATAACAATTTTTCATCAGCAAAAAATAATTACATTCAATAACTCTTGGCCTCATCAAGCCGATATCTGTCTTGAACTCAAATTAAGCACGAGCAAAAGGTGTGCAGCGCCATCCGAAGTTTAAGTTTTTGCTCTGGATTTGAATTTAAACCCATAGTTTGAAAAAAGAAAAGAAACTGCATCATAAGAAAAGTTGTTATGCTTTTAAGATGATAAAGCTTTAAGCATTGTTCTTACTTTTATCTTGAAAACATTTAAACAGGATTAAAAGAAAAACAATATTTTAAAAATTCATGTTTGGCCTCTGGCATTCAAGTCTAGACTACTTAATCAAAATTATCTAAAAAAAAAATTTGCTAAAGGGGATTATGATAGTTTGTTGGAAAAAGGAGAAAGGTTGAAAAGATATAGGCTTTTTGTATGTAAAAGATATAGGCTTTTTGTATGTGACACCACCGAACCATTTTGACATTCAGATGTTAAAATGGTTTGGTGGAATCAAATTCCAAGTACCCCAGTGCGTGCTGACCTTCAGAGTCAAGCTGAGAGGATATATACACAAGTTAAAAATTTACAAGACTCAATGTTCCTCCTCTTGTGCGATATAAAAATTTTGATAGAAAAGTGCCTACCCAATATTTGATCTTGTCACGTGATTGTGGCAATAAGAATGTAAATGGATCATATGGACTTCGACCATTGTAACTTCAATTTAAAATAATAAGAAATAATTTGATAACAAATCCTTAATTTGATAAGTTTGGTAATTTGATAAAACATTCATGTTTTATAAACTTCTTAGAAAATCTCAGTGAATTACAATAATCAGAAATAACATTAATATTCTTAAAATTATGTATATACGCACAACTTTTAAAAGAAAAAAAATATTAGAATATATTTTACATTGCAATGTTCAGCAAAGTATACTTAAAATGATTTGGAAAGCATATTATAAAAATAAGAATAGAGTTAGCTGAAATTTTGTGAAGGCAAAAAAAAAATTTATATGTAAAATTAAAAGGAAAAATTTTTCGTGAGGCGAGTATTAAACTAGAAAAGAAAATGTTTTAGTCTCCAAGGTTATTTATTGAGTATATTTAGCAATAGTTTACAATTTTTTATGTTATTTTTACACAAAGTAAACAAAACTATTTTTTGATAAATTCTTAATGTTATAGTATGATTAAAGTTGTGCATGTATATCATGAAAGTTAGTCATTAAAGTTGAAAGTCAAAAGTTAACTTTGAAAATCTAGTTTAAGACTAGCTAATTTTTAAAAAAATATTTCATTGATAAAAGCATATATGTTAATATACAAGGTGCGTCAAAAAATGTATACTCAATTTGAACAACTTTGATTCTTCAAGAGTACTTATTGGGCCGAGTTGAAGGTAATGTAACAAGCGAATAATACTTAACAATCCTTGTTTACTCCATATTTACACTGTTGGACTTATTCTTGTGAAGCATAATAAAAGAAAGTGTACAAACGTAAGCCACGTAATTTAGACACACTGTGGAAGAGGTTCAAGCGGTGTCCGCTGAAGTCCAAATGGACGTGTTTTTTAAGATGTACTAAATATCTATCAGTGGTTGTGACTCGTACACAGAAATGTATAGATACTGTAGGCATTCATGTTTACAGTAGTCACATTTGAGAGAAAAAAATGCTTTTATGCTCCAAATGGGACTTCAAGCTTTCCTGATTTAGCAACTGAACCTATGAATTGAACCTAGAACGGAACATACATTTTTTACGACGGTTGAAAGTGCGCATACGTCTTTTTGACACACCCTAAATAAAACTATAACAATTATAAACGGAGAGAAATTATGAGTTTATAAATTAAAAGTTTGAAAAACTGTGATAAATGAAATTTTCCTTCAAGATTAAGATCTGGTGAATTTAATGATTCCTAAGCATGTGTTAACAATATTTACTGAAACTGTTACTTATCTCTATGTGCACATTTATATTGGTAAAAAACATTCGAGTGCGAACTCTTCCGATTTTTATCAAAAAGGGAAAAACGTTTTACGCATGCGAATATTTTATTATTATACTACAGTACGTTTCTGATGATTTTTCATTGAAAAAAATTTTAATCAAATAATTATAAACCTTAATAATATACCGCTTTTTTTATTGTAATGCAAGAAAATTACTGTTTATATTAGGTTGGGAAATAAGTTCATAGCATTTTTACCAAAAATTTTTATTTAAACAAAAAACAATAATTATATCAATAAGTTAATTTATATTCACCGTTGTTGTTTACAACCTCTTCCCACCTCTCGACCAATTTGTTGCTGCCGTTCCGCCAAAACTCGCCTAGTGGTGTCAAAGCAGTTGTTGAGCCAGTTTTTAAGGACCTCTTGGTGTACTGGGAAATACGAAAAGAATGCCACAGTCAACAAGGAGCTTTACTTTAACCAGCTACATCGCGTGAACGAGTATATTCGACTGAAAAGACCTGATATACATGATCAAACCATACTCCTTCACGACAACACCAACCCCATGTTGCACTAGTCGTCAAAATCGCACTCTAAGAGCTTGAATGGAAGGTCTTTCAGGATCCGCCGTATTCTCCGGACCTTGCACTGATCGATTTCTATCTTTTCCGTTCCTTGTCAAACCATTTGAAGGGCGTTACCTTCGATAACAAAGAGGTCCTTAAAAACTGGCTCAAAAAATTCTTTGACACCAGATCAGGCGATTTTTGGCGGAACGGCACTAACAAATTTGTCGGAAGGTGTGAAAAGTTTGTAAACAGCAAAGGTGAATATATAATTGATTAACTTATTCATATAATTATTGTTTTTTTGTTTGAATAAAAGTCTTTGGTAAAAACGCTATGAATTTATTCCCCAACCTAATAGAAAATAGGTTGCTCAAAATTTAAAATAAACTGCCATTTCTTCGAATTATTCTTAATCCTCAAGACATTTCCAATAAAATGCTTTGATTTTTATAAGATGAAAATAGTATTTCTTAAATTTTACTTACACATAAGTTGACTGATGAAACCGTGAACAACGTAATTAAATATTTCATAAATTACATGAAAAATATCCAGATGAATTTCAATTGGATTGTCATCGGTACCATTTTAGCATTTACTTTATAAACATTTTTTAATATTATACACATC
Organism: Latrodectus elegans; assembly: GCA_030067965.1. NCBI lineage: Eukaryota > Metazoa > Arthropoda > Arachnida > Araneae > Theridiidae > Latrodectus > Latrodectus elegans. Next base: position 16,779,256 of record CM057810.1, on the reverse strand, counting down.
ATATAACAAATGCTGGTATGAATCACCATAAGAATATTTCTGAGTCAGAAGAGAAATTCTGAGTCAGATGTTCAAGTAAGAAAAATACATAATAATAATTCCGGATTCTTACTGTTCCATCTGGTTGATGGATTGATTCTTACACATTCATCGATCAAATTACTAGGTTACTTGAGATTCAGTCCAAAGATATAGGAGTATATTTAAAAAGATTTAAATTTAAAGCAAATAAAATTAACAAAAATACAACACAAAATGTTTTATAAGCATTTTAAATTAACTGTTAATGTAAAAAAAAGCTTTCAAAATTTATTTTTCAATTCAATTAAATAAATACTATATAAAAGAATGGTGGAAAATAATTATTTATAAACACATATTAAAAATTTGCAATATGAAACAATTACTTAAAATTAAATCAAAAATTAGTTCCAACAAGTAGGTTAATTCAAATAAGAGTGTTTAAGAAACCGAAATATAGATAGAATATCATATGCATTTAAGCTTGATAAACTCGTGGGGAGTTGAATCATTAGATTTTTTTACACAACTTCAATATTTCTTAAAAATTTCTTAAAAATCTAGTGCCCTTTGAAACAATTAGGAAAAAAACGAGAACAAAATTACATGAAAAATATATTTTATTACGAAGAATAATATCTTAAACGAAGAAAATAGGAAGAATCTTATAAATAATGAATATATATATATTTATCCATGGTGGATCTAATCAGACAAATAAAAGGTGAGACAAGAGGCCATAGAAAAAACACAATATCATTTGTGACTATTAGTATTAGATATAAAATTCTATATTTACTCTTTCCTTCTGAAGATCTGAAAAATTTTCCCTATTTGTGGTGTTTCTTTAACATGTGTACTCAAAATCTCTCAATTCAAACAAATAAAGGAGGAAACATTTCCAAACAAAAACTCGGGGGGAATAACATTTCCATCAAGGTCTAATGCTTCTCCACTTTTCCATCAAGCCCAGATAGATATGTTCGAAGATTTCTTTAAAATGAGAAAATCATGAAAATTCTTGAAACGGACAAATATCTGGTAAATATGACTGGATGTGATTTAAAAAAGTGTTTGTGATGTTACAAATTATAAAATTGTTTGAGACATACTTATTATTCAATCTAAATATGTATCTGTGGTTCTACTATCCCATTCGTAGCCCAAGCTTGAGCATTTATGGAATCGTAGTTCTAAAAATTTATTTATTCTAAAGCAAAGCGAGTGTCGCTGGTAATATAAAATCATTGTTAAACATATACGATGAAGTTTTCGTGAAAGTATGAATATTATGGATGGTGAATAATTTTCAAAAACCAATAACAGTTAAATTCATGTAGAAAATCTAAACACTTTTACGGTGACCCTATAATGAAATCATAATTACTAATTACTATGAATTAATATTTAGAGAAGTATTTTTATAATGATTAAGGAGATATTTAAGATTAAATTTAAATATTCTTCTGAAATTGTATTTAGCTTTTTTTTTCTTATTCTATAACTATAAACAATGTAAATTTGATTGCTACTATTTTATAGGAACAATTTTATTAGATACCAATGGAACAACCTTAGAATAAATTAATTTTTAAACAGTTTAAGTTAATTTAAAAATTTCTGAGTTCATGTTTCGAAGAATTTAAATTTAGGAAAATTGTTCAAGGATTTAAAAAAAAAATTTAATTACTCCTATTTTATTTAATGATTGAAAATCTTTCTGATACAGGTACTTCATGTCTGTGTTTTCTATTTGCTGTTTAAATAATGTTTTGAAGGATCCAAAAGATACGTATCAATTAAACAAAAAATTTCTTTTTTTTTTTTTTTTCCTCTACATAAAAATAAAAGGAACTTAAAAATTTACAAAAAACTTTGATGACTAAGAGTTTATTTCTGAATAAATTGTCAGTTGAATTTATTTATAATCAAAATGATTGAAAATTTCGCGAGATCTATAATCTAAAAATGATAATTGTGACAATTGCTCACTTTTTTTCCCCTGAAGGCATACGAGTCATAAATTGTAATTGGGAAAAAGAATAGTCCTCTGTTTCCCACGACATTCTGAAGAGTCTTTCACGCGAGGAGAGAATCTCCGAAAAGTGTGCCAAATTACTTCAGAAAGGGCTGAATAAATAAATGGCTGAGGGGGAAGAAGAAAAAAAAACATAACTTTGGCTGGCTGCTTGGTCCTGAGACCAAAGCAGACCGGTTGAAAAGGGATGATCATTCCAACATCTTCTTCAAAGAGAAGCTCGCGAATTGCTTATTCATCGCCAAAAATTAGGTTACTTTGATCAAGACAGTGGAACAGTTTTTTTTAATTTCTGTCTGCAGTCCTCAAGCGTATCACCTAAAAGGATGACACTTATAAGAATTTAATGGTTTTTCAAGGCATAGTTGTTTGTTGTATCATTGCAAATTACATAAACTTAATTCTTAACTAATAAAGACAATTTTTTTATCGTTTTTCAATAAATAACATACTTATTTAAATGGTTCGCATGTGATAAAGATATTTATATCTTATTTGCACTTAAGTCGCATTAAATTAAAAAGTCAAATCCGGTAACTGATGAAGATTAAGTATTTAAATTCAGAAATAGGAAATCAAGTTTTCGTTTGCAATTCTAATGATGAATTTAGGTTGATACACTTTTTTTTAATATTAAAATACATGTAGGAAAATAGTGATAACAAATGTTTTATGAGATGAAATGTAATAAAATTTACACATAACTAAAATATTAGATATTTTCTTATAGTTAAATAATGAATTGATATAAAATGTGTTACTTATATGACCTTCTGAGGGAGTTAAGTTTCTCTGGGACTTTTTTGGTTGAGCTCTCCAACGGGCAAGACTTGCTTCAGATGTTATGGTTGGTCTTGAAATTCTTGAAACGTGATAAAATTGTTCCTGTAATAAAACTTAATTTTATAAAATATGCCCTTTAATAACAATTCCATCCTATATAATATATTTATTATTATTAACCATTATTTACAATTATAAATAGTTCATCTTTACTTATATAAAAAAGTCAAACAAGCTAAAGTACCTAAATCAAGTGGATTGCTATTTTTAACGTTTTAATTCATCACCGGATATATTTGGCCTTCACTGAACAAATACCACAGTTCTGAGAACACATTAAATAATAGTCAGACTTAATATGTTGAGTGCAGAGAAGATAAACAGCTAAGATATTCATTTATCTATGGTAAAAAGAGTTATGTGACATTTGTTGATAATATGCCTAAACTTTTAGCCAATTGATGCTGTCTTCAATTCTTCCACATTGTAAAATATGTCCATGGAATAAGTTACACTTTGGCAAGTAATATTTTCAAGTAACAAAAGCTATCTTAAATTTTCTGTAATATACATAAGCTTTAAAAATAGCTATCTCAGAGCTTTATTACACACATTCTATTCGCGAAAAATATCGACCCTCTTAATGTGACCGATGACTGAATTTATGTTTAACGGCTGAGTGAAAAGTGTAAGGTTTTAATGCAGCCACTGTTCAGTAACAGGAAATGGGTGTTGGACTTTTATTTTCTGCAATCACATATGCCGATGTAAATGCTTAAGAATTTTCTATATAGCTTTTCTTAAGATGTACTAATGCGGCTCACTATCCATGGGAAGGATATAGCAAATACTCGAGCTTCTTACAACAGCTTGCAGATTATAAACTGTTTGTTATGGGTGTCAAATGCTTACATAGACCTCACTATGGCCTAACATTTTTTGAAATGTCAGGGCAAAGGTTTGCCTCTTTGGAATAGTGAGTTATTAATGTTATTTTTCATATTTTGCAATCGTACTTCTGTTAAGATGAATGCTTTGATACTGATTAACAGACAATCTGACTGCTGAAGTCTCTAGTAAGTCCTTTTCAATTTTAAGCCTAATTTGTCTACCTGAAATATTTTTCATAGATTGTGGACTGTATTCACTTATCACAAGGCAGGAAATCCAAAAGACTCACAAATTCTCCTCACGATGGGCTGTTTACACTGCTATCCTCCCACAATTCAACACCATGAAGGAAGATTGAAAATCATGGTAAATTTACATGTGTTTGTAATTAGATTTTTGCAGCGACGTTTGCAGCAAACATTAACATTGCAGAGCATATGCACATTATGAGTGAATATAATACCATTTGCAACCTTTACATAAAGGGAGAAGAGCTTGCCGATTTGCAGTACGGCATCTTTTTGTGTAAATTACAGATATGTCCATAAATTAAGGATTATCCAGAAGCAGGAGGAAACAATACGTGAAAGGAAAAATGCCCGCGGTAGAAATATTATACATATGGTTAAACATTTCATTCAAATTACTGTAACGTACCGAGCGTATGCCATTATAATGAAAGCGTAAGAGATGGCTATAGAAGGACTTGTGGCAAACGAGGAAACGCGGTCCATACAACTCTCAGTCACGACCACATAGGTATGACACAGGCGACGCATATGGATGATGTTTTTCATGGATAAATCATCGGCCACCTAGAATGCGCGAGTAAACAGATAGCAGTAGTCAAGGAACTCGGACTGACCCAAAATGTCATCTCTAGGTTATGGTTAAAACGTAGGCTCCTTAGGCTGTGCTCCCGATTCCAAGATGATAAAAATGTAAATAGACGTAGCAGTACAGGCCGAGCCCCAAAAGACAGTGCGGAATGACGACAGGTATTTGGCAGTAATCGCCAAAATAAACAAGAAGAGCATAGCAACGGATCTGTCCTTAGCCATAGATACGACAGTTTCAAAGCAAAACGTGTATAGAAAATTGGAGCCAAATGGCCTATATGAACAATGTGAAATGATAACGGAATGGAATGACGCTGTCTTTACAGAATTCCGCTTCTGCCTGCAACAGTACGATGGTCGGATTGGATATTCTGGAGACATCATAGTCAGAGACATTTGAACTGTTTCTTTATACATCATCCAACTTGTCCTGAACGCGGCATCATGTTTTGGAGTGGTATTAGATGTCACGCCGCATTCCTGTAGTACCCATTGACAGTATACTGAAAAGTCAGCGCTACAGCTCTGACCACACTTTCATTATTTACTATCTGTCATATTCCTACAGGATAATAAATGACTCCACGTAATATGCCATGTTCAAGTGTTCTTCTCTTTACATGTCAGATGGAATTACTATTCTATCAATGTATTACCAGTCGAAAACATGGGGCTCATGCTTGTACAACAAATGGCTTGATATACCCAGATTAACTTTGTCACTATGTGAAAACCACACTGACTGCTATACCCAAGGATGTAACCAAAGTCTTTTTTACTCTATGTAGTGGCGTGTAGAAACGTAGACAACAATAGCGGTTGCACTTATACTAGTTTTGTCATCATCCCCACTTTACAAGAATCTGTAATTTCAGTCATTTACAGATGCTTTCCATACTTTGCATAATGTGTCATCTGCCAAATGAGTTTTGTTGTGATATTTTAGTCTTTTTTGGTGTTTCCTTTTGGGGGTAATCTGTGTAGATTTTTCTCTCTTACGCTACATAAAACCCACTGTGGCTGAAGATGTTCTCTCTTTGAATCAATCTTCTAAGAATGTTCAAATACCTCACCTGTTTGGCTATCAAGTAAGTGGATAGAAATACTTACTCTAATCTCTCATCAAATTTAATGCTTTAGGAAATTTTTAGCTGTTCCATATTTTAGTTTAAATATTTGACAGTATTTTTTAGTTTAAAACATATAGCAACATAAGGTTGTTTGAAATTTCCTGTCAGAGAAATGCTCTAAAATCAAATTTTTAATCACAAATAAATCTCAAATCGATCCGATTAACAAACTAGTCTCTAAGACCTAACGACGTGTGCACAGTAAAAAAGTTTTCATTTATTTTACTGAAGTTGGAATTCTTTGCATGCTTAAGTTTTTTTTAAATTGGCCTATAAAGCAAGGTTTTATAAACTTTTTTTAGACACATCCCAAAACTGCATCAATTCCAATTACCAAGATTAAGTAGTGAAATATGCGAAACTTGTTATAATTCATACATTATAAATTTTATCAACACTTAAAGTCTAAAATGGGATGGTCACCTGATTAAAATGTCTGATACCAAAAAAAAACTAGAATGGTCCTCTCTTTTGAACACAGTCAATAAGTCCTCAAAAGAGAGGAAGACTAAAATTAAGACGGCTGGATGGTTTGAAAAAGGATTCAAACATCATAAAAGTCACTAACTGGAAAGCCAAGGACAAAAATATTGCAATTCCTGGGAATGCCAAGGTCCACCTTTCATTGTAGAATTAAAAAAAAAGAGATATAGAGAAGACGGTATTCTAATCATTATGTTTTCATTAACATTGAAAAATAAAAACATAATGTAATTTTAAGATAAATAATGATATTTTCTATACACCGATAACGTAATATCATCAAGGAATCTGATTTTTGTTAATAGAATAAAAAGATATGACTAATAGAAAAAGAAATGTTACAAAGCATATAATAAATTATTATACTTTTCTATTTTGTTATGGCGTATGTTTATTTGAAAGTTTTTTTCTTACGGGATAAATCCAAATTGGTGTATATAGAATTAAGTAAAACCGCACCGCTCAAATCTTTCTGGAATATTATTTAAATTTTTGTAGGGGAAATATATCATAACTCTTTAAGATTTTTTTATTAAAATTCATTTTTCATTTAATACTTCCAATTGTCCTTTCCCTATTTCCTAGAGCTTCTTTGGTCATAAATACTTTATTTAAAACTATATAATATATTAGTGGTTATGATCGAGTGACCTAGTGATATTTATAAACTACAGTCGAGTCACGAGATCGACATCTCAGCTATCTCTGTTACAAATTTCATATCAAGGATGCAGTGATCCAGTTGGTCATTATCGGAAGGTAGTGAATTCGAGTCCTGGTTTAACCGAAAATCAGTCGTGTTTGCTAAAGACAGCTGGGACACGTTAAAACTGGGTGTGATCGCAGTGTCCTTTAAGTGAAATGATACCTATGGGGTTGCACACCAAGTACTGGAAGTCTTCTTCTTAGTCTTTGCTTCAAAATGACGAATGCTCCTTGCCGCTGCTTCTGCCTAACTGATAGAGCCAACTCAAGGGTAGGTACAGGGAAGCATGCTGGTGCAACAACAGATTTCATACCACATCAGAAAGAAAGAATTTGGATCACTGAAATAAACTTGCATTGATTGTTTCAGCTCAATATTTTTCAGGATGAAATCCAATGCCTCTTGCCTTATGTTGAACAGTCCGTGGGTTCGAATCCCACCTTGGGCATGGATGTTTGTAGTGGTTCGGAATCCACTTTAAACCGTAGGTCCCGGTCTTAGCCCTCGTGTGCAAAAAAATAACCGTTGAGCGACACACAAATCAATGCATTCCAGCCACGTTTATTGAAGAACTAACTTCTACCCCAAATGATATTAGATAAGAGATGATATAAGAGATGATGGATCATCAACACATAATTTATAAAAACTATACAAACATGTACACAAGGACTGTAAGCATACGATAACTTATTGGTAAAAGTCAACTTATTTGCATATACATTAAGACTGCTTGGTATTATGCAAAGATGATATTGCTGCAAAAAACAAATGCAAGTTAAAATTTCGAAATGAAGATTTATAGTTACCTCGTCTTGCTTGGGCGAAACTTTGAGCGTCATCCCTTAATCATAATACAAAATTACGAAGAATTTGACGACTTTGATCCACAAAAATAGATAATTTAAAATGAGACCAATAAAACAAACAAATATTATAATATTCTATTCGTGTTGCAATTCTCAATCACGATTTTAGGGAGTTACGCGTAATTTTATCCAGTTAGAGAAACAAGCCATAATTGCGATAAGAAAGTAATGTTCTGTATTTAATAGAGACACACATATTCTACAAAAAAAGTACATTTGATCTCAACAGAGCAGGAATAATTTTTTCATTGATAAATTAGGAATGATCCGCATGTAAAATTATCTTATGTAGCAAAATGTTGAAAGGAAGATGCTAGTTCAGGTGTCGACCTTGTCACATGATAGTGGTTTAGAATTACATGTATTAACGGTTGGCTGCGTTTAACAGCATATAGGCAACCAAAAATGTGTCGCATGCAAATAACAAAATTTTTTAAAGTTAAAATATACATTTCTGAGTATTAGTTCTTTTCAGGCAATAAACTATTCTGATTTCTTCTGAATTTTGAATAGTTTCCGAAAAGTTCTATTTTTCATTACATTATATGTTGTGTGAGGATTTTATTTATCATGTATCCAAAAATAAGTAATTATTCAATAATTTATTATATGCGAGTGAAAACATTTTATTGATTTAAAAACAATTTTATATGAATCGATTTCAGAAATAAATTATAGCAATTTTATTAGTTGACTATATTTTGAACTTTTTTTATACAAAATATAAGAAATTATTATTCACAAATACGTGTTAGTTTACAAAAAGGCATTAGATGTCCCCATTCCACAATTTTATATCATCATTTTATTTTCTCATCCACACACACACAAAAAAAATAAATGACTAAATTTTTGTATTATTTTTCTTTTAAAGTTGAAATTTTGCACTTCTATTACTTCAAATTTGCTTGTGACTTATAGTCACGTATTATTTATTTCGCATAATCCTTCCTTCGTTATGGCGCAGCTTGTCCTTATCTGGACCTTGCACCATAAAAAAAACCAACCAACCATCCTTCTTTCGTTATTTTAGTTTGTAAAATTCGAATAGTAAAATGTAAAATTTTAATAAAATTTAAAGCATCGTTTATTAAAGTGCTATCCAGTTTTAAGCAATATCGAAGATTGTATAAGCAATAATAAGCAACAAGAAATAAAAAGATCCCCCAAATTATTTTTTACTATTAATTAATAATCATCAATCATAATTATCATTTGCAACACATCATCATTTGTCAACAAATGCTTTAACAATCTTTTTTTCCTGTGCAACTCATAATGTATTGCTCATTCTTAGAATTTTAAGCAGATAATGCTGCCATCTAACGTAGTAAATATGCACTAATTATAAAAGATCGAAATTACCCAAAATGATGGCTTTTAATGCATTTTTAAAAAACAATAAATAATGAGTTTTCTACTTTTGACAATAATTAGATAAATCTATCTCTCGATATGAATGAATGTAACTTTCATAGTAGCCTACTAATGTATGAATTTATATTTAATTACATTTAAAAGTTTTATATAATAAAATATTTTTGAAATTTTCTTAGTTAAAACATTAAATGTCTCCAAAATTAAAATAAATAAAAAATTGTTTCTCATATTAAAAATAAAAATCAAGGGAGGTTCTGTAAAACCACGTGACAATCAGATGGAAATAGCATGCCACTAATGACCTCACTAACAACTGTTTCTCATAATAAAAATAGCAATCAAGTATTGAAATACTTATTATAGATGAAACTATGTTTTGAAGTATTATGAATTATTTATTTTTAAATAAATTTCTGTTATTAATTTTGCAATTATTTACTATGTACGAACCAGTAAAGTTTGGTAAATGCAACAAATAAAATATCAATAAAATAATTATTGGTAATTATAAACTAACCGATAATTTATGTCTCAAAAATTATTCTTAAAAAATTAAATTTATTTATCTTAATAATTTAAAACTTTTTATAAACATTATTTTGCTTTCTAAACCTGATTTTACATTTGAAATATATTTAAAATAAATAAAATTCAATTTAAAGGAAAAGAAGCTTTTACATACAATAGGAAAGTCGTCCTTCTATATGTTAGTGTTTCTTTTTAGCATTATACTTTAATCATTTTCTTTAAAAATATATTTACACGAGTAAATTTTTGTCTGTAATAGTGCTTAACAATCAGTTATTCGATCACTGATTATTTTAATAATAAACAAAATAAAATAAGAAACTGAACTATATATTTTTCGTGAAAATATTAGAAACTACATGACTTTTTAAGCTGAGATATAGTTGAGGCACATAAGAAGGCAATTATAAATATGGTATAAAACTGACTGAACTTTTCTTAATAAGTGAAATAATTGTAGATTAATGTTGGTAAAATAATGGTTTACATACCAGGTGTATGCGTATCAAATGAGACGATTGCTAGCAGATGTCGCCATGCATATATGCAAACATTACGAAACCATGAACGTGATCTTTTTTTTTTAGTTTGACCTTTGATACTCTCGTTTAGTTTACATTAAGATGAGTTTCAGCTTGCATTGTTTTTGTTTGTTTTGTTTTGTACTTTGTTGAAAATGTCGATTTTTATGCCTTTCGACCACGATTTGCTGACAGCATTAATTTTTTGTTACCATCTGAAAAAAAATGCTGTCCAATCACGTCAAATTCTTGTAGAATCATACGGTGGCAATGCCCTGAGCCGTGCGCAGTGCTAAAAGTGATTTGAAAAGTTTCAAAATGGTGATTTCGATGTGAGAAACGAGAAGCGTGGCCGACAAGAAAAAAAAATTAAGATTTTGAATTGCAAGCATTACTTGATGAAGATGATGGCCAAACGCAAGACCGTCTTGCATAACATGTGAATGTTGTCCAGAGCACTGTTTCTTGTCGTCTCAGAGCAATCAGCATGGTAATAAAGGTCGGTAGATGGGTACCACGCGAGCTAACGGACCGTCAGCAGTAAAACCAAAAAATCGTGTGCAAAATGTTGCTTGCCCGTTGAAAACACAAGTCATATCACCATCCTATTGTGACTGACGATAAAAAATCGATTTATTTTGAGAACCCCAAGCGTAATCGATGATATCTTGACCCAGGACAGCCATACAAATCAACCGCAAGGCCGATTCGCTTCTGCCACAAGACAATGCTGTGTATTTTCTGGTATCATGAGGGGCCAATCTATTATGAGCTTCTCAAACCCGGTGAAACCGTTTATACTGATCGCCACAAGCAACAATTACTTGATTTGAACGATGCTATACTCGAAAAATGCGAACAATACAAGAAACAGCAGCACAAAGTTATTTTCCTTGTTGACAACGCACCTAGCCACCGTGCTAAGCCGACCACGTTAAGCAGCTCGGCTGGGAGTCGCGTTAGCGCTTGCGGCTTTTTCGCCAAACTTGGCTCTTTCCGATTACCACCTATTTGCATCATTGGGACACGCATTGGCTGACCAGCGATTCACTTCTTAAGAAAACGTCAAATCTTTTACTTGATGACTGGCTGGCCGATCTTTTTTTTTTTTTTTTTTTTTTTTTTGCATGGTATTCACAAATTGCCCAAAAGATGGAGAAAATGTAGCTAGGGATAGATATATTACTTCAAATAAATAAATATTAACAGTTCTTGCAAATTTATTGTTTTTTTTTTTGTTTTTTTTTTTTTAAGAATTGTCTGATTTTATTTGAATACATCGGTAGATGTATTTCTGATTTTGTATTATATACGCTTACATTTTTTAATATAAGGTTTAGACATTACCCATAATAACTAATTCATCTATGCATACTAAATGAATTGTTTGTTTGTCGCTCAACGGTCATTTTTTGCACACGAGGGCTAATTAGACCGGGACCTACGACTAAATGAATTAAGAACTCAACATTTTTTTTTTCAAAAGTTCTTTGAAATGACATTGTACAATTCATTTTCATTATTTATTTCATTGCAAATTTATTTGAATTTTAAAAATAGAAAAAGCATAAAATCAAATATCAATTTTATAGAAAATAATCTGTTTCAAAAATTATACTTACTTTAGAATCTTATTCACGAAAATCATTTTCAATGCAAATCATTTATATAGATTCAAAATATACTAAACATTTTTTCAGCATTTTATGAGAGTAGAAATTTATATTTTAATATGAATAAATTATTTTTATTAATTTAGTATTTGATTTTTAGATTTATTTGCATTAATCAATGAATTATGTCTTTAGAAATAAAATTGTTTATTTATCAGTTTTATTTTTAGGCAGTTTTTTGCATACACTGTAGTTAGGCATACACTGTTGTTATTTCGTAGTATAAGTGCAGTATATTTTATTATAATTATATTTGTGAAGTATCTAAAATTAAACAGAAGATAAATAATATTATATAACTCATAACCTATCAATTAGTACAATAAATAATATATAATTATTAAGAAATAATCTAATATAAAATTTAAATATTAAAATAACATTTTAATATTAAAATCTTGTGTTAGATTTTTACTCGGAAAAAGTATTAGTTTGTACAAGTGTTACTTAAGTAATCTTTCGTTACGAACTTTATATCGATTCAAAAATCAATCGTATAACAAGAATTCTTCAAAAAGTTATGTTTGGATCTTTACTTTCACCTTTTACTCAACATTTATTTTCAGGGTGGTAAAATTCTGATTGTGCTGTCATTTGTTATTGTATATTTTAAACACGAATTAAAGTAATAAAAGTCCATCCCTCCCCCCAAGAAAAAAACATCTAAAAAATTTCGAAATGAAATATGTATTAAATAAAAACCGTATACGTAATATATTCAATAATCAGTGAATATTTATTCAAATTCTACTATGTCATTTATTATATTAGTTTGGAAGAATTGTTCATCTTTAAGTATATTAATTAATTAATACTATAAATATTTCTAAGAAAGTTATTTAGAATGTAAAGTAATTTTATTTAGAAAAAATATGTTATAAAAGAGAAGGACATCCTATTAATATAAGAAATTAAACTTAGAGTAATTTAATTAAAGATTATGTAAACTTAAGTAAGTTTAACTGTACCAAATATTTTATTTTTAATTATTGCTCTTTCTGCTTTAACTTGCTTTGGGTAACATTTCATACGACAACATTAATTAAAATTAGCAACGCAATATACGTACTTATAAAAGGTTTTAAAAGTTAAATGAATTTAAGAAATTGAATAAGTTTGAAATTTCTGTGTATGTTTTCCCAAAAAGTGAGTTTTCTCCTTCATTTTTCCAAAAATTTGAGTTTCTTTCTAAATTTATTTGTTTTATTCTGAAATATGAAAATACCTCAAAATTATTATTAGGGGAAATAAAAGATTCGTACTATTAGAATTTGTTTTAAAATAACATAAATAAAAAGTAAATGAAAATTTAAAAATGGGAGAAATATTAATCTTATTATTTAAAAAGTACTTTATTTTAGAAATTTAGTAAAATATATGACAAAAATATTTTAAACAATTTCTTTTATAAAATATGGATTTAATTATTATATTTCTGGCTGTAGGAAAAGGTTATTTGATTATTCCTTTTTATTTTTCGTTTCTTTTCTCGCGTCTAGATGGCAGCATTGACAACTATATTATATTATCAATACGTGGAAATCTGAAGAAACTTAAATTTCAGAATAGATCCACGCGTGCGAAGTCGATGCAGCAAGGAAAGCACCTTATATAGAAAAAAAATTACTTGTATGAAATATAATAAATTAAAATTGATAAAACATTTCAAAATTATTGACTAGCAAAACATTGCTTGCCCGCATATTTATACAGGAATGAACTTGTGACTCTCCCATTTGTACTCTGTACAGACAACATTTTAGATGCAATTCATCTCGACTCGAGCTCTGCACTTGGGTTTTTTAACTGTAGAGTTCAGAAATATTGGAAGGCTCGAGAAATAGTAGCATAATAGCCAAATTTCTGGGTATTTGTAATAAATAGATTGACTTGCAAAAACATTTGAAACTGTAGGGAAAAAAACAGTTATTATTAAAAAAAATAATAAAAAATCTTATCAAAAAACTTTGTTCAGTTTTTAAATCTACCAATTTTGAAAGGTTAATATGTACCTACAAGATTTGCTTCCAAATTTCTTACTTATGTTATTAGTTAATACCCAGAAGTTTACATTCCGACTTTCTAAAACTGTTTATAATATTAGCTACAGATTTTTGATTAAATGAAGGATTGATGCATTTTTTTCTTGCGAAGCAGGGAAAATTTAGTTTACTCTTCCAACACATTCTTAAGCATACTTAGTGTGGTTTACTTTCCCTCTTCTTGAATAATCAAAAAGTATTATTCCTAATCCATTTGTTCTATCAATGTGCTAAAAGAGAAATAAAATCAAAACTATTATGTTAATGCTTTTTACAAAATTGTGTTTTTTGCATACTTGTGTAATTTATGGAATAATATTTTAAACAGACAGAGAGCTACACAGTTTCTCTATGGGATGGAAAAAAAGTGCTGACTTGTTGGTTTCATTAAATTTGAATCACATGATTTATTTTTTTGTAGATCGTCCTTATTTATATTTTTAACAAATTGCGATTTTTATACAAAATTACTTTAAAAGATTTCATCTTTCGAAAATACAAAATAATGTTAAAAATCAAGTATTGCAAACTTCATTGTTTTCAAATGCTAAAATTATGACATAAAGCGATTCCTTTAATTTCGTTAACAAATAATCAATATTTTTAAATTCAGGTGCATTATGTAGCTTATTTTATAAAATATTAGTAAGAATTGATTTCCACGACTTCCGTTATTAAAACAATACAAAGATATAATCGCCACAGTCTGTTTCTCGCACACAGTTGCTATTTCTGTATTTTCAAAACTGGCTTTGATATAGCACCAAAAAAGAATTTTCCTGTAGGATTTTTGTAAAATATGACAGTAGATTATGATGAGCCACACTTGGATTTTTTTTTATTTTTTTTTATGTGAATGATTTTTTACACTTCACCGACGCTTATTTTTCTTTTCATAATTTCACGTTATGTCGATTTATGTACTTTCGATTCCTGGAACTAAAATGCATATTTCCTCAAAAAAAAAAAAAAAAAAGTATTTTTCTCCTTTTCTTTGGTGAATTAAAAAAAAATCTTAAGCATTTTTTTACACTGCTTAAATTGCAAAAAGATAATTACGATATCATGCAGTTTGTCAGATTTGGCGAATAGAAATCGAAAGTGAAATTTATTATTACCCCTTTTTTATATGACTTTGTGGGGTCATCATGGGGAGGATGCAAAAAAAAATGGAAAATGAAGAGGCAAAGGACATTTCAGGCATCGATCTCATTACTTGGCCGTGAAAGAAAAGTATGAAATTACTAGCTGTGTTTTAGTGTATAAGGAAAATATCGCAATAAAATTTTCTACTTTTTTAAATCTAAAGTAGATATTACTTCAGCTATTTAGAAAATAACGCATATAAGGTTTAATATTTTAAAAAAATTTTTCATTTGCATAATAATTTAAAATAATCAAATTCTTAATTATTGTAAATATGTTATGGAATTAAAATATAATAAAACATTAAAAGTTATACTATAAGAATATATTATAAAAAAATCACATGGCTTACGAGTGTACAAAAAGTTTTTCAATGATGACATTTAAATTAATGAAGAAATTTTCATGTTAACAAATGTCTGTGTTAAGAACCTAATTAGTGTGCTTTGTTTAACTACTATTTAACTATTAACTATGTAATAAACTTCGATAATACATTTGAGTATTAATATCTTTCTCTCTCTGTGTATATATATATATATATATATATATATATATATATATATATATACTTTAAGTTATAACTTAAATACTGATTTTACTCTGAGATTATGAGATTGCAATTAATGTGATCTAAATGTCTAAATGTTACATTTAATCTTTTATAGTTTGTATTAAAAATAAATGTGGAAAATATCAAAATAAATTCTTTAACATACAACTTAAATGGATTACACTGAATCTTAAACATATTATGAAAAGTCAATTAAAAATATGTTTATGCAGTTATGTTTTAATTAGTCAAAATCATCCTAATAATCAAAAATTAATGCTTCACATGTTTTTAATTTTTTTTTACTTAAACATTATTAATATTGAGTGTATAATCTCTGCCAGAAGAAATATAACTTTATATCTTGAATCAAATGATCATTAAACTCGTTAAGAAGACCCTGCTGAGTTTTTTTTTTTTTTTTTTTTTTTTTTTTCTTCCTCCCTAGAAGGACCGCGCAAAGACCGTAAATGAAATTAACGTATCACCACGGGCTGTTTCCTTGTTGAAAGATGTTAATGACACTTCGCGCTTCCGGTCCCTTATTTATGGCGAGATAACTAAGTTTGAGTAGGTTTTTTTTTTTTTTTTTTTTTTTTTTTTTTTTATGAAACTAGTTGGGAGATGAATCTTAGTGATCTTCAGTTAATTGTCATTCATATTTATATTCAGTTTATGTTGGAAATCCAATATTGCAGCATTTACTTAATCTCCATTAAGGCTGCAAAATTGACTTCATAATCATATTCGTTCACAAATTTTTTTTTTCACCCTTGCGCTTCTACTTCACATACTGGTAATGATAAGTCCCAATTTTGTGCGAAAGTAATAAAAAATTCTTAAGTTAAATGAGTTGAATATTCACTTCTTAAAATAAAGAGTTACCTTTAAGGAGAGCATAAGAAAAAAAGCTTTTATCTATAAAAAACCAAATTAAAAAATTGCATTATTCTCATTATTTTCCGTCAATAGTATACGGGATAGAATTGGGTACCCCTTATATATATATAGTTTGACGATAAAATTTTATTTGTTTAAGTTCAGCTTCCGTGTATTATCTTATTAGTCACAGCTTTGTGCGTATACTGGCATAAAAAAAATCGCCGTAAAAACAAGGGGTACCTGATTTTAAATTTTTACCATATTTTCTTCTAAAACAAACGATTTTTTTTTCAGTACGTCTTTGCATTTCATTCATTTATCGTAATATATACACATTAAAATGGGGAAAAAAGCAAAGTTTTTAAAAGCGAATCTATTCTTACAATTCAAATTTATGCTCAATAAGATAAAGTTGCAAAATATTCGGTTAGCGTTCCATTGTCGTGGAATGTCGTTTAAATTCTCGTGCAAAGACAAACAGAATAAGTCTCAGCATATCCTCAACTGATCATTTAAAAAGCAACATCTAAAATTTTATACGAAAACTACTCTTATATATATATATATATATATATATATATATATATATATTGCATTCTGTCATGGAAAATCAGATTCTTTTTCAGATAAAAAAGCTCGGTTACTTTACAATTGCAAGCAATTTCTGCACATACACATATAAATGATCTCTGGAAAAAAACTTCAAATCAATTTCTCATTAGCTAAAATTGATAAAAAGACTTTTAAAAATTATTTAAGGAAAATTTAAAAAAAGAAAGATTATGAGGAATAGATAAAAAGTCTAAAAATGGAGATGGGTAGTTAAAATAACACTTGTTATTTGGAAGGCAAAAATTACAGCTTAATAAAAGAAGCTGCTATAAAATAAATATATTTAAATAAATATAATATAATAAAGGGGAGGCTATATGTGTGTAAAATGAATTCTAATTTATAAATGCTTGCGATGACCAGACTATATTGGTTATATTTGCTTTGTTAGTAAATATATGGCAATCTGGGTCATTTGACATATTCTGAAATGTATCTTATATCGTGAAGACAATGGGTTAAAAACTTCAGCTTCAGTCCAATGGGGAAGTTGGTATCTAAGTGGACATTTTTTAAACTCGGGTACTAAACCATTGATTGGAAAAATCACTAACTATAAGTAATTAATGCTAATATAACCAATCAATACGATGAATGTAACCAATCAATACGATGAATCAAGAGAAGCAACCTTTTCCTCACACAAAAACGATGCTACAACCAACCAGATCACGGCAGTTCATCAACAACTACAATAAGTTTAATAAATATTTTGTTTGAATAAATAATTTTTTAAGAAATTTATAGATGGTGTGTGTTTCTTTTGTCTATTAATACATTTATTGCAGCAAAAATTTGGGCATCAAGAATGAGTTGCCGGAATAAAAAACAAAATTATAGATACGTAAGAGCAACATTGAAGTAAATAAGTGGTTACATATCAAAGCAGAATTATCATTTAGTAGTTGAAAATCAATGGAGGGTTTAGTAACTTGTTGGTCAACCCCTAGTGTGAAGGTTTGGTATCATATTGTTGGCCATTGGGAAATATATGTCTCATATGATGTCCTGGGACATCTTGATCTCCAATTGTTCTAATAATGCTTCTATTTGACACATCTAGTGGGCTGTCCAATTTATATTTTTAAGTGATCCCAAATATGCTCGATCGGTGACAAAATTGGGTATTGAGCAGGAAAGATGAGAGTGGCAAAAACAATCCTGTTAAACTCTTCTCATATTTGGGTGAGGAATGACTAGTTGAAAAGTGGCTTCTGAGCATCTTGCCATGAGTATCAAAACATGTGATTGAAGAAAGTCACGAATGTCAAGTTGGTAATCATTTTAACATTCAGATCAGCAATACATAAGTTCGCTTTTCACTTTGGTGTTTCAACTGTTAGGTGTATTTCAAAATTATCAATAAATATTTGGTTTACAATTTTCAAAAATAATATACTCCCTGTGTACAAAAATAACATCTGTTGACATATGACCCCTAATTTGAAATATCAGTTCTATTTTCAAGAGCTTAATATTATGAAGAGAGAATGATTTAAAAAGAAACTTTTCGCAATTATTTAATTACTTTCTAATATAAAACAAAACCACAAGAATGATAGTCCAACATGTTTGATTATACTAAGCACCAAATTAAATCTCGTTTACTCTAGTGCAATAAATTCGCGAAATTTAACTGAAAGTAAAGACAATGCATACACATACAGTCGACAAAATCATAGCTATTTATTATTTAATTATCTTGTGCAATTACCATTTATTCAAATATGGAATAAATAAGCTCAGGATACATAAACATCATTATCCTAAGTATTAAAATTTAAGCCAAAAATCATAGATTTCACCCGTTCGTGACGAATTCAATTAATTTTACAGAAAATCAGTTTATTAATAACCGTAAAATATTCTGTTATTAGACCGATAATCTGCAATTATGTGTCCACACGCTTTTAGGATAATTGTTCTCATTCGTGTCATTTTTATTCTATTTGGCTTACAAACGCGTCATTTAAAATAGTAAATAATTGCTACAAAATAATAAAGAACTTTATTTTGGATTCAATTACTGAACATTAATTCTTTGGTCTCCTAATTTTCTGGAAGCATTAAAAAATTGCAACTGATCCATATAAAATAGAAAAACTGTTTTCCACAATAGCTACTCTATTAGTTTGCTCAAAAAGCTCGGTTGATATAAGAAGTAATTTTATACCATTTTCATGCACAGAAAGATGTGGTTTAACAATTTTCACAGCTATTCGCAAACGATACTTTAATTATTTAATTAATGAACACAACAGCGTCCTCTGTTGAAAAAGATATTTCCTTGCAAATGGGGCCGGGGTTTCTTCGGTTTAACATTTCACGGTCACCCCGCCAACAATGGACTTCTTATTTGAAGGTCATTGAGATACATTTTCTTTCAATCCTCGTCTTTCAGATTAAGAGATATTGAGAGGAGTTGGTATCTGACGTCATGTAATTGAAACTTTTTCCCACAAAACTTTTGCGAACGATATTTTACCTTTTCTTTAATTTTCTTTCACAGAAAATTCTCCTAAATTAGTTTTCTTTGCAGTAATATTATTCATAAAATACTTGCCTAATACTGACTATTTTTCACGCATGATCAAAACTATGTTATAATAGTTCAAAGAACTTTAATTTGAACGGTCTGCCAAAGCAGAGTCGTCAAATTTAATATTTATTACCAAATATGCGTGTGTGTGTGTGTGTGGTTATTCATGTTATGGTTTTAATAATTTTAAATGGCTTAGGAGTTAAGAAATGGGCTTAAAAGATAAAATTAAAAAATAATTATTTTTTATCGATTTATATTTGCAATTTTGAAATTTTTAATTGTTTCACTGTCAAAATTACTTCAAGAGTTAATTTTTAACGCTGCAAATTTATGTACTCACTATGATTTTTCCCTTTCGCGCGCGCGCGTTTTAATCCTCAGTCATTACAAATAACTTTTTTATTTTAAATTTTATTTATTTAAATAGTAATTTTTGTAATTATGAACTGGTGAAGAGAAAAGCTCTTTTAATAACACACCCCTTTGTGTTATCAAATTAGTTGATCTGGTCCTTGGAACTTTTCCAATCGTAAAGACCTTGTTTAAATATGTTCAACTCTTTTCTTGGCAGTTAGTTTGAATTAATACGTACATTAACCTTCCATTAATTTATCAAATTTCGCTGACGCACTGGGTGGTTCCACTCCACATCATATTCAGTCCTTTGTTGCCATTCAAATCATCTTTAAAATACAAAAATTAACCAGCAAATGTTCAGAAAAATAATAATAACCCATTAAATAAACAAAATAATTTCAGTGGATGAATTCTGCCAATTGATATTTTTATGCCATTATGTATATTAATATATGTTATTATCTGCATCATTAATCTAAATATTGCAACAGTAATTTTTTTAAATACAGTCATCTTTCGATTTCATAAAAAAATATTGAATTATATAATTTAAGTATTATTCGGGCAGTAATCTTTTGCTATAATTTAGTTTGGAAGTTTAATAAATATTAAAAATATTAGCACTCTATTGTTAAATATTTCATACAAATATAGTCGGGTTAAGAAGTCCTAAAATTAACACTGCAGATTACAAACCTCCAATTATAAAACCTACTATATATATATAAGTCAATTTAATTTAAAAGCAATAAAGAATAGGAAAATGAAAAAATAGAGAAATATATCTTTATCTTACCACCTGTCCAGTGCAAAAGCAACTAAAGAAAATTAAGTCAGAAAAATACGATATTTGGAAACAGAAAAATATAAATTGAAGTATAAAGAAATTGAAGATTTATGGCAAAATATGAAAAAATAATCAGAAGCGTAAGGACAACGTCTTCTTCAGGGAGGGATATAGTCAATTATGCAAAAGAATACAAACTCTCTTTTCTGATATGCAACGAATAATAGAATTAAGAAACTCGTTCAATTCCCCCCCCCCCGAAGAGTATCTGCAACACAAAGTTTCAAATACAAAAGTGAAGAATGTCTGCAGTACAAAATTTCAAATGCAAAAGTAATTACTAGATTTTACAATTATCCAAATTATAAGACTAAACACTAAGCAAAAAATCCTGAGACAAGAGGCAATATCAACTAAATCAATAATTCAAAACCCAATTATAACCTTAATGATATTCGTTGCCAAAGATTTTTAAAATCATATTTTTTGTTTATTTTACGGTTTTATAATTTGGATAATTGAAAAAATCTAGTATTTACTTTTGTATTTGAAATTCTGTATTGCAGACACTCTAGTTAATATCGCATTTTGTATCATAAATTCTATCAGAAAAAAATTAAAATTCGATTGAAAACATTGAAAGTTCTATATTTTGCAGAATTCAAAGTATGTGTGTGTGAACACCTGTAGGAATTTTAATACTTCACGAGCTTTCTCACACCCAGGTAGTCTACCCAATAAAGAATAGGTGTAATGACACTCAAATGACACTGAATTTTGTCCAATACCATCTGTAGATCCCTCAAAACATGACGTTAAGAGAAGTGTAAGCTGAAATCCTACGCCTCCATTAGTAATTATACCTAACAACTACAACAGAAATTAAATTTTATATTACTAAGTACTAGAAATAATTTTACCTTCCCATTGCTTTGTTGTTCGATTCCTAAATTATGCTATACTTGAAAATATACCTTTAAAATGATTAATCTCTTTAAAACAATACAAATTCAAATATAGCTAGGAAAAAACTAATTTTTATTTACAAATATTATCTTTGTTTTCATAAAATTTATATGAAAATTACTATGTGGATACAAAATCAACACATTTCAGTTACCAAGATTCTTAAAAATGCATTAAATGGCATTCTTAAAAATGCTTGTGACAAACAATAAATTTTTAAAATTACTCTAAGCCTTAAATTTTATAACTTGAGATTTTTTCTCCACAATAATGCCTTATATTCATGATTGAGTTTTACTTCAAAAAGAGAAGTTGTACATAACGAAAGACATTTCGCGACAAATCTGAAAAAAAAAATCTTGGTTTATCATTCATCGACAAAAAAATTAACTTTAATCCCAATCCAAATTCGGTCTGTATGATTGTGTGTGACAGCATGTTTATGTATGTAGTAATTTTTCTTTTTTTATAATTATTTGTAATATCGTTTAAAATTACATTCTATGTTTGCTTTCCAAATTACGCAACTTTTAATTTAAAGATTTTTAATATTAATCGGGTTTTTTACTTTTAAATTTATTTTGCAAATGCAAAGTTTTTTGGAAGTTTTGAGATATGAGATAAACATAATTTGAAAAGATTTACGGTTCTGATTTAATACAGGGAAATTGAATATTTTTTAAATTCATTATTCATAATGAATTTAGGTTAATAAAATTTTCGATAATGCATTCACCATTCAAAATATTTGCGCTATAATTCTAATGGGAAAATGGATATTTCGCTAGTGATTCATAAAAGAAACCAATATTTATAAATTTTAATTATATTTTAATTTATTTTTAAACATTAAGCTGTTTTAAAATTGTGATGATATATTCATAAAGCAGTAATTCCCAACTTTTTATTTTAATTTCCGTGGCACACTTCAAAATTTGATGGCACACAAAGTTAAAGATAACTTTAAAAGTTGGTTATTTATGTAAAACACTGTGTAAAATAGTTTGGCACAGGTGCTGTATAATCCAGGGTTTCAAATTCTGAATATTTTTGGCGATAAAGAAATGTTGCCAAAATGACGTATTGTGACGTGCACGATGACGTAAATACTAGGGTTGCCAAAGTAGAATTTACCGCTTAATTTTTAAAGGTCTCCTTCTCTGTGACGTAATATTAACCATTTTGCCAGATACATACGAAAATCTGCCAAGAAATCGCCAAACTCTGAATTTGGTATTTTGGATTATACGGCACCTGTGTCAATAGTTTATAATAACATTTTTGAATTTATAAAATATAATATGAATAATAAAATGAACAGTATGTTTATTCTTTATTCTTAATAAAAAACGTTATAATTTTTACATTATACATTTCTAAAATTTGGTGGTACACTTTACTTGGCGGCACACAAAACTGCCACACAAAAGCTCTTGAGAATTACTGTAATAAAAACTTCAAGTTAAATGCTTTTAAATTTTAATTTTTTTTAACGTCTTGGGAATTTGATTATAGGAACTGCGAGAATTATACAAATTTTGCATTATAATTTGTTTTTCTTAGTCCTCCCCCTTCACATTAAAATGTTTGCTGTAATTTTACAATAATCTCGACATTATTAAAAAAAATATTATATTTTCATTTTGTTGATATCTATTTGGTATCTACTATGTCGTAGTTTTTTTTCATTAAATTAAGATAAATAATATGTTTTGTTGAAATTTGAAGCAATTTAAATTCATTTTATAGACACAACTAAACTAAACATTATGAATTGATTCATTTTGTATTATGCTGCACTGTATTTAAGTCATAGATTCATTTGAAAGACGAATTAATCAATAATTGTTTTTTGTGCCTTTTACAAAAAAATTTTACTAAAAATACTACAGTGTTAACTATAAAAATACATGAAAAACGCTTTTTTCCTCTCAATTTCAAAATAGATGCTTTTATAAATGTCTTAATAGAGCTCTGTTTTATAGCTTTAATTTTAAAAAAAATTTAAAATGTTCTTCAACTCTGAAATAGGAATCGTTTCAAAGAAGAAAAATATACAAAGAGTGGATCTAGAAAAATTAATTCTCATAATTCCAATTTGTTCTGTCAGCTGATTTAAACAATAAACAAAAAGTCAGACGAATAATAAGACACTTTTTTTTTCCAGTAAACAGACGAAAATCTGTTCTGATGTCGTTTGGGAATAGAAACCGAGTGACGCCGATTGTGGTTAAGAAAAGGGGCGCCCGACGATCTTACTAATGTACACCCCATATCGTGTGAGTCAGAACGGCCTTTTTATTTATTTATTTTTTTTTTTTATCAGAACAAAGCAATCGCTGGCATAAATTTCCAGACATGCTTCAACTGCCTCAATGAGTTCCTTGGTTCCAGATCGGAGAAATTGCCTCGATAAGCCGAATTCTTTATATCCGAATATCTGCGGAATCTTCTCTATGAAAGCATTTCCGTTCGGGATTCCTAGGCGTGTCCTCTTTGTGTGGATATGGAATATCCTTATAATATTTCATCTCATTCCAAGTTTTTGTGAAATATGGCAATAATTTTGTCCGATTCTATCGCAACTTTTTTCCTGCTTGCAGCAGAGGGAAGACACAGTAAATGAATAGACGTTGCTTCTGTTGAAAGCAATCTTTGAATTGAGTACCATATTTTATTAAAAGAAATAGAACTCACTCAAAATCATATTTTTAACATTAAAATAGACCATTTTTCTTTCCATTCGGCAACCAGTTTCAACCAGAAAGATATTTTTGTGAATTGTTGGTTCTCCGTTTTATTATCTCAAATCATTTTCAAAAATGAAAATTTTTGCAACTCATCAATTTTTGCTTAAATGTTACCTTAAGTGTAATTATAATGTATGTTTAATTAGATCATCAATTAAGACATTACCACTTTCTTCAAAACACAATTTTTATCAAAAAATTCCTCTAAACTAATGAGTTCTAATATGGCATACAATAAAAGCATTTATTGTTTGATATATTAGAATTCGTTATTTTAGAGTCCTAGATCAGTTTGAAATTTTATCATCTTTTGAGTTTGCTTAAAATCAATTGGTCAATATTTATTGATGCATAACAAATATTCTTATTTAGAAATTATATTTTTAATACTTAACTTTTTTATTTTTTGCAAAACATGATAACAAAAAAAAAAAAAACATTTATATTTCATTTTAAGTTAATAGACTGCAGAAATAAACATTACCAAATAAAGCATTAACTTCCTTGTGATTAAAAAAAATGATTTGAATTTCTGGAATATATCTTAATTCCATAAGTTTAATTAACACATTTTAAAAAGCGCATATGTAATGTGCTTCGAAGACAGAATCATGCTTAAAAAAAAGAAATGTTTCACCAAAATATATACAATGAATAAATTATTCAATGAATAAATTATAAAAATTGTTCAAAAATTCATATTTCTCTGTAATATATATATATACTAAACTCAATTTAATTAAAATTTCAAAATCTTGTTTGTAAAAAACTCAAAAAAAAATTTTTTTAACTTTAACCAAATCTATAGATAATACTGAAATTAAAATATAAAACTATAGTTACGCATAATTGTTTCAATAAAAATATTGAATCATTTTATTCAATGGAAAAATAATGATAATAATAATGCACTTTTTTTATACGTATGTTATTTTAATTACTATTATTTCAGAAATAGAGATGATTTAAATACTTATTTCAAAATACTTAGAGAAAATTTTAAATAATTACTCACAACCCTTTACAGATTCTTGTTACTAAGCAATAAGATTAAATTAAATTAATATTTGATTTTTTGTCATTGAAAACGAAATATAAAAGTTTATGGTTCTGCTTCAGAAACATTACACTTATTAAAAGAAAAGTTTAAACATATTTTTATTTTAAATAAATACAAAATTTTTTGAATATATTCAATATTTTAACTTAGTTAATCGGAAAATTTAAGTAAAAGTAAAAAATACTTCAAAATTTCAACTGTCGAAATTTAAAATTCAATTTTTTTGATTTTAATATGGATTTCTTTCTAATACATAGATATATTTTGACAGTAATATGTGTCTTTTTATTCTACCTGTTTGAACCAGAATTTTCGCTCTTATTCTTTAAGTTATATAATCATATCTTGTCCTTATAATTAACTTTCAACAAAAGTTAATAAATTTTAAAATTGGGTATAATTTAATAAAATGGGTATATCTTTGAATAATTTTTTGTGAGGAAATAAAATAGAATTCTGAAATGTTTATTTAAGCAAAGGTAATAGCACTTGTTTTAAAATGGGCAGAAATTCCTATAAAAATATTCTGACTGAATAATTCAATAAAATCAGGTACAAAATATCATTTCAATAATAATTATGAAAAGTTAAGTAAATGAAATTTTATTAAGATGATTTATTAAAAAAAGGAACATTATAAGTATAATTATAAAAATCATGTTTACAATTATAAAAATCATGTTTACAAATATATCATGTTTACAAGGAACAAGACTTGAATGTCACGGAATGAAAAAATAAGAAAACATTTTTTCAATTATATAGGTTCCAAATTGTGTGTCACAACAATAAATGTGAACTTGTTCAAAATTGAATCAATGATCAATTTCCAAAAAATATTATAAGCAATTCATTTACGTGTTTATGATGTTAATATGACTAATCATGAATAAGATAAATTAGTTATTATTTAATCACATATTTTCTTATATGATTAAATAACTTATTTTTTCTTGCTCTTGAAGTTATTAATTAATCAAACACATAGATTTCCATTTAAATACTTTGGATCAAATTTAATTAATTGGTAGTCCGTGATTATAAACTTAAATTAAAATAAAAATAATATATAAAATTAAATAATTTAGACTGTAATGTGAATAAGAAAATAATCTTAAAATTCTAGATATTCGTTAATTTGTAGATATCACCGGCTTATATTCCTTTGTTTCGTTCACAATTATTCTAATTTCCTACTTATTCAAGAATAAGTTATGAAAATTATTCAAAGAAGGTTTAGAAAATAAATTTTATGTGAGCAAGTTTTTTCGCGCAGAATAATAATGTAACAAAATTATGTTCTGTTCTTGTGAAAACATGTTAAATAATTCATAACAAGGCATGAAGTACAAACAACAACCTTCTTTATAAGTTTTGAGAATAAAAGCATGTACTTGTTTTATGTTCGTGCACCATGTTCAGTTCTTAATTATTATCATTCCATTATTAAGTACAGAAAAAAAAAAGATTGATGAAGACAAAGGAAGACAAAACAACAAACGAGCGGAAGTGGAGGTATTAATTATTTTCGGAGAGAACTTCAGCTGCTCGCATTTTACTCTTTTTCGCTGGAGATGACGAGTACATCCGGGGATAGTTCTAAAAGAATATAAATTGAGAAAAGGTATAAGTCATATCAAAATTATATATTTGGGAGAAAGTTATGTCATTTTCTGTGCTTCGTTTTTAATTTTTGACAATGCGGAAAGCATAACTTCTTTTCACGTGAGAGTAAGAGAGATTTCCGCCAAAAGGATTATATAAATTTCGATAAAACATCCAAAAGTAATGCATTTGATAGTATATTTTTATAGTTTTTAATGATATAAATTATCACTTGAGTGAGTATTTAAAAATAATTTATTAGATTTGATTGAAATCAAGGTATAAAATTCATTCTAACCAAGAATTCGAAAAACAACCAAAAGTAATTTGCTTTCCATGATATATATTTAATTTTTCGTTTTGAAAAAATATAAACTGACTTTTGTTTCACTATTTCTTCGATTTGGAAGCTTTGAAAATTAAACTATCAAGTTAGATAAGTTTTCTTTAGTTTTAGAGATCTTTTCTTTATATTAATTTGGATTTAACCTTGAAGGCAAGAATACATAAATTTGACTGCTTAGGAATTTGCTTAAGTTTTCGAACTGCAACGAGAGTTAAATATGGCATAGAAAATTCAACGCAATGGAAATAAATAAAATTATAATAGAAAAAGAATTCAACGAACAATAAAATATTTAACGAAAATTTAAATTACTTTAAGCTGTATTTTTCAATTATAAAATTTTAAGAAATAGGATTATATTGTTTGCCAAATTTCAAATTTATAACATAACCAAATATATAGTAGCAGAATATTTTTTAATCATTTCTCTATTTTCATTAAAAATTCCATAATGTTTATTGTTTCACATAAATTATAAAAATTCAGTGATCCAATTGCATTCAAAATCCTTTCATTTACATAATGTTATCGTACCAATCTAAAATTCAATGCTGTCGCAACAAACATATTTAAAAAATTAGCTTTTAAAAAATCATAACAATAAATTATATTTCAAAATGTCAAACTCTAGCCCATTTCAACCCGACGTGTTAATTCATGAGTCACATCTATTATTATGTTTAACAAAAACTTTAACAATATAATAGCAACATTATATAAAAAAAAAACTTTAAGGATGACCTAAAATTACTATATTTATTGGTTTCAAATGTAATCATTTAAAGATATTATTTCATAACTTAAACAGCACTAGGAATTCTTTAGGACCCAAAAACAAAAACCAAATTCATAGTTTGAACCAGAGAAACTTCTAATCAGATTATAGCTACATCACTTTATTACAATTCTCAATTATTAAACGAGCAGGAGCAAACAAGGCGAAGTTCATCATCGAAAGTCTGAGAATATTGTCAAGGTTCATTTTGTTAATAAAACGATTTTTTATATTTGTGCAAAACATGAGTTTGAGAATCTGTTTTCCATTGATTTTCAAGCCATTAACAAGTTGACAATAGAAAGAGGAAAAAGCAAAATGAAAAAAACAAAACATCTACTTTATGGTTAGTTTAAATCGACAAGGACGATTTAAATTTTTAAAATTTTGTTTTTTATAGTTATTTTTAGCTAAACGAAACAATAAACCATATTACAACGCCTTTCAGAGAACACCTACCTTGAATATTAAAGAAAACATATTTCTTTTATTCGCTTTTTCGAAATTTCTATTCTACAAATGTGTTATCTATTTTCTGACATAAAACTTACATTATCGATGTTTTAACAATAACAACTGTTTTAACAACTTAGAAGCTATAGAATGCTACAGGAATCAGTTTTGAACTCTTTCTAAAAATAATCCATCATTTTACGTGTAATGTTAATGTTCCCACATAATAATTTCTTTTTTTATCAGGAAAATGACGCTGGATAGTGACTTGTGAGGAAAATAAATTCCCCTTTATCATCCTTTCATCAAAAAATAAACTCCTTTGCTTAGTTTTAAAATCATTGCTATTTCATATTTTGTACTTTTAAAATATTTCTATTTCCTAGTTTTTTTCATTTATATTCTGAAACAATGGTGTTATATATTGCTAAAAACGAAATCTAATTTATTGAAATTTATTTACTACAGTTAGTTCTATTCAAAATTTTTATTTTTGGAGTAATTTTTTGCAATCGGTTCTTAAGAAATCTTCTCTAAAAAGGTGAATAAATAAATCTTACTAATATTTATAAAAGTTATTTACTGTTAATAGATTTTAATAAATAATGATAGAACATAAGAACTAAATGTTCCAAATTTTGATTGTTATGTCACACGGAATTATATGAAACGTATTAGCTACCGTGTGATGTCATCGAACCAGAAATAATAGAGTTAGTTAATATACTAATTAATTATTTTACAGTTAATTATTTTTACGCTTTTTTGGTCATCTATAAAATTTAATTTTCATAAAACGAACCAGCCAGGACATCAGAATTTTGTCTAATAACCGCGACGTTTAGCGGGCATATATATACATATAGAATATTGAAACCAAAAAAAATATACAAAATTATCTAAAAAATGTAGAAATTTAAAGCAATTTTGTATGATACTATTCCGATTTTGCTGTTGTAATGCATTCATTATATTTCTAATTGAATTTATTGGATATTATCTTGATGTTTGTCATTCGAAAAAGTGAAATCCGTTATTAGAAAAATACTTAAAAGATTCCTTGAATAAAAAAATGAACAGCACAGGAATAAATTCAGAAAACTAACAAATCAAAGATAGAGAAAGAATAACCACATAAAAATAAAAAAGAACTGCGCTGAAATTGCTGGAGATGATGTTGATAGAAGAGGTCGAAAGTTAATGGTATTTTTTTGTCATTTTTACGTAAATAACAACCAGACAGATTTAGTCCTTGAAAGTTTTTCTGCAGTGTTTTTTTTTATGGTGCGTTATTTTTTTTCTCTCCCTTGCTGGGGAACTTCTAACAACTCGAATGAAGGATCGAAGCACTGGCGATGCGTGTTTCATTTCAAATATGGACTTGCATTATACCAACTGTAATAAGAAACGACTTGAATTAATTGAATGACAGATTCATTTACAGATCTAATTTCTCAGGAGACAGAAGATTCGAGAATTAAAGACATCGTTATAAAAGAAAGATTTGTTCCAAGAATGTAAAAAAAAAGTTTGTTGTTCTATGAATTTAGATGATTAAATTTTTTATAATATTTTTATGCTGACTAGGTATTTCTCTAAAATATTAAATTTGTGAGGTATTTTCAATTTGGGAGCTAAATTTTCTTATTTTGAAATATTTGCCAGCTATCTACTGCATCACTTTCTAGTTAGCACTTCATATAGCATATATATATTTTGCCTTTAAAATAAATTAAAATAATAAATAAGCAATGTTTACATATAATTTATTCACATCAAAATTTGAGGCCCTGAATCTCAAAGTACATAAATACTCAAAGCTCTAGCTGTGAGTGCTCAAACTTAAGTACTCAAAGTCGAATAAGTATTTTGATACCGTGAAATATATTTATGAATCTAAATATAATGCTCTTTTGAAAAAGCTGTAACATTAAGCATTAATTATTTAAAAAATACTTTAGTTCTATTTGAAGTATTAATTAAAATTAAACTCGAGATTCAAAATTTCAATAAAAACAGCAAAATCACTACATATAATTTAAATTACTCTTTTTTTTTTCTCCACACGTAGTTTACTCTGAGCATTACGCATCGAAATGCAGTGCTAAGCATGCACATAAATTTAAATTAAACTATGCATCATTAGTTGTTACATAATTTCTTATTGGATAGAGTAAAAATAGTTATGAAATAACTTCCATACTACCATAGACATATCTTTATTAATAATACTATTTTCTTAAATTTTCATAACTTAATGACTCTAAAAAGTAATGTGTGAAAAAAATTGATACATAAAACGTTTCATAAATTTTTTTATTCAAATTTAAAAACATATTTTTCATTTCTTCAAGAGATTATTTATCAAAAAACTGATTATTCTATTTTCTAAAGTGACTGATTCATAACAACGCTGATGAAATTTGAATATTTTCAGTGAAAAATATAAAAAAAATAGGAGGTTGATATTGCTCTTTCGTTGAAACTTCGGGAAATAACTGAAAAGTAATATGAGCCAGATAAAACATCATCAATCTTTTTGCGCAAAAGGAAAACCAAATTATATATATATTTTTAACTATAAAAGAACTCAAATATATTTTCTTCTTTTATTATATGAAGCGATTACTTCAGTTTACAATCAATAACATAATATGATTAATATGAAATACATACATCTGCAGACTTAGAAATATTCACTAATTGTTTACTATATTTCTTATAACTATTATCGTAGGCCTTTGAAACTTTGGTAGTAACTTATCTTTATGAATAAACAATCAAAAAGTAACAACATTCATATAATATTATATGAATGTTACAATAAATTGGTATTATTGCTTCAGTAAATTTATTTATATAAATATAATTAATGTGAAAAATTATTTTACTTAATACTTATTGTTTAAAAGTTCTACTAATTACCAATATTCTATATAATAAAAAGTTAAATAACATTATTAAATTTTATTATTTTTTTAGTAAAATTTGACAAAAAAATGTATTTTTATCCTTTACATCAATTATATTTAACACAAATTTTACAAAATTTTTATATCAGCAAGAAAAAAGATTCATTATAATTACAGAATACCGCTCATACTCTACGGCAACCAATTTTTTATTTTTTATTTTTTTATTTTCTTTTAGATTTTGAAAATAAAATAAAAACACAATAGTCGTCTGTCTTATTTTACCATAACTAGAATGTTTAATATAAGATTTACCGAATCTGTGGTGATCTCGTTCTTGTAATCTGAAAGTAATAAGCTCTATACCTAATCCAGGCGAAGATCCGTCATGATAACTAATAGTAATTAAGGCACGAAAAATTATTGAAGTCGCAATGCCCTTCCCCTGTTGTGGCGTGGTGTAGAGAAGAAAGTGCAAATTCAGATATCGACCTCATCTCTTGACTGTAGTTCAAGTTACGGGAGGATTAAATTAATTGTATTCATCAATTTTTTTCTTGACAAAAATAGGCTGCTTGTAATGTAAACGAAAAATATATCGAACGAACAACAAACAAACATTTATACTTAAAAAATTATCTTAATAAATACATCGAAGTTTGCAAAATTGCACATTCGGAAAAGAAATATTCAAATTATGTACATATTCATAAGAAAAATAAACGCAGATCTTTATTTATAAAACTGTGTAACAGTCATAGTTATTTCGTATCAAATAGTATCAAATAATGATATTTACTATTTATGTGAAAGAAAAGGCCGTGGTAGCCTAATGGTTAGGGCTTCAGCCTTCCAACTGGAAGGCCTGGATTCGATTCCCAAAGACCCACCGAGAACATGCGATATACATCGTTATAAGTCTGTGGAATCGAAAGTTCTGTGGTCAGTCGTTGATCAGTTACCATGGGTGTATTTGTCTGGAGGAAAGTACCTTCCCCTTCATATCAATATCAAAATTGAAGAAATGGATGATTATCTTGTGGTGCCATCTATCGGAGGAGCTCAGAGCGAAGTTGTATTTTCACTTTCATGATGAATTGGTTATACGAAAGACGCACCCTACTGATTTAAATTCGCACAGCCAACAGTATAGAGACCTTGGCTTGTCCAAGTGTCATAAGTAACTACAACAACACGTGCAAAAAAAGCATTTTACTGAAAATGGAAATAAGAAAATAAGCTCAAAAAGCCATTCTAACACAACTCAAATCCAGATAAATATTAATAAAGGCATTGATCGTAAACTTTGATCTTAAATAAAAATTTATCGAAGCAAAAGTTCTTCTGACTCAAGTTTAACAAAGGACTTTGAATCGACATAAAAATCCTTCTACTTAAAAATCGATTGCAAATCAATTACGTCTTCTAAAATTAAAAGTAAAATAATTCAGAAATATTTGAAATTTAAAAAAAAATGTAAGCCCAAAGTTTATTTGCTTTCAGAAACTCATTTTTCTGAAAAAAATTTATAAAATTTTTTGAAAATACCTAATTATTGAAATAAAAAAAAAGTGCGATGATATAAAGTAAATTTTTTACTGCTTATAAGTAACCAAAATAACAATGCACGAAATGTGGGGGTTTGTATACACAAAAATGTTCTTAAAAAGGATCTACGATAGATGTAAGAATTTTTCAATTTTAACTTAAAAATAAAGATTATAAACTCATGATTGATCATTATTATCTTCTATCAGCGAACTATCTTAAAATAAATTTTATAATAGAAATTCCAACTTCAATAGTAATGAATATCCATAAATTTTATGCTTCATATGAACAAAGCCATTAATCATATTTAGAAGACACTGTTAGACAGATCACTTAATGCATATGGAACAATACAAATGAAACTTGAGAAAACTTCTGGGAATATAAACTTATGCAAATGAAAAACAAGAAGTATGTTTAAGTATAATTCCAAAATTACGGGAATTGATTGCTATGGAATATTTTTTTACAAAAAATATTCAATAAAATGCAATTATTATGAAAAACCTAATTCTTTAAAGTTTCGATAGTAATTTTCTTCTTTAATACGTACTTTTTGTACAATATCATGTTTCATGTTATCATGTACAACATCATGGTTTTTTTGGTTAATTAATTTAATAGTTCCAGAATATTTTTAACATCATAAATATCAGCTCGATTTAAAAGATTAATAAGAATATCTTAAAATATTATTTAAATAAAAAAATTTATTTAAAAATATTAATAAAATATACATTCAATACATAATAATTTCCATCAATTTAATAGCTTTTCTTTTTAAAGTGAATCAATCCAGTTTCAGTAATTCAGATAATTCCCTTTTTTCTCTTTTCTTATTAAAATAATAAATCAATACTCACTACTGATAAATCTCTTTAGCTTAAAATAAAATTTGATGTAAAACAATATTATTTTCTGCCTGTTTATAATTTTTAAGTATAAAATATGGAATTGCTTTTTGATAACAAAATATTCATCTCAAAACTCTTCAAACTAAAATCGCTTGTGAAGAAGACGATTTTTATGTTAAATGTTTTCCCTACAATTTGGCGTAAGCAGCCGCTGCAGTTATCGATTATAAGTTAATTATATTGATAAACAATATTGAATTATTCTTTCATTTGATCAAGTATTCCACAGGCATAATATAATGTCCAAAAAATTACAATCTAAATTTCTAAAAAATTCGTGGGTGAACAATTTAGAATTAAATGTAAAACTAAAATTTATAAAAACAAACAAGAGAAAAGGAACTTGAGATAATGAACCTCATTAAAAAAGATCGTTTGATACGATTAAATATCTGTGATGTTAAAATTGTTTGTGAAATGACACACATTTATAAACCATTTTCTCTAAAGCGTATCAATATAAGTACTATTATGTTGAAATTGAAAAAAAAGCCACATAATCGATTCCGATTACCAAGGTTCAATAGTGGTGGTCAAATATCTTTTTTTTTTTTTTTTTATGACACGCTTTCGTTCATTTGCATCTGATGCACGAACAAGTCGTCGTTCATTAATGTAAACAACAAAGAAACCCCTTTGAAACATCTGTGCGGCTACCGCAATTTATTACTGCGTTTTATTTTAATCACATTGTGTTTATATGAATAACTATTCCGACTATTTTTCTAAGTACGAATAACTGATTAAGTTATATAATGAATAAACACTGACTAATCTAAACATCCTATGATTAAAACTTAAAAACCCGAGTAATTCGATAATTCTGCATCCCGGAAGCGGCCTCATTATGCGGCATCTTGGAAAACTATTCTTCGATGTAATGTCAATTGATAGAGACGAAGGATTAATTTCAACTAAGACTCGCGAATGTAACCCCAATTTAAATTATTAATTTACTTAATGAAAGATCAGAATGATTCAAGGTTAAGATATCACCGACTTCCTGATGTTTGATTATTTTTATTTCCTGCTGATAAAATTCGAAGAATTAATATCTTCTCGCAGACTGACGACAGTTATTTCTCTTCGCCTCTAATAAAGAATCTTCTATATTATTTTATTTCCTTTCTTTTGTCTAAGACAACTATTCTAACATTCTAACACAAACACTCATATATATATATATATATATATATATATATATATATATATATATATATATATGTATGTATGTATTATATCCTGTAATTTGTACCTTTTCATTGTATACATAGCTCCTTTTAACAAACATTTGAGTTATATATCACCCCTGTTGTGAAATTCCAAAATGTACATTTTCAAATATGGCTAAGGAATTTCGAACTGACCGATGATGTCATCTCACGCCACTATTCTCAACGAATAAGTGATCTGTATGCTGTACTCTTCTGAGGGGGCTAAGTTTTCTCTAGGGTTTTTTTAGTTATGCTCTCCTATCGAAAAGACGTTCTACAGATGTCATGTGATCGGACTTCACACAAAGAAACTATTCCTGTATTAATAAAACTTATTCTTGAAAATGTGCCTCTTTAATAACGCTTCATAATAGCAATTTTAACATGATAAAGTGGTAATAACATAATACATTACATGCGTACGCACACATATATACGGCATCTCTGACGGAGTCAGACCAGATCAATGAAACCGTTGACAATACTGAAGTCGTCTGATACAAGAAGTGTTTAATTGTGAATATCCTCCCAGTTCAAACCAAAGCAGTCCAAAATGTGCTGAAGTAATGCCTGTTCTTGCCAGCATTCGGGACAAAGAGGGAACATCTTGCTACCCTCAAAAAATGTAAGATCTTTCAAATGTCTACTGGCTAGTCGGGACGGGAAAGACACGTGTTGATCTGTCTGCCACAAGGAAGAGATAAGGAAAGTCCTGGATTATTGCCTTTATACTAGTCGTGAAGAGGAGGTCTTAACTTACACTGAAGATATAATAATTATATCTTCGGTGCAAGTTAAAACCTCCGTATAATATGTATATTTATAATTTATCCTGAAGAGTGTGTAAAGCATCAATATATTGATTATGGGTATGTTTTGGCTACTAATCTTAAGCGACCTTGATAGAAGGCAGACTGTGATATCCTGACGATACTAGCAATGAGTATCTCCGAAATTTCACAGTCCATCAGTTGTTAGTTTTCTGTCTTTATGAGTAATTATGCCAGGTAGATGAATGATGGTGAATACAATATAAAGCAGACAACAATTTTATTTGTCTGCCTATCATTAAAGACGCTCGAAGTGGGGCAGCTTCTGACAGGATTCTGGAAGTTGCCCTCTTCGTAAAATAAAATCGTCAATAGACAGTGATTTGTGTGTTCTTAGAAACTTTTCTTCTTGGAAACACACACTATATTCTGTCATTAATTGAGATACAGTTATCTCCTATCATATTTTACAAAGAGGGCCAGCTTCCAACATAATGCGTTGGGAGTGATATGTAAACATCCAACAATGTGATGTCTGCTACTCGTTTCACCGTCAGCAATTTACTTGGACTAATTACTCATAAAGGCAGTTCATGAACAACAGATGAACCATGAAGTTTAGGCGATACTCATAATGTTGAGTATTCGACATACCGCAATTTGCCTTCTATCAAAGTCGCTTCAGATCATTAACCATTTCCTTAAATTACACTCATAATCATAGTAATGATGCTTCACATTCTTCGGAATAAATTATATAGCCTTCTTACTAAATCCTTGGATCTCGTACGACATCTAGTAAATGTCAAACTTTGAAAGTGATCAAACTGTGTTGACTCTTTCGTGTATGTGTGTGGTGCGTGTATTAGGATCGCTCAAGTATTAAAAAGATTTGTAATCATTTTCTTATCCTTCCTCTTCCTATGCAAGCAAAAACAAAACATATGTCTAATCACCCTATCATAATTGCATAAAATTCTTAATTTAAATTCATCAATTAAAAGTTAAAATTAACTAGTTCGGAAATGTTTTAAATTTAGTGCAAAAATTATTCTGTTTTGCAACGAAATACCAATATAAACATTTTCCTCCGAATCAAGTTTTGATTAACCCAAGTTACTATGGAGAACAATTTACTATTTCAGATAAACTTCTCTTTAACCGACGTTTGGTCATTTCAGTCTGATAACAGTACAATAAAACAGACAGGGTGATAAGCTTTGAAGAAGAAATAAAAATCTTTTTTTAATAATAATATTATTAATTACATTAGACTTTGATTCCATCAAATATAATTCTAAACACACTTTTAAAAAATGTTTATTCTATATAGCTACGGTCTTACTCATTTCTGTTTCAAGATTAATTAAAATATAAATTTCTTTTAATCACTTTCGATTCAGCTATATAAATTTCTTTTAATCACTTTCGATTGAGCTGTAGATTTTTTCTTTTATGTTAGTTTCGATACAACATATGCAATGAAATGTTAATTTTTATCTTATATGCACTGCCTGACATTGAAAATGCAACACCAAAGAGGGGTTGCCAGAAAATCACGAAACGCGGCACACAGATAGAAATAGCAACGAACAATAAGTGATCTGTATTTTGAAACGATATGCAAAATAGAGAACGAGAACAGGATCGGAATAGTGGGTTGTAGGATCACTGTGGAGGGTGATACACGAAGCAACACGTCTAGGCACAGAGTCAATAAGAGTACGGATGGTGCTCTGAGGAATCACTCTCCATTTCCTGTCAACCAGTTGCTAAACTAGGTCTTCTGAGGGAGACAATGGTAGGATCTGCAAATGACATCTAATGATATCCCTAACGTGTTCGATCGGTGAAAGATCTGGCAAGAATATTGGTAAAGGAAGTAGCTGTACACCTTCCATGGTATGTTGGCTGTGAGCAATGTGCGATCGAAGGTTATCCTACTGATAAAGGGAATTGGGCATAACCTGAAGGTAGGTGAGTGTCACTGGGCACATCACAGCACATCATAGACGTAACATTGAGCTGTCATAAATCCATGAATACAAACTCGAGGTGATTTGGAATTGTACGCAATGCCATCCTAAATTATGATGCCGCATTGTCATTCAATGGGGCATTCCAAAATTACTGCAGAATTAGAACTATCTGTAAGTCGTCGCCATACCCGTAAGCAGCAACTATCACTGAAGAAACATAAGCGTAACTTATCTAAGAAGATGATCCTGTGACACCTCATCATCTACATTGCTCTAATACGACACCATTCCAGACGTTGGTGTCTATGCCGTATGGTCAATGGCAGTCTTTTTGATTGACGCCATGATCTCAGTCCATTATAAACCAATCGACAGGAAAAGATTCTGATCGATGTTGGAATGTATAGGGTGTCTTGCACATGCTGCAGAATTTCGGTAGAGGTGCTTATCGGGAAAGTCATTACATCCCGTCGGACGCGTCGATCCACGCGTGATGACGTCATTCTGGATGCACTGGCACCCTGGAAACGTTCCACAGTTCCTTGTCCCAACCATCTTCGACACAGCTGATGATGCACTGTGGACGTGTCCAAGTGTCTGACAGCTGCGATTTGACGTAAGAATCAACCTGTCCTTCTCGGATCGATCACCTTGCCCCTCGTAAACTCGTCTGTCTGATGGACGATGTCAAAGATGGATAGGCTTCTGCAATTACAGGCGTCCTTTGCGACAATAATAAACTTTCCACGATTATTTTTCAAGCATCAACTATGACACGGATATTGTCCACTCTGCCAGTTCCTCACCTTATATCTTATCCTACATGCCCTGGAGAGCTGCTACGCCTTTCACATCATTTGCATAACTCGGTAAGATGTGTCGACCCTGAAATTTGCATAATTTTCTGGCCATTCTTTAGTGTTGCATTTTCAGCAATGTCGGGCAGTGTAATACGATGGTCATCATCTTTAAAAAAATATAAGTGTATTGACTCTAAAACGTTCTATTTTGAAATTTAATTATTCGTATTTCATACCACTTCACCTCTGCATATATCTCAAAAATTTCAGAGTAATTTTATGTTTTCACATTATGTTGTTATGTTTTCACATAGCGAAGAAATTTTATAAGACTGTTTAAAAGCCAAATATTTCAATCAGGTAATGCTTTTATATCAACATATAAATTAAATTACATTATCAACATATTAATTTTATATCAATATATAAATTTAAAGATTCATGGCCGTTTATATTTATGCATATGGTGAAAGATAAATGGATAAAGTAAATTTTCATATCATGGTCACATTTTTATCCATTTTTTATTACACTCAGAGCTCAAGAGGAAAAAAGAATTAATAATAAAATAGGAGAGAAAGTAAGTTTTTAATGTTTTCCTGAAAACTCTTAAAGAAGTACTATTCACCCCCATTCTTTCAAGGAAAGAAACGTTTTGCATTTTAAATTATTTCTTTGTGAAGAAAACTTAAATAATTTTCAATTTTCATAGAAATATTAAAAATGAAATATTTTTGTTAAATATTTATGTACAAATTCTTAGAAATGCCGACTTGGATATATATAAACAGAAGAACCATCTGTAAGCTTCCATTGACGTAATCAATTTTTAATTATTAATTAAATTTGCTTTTCACATTAATTTGATTTTTTATTTGTGTTTACTTTATGTTATTTTATTATTTATGTCATGTAAGATGTTTTTACCACATTAGATTATATTTTGACCCACTGATTAATGCTCAATTATGTTTTTTGATGACATATTTATTTGACCTTAAAATTTTGGTGGGTTAACTGCTCTATTTCTATTTTGAAATAAATATTAGATTGATAAAAGAGTTTTGATGTTGACATAAACTTTCGCTTATTATAAAAACATCATAAAAAATTGAGAGGAAAACTAACCAACTCGATCCAGTTTGTAGAATATACAGCTATCTTAAATATCGCTTTACATCGATGTATGAGAACTCTGGAATGTGCGAACTTATCAAGGTCACTGCTTCGGTCTGACCTTCCATCCGCTGAACTGGAGGATATAAAAGCTTAAAAACAGAGAAAATTGGGAGGTAAGGATAACACAAATTATTTTGGTGGTAAAACGTTTACTACTTTTGTGGTTTTCTAATGATATAGAATTTTTGAATTTCAGCATTACTAAAGTTACGAACACAGTGTAAATTAAATGGTAAATAAATTAATAAAAATCCCATATTTTAAGGAGACTTACGTTATAATAAACGTTATATTCTGTGAAATAAATTTTAAGTTACCTTTCATATTATTCCTCAAACTTCTGTTCTTATACCTCGTTAACATGCTCCAAACAACAGAGCATAAAAAGACTTCAATTATATTCAATAATATCAAAATGCAGAGGCTTTTTCATATGATAAAGCAGTCAAATACCGTCGACCAGGGAAAAACGATGTCAGGAAACAAGATTTTCGCCAACAATAAAGAAGTATACCCCAAATATATGATTAAATACTTTGCAAAACTATTTATATTTTCTTAAGAAAAAAGAGTTCATCATATTTTAATAAATATTTCTCCGATTTTCAACACAAAAAAATATACCTACCTGATACAAAATAGAAAGAGTGTTTCTTTTAGTCCCCAATATAATATCATGGTATTCAGTTTAATAATCATCTTCAGAATAATGAATTTAAAGTACGGTAGAGCTTCAATTATCCGAACTCCATTTATGCGAATCGCTTTCAGAATTTCAGAAAAACAAAACTAAACTGTAAAAGAGAGGGAAAATGGGAAATAGGAAGAATCTAAAGAAAAGGAGATATAAGAGAAGAGGAGAATGACGTGTCACTCGAGGAATTTCTTTTGAGAATTCATGTTCAGAAGCGAGTGCTGAAGATATAGGAGAATGCATTATAAAAGTTAGACACACTGGATTCTAAATTGCAAATGATGATCAATTTATTGAAAGTGCTGAGGAAGAAGATGACCTTAATGTCCCAATTGAAGCAAACACGGAACCATCAGCTAACATTTGCCGACTTTTTAATTGCTTTGAAGTGGATGGAGTATCAATCCGAGTGAAATACACACACGAAGTGTGGCCACATCCAAATTCTCATTGTCAAGCGAATGAGCGACTTGTCTGTCCAAAAACTGATGAAAGCAGTGCAACAGCTTACTCTGGCCAAGATGTTCAGCATATGATGACTTCCACTTACAGCACTGGACAATCATATTATATTAATGTACAGCGTTTGTAAGTCCCTTAACATGTAAAAGTGCTGCTTTTTCATTAAATCCTTTTTCTTTATAAAAATATATAAATAGTGTTTTCTCCCATTTTCAACGTACAATAATTAATTAAAATGGATAATTTTTTTCGAAACAAATCCAATTAACCGAATTTTTGATTATCCGAATGGGTTTCCGGTCCCAGTTGTTCCAGATAATTGGAGTTCCACTGTATCTTTATGTTGCGGTATGATAGGATTTGGTGTCAATTTGGTAGAATTTAAGCCTACTTTTATTGGTCGATGAAATTTTATACACATATCGAAATGAATATGCGTAAAATATAAATATGAGTATGTGTTTGAAGAGAATTACCATCTATATAGTAAGTATTGAATTTTACATGATTTTTTTTTTTTTTTTTTTTTGCACCTCTCTAAGTTTTAACAATTCTTACTTTTCATGCATACCATATACCATGGATTTGTCTGCACACTTCTGGAACAAGCAAATCATCCGGGTAGATTGTCATGTACATGAAGTCTATGCAGGTTCATAGAACGAAATTTAATTAGAGACTAATTTTAAGCAAAAATTACAGGTTGGAAAGATATATATAAAAAAAAACTTGAAATATTGTGAAATAGAAAAAGAGAGAAGAAAATGACTTTTCGTGCAAAATGAATTTAACGCATTATCACCAATTTTACTTATATACTAAATAAATTCAAAATCCAACAATTTTCCTTAATCTCCCGTACATGTAGCCAAAATAAAAGCAACAAATTCTAGTTCTCAAACGATAATTGAAAATATTAGGGATCGTTAATAAGGCCTCTTAATTTTCTTAATGCTTCATTAAATCTAAAAGCAACACTGCTTGACAAATATAAATCTGAAAGCTAAAAAAAAGTTGAAATATATTATTGTTCAGAAATATTTATTAAAGCTATTAGAGAAAATTCGTTCGAAATGAATTATTCACAAAAAATGCTAATAAAATTAAATTGCAGTTAAAATTATAACCATATATTCAAAGTAGTATATATTTTTCAGTAAATCGGAAATTAGATGTGAATTCCCGGAGTTCATGATTATTTTTTAGAACTGGTATTATTGTGTCTTAAGTTTCTGATTTCAAATTTTACGGTTGAATGATTTTGTTTTTCTTCATAAAAAATAAAATACAAAATTGACAATCATAACTTTTGATACGGTAAGTAAACAATTTTACTTTCATTGCACAATATTTCCCTATTCGATATTTTGTCTGGAATTTGTTTTGATATTTCCGAGTGGTAAAGAAGTGCACAAGGACAAAGAACCTCTCAAATTTTTATCTCTTCCTTCGCCAGTCCGATCTTTTCTTTTTTCTATCACTTTATTTTTTCTTACACTTTATATTTGTTTTTTTCTTTTCTGCGATGGTGTGTATGTACACAAAGATATGCTCACGCACGGTGACAGTAATCAAGACTTTTCGACATCACGCGTGTTTGGGAAACCAGCTGAAGAACTCCAAGAGCGAAGTTCAAGCAACCTTCACTAGGGTTGCAGCAGGGTTGGGAGTAGAAAAGAACAAAAATGTCTTCGCCAAATGAGACGCCATAGTATTGAAGATATTGAAGTAACTAATACCTTAGGAAGCTATACAGAAGATACCGGTTTTACAATTAAAAAAAAATATTGATTGCACGAGACATGATTTTGAATTTTCATTTGTAGTCCGTTAAAATAATGAAATGTGAAAGCCGAATTGTAAATTTTAATTTTCGAATATTTTTGCTAAATTGTCAATATTTTTGATAGTTTAGAACAGAACAGTTCAACTGTCAGTGTCCCAAGGACTGTTTTATAAAATGGGGTTAGAAGGGCAGCATTCTAAAATTCTTTGCATACAAACTTTAGCAGTCAATTTTAATAATGACATACAAAAAAAAGTAGTCTTAAGATTTAAAAGATATTGTTTACAAATATTGCAATCATTAATTTAGAATTCTGTTAATTAAAGAAATTATTAAAAATGTAAACCTTTTTTGCCGATTTAAACTAATTATAAAGTGGATGTTTTGTCTAGTCTTTTTCTTCTCTTTTATTGTTAACATATTAATGGTTTGTATTAATGTAAAACGCGGCTTCTCACTCAAACAGATGCTTTGATCTTTATATAAGAAATCGTTTTATTGAAAGAATGAACTTCGACAATATTCTCAGGCATTCGATGATGAACTTTGCCTTGTTTGCTGCCGCTCGAAGAATGCATTTTGAAAGTAAGCAGAAAATACAACTACAAATCGGATTTACGTCACATCGTATTGACGACGCTAGTACGTTGTGGGACGTATATGAAACGTTATCTGATGTGATGGATATTTTAAACTATGAGGATTGTATAATAAAGTGGTGTAATCATAATCTTAACTGGAACGAAAGAACCAACCATTTTATAGTAAAAACAAATTGTATAATTTGTTCAAAAAATATCAAATTACAAAAAAAAAATAAATAAATAAATATAAATAAATAAATAAAATAAAAAAATAAAGAAAACAATGGCGAATTTGAAGATGTTGGTTTTTACAAACACATGCATTAATGTTGAATTCAGTATTCGTGTTAATAAACGCAGCTAACTGAGTGACTTATCAAAGAGGGAGAACATCTATATTTTGATTTTA
Organism: Latrodectus elegans; assembly: GCA_030067965.1. Lineage (NCBI taxonomy): Eukaryota > Metazoa > Arthropoda > Arachnida > Araneae > Theridiidae > Latrodectus > Latrodectus elegans. The sequence continues at coordinate 16,735,264 of CM057810.1, read as the reverse complement.
TAAATTTCATTTTGAAAAAGATACAGACCCCACTGGGACCCTAATGTAATCTCTAAGTTTTGCAAATTTAGGTATCGTTTTTATGGCTGTACTTTAAAAAAATCTTATCCAATTTTATTTATTCTTTTGTTAAAAAAAGGATCTGATAGTAAATCACAAAGTTTCAGAAGAAGGTCTACTCTGCTTACATTCTGTAAATTCAAAGGGGATAAATAAAAACAGAAATATTTCTTTCGATTTTTTAATTTCTCTCTAAATCGCTTTATAAATTCTCCTACATTTGTGTCACTATATTTTATGTCAGATTAGTTTGAAAATTTCTTATTTCTTCATTGCGCTCCTTACGACTTATAAATATGCAAAATATTTTTTTAATGAAGATTTAAAAAGTTTAAATTTATTTTTAAATCCATTTATATGACTAAATAATTTGATAACACTCTGCTGTAAATCTTATGCACTACTGGACAATAGCTAAGGACGCTATCATCCATAAAAACCACAAAATGAAAGGAAGCAAAATGTGGAAAATTAGAATAGGTGCGTGATATAATAAGAACAAGTATGCGTATGCAAATTTTTTTTCCACGTCTGTTCATCACGTGATAGCGTTCATAAGAGTTTTAAAGGTCTTGACGCGTGTGGAGAGTTGTTGTTTCAAGTCAAAGTTTTACAGAAAAAACTTAATAGACGAACTTGAAATTTTTGGCATGTTTTCCCGACATCGCTTAGATGATTTTATGCGTCGCCGAATTATTGGACAGATCGAAGAAGGGCGGAAAGTAACAGATGTTGCCAGGGTGTTCGACATCACTCACAGCGTTGTTTCACGGCTGTGGAAGTCATTTAAAACTACTGGAATGTGTAGTAGGTGGCACGGGGGAGGTCGTGTTAGAAGTACGACTCCTGCAGAAGGCAGATATATCGTCCTATCAGCAAAAAAGGAACAGGCGCACCATAGCTCAGCAGGAGGCAAATCAGTTTCTTTCTGCCTCAGGAAAGGAGATCTTCCGAAAAACTGTTGCCAGACGTTTGAGGGGAGGAGGACTACACGCCCGCAAACCTGTTGTGTGCGTCCCATTGATCAGGCAGCACCGTACTGCCCATTTGCAATGGTGTCGTGAGCATCGCAATTGGACTGAACAGGACTGGGCATGCTTACTATTCTCAGACGAGAGTAAGTTCAGTCTGTCATCGAATTGTAGACGCCAACTGATCTGGCGCGAGATTGGTACTGCTTAACGTCGAGAAAATATCCGGGAAAGGGACCGATATTCGAAATGTAGTGTCATGGTGTGGGCCAGCATCAGGATCAATGGCCGCACGCCCCTACATGTGTTTGAGAATGGGACTATGACGCGCCAACGATACATTAATGAAGTTCTACTTCCTCATGTTCGTCTTTTCCGTGGTGCTGTCGGTGATAAATTTATTTTTATGGACGACAACGCAACATGTCATGGAACACTCACTATTCAGGATTGTCTAGACAGCGAGGGTATTCAACGCCTCGTATAGCCATCATGTTCTCCAGATCTAAACCCCATTGAAAATGTGTGGGATGCTTTGGGGAGGCAAGTTGCTGGTCGAAACTATCCTCCGATAAACAAGAATACCATCATCCGTGCACTCAAAGAGGAATGGGATAAATTGCCTCAAAAGCTGCTGGATAATGATGTACAAAGTATGATACGACGTGTGGAATGTTGCATCACACTCCACGGTGGACATATCTCGTACTGATACCTTTCTTCAAGGTGCCTGCTGACTTTTAGATACATTGTTCCATTTTTCCGTATGCAGTATCAAAGGAACATTTTTTTCTTTCAAATGTTTCTCAGAACAATTGATATTCTTTATTCTGTATCTGAACAGTGTGGCAACTATATTTTATCCTACTAGGCCTCATGCCTCGCTTAAGGTTATGTTACATTGCAATTTATGATCCGTCCTTAGCAATTGTCCAGCAGTGTAGTATCAAATTTAGATTGTTAAAGTGAAAGCATCATAGCATAGAGTTCCAAATGTGTCCGCCATAACTTACCTAACGTAAGATTTATGTTAAAAATGCACGATCTGTTATAAATTGTGCATCCAGCATTTGATTTTCCAGTTCCATAATATTGGACTTAACTTCATATTTAAAGAAAATATGAATCTCCTTGAGTAGAGTAAAGAATCGTGGTAAACTGTTTCTGACTCTTAATCAACGAATATGTAGCATCTATTTCGGCTAAATATTCACAAAACGTTCTATCAAAAAGAACAGTTGATTCCTCTAATAATATTAGTCATTTTAATAACTACTTTCATAACATTCATTTGCTGTTGCTTTAAGAGTCCATCAGATCCAATTTCTTTTCCTTTCATAGCTGTGGTTCCATCAATGATAATACAGGAACACTTATCGAATCCTCAGTAGTTCGATTTCATATGTTGATCTTTCAAAAATAGTCGTAGTCTTGATTATAGCGTGGAGAGGAATAATCTCTAAATATCTCTTCTGCTGGGTGAAGTTGTTATGAAGAATTCGAATAATTAATACAAGCTACCTAATGTCGGACTGTTCAGCGTTTTCACCCATGCATAACGAAAAATATTTACGTTTTTCAACAATGTCACGCAGCTCTTTTTGGAAACATATTGATTAACAGGGTCCACCTATCTTGTAGTTATTTGGTGCAATTCTGACACTGATTCAATTTTTGGACAATTTTTGTTTCAGTGAATTGTTTTCACATTTTCATGGTACAATTTTTAATAAGCACTTCATCGCTAAAAAGGATTTTTTTTGTGATGACAATTTCCAGCGTTACTTCGTAAGAAGCATCAATACTGCATTTATCTCAGTATGAGATTTCTTTAAAAAAACATTTGTTGTTTAATTATTATTTTTTTCTTAAAATCCGCAATGATAGTCTTTCTTGGCTCGCCTCTATACTGCTGTAACGTTTTCTGATGTAATGTCGTTTCATATTATATTCTTTGGCAATGAATAGTATTCGAATGTAAATAATACATTTAAATTTATTATTATTGTTTGTGATTAAATAATCTGATTCTCGACGGCCATTATAAACTTGGTATTCGTTCGTTTTTATTCTTTTCTGCGAGACATTCTTTCTAGACTCGTTTGAAAGCTTTAGGTTAGACTAGAACAATTTTATCTAATTCTTCCCATCCCACTTGACTCAACCTTCTTATATGCGTAAATGTGGCTTCTCGAATATTCAAAGGTAAGCAAAAATGATCGGTCAGATTTCCAGTAACTTTTCTGTGACATTCTATCCGTCACTATTGACATCACATGTTATTTTATTTGTATTTTTATATTTAATAGAAGAAATTGTGCATCTTTCGTATTTCAGGTTAATGTATACATTCAAGGGTCCACTCCACCAGCAGTATGCGCCCCGTATATATAAATGCCATATTGAACAACACTCTTGTTTAGAACAGAGTTACTTAAACTTTCTATCTGGAAATCCCATTATCCTTACGCAACTTTGCACAAGCCCATAAGCGTCGCACGACTTTGACATACGCGTGAGTGCAGTTGACAGTTTCTTAATTTGTTCTGTGTGTAATATATACTATTGCAGTTTCAGATCATTAACTTAATAAGTAGCAAAAACTTAAATATATAATACAACATCTAAAATAAATTGAAATACTTTTGTTCACTGGGATGATAGTCAAATGGTTAGCACTGTTCCCTTCGATTCAATAGTTTGGGTTTAAATCCCATCTCGGACTTCGATGTTTGTACTGCTTCGTAATCCACTTTAAACAGTAAGTCCCGGTTTAATTGGCCCTCTTATGCAAAAACAGACCATTGTTCGGCAAATAAACTACTTCTAGTGTGAATTCAAACATTAATTATAGTCTGTCTTTTAAGTGTATCCACGTGGTAGATCACTCTTTTAAGTAATCAAAAACACGGAGAAAAACATTTACATTTAGCAATACTAATGCAAGAATTATGTCTTAATGGAATGGGGGTACGTGTGCGTTTATTTGTGATTAAATTATCCATACCTTGTCAAAAAATCGATACCGGCTGGCGAAACACTTCTTCAGATTCTTTTGATTTGATCGATACTGTAGAGCTTCAATTATCCGAACTCCGTATATCCGAATCGCTGATTATCCGAAATCCTTTCAGGATTTCATAATGTATTATACTTCGTATACATAATATATTTTCTAAATATCATTCAATAATATATTAAGAAAATAAACTATACAGCAAGAAAATGAGAAAAAGTGAAAAGATCAAGAAAAAGAAATAGAAGAGAAGGCCGGAGATGGGAATGACGTGTCACTTGAAGAATTCATTCTTTTAAAAATCCCTTAGATGTTCAGAAATTAGTGCTGAAGATATAAGAAAAAAGGATTATGAGTCAGACCATAGATTTCACATTGCAAATGTGATGGTAAATTTATTAAAAGCGTCGAGGGAAGAAGATGACCTTAATATCCAAGTTGAAGCGAACTTGGGATCATCAGCAAGTGAAATATTTTTCGGCTTCTTAAAACTTCTTTGATATAGATGGGGCTTCGAGTATAACCGCATGCAAACTCACACTGCCAAGCGGATGCGCAACTTGATTGCCTGAAAAAGGATTAAAACACCGAAATGTTCAACAAGCAATGATTTTCATTTAGAGCACTGTACATTCATAATGTATTAATGTATAGCATTTTTAAGCACCTTTAGATGTAAAAGTGGTGCTATTTTTCATTTAATATATTAGTTCATTTTCTTTAAAAATATCTAGCTTTTTCTCCCATTTTAAACATGCAATAGTTTAAATTGACCCTTTTTTCAAAAAATTCCATTTAACGAATTCCTGATAATTCGAATGGGCTTCGGCCCTAATTGATTCGGATAATTGGAGTTCTACTATAATATGATTTTATGGTAGTTCAAAATATAATTTTAATCTCACAAATATGTAGAAAAAACTGAAGGTTTCTGGCAATTTCAGATATCGTTGGAAATTCTTTTGCCTATAAGTTAGAGAAATACCAACATGGGTAAAATTTCCATGCTGTAAGTCTTGCGACCCATAGTTTAAGAAACTCTGGTCGACAAGAATACAGAACTAATTCTTTTAAATATAGTATAATTTCTTATCAAATTACAGTTCCACTTTGATAATATCATAAAAAGAACGTGGCTCAACTGAAAATTATTGAGCTAGCAATTACAGGAAGACAGGAAATTTTAGTTTCAACAAATTGCAAAAAAAACTTCATCTGCAGGAAATGGCATTGTATGCAATGTAATTGAAAAAGCAAAACATGCAGGCATCGGTTTAAAATATAGGCAAAATTAACGGTTAAGTCAAAGTCTCTGTGTTTATTGTAATAACATAAAAAATTCGGTAGAATTGAAAGACGTATCCATAACATCTTTTCAGACATGAAAAGAACTGGTATTGAAATCGTAATTACACGATTTAACTTTATATAAAATTATGAATGCTACATAAAATATGCTTTTCTAAGCATTTTAAAAATAGTGTGAAATGTTTCAACTCATGTCTTCAAGTCTTATTTCGCTCAGCAATTCAGCCCTTTTCTCCACGGACGGTGATTTATTTTTTTAAATACTTGGAGAAAAATAAATCCCGCGACTGACTTGCCCGTGTACATTTGATTCAGCAGATCCCTTTTAGTAATTTTGAAATTGAATTTTAGTTACAAAAGTTTGAAGTGTAAGGGAAATAAATATGAAGATATAAAAAATAATTTAAATTCGAAGAATTTGCTCATCTCAGTCATTACTTTCAAAATACATAAAAATAATATTTATTGGGGTTCTTTGACTTTACAGTCCTGGTCAATAAAGTCGATGAATTCCAATGAATGTTTTGTATCCGTATTTTTTCTATTTTAGAGAAATTAAAAATAAGAAATAAGTTTTCTTGTGGACCTAAAGATCGTCTTCATTTTCGTTTTCAACATTGTTTCCTTAAATATACCAGATTAATGCCTAATCAACACATGGGTTTTAGTCTATCTTTCACAAATTCATCAACCATTATTAATACCTCATCATTAGTTATTCATGCAAAATTAGGTTAGCATGTATGTTTACAGTAAGACTGGAGGTTACTTCAAAATATTTACATGATATACTAGAGATTTTTAAGGTGTTAAAGGAGTTAATGATTTTGAAAAATAAGTTATTGTTGGGTATCACGAGAGTTTAGTCTAAACCAGTGATTCTCAAAATTTGTGCTGGAGCTGGATGTGCATACTTCAAAATATTTACATGATATACCAGAGATTTTTAAGGTGTTAAGAAAGGAGTTAATGATTTTGAAAAATAAGTTATTGTTGGGTATCACGAGAGTTTAGTCTAAACCAGTGATTCTCAAAATTTGTGCTGGAGCTGGATGTGCATACTTCAAAATATTTACATGATATACCAGAGATTTTTAAGGTGTTAAGAAAGGAGTTAATGATTTTGAAAAATAAGTTATTGTTGGGTATCACGAGAGTTTAGTCTAAACCAGTGATTCTCAAAATTTGTGCTGGAGCTGGATGTGCATACTTCAAAATATTTACATGATATACTAGAGATTTTTAAGGTGTTAAGAAAGGAGTTAATGATTTTGAAAAATAAGTTATTGTTGGGTATCACGAGAGTTTAGTCTAATGTAATGATTCTCAAAATTTGTGCTGGAGCTGGATGTGCATAGTGCTGGAAATGCCACCAAATTCTATGTGTGTCGTCAAATTTTAGAAACGTATAGTAAAAATTATTATGGTCTTTTATTTCGATTAAAATAATACTGTCTCCCTCAGATGATCCACTTTAGCAACTGGTTGACAGGAAATGGAAAGCCATTCCTCAGGACGCCATCTGTACTCTCATTTACTCTGTACCTAGACGTTTTGCTTCCTGTATCACCGTCCACGGTGATCCTACAACATACTAACCTGATCCTATTTTCTCTCAGTGTTATGCAGATCATTTTGAAATAAAGATCATTCATTTTTCGTTGCTGTTTCTCCCTGTTTGCCGAGTTTCGTCACTTTCTGGCAACTTCTTCTTGGTGATGCATTTTCAATGTTGGTCATTGTATCTATGATAAAAATAAGCATTCCATTACATACTTCGGAACTAACATAAGCAAAAAATCTATTGTTTCAATTGAAAGTTATTAAAATAAATTTATATTTTAACTAATCTTGAAACAGGAATGAGTAAAACCGTAGCTATATACAACAAAAAAATTTTTAAAAGTACGTTTAGAATTACAGTTGATGTAATCAAAGTCTAATGCTGTTAATCATGTTATTATTAGAAAAGATTTTTATTTCTTTAAAGCTTATCACCCTGTCTGTTTTATTGTATTGTTATCAGGCTGAAGTGACCAAACATCAGAGAAAAGTTTATCTGGAATAGTAAATTGTTCCACATACTATTTTGGGTTAATCAAAGCGTGATTCGGAGAAAAATGTTAACCGTTTTGAATATGGATAACAGTTTTGTGTGAATTTATTGTAGACAATTTTTTATATTAATTGAAATTATGTATGGTACACACAAGTAAACATTCATTCTGTTTTTAGATGCTATTGTATTTTAAATTCCTCTTTCTTATTATAACTATTTTAACTAGCAAGTTGTGCAGAAAACTAATCATTCAATTTAAAAATTTTTAAGAAAAAATAATGTGTGTGTATATAAATATAAATAATTTTTATAAGAAATAATATGGAACATGTCAGTTCTCTATGAAAATAGTGCAAGAGCAATCAATTAATTTATTTCGTAAAACATTGATTTAGGAAGCGTACCTTAAGTTATTTTTTATTCCCACAAATATGTTTTCCATAGTCACTTATATTCTTTAATTTAAAAAATTATGTTAACATATATTTGCATATGTCTTAGAACTATTTTAAATGTTGAATAATATGTGGGGCAATAGATGGTAACAATGATTAAAAATATCAATGCCACACCTTTTTACATTTTTATTTTGTTCCAAATCATAACTATTCTGCAAAAGAGGAAAGCAGTAAAATGTAAATATCTTCAAACATACTGTTGACATAATAATATATTTTGTTTGATTTTCCTTGATCCAATCAAAAACGTTCCTCGTTGATAACTTTATGAATATCAACTACGCGCGTCCTAATTTCTTTCCACTTCTATGGTGAGGAAATTTAGACTATAGAATTTTCTAGACCGTTCTCTTCTCCAAACTTCCAACCTTGTCACAAAAAGATATCATAGAAGTATGACGGAGTTCGCTGCATCAGTGGAGTTTTTGAGATCATTTTTGAGGAATAGCGGCTTCTTTGTGACACTATTTTAGTTATATTTTAGTGTCTTGTCAGAATGTTCATAGTTTTCTTGGCTAAAGATTCGGTCAATCATTTTTGCGAAATAACGTGAGAAAATTTCAGTGTCTTGTTAGAGTGTTTTTCCCAAAGGTTATATATAGCCACTGTTTTTGAGAGATAGCCCATTCCTTTTGAAAGTATCTCTCAAAAATTGTCTTGTCAGGATATATTGTTGGACACTGCCTTGTCAGGATTTTTTTTTTTTTTTGGAGAAATAAATCTGATGGAATATTTATATCATGCAAGAGAAATATCATCTTTATTATTTTAATTTATACCGACTACTTTGTAACTTGTCATTTTGTTGACGCATTTATTTTATTATAAAAATAATAAATATTACATCTGCAATAAATTATATATAAAACAAATATTATTTAACTAATTAAATTTACTATTTGGTTAGTTTCAACTTATAATGTTAATGAGATTGATTTATTACTTTTAAATTAATGTAAATTCTTTGACACTCATATTAAATCATTGAATGCTTGATATTAAAATAATCCAAAAAATAATGACAGTAAAAAAGTATTCTCATTTTTATTGTTTCAGACTTGTTAAATTTTAGAACAAAACATTCTTAAATTATTCAATACTAAACATTCATATGGATAATCTATGATAAGTAAATCATAGACAAGTTTCTTAAGTATCAAATAATTCTGATATGAAATCAATTTCCCTTAAATATTTTTTTAACTGCCACCGTAATCTATATACAGTAAATTTTGCCTAAAATACTATTGTTACTATTTTTAAGAACTTATTAATTACAATCAAAAATAGTAACGAAGAAAATATAATAAAAAAAAGTTAAATATTCAAGTTATATCTCTCTTGCAGAAAAATGAAAAAAAAATTCTTTTTGTAATTTTTCAGTATTGTTTATTGTTCATATTTTTACTCCTTTATTTCTATAAATGAAAGCACAAACAAGTTAAAATTTTTCTTCTTTCATTTCTTTAAATTATAGTAATATAATGAATAAAACTTAAAATATTCGATTATTTATTTTAATTTGTAATAAATGCTTTTTAATTTGTATTCATTTTATGAGTACAAGACAACTTTTAGCTATATGTGCTTACTATTTTCATATTTAGAACTTATTAATTTTTAGCATTTATGTAATAATCTTCAAATAAGTTCGTCAAATATAAGAACGATCCCTGTATGTTTTTATCCAGAATCCAAATTCAAAATTTCATTCTCAAAATTGAAATGTTTTGTGGAGTAGACGCATATTTTCAACTCATTCAACAGTAGCTACGTCAATTGATTTCACAACACATTGCTTTCAATTGTTTTATCACAAATGATTGATACAAATAATAGATCTTTCATAAAGTTATTAAATCTTTTAATTTTGTTATTTCAGTAAGAAAAAAGTCACCATTATGATTTCGTCTTCCTCTGAAAATGTAAATTTCTCCGTGTTATTTGACACAGGCAGTCAAAAAATATTATTTGTCAAAATACCTTGTTTGAATTTTCCTTCAACTTACAACCATATTATTTTTCCTTCATAAAGCGGAACGTTTTCCCTTTATAAGTGTTGCTTACATCCCAAAAAAAAGTAGATGAATATCCCTGAGTTAATTAGATATAATGAATAAATAGATTTCTTGGTAATGCGGAAAATTGTTTTATTTTCAAGATGAAAATATTCTAAAAACAAAAAGTTAGTTTGACTTATCGAATTACGTTTTAACGACCTTTTCAATCCGATGACTAAAAATAATATCAGTGAATGATTTTTCTTTTTTTAAAAAAATGCAGAATTTTTATTTTGAAAATAATTTCTAAAGTATTAATTTAATGAAAGAATAAAATCAGTGGTTCGAAACGATACGAATACTTTTACTGCAATATGATTGCATCCATCTAGAATATTTTAAATATGTGATAGACATTATTTTTTCCGATTGTATTTATAGTTAAATAAACTTTCACTCGGCCTTCCAGAGAAAGTTAGTCCAATTATAAGACTTATACTATTTGCAGTAGGGCCTCACATTATGAGACTTAGGTTTTCATGGATAAAATAAAACAAAATGAATATTCTAATTTTATAATAAAAATCTCATTTTATAAACCTGTTATAACATCTTAGCATCGCATAATAACTTTCCATTCTAAAGGAGAACTTTAATGGCTAATTGATGTGAGTTAGAAACGAGATTGTCTACTGTTTGTTCTAAAAATCCTCAGTCTATAACCATTTTGACAAATTTGTAATTGGTTCCTTGCTCACATTTAGGGCGTGATGGATCCACTGTAGAATTTCAATTTGAGCTTGTTAGAGCAACATCGTGCGTACGATTGATTTTGAATAACCCATATAAATATTGTTTTTTGATTACTTAAAAAAAGAAATCGCTGCGAAATAAGAAATGGATATTACAAAAAAAAATGATATCACGTTTTAAATATTTACTATTGATGTTTTAATCGTTATATAAAAGTAAAAACATCAAACTAATTTTTTTTATATTTCTAATGGTCACATATTTTGTTTGTAATTAATTAACAAAATATTAATTTTTTGTATAAATACTAAAATATTTCCGTTGCAAATTTTTTTTTTTTAAATTATTAAACATAGTGATACAATAATGTAAAATATTTTACCATTTAAATTATGAGCATAAATTATTCCTTTTTAATGAAATATTTCTCGGTATGTATTCAAAAATAAACTTCAAAGTATATTAGAATACAATTTTAAACTTTAAAATGATCTTTGTTTTGTTCCAGTGTTAAAAAAAAAAAGTAAAATTCTTGGTTTACATACATTTAAAATACAATCAGGTGGTCAAATTGGTTCACCTGAGTTAGTACGCTGCTCTTAAATTTCTACATATCGTTAATGACCAATCATTAGGTCGTGCCTACTTAACGCATATACATTTAAGTTGTGTAAGCACTCGAGGATTCGAATCGTTTACCATCTGCAGTCTACTCATAAAGTCACTAGTTTCTGATCACATATAAATGACTGTTTTTCCAGCTAAGCTTCTGCGATCCCCACTACAGGATGATCAACAAAAATACAAGTTTCCATAAATGTTAAAATACTTTAAAGCTATTTAATGCAATTAAATCCCAATGAAATTCATATTGAATATATCTTTCTGATCACATTTCTACTACTCATGGGAGTACAGCTTAATGTAAACGTTGAAACAGGGTTAATCACTTTCATACAAATATTAAATGGGAGAACAAATAAAATTGAACAGTTTTCTTGTTTCAATATAGAGAAAATAGCTGTGTGCTAATAGTTGTATTAAATAATTTTTGAGGAAAATAATAATATAAGGAATTATTAACAAATGTGTATTTTTCTTACTTTTTTTTTTTACTTATTCGAAATAACATATATTTCCTTGACCTTTTTCAATGATGTCTCAAATTTTAGTATTTTAGTATCGAAATAATTTCGATATTTTTACACGGAACAAAAAGATATCATTAGTTTGTTTCTAGCTGAATGTGACAAACAATAGTCGTGATAGATATTGGAGGACGCTATCACACAATCCATTGCCAAATTTTTGTTCAATAATGCTTTAAGTCAGAAAATATTACTCTCCGGTTAACCGTCTCACACAAGTATTTTTTTATATATCCTATCAAATATTTTCTTTGATAAACATTTTAAATTCCTTAGTAATAGATTTCAATGTAAAAGTGTCATGTAGGTATATGTATATAACTTTAATTTAAAAACTGTACAAATTATAGTTGAAATATTTCTATAAGTCTACTAGTTTTAGATATAAAAATGTTAGAGAAAATGCATATAAAATTAACTAAATTATAGCTTGACTTGAATTAATTAATTGAATTTAATATATTTATATCTATGATTGTATTAAAAACTTTCTTACAACAGTATCAAAATATTTTTTTGTGTTTATAATAGGTTTTTTTATGGTTTTTGATCTCAAAAAGCCACCTTAGCTTATGCTTAGATTGAGTATTGGTTTATCTGTTGAACATGCTTCAAAAAAGTTTATCGAATTTCAGAAATGTCGGGGAGGAGATTCACTCAGATCCAACATGTTCGAAAGTGGGTGGGCGTTTTTAGCGATCGGTCTTTTAATTAATGTAAACTAAGGAGATATTTATCATTCATTCATCTGTTAATGAAGAAATAGAGAGAGAGTAAGAGAGAGTATCACCAAACATTTTCTATATACATTAACTTCAATCAGCAATTATTCTTCAAATTATTTGGTGAAAAAGCGATTTGTTTAATTTTTTATTAAATAAATTTTATCGCAAAAGCTAAAAAAATTAATTTACAATTTTTTTTATTTATTTTTTTGCTAAATATGAAAGAAATTATAAAATGTTTGAGACTTAAAAGAGTTATTACAAAAATAATTTTCTGAATTATATCTTCACTTGAAATTTAGAAACAATGTTCAAAAACAAATAATTTTGCTCCCAGTTTGAATCATTAACTTGTCAGTACTTGAATAGCTCATTAATTTGAAATTACAGTCAATTTAAACTATATTCAGAAAATGCTTATTGATTATATCCTTTTACCTTTTCCTTTTTATCACATTTAAAGCTTAGTTTCAACTCTAAAGATATAAGAAAATTATAATCTTGAAATAATTTCACTATTCTCTATTTATCTGATTGAAATATTTTCTAATTAATTAGCTGGAATTATCATTAAAAATAGTGAAAAGTCGAAGTAAAATATTTTACCTTGGAAGAAACAAATTATATTTTTCTTTCTTGACTTGTAATTTTTCTCTGATAAATTACATACGCACATAGATATTATTATAAGAAAAATTAAATATTTTGTATAACTAATATAAAGCGATACTTGAGAAGGTATTTTTTACTTCGATTTATAATAAGAGATTTATTTATTAATTTATATGCTATGTGCTTTTAGAAAGTAAAATTTTAGCCACCAATTAAATTTTAATTTTCAAAAAAATATCTATTTTGTTAATAGTGTTAAAACACAAATACAAGTGTCATCATTCTAAATAATACTTTGTTATTTTCATGAAACAGTCATTTGTATCTATCGAAGTTATTTAGCAAAGTCTCAACTTCGCTTTTTTTGAAAAATTTTTTTAAAATTCAAAATTTTGTAAAAAAAAAAAAAAAAAAAAAAAAAAAAAAACCAAAACTTAAAATTTTAGAATTTCTAAAATTATTGTGTTGAAAATGGAATATCGAGGAAAAAAATCATTATCATAGAAAAATTTCATCAGTAAGTATAGAAAGAAAGTTTAAATAGAGATAAAGGTGAAATTATTGCAGATTTTGTCGCCAAGTCTCCGCCTGATAGCGCGGTTTCTTCTAAACTCATTGGATGTTTTCCTCACACAACTTTTTTTTTTTTACTTTTTCTCCAGCTCTTTCTCTCGCTTTTGAATCATCTGGGGCCTTGTTTCTGCTCTCCCTTTTCTTCTCTTTCTAACCTTCGCACTCCATCTCTCCTTCAACCCTACACCACCTTCCTCCTCCCCCACCCCCGCACCGAACTGTTTTATACCCCCCTACTCTGGAGCTACATATTTCAAATGAACGAAAGGCCCGTCGAAAGCCAGCAGCTCAACCACACTCCGAGATAGCGAGTATCAGAGGGGGAAAAAGTCTATAAAAATTGTCTCTATCAATTAATAATCTATTGAATGTTCCATTAGGTTATTATTATTGGAAGGCGATTTCAGAAACTCAAACAGCATCAGAAAAGTTTCTTTGCCTTTTTTGATATCACCATGTTTTGGATGATTTTAGCGAATCTGCTGGCTTTCGGGGCCTGCCATTTGAACCAGCCCGCAAAAGGAGCCGGGGGATCTTGCTTGAGAGCGGGGCTGTGCTGCCCCGGTAGAGACAGCACGTGTGTTGTGCAGGAAGCGCCCCTAAATGCCATCATCGAAGACCTGAGCGACAAGCCCTGCTATTGCGACCACGCCTGTCTCAAAGTGGGGGACTGTTGCCACGATTTCAAGGAGGCATGCGAAGGTACGTCTTAAATATTATGGCTTAAACTAAATAAAAGTATTCACAAAATTGAGAGTGCAAAATTATACTAATATACATTGCCATTTTTTAAGCATATAACGAGGTTATTCATTTGATTGTTATAGCATTCCATTGCATGAGAGCAAAATACATAATTGCATTTGTTTGTTGCTTATGCTTTTTAAAATATTTTTTGCTAGTTTTATTAATACTTAATCTAATAAAATTTAAATAAAATAAAAAATTCTTATGTAATAAATAATACTGTATTTTCTTGATTATTTTTCCAGGTGCATTTAGTTCACAATGCATTAAATGTTAATTATTAAGAATCTTTGCAATAAAAGGTAGTTAAAGTAACTTAGTGAGATATTTGAATGAGAAGCCGCTATGCAAATGGTTTAAAACCCAGAGCTTTTAAACATCTTGGTTACTCATATCTAGTTATTCTACCAAGTGTGTGCTTGATGCTTACAATTTTATTTAAAATGCCTAAATTATACTGAATGCGGAAAAATCTGAAAATTTGCAAATAGCTACTAATTTACCTGAAGAAAAAAATATTGTGTTTCAAGACATGATATTATTAAAAATTACACCCTCTATTTTTTTGCAATTCAAGTTTCATTCAGTGTCGAACATTTATTAAATAAAGAACTATATTCATTTATTAAAGTCTAATTAACCTATTAATATTCTCAAAGTTTCCGTGGGCTCAACTTTCCCTCGAGATTAAGTGCTTGTCATGCCTTATTATCATAAGTTCTTGCGGTGTTAGCTCTTATGAATAAAATGTGATCTTAAAATGATAAACATACAATTGATTATTAAAATACATTTTTTAAGAAAAAGTATTGCTGTATTTCTTATATTTGAAAAAGATTAATATTTTTTGTAATAATTTACTTCGTGTTAAATATTAGTTTTCTTAGATAATGGTCCATACGAATGCAATATACGTGTACATTAATAATACCGAAATAGGAAATCATTCAAAGCTAATTTTATATTTGGCACAATTGTTTGTGTTTCGTTAATTACTAAATATTTTTCTATTAAATAAATAGCGTTCTTTTTTTAAACGAAAACCGTTAAAAGTAGAATTTGATGAAGAGTAATTTAACTAAATGAAATTAACTATACAATTTATTTTATAATTCGAAAGTGTACTCTCTTATGACAAATAAACACTATAATGGAGGCGAAATTTTTATTTTCTGAGGAAAAATCTCCATTTCTAGACCATAATTTTAACTTCCCATTTTTTATGACTATTTTAATGGTAGATTTTTGCTATTCAGTTTGCTTGTATCTAATATAGTAAATGAGAAAAAAGAAAAAAATGACTAAAATTAATGGGACAGAAGCTTCTGACGGAAGTACAAAAAATTTTGTTCAGTGAAGAAATATTTTCGAATAAAAATATTTATTCAGCAAGAAACATTTAAGTATCATGCATTTGCTTATACATTTATGAAAATAAAAACTCTAGCCTCAATATTGGATAATTATAAGGCATTGCGTTTTCAAGAAACATTACAGAATAAATAAATTTAAATCTCTCAAACTGTATTAGCTTTGCCTAAATCTTAGGTTTCTTATCTAATATCACTTTCTTTTGTGTGCTTACCGATGTTTTCCTATTTGTTTTATCGTCTAATGCAAGCGAAATAGTGACTAATGGATAGAATTTCTTTAGATAAATGAAATGGAACAATATTTACAAACTTAGGACTCATTTTGTCTACAACTTTTCTTTAATCTATTGTTAGATTTATATGAATTTACCACATTAATAAAATATTTTATAAAATAAATCCCTAATAAAATGTGTTTAATGTATATCTATTTTTATCATCAAAATATATTTAATCAATATTGATTGATATCATATATATTCTGAAAAATTATTAATTGCTTTAATATTTATAATAGATGTTCAGTTATAATTTATTAGTTAAAATTACTAATATGCCTCTATCTCTATTTTACATCAGCTAAAATAAGTATAAAAAATTAAAGTTTTTGAAATAGATTTGATACTTTCCTATTGAAAAAAGTGGAAATCATTAAAGCATGTTCTATGTATATACTACTTAAATCAATAAATTCATAGACACAAAAATAAATTTTTTCCTCTTATTTATACTTCAAAATGAAATTTACAAAATATCTGTGTATTTTTCTACATAATCTAAATATATGCACTAAAATTTTGTATTTTTTTCTTATTTTCACGTCATTATTTTCTTGGTGATAATTTTAGGAAGAAAAACGATCATTTGAAATGAAAAGTTATCATTTCAAATATACTAGCATGTATGACGTTTCAAAAAAAAAATAATAATAATTTGGCAAATAGAAAATTTATTTATAAATTTTTCTCTGAATTCAATTCTCTAATACGAGTTCCCGTGTTTTTATTTGCACATATAATCACGCATTGTGTGTCTGTCCTCAAATTTCTTCCCACTTTCATTAAGTCGATATAAATTATAATCAAGTTTTCTTTCTTGTCTTTCTGACGTTAATTTTTGCCCAGGAAGGAAAATGCGAATTGATTTAAAACGTTATTATGACGTTTGTTTTTCTGACGTTTGATTAACGTCATTGATGTTATGTACTATATATAAACGAATATATATATGAAAAAGGTGTGTTTAAATTTTTTGTTCGTATTTATTTTTGATAATTTGATTTATATACAAAAAAATAGATTTAAAATCAAAAATACAAATATTCCCCTTTCTAATATTTTAAGGGCATAATTGTAAAAAAGAATATTTTAAATAAAACACAAATTCAAATTCTTTATTGCAAAAATTGTAAAGTTACACTTTTCCAAATTCTTTTTATCATTCAAATTATATAAAAAAATGGCAAAATCAAATTTGATATTGCTTAATATTTAATAAAAATTGGATATTTAAGTAAAATAGTTACCAGATTTTTAAGTGCACCAAAATATAAACCACTTTAAAACTATGACCCAAAATAATTGCTAACCAATATCCCCAACAGTATCCCAATATATATGAGAGAGAGATAATGTAGTTTTGATTGAACATGAAACTAAATGTTATTTGTATTGTGCATCATTTATTTCTCATGAAATCCATAATAATCTTTATACCAAATACTTTGTAAATCAAAACAGCTCTTATAAATTAGTGGTAGAAATGTAAGAACACGCACAAATACGTCACCCAATTCTGGAATTAAAATCGACACACACTCACTCATCCATTATTGGGATTTGTATCAACTTGTTCTCATTAACCAATCTGAGTCAAGGATTCTAACCAGCTAATTCAGTTCGAATAATTTTGTTAATTAGATTTACGAGTTTCAAGAAAGATTCTCATTTACTTATCTTTTCATTTACTATTTTATTTGCTTACATTTTGCCTATTATGTCACGAGGCAGTAATTTACTTTTCCTCCGTTTTACCAGGAATTATGTGATTATTGTGTCACATTATACTATGTAAAGAAAGAGAAAATTACTTAAGACTTATGCATTGACTTTATCTAATTATATGCGTCTTATTTCCTTGGAAATTTTTCTTTACGTAAAACCGACTTTGTCTGGATTGTTTACATAATTAAAACAATTTCATGGGTCTTCGTTATTAATGTAAGTTCAGTTAAATCTTGAGATGCAGAAGTTTCAGTTGAAACATTTTTACAAATCTTAACATTGTGAATACATAAAATTGAAACAAATTTAGTTTTTCTTAAACAGCATTGAATTAAATTATTCTTTAGTATTTAAAAGAAATGTCTTTGTAAATATGGGGTGTGTGAAACGTTTTAATTTAATGAAATCTGAGTTGATATTTCTGGTTCTTTGTGAATTAATTTTTTTAAACTAATATGTACTTCATATAAGAGAAAATATTCCATTTTTAATTAATAAATCCATGCTAACCAAGTGTTATATCTTGAGCAAGTGGTACTAATTTTAAAAAAAATCAGCTACAATTATTTAGAATTTCACCTCTCAAATTTTATTTTATGTAGCATCAGTTATTCCCTTTTTAAATCGATTTCAGAAACGTTATCACGTTCTAATGCTACATAACGTTTCACTCTTGAGAAAAGTCTCAAGTGTTATCAGGATCAAAACAATTTAATAAAATTCATGTGTACCAATTCAAATAACAAAGTAATATTCAATCACATTCATGCAATATAACATTGATTATTCCCTAAGTTTCATTTGAAGATGACTGACTTCAAATGACCTCCACTTTTAACATGGACTTTCCATTTACAAAAGAGTTTTTGGCAAAGCGCTTAAAAATGACAAGAAATTTTCCTTCGTGTTGTTCTTAGAAAAGGCGAGTTTTTGGGTACATCATAAATGTCAGACGAGAAGTTAGAACCCCATTACGTACCCTCAATCTGCCAACAACGTCCAAGCTTAGAGGTATATAAAACTGATCCTTCCCTATTTTTTTTTAGCAATATCCATCCAAAGAAAATCTCGCCCAGATTTATTGACCGGATGTCTCTTGAAGTATGGACTTTTCAGATCTTTTAACGTTTTCCAGAAGCTAATTTCGCCAGTTCTTAATTCCGTAAAAAAAATCGACCTCTTTTTTCTCTATGTAATTGTTGCATTATTTTTCTTCGTTGGGAATGTTCTTTTTTCACTTAGCAACAACTTTCTTTTCCGTCAGCCGTGCTTGTCAATTTGACAGGTTTGTTATTTCTTTCCAGAGTGAAGGATTGAGAATATTTGTTTCACGTGATCAGATAATTTGAGTTCGCGGCGTAATTGGGAATTGAATTATGGGTAAATGAAACAGGCTGTTATTCAATTCCTCATATGGTTTCCACCTCGTTGCCGTGGAAAATCGAAACGATGCCAATTTTTTCAAACAAAATTAGGAAGTCTTTTACTGAAATAAAAAAAATTACCTTCGGAATATAATCTGTTTTTCATTATTCTGTTATTTTACTGTATCGTTTTGATTTATCGATGTGGAAGATTGGTTATAAAACTTGTTTTTTATAATAAAGAGAATACATTATTCCTTTTTAATTGCAAAAAAAAAATTATAATAATAATTTACTTCAAGTTGATATTCAAATCTCTTGATATCGTTATGAAAAAAAGAAAAAGAATTGCGTTGAGGTAATAAATACAGTTTAGAAAGCTACAGGAGTAAAATTATTTCGAAAAATATAAGTTGATTCACTTTCTATACGGTATCGGAATATTGACCCTGTTTATAAAAACTGTGTCAAGAATTTACAATGAGTAAAAACATTTCTAATTTAAATATTGAAATTTCGCTAACATTCTACCACATTTATTATACTACAAAATCTTACGGCATTTCAACTAATTAAAATAACGTCAAATAAATTATATCAACATTTTTGCTCTGCATGGTTTTTTACGTTATTTAATTTACTTCGTTCAAATGAGTTTTTTAAAACAGATACACATAAATCAATGAAAGGGTTTAACTTTAATCCAAGAATTCGTTTATATTTTAAGAAATACGTATATATACATTTTATATATATATATATATTTTATAATATTACTTATATAAAATATTTTTATATAATAAAAATATTATATAATATAAATTTATTTAAATACATATATACACACACACACACACAAACAGACACACACACACACACACATATATATATATATATATATATATATATATATATATATATATATATATATTATATATATTATATATATATATATATATATTATATATATATATACACACAATGTGTTACGTTAACACATTTCGTTATTCTTATGTTTTTAACAAGTTGCCATTACGCTATTTGACAAAGCATTCTTTAAAAATTCCAGATGTTCATAGTAAAATTAGCTATTGAGTATAATTTATATGCGAATCCAGTTTATTATAATAGTAAAATTTTTTTTATACTTTTGAAAATTTTTGAATTCTATTTTGATTTTTTTAATGAATAATTCCAAAAGTTTTTGTTTATTCACGAATGTGTCTGATGCTTTTTATCTTTTTTAAAACGGTTAAGAAAAATATAATTCTTAATTAACTGCTGATTAGAAGAATTTTTTAAAGGATTTTAATACCACAGCAAACAAGAAAATCTTTTTTAAGTATGTTAAAATTGTTTCATTCTTCTATCTGTAAATTTCAATAGATATTTTTGAATATTTTTTTAACAATCTGAACGTGTCTCTTACAATGGCTCTTTTCAACAGAACCACTCATTCATTGCGTATGTGCATGAAATTAATATTGAATGAAGACTCTAAATTCGAAGAAACTCGTATGAAAAATGTTAAATAATCCTGCCTAACAAATGTTTGTCACAGTTTATTATATTATTACTGTACCTATGTAAAGTTCCATTGATGAGGAAAATTGTTATACATGTTAACAATTACATAGTATACATCCATTATTTAATATGGATGTTTACTATGTAAGATAAATTAGATGTATATTCTATACACAGTAAAATATTAGTGCTTATAATGTAATATATAATTACTTTTCTCATTTAACTTTATTAATTTAGCCTTTGACACGCATTATGTGGATCACTATCTGTGAAAGGTTTTTCCGGAAAGTGATTTACGCGGTGGATATTTTAAATTACTTACTACGCCCGTTAGGTTATGTGTCATAAGTAATTCTTACATTTTTAACATCATTTAAAAACGCGATGGTAAATGACGGTTTTTGCTTTTAACCAATATCAGAAAAAAATGATAATCTAAGTCTAAAATTTGTTGAAATGAAAAAAATATAAATTACAACAAAGTTTTAAATTATATTTCGGGAATCGTTCTATATATATATATATATATATATATATATATATATATATATATATATATATATATATATATATATATATATATATATATATTGAAAATATAAAAAAGCGGAACTGTTTTATTTTACCGAAAGATATATCGCACAATAAGATTTAAAGAAATTTAATACAAAATTTTATAGTTAAAAATAAAGCTTATAACACAATTGTTAATTATAACAGATTTTGCTTGGGAGATATAAACTTTTTAACATCATTTAAACATGCGATGGTAAATGATTACAGTTGATATTATATATGCAGTCAATCGTTCTATTCAGTGTCCTTATCTCTTGCTCTTGGAAAATAAATTTCATCGCTAAAAATAATCATATTTCGGAATTTAAAATACACGTGTTAATATGTCATCATGATCGAGAGTTAAAACTCAATTTATCTACCCTAAACTGCATGAAAATGAGTAAAATTTCATATTCGCTTAAAATAAACATATTTGTTATTTGCAAAACTTCAGATTTTTACCATCACTACAAGTTAATAAGGCCCGCTGTCTTTGAAAAGCAATTCTAATGTATGTAGGCAAAATATAAAAACTGATCTCTCTAGAGCTTATTAAGATCGAGTTTTTTGGATGAAATACTGCAAAGTACAATTCTGGACATTATTGAGAAATGAAAAATAGGCATCCAGTGCATACTGTTGGAGTTTTGCTTATTGAATTTATTCTGTCAGAATGGATCTCGTATTTTTTTATGTTTTTACTCTTAAATGGAACGAGTATAGATTATTCGTAATAAAAAAATCTTCTCAATAAAGAGATTAATTCACTTTAAATGTTGAAAAGTCTTTAAAAAGCCTTCAGCTATTTTTCTGTTTTATATATGGTATAAAATCTGTGAAAAGCAGAATGTCATGTTTTGTGATTACCGTGTCATTTCTGTTCATAATTCAGCATCAGAGTCACAAATTATGTGCTCCCTACATGTTTAGACTATAACTAAAATAACCATTTATGGCTTTTTAATGCATTTCTCTAAGACTCTTTAGTTTAGTGACATACATTCACTCACAATTTCTTTGTTCTTGTCTCCAGATAAGGGGATGATTTGTGAGGGCGTTACCGAAACAGATATTAAAAAAAACTTTCTTCCATCTTTTTTTAAGTTTTATATTTTGCTATCTCGCTCCGAGGTCATCACTTTGATTTACAAAGTGCCCGGAGAAGATGACAACGCCCCATCGGGACCTGTATGATGAGTGAAGGGCTTTTGGGTTAATCCCTCAAATCTTACTTCTGAACTCTGAAAAAAAAAAATTAAAATCCCTATGCACTTAGCTTTTTCCCTCTTCCATGAATTCTCATATTTGAAAGGACGAAGATTAAGGGGGAAAAAACACAATATCTATATACCATTCGCAATTTTATAATTTGAAAGATTTCCAATTTAAATTATAAGCGATATGCATGTAATTATTTTTAATATTTATCAAATATTTTTAATGTAATAAAAAAATGAAGTTTTTTCTCTTGATTAATAATTAAAATCAAATGTTCACTATTGGTGCTTTCAATTGCTTTTGACTGTCTAAATTGTCTCTGTTAATATTACGATTAATTTAATAACATATTCTTTGAAAAGAAAAAGTCATATAACTTAAATGTATTGATATTACTTCATGGGAATTGATAATTACCACTTTTCCCGTAATGCAGCATCTAAAAATAATGCTAAGAACATTAAGATTATGTTTAATATAAAAAACGATTCAGAAAAAAATGTGAAGAGCTAGATGGTGTAATCAAAGTAGAAGTGTATTATTAATTAGCATTAATAATATTCGAATAAATAATACTATATTCTCAGTATTTTTGTTAATATTTTATAATATAAATAAAGATATCTATGATAACTATTATTTTGGACTTTTGCTGTTATTAGAACCAAACTAATAACTAAATAGTTAATATAATTACATCATTTTCATTTACCAATATTTAGCAAATTTAGCTTTATCATTATTATTATGAAATTAAGCTTTATCATTTCTATGATTGAAACTATAAAAACTAAATTTAGAAAGAATTTATTATTCCTTTCTAAATTTTTGGTAAAATATTCATATTAGTATGAATATTTTACCATAAATTTGAAATTCTTAACAATATTGATGACTGTTTTTTAAGCTTTTAATTATCTCCGAACATTGAACATTTGGTATTATCTTAATCTGGTTCCGATAACAGGAAATCATTTAAATTTTTAAGCTTATCATAAGTTTTCTATCATATTACATATTATAAAAAATTGCCGAAAAAATTTGAAATTAATTAAAAAACAATTTAAAAATGAATTCAATTTAGGAAAAAGTCTACCTTTAAATTCATTAACGATATCAGAATACTATGATGGTTATAAAGAGAACTAATAGAAAAGTATATTAACCCCTTGACTGACTTTGACGAGTCTGACTCGTCATTGATTTCCTGGGCCATCACAGACTTTGACGAGTCAGACTCGTCAAGCGCTTCTTTCGGCGGACGCCGTGCAAGTTACAATTAGATTACATAGTTGCTTCACTCGTTCGACGATTCTCATTTAAAAATGCACACTGAAAGTAAGAGTTCAGTTTAGCAGAAGTCTCGCACGGTGAATGTTATACTAGCCAATATTTGAGTTTA
Organism: Latrodectus elegans; assembly: GCA_030067965.1. Classification (NCBI taxonomy): domain Eukaryota; kingdom Metazoa; phylum Arthropoda; class Arachnida; order Araneae; family Theridiidae; genus Latrodectus; species Latrodectus elegans. The sequence continues at coordinate 16,711,386 of CM057810.1, read as the reverse complement.
GTAAAGATTATAAATAATCCCCGTAACATGTATAAGCCGGATGCATTATATGAAAGTGGGGATGATGGTGTAAATTGATGGTGTAGTTCAATTAAGCGAAATTAAATAGTTTTTTTTTTGTCGCATCAAATTCCATTTAATTCGTCAGTCAAGGGGTTAATCTTTCAAACTTAAGATTTTATTACAGAATTGGTAGCAAAAAGCTCAACCCTCGTGTTTTTCAGTTCAAACTCTAGATTCATTCCCACTTTTGTCTTAGCCTGTTTTTATAATTTGGAATTTTCTTGAAAAGCGTGGATTCCAGTCGAATGAACCATATGTAAATAACCATTGCTTACCAAACGAAAAATCTGATAGTATTATTTTTATTAAATTTATAGAAACTATTAAACACAAAAAGGGGGTTTAAACATTTCTTTAATTATCAGTTTAACTGGACTCACCACAATTATAGTTTGATATCAAACAATCTTGATTGTCAATTTAAGAAATCTTCTGCGTGTAAGTTTATAACATTTTTTATGCTATAAAACTGTTTTTTCTTGATCAGAAAATTTTTGAGGAATTTTATTCACGGAAAAGAAGTATTTTTGTTAAAGGAAATCGACTTGTAACGTTCTCAATTATTGCCTATTTTAATCTAAACTTTGACTACAAATATATTTCATTCTATAAAAATTTTTGTATATCATACATTAAATATTAACAATATCTTAGGGTATAAAAAGATATATAGAAATAATTTAGTCATAAATTTTTCTCTAACATTTATAAATATCGTTAATGTATTTAAAGTAAATAAAAAATATATTTTGATCGTTAAAAGCAAATTTAAAATGAATACTTTCGATAATTCAATCACTTCACTCCAGTTTTACTAAAGAATTTATTATTAAATTATCAATAATTCTTTAATAAATTAAGAAATTTACAAAATCATTATTAAAAAATTATCAATACAGAATTACTAAAACAATATCCCAAGGTATTTTTTAATTTAAAGTTTATTATTAATCATGCAGAAAATATATTTCAAAGTTGCTTTTAGATTTTTTCGAAAAACTTTTATTTTTATTTTATATATCGCTTGAAGTCATTTTTAATATAAAGTCGAAAATATTGTGAAAAATGTCATAAACATAAAAGCATTTTTATAACCTAAAATAAAATTATGAAAATAAGTAATTTTTTCTTAAAAGCATTGAACCACGATTTTTCACTAAAAAAGTGCAATATTTTCATGCCTTTCGTCTCTCTATTATTATGATATTCGCAGTTGTTTTCTGTAAAATAATGTTTGTTAGTTACATGAAAAACTATAATTGACGAGAATAATAAAAAAAATCTGCTTTTTAATTATTTTATTTTTCATTTGAAAAATATGGTTACTAAAGTATTCAAAAATGCTAACGAACATTTTTTTAAAAAAAATTGACTAAGGCAATGAAGAGAGTCATATTTTACGTCAAATTAAATTGGTCTCTTGAAGTAAAAAAATAAAATCCCAATTCACATAAATAAATACAACTTGGATTAACAAGTCGAGTTAAAATAGTAAGAAGCGTACAAAAAACACTTTCAAAAATGATTCATTTTATTTTAATGTTTTTATATCAAAATGTTTTTTTACTAAAGAAATTAATCAAATGTCAGTTTTTTTTTATGTTTTATGGCTAGCATCTTTCCAACTTTCTTCCCGTGGAATATTCTTTCAGTTGGCAAATGATATGATAAAAGAAAATAGATTTTTATGTAATTCGAAGACATGCAATCATATGATCATTAATTAAATTTATAATAAATTAATCTGAAATTTTACGGGCTAGGAATTGTTTGGGAGAAAAATTTCGCATTACTTAAGAACATGTCTAATTATGAATTAATTGTGATTCGAAACAGGATTTTTTTTAAACTTAATTCTTCCTCTTTGCAGCTTATAATTTTGGAGAAATACTAGTATAATATAATAATTATTTAATATATATAATAGTATATTTATGATTTCTATAAAATCATGCTACTGATTTTGGAATAAAAATTGAAAGAAAAATTAAGCTGTGCGAGTTTATAAAAACCAAAACTATTAAGGAATTTTAAGATTTTTTTAAATGAAGTAAATTAAGTAACTTTATTAATTTTTCATTAATATAATTGAAGAATGCTATTGGATATGGCCAAAAAAAAAGTAATATACTTTTTTCTTTGGACATATCCACAACAACATTCTAAAGTTTTCTTTTATGACAACAATTTTGTAACACCAAAGGGCATATTTCGAACTCAGTTATAACATTCTCACCATCACTTCACAAGGCTATTTTTTTTACAAAAATAAAAAAAGAAGTGACATTTGTATCTTCATAAGCAATCACATACATGGTATACATACAAAAGGCAATTAGAAAGTTGCATCTGAATTCACATATTTAGTTCACATATTCTTTGCGTAGAATATTTTCTTTGCGATAAAAATTTTCACCTTCATAAAAGACCTTTAACCTTGATGCATGGTGCATCTAAAACATGTTCTTTAATTGCAGAATCAGGTATAATTTTGAGGCCAATTCATCAGTGTCATTTTCCTTATCTAAGAAGCTCTTGGAAAAAAAAGGACGATAGATGTTAAAACTTGTATCTTCATTAAATCCTTTAATGCAATTATTACTCCTAAATAGATTTACTTCAGATATCATTTTTCATGTACTTAGTGAGAAAAGAATTCATGGTTATCTCAATCAGTCTATTTTATTGGTTGGATCAATTAACTTTTTTACAATACAAATTATACAGCTTTTTTCTATAGGCGAATGCTGCCTGGTATGAAGAAGTCATATATTTTCTTTCATATAATAGCTTTTATGATAAATGACTTACATAATTCAACTGGTGGAAGAAAGGCCACCCAAGCAAAGGAACTGGTTCAATTGGAATGAATCTTATTTTGTGAGTTAAATCATCCTTTGTTTAAATTTTTTTAAAGTTAAATTGAAATTTATTGGGGCTAAAATCAGTTAAGAATAATCGGTACTGTTTTCATTAAACAATGAACAATAGTTCCTTTTTGAATTTAAAATTATATGTATCTTTTTGTCTTCAATTTATTTGGTTTTAATAGGGAAACAATTTAATTTCAATAACTTATTTAATTTTGTGTGGCAACACTTTTTTTAAAAAAAATTTCCTTAATAATATGGCATATCTAAATTAATGAATATTTTTTATAACCAGCATATGTAACTCTTATATAAAACTGTTTTTCAATTTTATATATATAAAATACAATTAAAATTTTTATCTTCTAATTTTGCAACAGTCATTGTAATAATTCGTAACTTCAAATCTTTGACATGTCTTTTGATTCCTTTCTTCAAAAAATCACTTAAAACACATTTTTAACTGATGGAATATGGGACAAAAATATAGGGGAAAAGATCTGCGAAGAATAATAATGGAAATTTATGGTCTGTGAGAAGAAAAATATTTTTTTCCTTTAAAGAGGGCGATGACGTTTCCCAGCGAAAAGATTCTAAAAACGTAGACACTGACGCAAATTTAGACAACTTATGAACTGAATGCTTCCTGATTCTTTCACATTGCGGAAATTTCTGTTTGGAACTAGTAAATATTGTTTCAACTGAAAGAATATCCTTTTGTCCGATGTTCCTAAGAACAGATCACTGGGAAGGGAAATTCGTCCATCAATCATGCTATTCCAGATGGCAACGAGCTTTCTGTAAGAATGGAGTTTGTCTTTGCTTGCCACTTTATCTTATTTTGGAATTATTATTCGTTAATAATTGAAATCATCTTGTTTTTCTCTATAAGCAAAAGAAAATAAATATTCTCTTGCATTCATTTCCTTTTTTTGTGACTAAGAGAGCAGTACTATTCTCAATAATTGAGTAAAATATGAGGAGCGGCGTAGCTGTAAATAAACAAGTGCTACTCAAAAAAAAAAAAAAAAAATGTTAATTCGCAATATTTTGGGGCTAATTTTGTTCACTTATTATTATTATGTTTTTTTTTCGTAAATTAATCAAGATAAATCTTGTAATGTTGAACTTTTATGTAATTAAGGTAGATGAATATTTTATTTCCTCATTGAAAGTATTTTGGAAAGGTTTCCAAACACAAATATTAATTTTGATACATCCAAATGATTCAGTAAATTCTTACTGCCTATGATTTTTGTGCGTGTTAAATTCACATATTATCAATGATTTCACACATTTTATTCCCATTTCCTTTTTACATCATTGCTATCTACAACATGCCCAAATCTTATTTAATTTTCAAATCTGCACGCACCCATTAATTTAATTTAATTTGAAACGTAAATTTATAATTTCAAAATAAGTTAATACAATACAGATTTTACAATGATATGATTTTCAATCAATTTTGATTAAAAAAATAATTAATGTGCTTTTAAATTTGTTCTAAGTGACTTTTAGTTTTATGTGAAAAACTGTCCAATATACACGCAAAATTTTAGGTTCTCTCCTAGTAAAAATTATTAATTATAGTTTATAAATTAATATAATTTAATATATCTGAATATAACATATACTATTATCTATACTGCTAAGCCACAGTTTAAACAAAGGTAATTTTTTCATCCCAACATTTTAAATGTAACCTAAGATGACACTATATTGATAAATATGATTACAATTTCAAAAAACATCCATGAAGTTACATATGCTGCTTTATATACTTTTTTCTTAATTACTTGTACAAATCAAATTGTATGTTTACTTCATTGGAGAAACAAGCATTTATACTCTACGTAATTCCAGTTAAAACCAAGGATGCGTAAATGTTAGTAAATTTCATTTTTTCATGAATGTTGTCGCATTCCTTCTCGTAGCAAATGCATATATGGGTAATTTAATCATCTATTAATTCAAAATAACACAGTTTGTGGAAGAGCTTACGTTTTTTAATTTTAGTTTTAAATTTATCCATTGGCTTTTTGATTGGTTTGAAGCATTATTAAAAACTTGCTTTCAAGCATTGTAAAATCCGCGAAACTGAGAGACGTGGCTATTATAGATAACCCGATTTCGCGCGTAAACCACAAAATCATGAAGAAAAAAAATACGAAAAACACAGATGCATTTTAACAACTGTAACACTCAATGGGTAACAAGCGCCATTATTCTTAGTGGACTAATATTATTCGCAGTTAATATATATATATATTTTTTCAATTTGCTTTTCAAAAAAAACTTGTAAAAAATTTCCGTTTTCTTTTCCTCTTGTTTTTAATTGAAATATTTTTTTTATTACGGATTAAAGCTATTTTGAAAGATAAGTAGATAAAGATATTAGATAATTGAGATTTCACTGTGTTTTTATAGTTTACTGAGAGAATGTAAGACATCAGTAGAACAAATTAAAACAATAATTTGTATTTCTTTTATAAATATTGAAACAATAGATGTAATGATTTATTTTCTTCCTGTACTATAATTCACTTTCTTAATTTTCTAATGAAAGAATAATCTAAGACAAATCCAGAATCAGCGAAAAGATGCTCAATATTTTGTCATATGATAACAAAAGTGATTCAGCTAACAGCAGAAAAAATAAGTGGAAAAAAATAATACCCTCCCTACTATTATCATTTATTTCTTTTGGTCCACCCCTCAAAAGGCATAGAAAGTCAATCATCTTCTCAGCAGAGGTCCTCGAAATGCTTTGATCTATGATCTGAAAAATATTTCCTCGACCCTAGAGCTTCTAATTCATACAACTTAAAGAGCCAGTTTTAGTAACACAGAAATTAAAAAAAAAAAAAAAATCAGTGTGCATAAAATTTCAGAAAGATATTCCATAAGGAAACCGTTCGTAATATTTATTAAAATTGATTAATGCATAAATAACGCTTGAAATATGTACAATTCTTTGTTTCATGAAATGGCTGATTATTTTAACAAATATTTATATCAATCTAAAAAATTAAAATTTAAATTAAAAAATTAATATAAATAACGCTTGAAATATATACAATTCTTTGCTTCAAGAAATGGCTGATTAACAAATATTTATATCAATCTAAAAAATTACATTTTATAATTTAAACTAAAAAAATATTTTAAAAAGCAAAATATAAATTTTGAGACAACTTTCAAGAGCCATTTCTAACTTCTAATTTTTTCTTATTTTTTGAACATTAATTTTGTGTGCAAGAAAAAAAAATCTTGATATTTTGTACTCGAATTGCTGTGCCAAATTTTGAGCAATTTTATAAGTAGATATTTTCCATTATTTTATAAGCCAACTTTGGAATATTCATTGTGTTTCTGATTTGAAATTTTAAACTTATCCTTAATTTTTAAAAATGATTTATAATCGACAATAACATCAATTTTCAGAATAAAATAAAACCATTTTATGAAATTTCATTACAGAACCTTATTGTTCTTAGTTATGAAATATGTATGGAATTGTTATTTCTTTTTTAACATTTAATTAGCTATCATATCTTCCAGACATCTTGAAATTAATATCCTGCACAAATTGAGATGAAAATTAAATGACTAATTCTTTCTAATTTTCAAGATAATTTGCTGAAAGCACTGACAAGCCCTGATGCAAAAAAGGCATTTTTTGGTTGTAAGATATATTCCAGTTCTATATCAGTTTCACTATCTGCATGATGAAAAAACGAAAGGTTCCCACACGATAAGTTGAATATATTTGATGTTGTTCATCTTAAAATGTTTTTCAAAAAGATTCTACAAGAATAGGCGGATGTGTTTTAGTTTGTACAGTTTATTATATATTTTCCATTGCAAAATTTATCGAAATATATCAATAGGCAATATTAATCAATATTAAAAAAGTGCAGAATTTTCTCAAAAATATATACATTCATATTTTGCGTTTTGAAAGTATTTATTTACTCTTCAATATGAATATATTCCGAAACAAAGAAACGTTTTCAACTTAAAGAGAAAAATAAAAAAAAAACTGGCTGAGATAGAAATGTGGCAAAAAAACGGGATAAAACTCAAGGTTATTAATATTTTGATTTTCTTTTTCGGTCTTCGCGAAAATGGCGTCTTTAATAGTTCCTATGAATCATTTCTTTCGTGTATTTTTTTCACCATTAAACAAAATGCCTGGCACTCATAAATTTCTTCCTGGTGAACTGCCCACTTGTGGATGCATCTGCTTGTAATAGCGGTAGATATAAAAGTCGTTTCTAAAAACAGCTGCAAACGCACATGATTGTTTTTAAATTCGATGTATGAGAGTTGTAAACATGCGTTCTTTTATAATGTTTGCACGTCAAATTACGATTACATAGATATTGTGATTCCGGAGAAATGAATTTATTGCTTCAGGGAAACCACTTTATGTTGCTGCACTTGCTAAACGCGATTTACATAGCAGTGCGATTGTTCAGCATGTAAGATAAGCAGTAATCTAATTAACATACGGAACTCATTGTTATCAAATATCATAAAAAACTTCATGTAAAGAGACAAGCTTATAACTTACCTTATAGTTTACTTTATATTAAGTACCTCCAAAAGACTTAAAAAGTATATTTTTAACAATTTTAAACTGTGAACATTCTATACTTAGAATAAAATGTCAAAAGCAATGACTACAGAAAAAGTTAAATGAAGTGATGTAAAAAAGACATTAAATTTAAGAAAGGTAGAATGTATATACATATATTATAAATTTATAAATTATTATTTTTCTCTTTTTATCACACATTTCACATGTTTATTATGTAAAGAATTAAAAACTGAAGATTTACAGTTGAAAAAAATACATATTTAATTATATTTCTAAAATTTGTTTACATAGGATGTAAATAGTAAAATGTTTTTTAATAAAAAAAATTAAAACTTTTCGATTATGTAACTGAGGAGAACAATTTTGATTACGCATACCTAAATTAAGATTCGCTCTCTCTCTCTCATGTGATTTTCAAAACCATTATTCAAATTATCAATAAAAAATGTGATAAAATGAGTTGAATAAATTTAATCATAAAATTTAGAATTAATTTTCAAATAATTACAAAAAAATAGCTTATAAGGCCTTTTATCTAAAAAAAAGTTGAAACTACTGAATATATTTCTCATTAGAAAAGTAATGGCATGGTCTTATCTCTATTTCGAAGTAAGCTATCGTCGGACCCATATGATATAAAGAAATTATTGAAAAGTTTGATTTATGTAAAAAATAAAAAGTATATATGTATTCAGTATTCTTTTAAAACTTGCATAGTGTCGAGTGTATGAGATGTACACGTCCGATTACTTCAAATTTTCTGATGAGAAAATTTGGCAACAAAAATGTCATCAAGCTCAAATCTATCATTTCTCACCCTCTTCAAACCCAAGCCAAACTGAAGTGGGCTCTCTTTTCCCTGCTTTATCAGCCCATTTAAATAATAATCGATCAAATTTTGCTTCTCGTGCAAGATGAGATGAAAATAGTCTTTGTATTGCGTATCTCTTTTCCTTCTCGAAAATGGATCAAAACACGGCAAGGTGAAAGTGGTGTTGATGTTTGATTTTCGTAGGGTTAGGAGTGGAGCCAAACAATCTATTCTCTATTCAATTTCTTCTTTCAAGGCGGCAAATACCGCTTTTGATTATCTTTTTTCTGATGCCGAAAACACACAGCAGATTCTTTCAAGAGAGGAGAAAGAGAGGATTTTTCAGCTAGTTTTCAAAACTCGCCGCTAGGTCAACAACCGTGCTCTAGCTTTCATTAAGGTTATGTTTTTTGGCCACTGACTGATTCATTAGGATGTTATTCCATCTCCGCGTGAAATATCACCTCGGTGAGATATTTATTTATGGTTTACAATATAAAAAAGGAGTGTATTAAAATTAAGAGAGGCGCTTTCAACTGTTCACTACATCCCTGTTTGAAGGGTTAGATCAAAATTTATATTTTTTTATAGTAAAAACGGATGTGTGCATTTCAGTTGCTTCCACATAATCTTTTATTAGAAACATGCAACAATAAAAATAACTGTATTTTTTCTTTTATAAAATAGAGCTCACAGTTAATTAAAAGTATTAGATATGAAGTACTGAATTAAATTTAAAAATTGAATGAAATTCAGAAACGTTTGAATCTTGAGAAGATTCTAAGATTCGCAATATCTGAACATTGAACAGCGCTAATTTTTCTTGATAATTCAAATATTTAATGGAAATCAATTTATAATCCAAAAATACTTTTATTTGTGTGTGTATATATAAATCATATAATTAATTTATTTAATATCTTATCTTCCAATAGTAATTCTATGAATAATTTAAACTGCATTGATTTAAATAGATTTTCATCTATATAATTCTTGAAAACAGCATTTTGAACTTTATGAATTTTTTCAGTAAATGAAAATACTCCCAGATGAAATTGATATAGTTTTAGTAGTATTTTTCATCTGAATGTAATAAAAAAAAGCTTAATGTGCCGTTTAAATATATTGCCTGATAGGAACTATAAAGTATATGCAAAAATTTAATTTTTATTTGAAACACCATTTAAATTTAGATTCTCTTCACAGCTGTTAATTATTACTCACAATAAATTTAGCTTCGCATTATGTATTCTTATGAACTTTTCGTTAAAAAATCGAGTTTCTTGTCGGATTTTTGGATTAATTTTGGATTTTGTCAATATACTCCTATTCACTGAATTTCCCAATTAGCACAGAATCTACTGCTCACGAAACCACATTATAGTATTATTCTCAGTAGAAAAAAAAAACCAAGTATTTCATTGCTAATGAATACATTACTTAGCAAACTGAACCATACAATCAGTTATGAAGTTAAGGTGTATATCCAAAATAAAAAAAACCCGTAAAGTTTTGGAACTCCAAATCTTATATATTTTAAATGCCAGAATTCATTTAATCTCCCTTATATAAAAATAGGAAAGAACCTTGAAAACTCATTTTAGGGAAAAAAAAATGAGTCAGTTGTGTTTAGGTCGATTCCATGCATATTTCCATGTTCTACTTGGTTTTTTTGAAAACTTTCAATGTAAGGATAATAAAATTCATCTAAAAAAAATAAGGAAGCAATAAATTGAATGTGATTAGGCCCAGTAACCTTGAATTAGTGAGAGAAACGTGATGGATTGTTGAGAAAATCTTAAAATTTACTGTAACAGCATTACTCTTGGTGGTAATGATAGTAATAAATATAGAATTTCTCTGCTAAGAAATGTAATTTTTCCGAGAGAAGTATTATTATTACTGTAATTTGGGAAGATATTTTCATATTTTCAAACACTAGGTTTACAATTTTCTTTGCCCTGTAATTTTGAAAAATAATAAACACCATTTTAGAAGCACGATTTTCTCTTTTTTTTTTCTTTGAATGAAATATTCATTATATTAATATTAGAAACTGCGACTTTTTTTAGGAAATTTTTCGTAATAATTACAAGAAAATATACAACGTTTAAGACATAAGTCGTGTAAGTCTGAACTTACACGGCGTAACTGAAAATTAAAATGTGTTTTGAATTTCAAAATATTCAATAAACTTGAAAAGTTTTTCATGTTTCTGCCTTAAACGTTAAAGCAAGAAATGCAATTATGTACATTTTTAAATAAATGTAAAAAAAGCTTTTTTTTGTCATTAATTAAACTTATAGAAACTGATAAATATTGTTGTTTTTTATTGCAATTTTGTAGTAAGAAAATTTATTTTTTAATAATTGATTCGAAGAATTCTCAAAAGTTTTTATGCTTTCATCCTCTTATATGCTAATTTAATTAAAAATGATATTGTGCTACCCACTTAAGAACTCCATCATTGAAATAAGTGATCATTTTCATGTCTAATGTATCGTATTAATGAACAACTCTCACTTACAAATATTTTATAAATAGAAATTGTAAAGACACAGTAAATATTTGTAATTATTTGCCTGTTACTTGATTATTTTAACATCAGACTCAACGCAGCGGACCGAAGAGCAAAATAGATTTAAAGAGCACAAATTAAATTTAAATGTAAATTGTCAATGTATTTGAGAAAACAGAAATATCAGTATCAAAAATCTATATTTAAATAGGTCATTAGGAATAAATATTAAATTACGTATTTTTATAACTAACCGTATTATTTCAACGTTATTCTAAAAAGTATAATTTTTTCTCAGATAAATCCTTTTTATTATTAATTCAATATTGTGATTGTAGTATAATTTTCTTCTAATATGATCACTATTATGGTTGTGATATAGTTTTCTTCTAAAATCAGTTAGAATTCCAAAACCTGTAATGTATTTTTAGACAAACTGCCAAATGTCGTATCTTATATTTCTAAGACTTTGTAACTTGGAAATTAAGAAATATTTTTATTACATCTCCTAAAAAATTAATTCGCCGTTTAGAAGTTTTCGCCAATACTAAAAAGTCGTTACAGAGCCCCAAACTAAAACTCAATCAAATTCTGATCATTGCTTATAGTCCATTGGGTGGCCGAATTGATTTGTTACTCATTGGTCATCTTTTGCACCCAAACACTAATTAGATCAGTATCTACATTTTGAAGTGGTTTCCTAACCATCACAAACATGCATGCCCAAGACGTGAATCGAATTGATGAGATGATGAATGACTTGAGAACAAACCATTCGACTGTCAGCTTGGCTGGGTTGCCCAGAAGCGAAAGAAGTCAGTAAAGGAACATTGACTACTACAAAGACATCATTCTTGTAGTTGTAAAATAGTGGCATTGATTTTTGACGCCATCAAATAACATCGTGTTGACATGATCGTTAACAGATAGCTTTCCTAAGCCTAAATTTTTAAGTAGTGGATGCTTAAGTAGATAACATAACCTCAAGACTGTTTCTTAATAATTAACCCATTTAGCTGTTTGTTAGCAACTATCTACATACAATTTAACAAATGCCAAAAATAATCTAAAGTTTTTCTTCGTAAATTATTTCCATGGTCAAGCCTCAAAAATATTCGTTGCTTTAACATGCTAGCGCGGATTTGCCTGTTTTAATATTGAAGCCTAAAGATTAATTTTGTTTTAAAGTCCCAGTGAAAAAATATAAATTAGATATAAATATTAACACCGAAAAAGTATAAATTACAGCATTTCTTAAATATTTATTTATCACTATTTATATTGCTTCAGATGTTGCCATTTAATTTTAAATTAAAATACTTATCAATAGTTAAAAAAAAAATCCCTTTTAATTTTTATACTTTAAAAGTGGATTTACTTTTTTTCATATCTTTAATCTGGATGGTATGTTAAAAATCATGAATACTTTTCTTCCAGTTATCGATTGTGAAGTGTCCGGGTGGGGTCCGTGGTCCGACTGCAGCTCAGATTGCGGATCCGGCACCATGGTCCGGGAAAGAAGTGTTCTCCGAGCTCCTAGAAATGGCGGCACTCCCTGTCCGGAGCAAATACAGACCAGAGGATGCTATGGCAACCGTTGCGAGGCTAAATCCATAGCTAAAGCTAGACGAGGTAAGAATTATTAATAAGCACTTGACCACAAATTCTAACAAAAGAACATTTCTTAAAGTAACTATTCTAGAATGATGAAAGTCAATACTAAAATATACGGCAATACACAAAATTCCAAGTTCTGTAATTATCTGAAGCACAAATTCATGGTTTCAATTATTTTAGTATATCACTTTTAGTTAACTCTCATCTCATATTGATCTCGAGGAGTGTTTCAGGAATAGGCATCCTTCAAGATTTTTTGATAATGCGTATATACATGCAACTAAAGTTATAACAATAATTCAATATTTCATTTGACCTTACCAGTCTTTAGCAAAAGTGTGCTTTTATAAAACTGAATCATAATTTGTTATATAAATAGAATCCCAATTTTAAATAATATTTATATTAATTTATTGTAATTAGTAATAATAATACCCCATCTTTTATATTTTATATAGCTGGTGTATTCTTTATTGAATGACCTTTGTTATGACCTCATCGACTTTGAATAACATTTATCGTGTCACTCATACGACATCACTTTTTAGAAATTAAACTCTATTGTCACATCATGTCCTTTTTCTTAGATTTGACTATTAGTGTGGTGGGAAAAGCATCGTTAAAATGAAGATACTGATAAATGATATGACATATATATATATATAATTGGGTTACAATCTCTTTGTCTCGGTAAAGGAAGATTGTCTCATTTCAAATTATTCAATTATAGTAATAATGGATTTCGTATCATGACTGACAAAGAAATGGATGACGATGAACCAAAGTAAAAATATTTTTATCATTCTGATATTATTATATATCATAATTTTATATATCCATTATTTAAAAGCACGCTTAATTTGATAATGATATACAGAACATATTAAAATGATACGATACAATATACGATTCATCGCTTTCAAATGTCCTATTTATTAGAAAATTAATAAATGTGGATTTGATATTTATCAGAATAAAATTACTGAAATTGAATCGTAGTGTTATATATTGAAATTTCTGATTGTTATAAATATCCATATACCTCACTCAAACTCTATACCTATTAATCAGTATCTGCTCTCAGCAAAAACACACGTATCTTATTGAATGGACTTGACGAATATTGACAGCAAAGGACTGCACCAACTTTGGCTCATTCATCAAATTTTAAAATAAGTTGAACTGAAAATTTTCAAAAAGCACAATCATTAAATTCCGGTGTATATTTTTAAAAATTACCTGAAAAATAAAATTTGAAAAAATAATATCAAAACTATACTATTCTCTAAACTATATTATTATAAAAAAAACAATATATTTATTAATAATTTTTTAGTTTTTGATTTTGTTAAGATTTTCAATACAGTATTCTTATAATATACAAGTATATATTATAAGAAATAATATTATATTAGGTAATTTTTATAGAATTTAAAAAAAATTTTTCGTAAATATATTTTTATTACATTTACTTTAAATGTTTTTACTATATTTACTTTACAAGAATTTTAAATTAAAAATAAATAAAAACATTCTAAACATTAAATATTCCTAAAGTTGAAGCAACTATTCAACAGTTGATTTGTATTTATTTATTGGTATCAAAACACTTAAAACTACACAAAGGTTAATTGCGGAAAGATTAAAAATTGATTCAAAATATATCATACTTTATTTTCAGTTTAGAAAATATTTCAATATTGAAAATAAAAAATATATTTTTGAAGACTTTCCATTGAGCTTCCAGCTTGTTATTTGCTTAGTGTAAAATATACATGTAATTAATCATGAAATCAATTATCAAACAAAATTATTAGCAAAGGACTTAGATATACAAATGTAAATAGATTTAATAGAGTTAAAATAATTTATGTGAAAAACATATATTTAATTTCTGAATTTATATATATATATATATATATATATATATATATATATATATATATATATATATATATATATATATATATATATATATATAATAAAAAATCACAGAGAAATTTAGGCTAATTTAAAAAAAAAAAATCATGAATTTGAAAGTATGTTGTGAAATATTTCTAATAACCATTTTCTCCATATCTAATTAAAGATTAAACTGAGAGAGAATGAATTCATTTTACAACCTGGGGTAAAATATAATCATGCTCTCTAAATTACAACTTTTGATTCTTCAAATAACCATCTACTGCTTGCTGTTTTTGTTTTCTTGCAGATTATCTTGCTCTTTCTCAGTCACTAATCCTGATAAACGTTTTATTTAGATATCATTAGCGAACACTGAGCTAGTAATTTGATATTTTCAAATACAGCACCACAAATTTCATTAATTTTCCACCAGAATGTATGTAATTTTATTATCTTCGTTTCTTAACGGAACCAAAAGGGATAAAGATGTCACCAGAAGTGACATCTTTATCTCATCGAACACTTAAGTCAAATGACACTCTATTCGTAGGCAGTGTTTTGAAGATGGACTCCTGTTTCTTTAGACTCATTTATTTGCCCTTCGATTTAATCAGAAGTTAAAAACATCTTCAGGTCTTTATGATCATCCATTGTGGTCTGTTGTCAACTTCACCTCTCAATCATGATTCAAAATAAAACGTTTTTTTTTAATGGCTAGACTTTTTACGCTAATTTATTCCTCTTCTTGAAAAATTAGCATTTGCACCAATATTTCCATCAAAGCGCAATTGCTTTAAATTCTATCACAATTAATCTTACAACTTCATTAAAAATATTTTCTAAATCCTTTTACAAAAACATTTGATTAATAAACACAAATTCTGAAAACCTAGCAACTCCAAAGTCGTGATAGGGTGTGTACATATTATTACGAATATCGTGTAACGAAATTTACGAAAAATTATACATGAGCTGTTTCATAAATATTACATACTGAGCAACGCATATCAAATTTTTCGGTCTCATATTTTTTTTTTTTTTTTTTTTTTGCATTTATTCAATTCATTACCATATACTTATATATATGCCCTTATCTCTTCAGTCAAAAATTTTAATTAATTACCGCATCTGGATGTGAGGGTGGATCACATAACCCTCTTTCAGTTTTTCTATGAACATCCATGTACTTTTTTAAAATGGAATAAACAGCCTCGGATATTAACCTTCGTCAGCCCCTTAGCTTCGAGTCATCAGATATTTCAGAAACCAGCGCGTGCGGTATGGGTTGTTTTGCAGGGAACGATCGCTGGGTGTATCCCATTTCCATTTCGGGTCGTTGCACTTTCTCTCCCGTTCTAAAAACCTCCTGCAGACAATTTTTATTACGTAATTATGATATTTTGCGAAATTTATGGCTGATGTAAATGTCTTTTGAATCGATATGGAACAGTTTTAATTAATTAGAGACAAATATGGTCATATATTTGTTTCTTTACTCACCTCGTTTTAAATATAATTTATTCAGTACCAATTATGGTTATAAAACGAATATAACTGTACGACATACTTTCAGAGATCAAATACATGCATGCATTAAAAAGAAATTTTATTTTCTCTATCCTTCATTCAAATTAAAATGATTGATTTCTTTTACCGCGAGAGATGGTTGATTAGCATTAAGATTTTCCTTTACGTCTCTAATAATTAACACCTCTTGGAATCTTTGAGAAATTAATCTTATTTCAAGATCTCAGTTCGAATGGAATAAACCAATGTCCTAAGTGAAAAATGTAGCAAATTCAATCCTGAGAAACTAAATATCGTCCAGCAGATAGAACATATTTGCAAGGTAAAACCAATACGGATTCGAATCTCCCAAAAATTTTTATATAAATGATGAGAAAAATGACCGATCTCGTTAGTTTTATGTAGCTCTAAACAGAGTGACATCCTACCAAATGCGTGTAGAATATAAGTCAAATATTGAAGTTAGGCATTTTCATTCATTTTCTCATCAATAATTTAAACGGCATTTATCAATAATTAAATTATTTAATAATACGAAAAAATCTAAATCGGTGTATCCTGATATATTTTAAAACTCGCAGGGATCTATTAATAAAATATATTTTAGTCTTACCTAATATCTTTAATTCACTAAAAGTACAAAGTACTCAAATATCAGTTGAAAAATTTGTAATTCTAGTATTTTGTTATGCATCTTTACGTATCACTCGAACTATTGAATATTGTGATACGTACAATGTATCATAATGTGAAAGAAAAAGCAATCGCTTTGTAATTCTGAACCACTATTAGATAAAAAAAAATTATTTATAGAGTTGCATTTCACCAGATAAGAGGGGGTCAGAACCGTTATTTGTAAATGTATAACAATAAAAGCAAGCTATTATTATGTTAGAATCTAACAATCGAAGTTCACCTCACAAAAACTTATTTATTAATCAAGTGTATTTATAGTTCAATTATAAAAAATGACAATAAACATAATTACAGCAATGTCAAAAATAATTAAAAGTATAATATATAGACTAACGATATAGTAACGTTTCTAAACATTACCCCTAAAATTCATTTTAAGTTCTAATAAAAATTATTCCTACAAAAATTGCAATTTGAACAAATCGACATGATTAAAAGTTATTAATAGATATGCAATTTAAAGATATTTACGTGACATATTTAGATGTGACGTTTACGCTAAATCTGAAATTTTAGAACATTCATTTGAAATTTTTTTTACGTTTTCGCTAAAAAATATTAAATTTTAATGAAATATTTAGCAAGGTAGAATCAAAAACTGAATCAAATCTGTTTTATAATATTTCAGTTACGCTTCAAGCACACCTTAACAATAAAAAGTAATAAAATAATTAAATTTAAAAACTCAATTTAGAAAAGAAATTTTATATTCATTACAATCACGATCATCCGTCAAATTACGTCTGATAGATGTGATTTGGCAGTTGAATCTGAAATCATTTCCTCAGTATGGAACAAAACTACCACCAACTTTTGTTATTTACAAATTATTCACATCTGAAGGAAAATTTTTTTCTTGAGAATGAATCGCAAAAATTTCTTTATACGATGTATGTCATTTAATTATAAATTAAGAACTTCAGACAAAATGTAATAATCTCAAATTTATAATTCTACTGATATCCGCTATCATATCAAGAGCCAAATTTTATGAAAGGCGATTTAAGTTAGCAGGAGATGAAGACTGAGCAGTTTTGTCAAGAAGGTTTAACGTGACAAATCTCTTCTCCCTCCAAAGAATAAATCTTCTGAATTGCTCTCGTAAAATAAGGTTTTATTTATGAAATAATAAGATGAAATGAGTGTTTCAAAGCCGTTTAAGAGTCGACACTGCTTTAATACTCAATGAATAAAAAAATAAAAAAAGAAATGCAATACTAAGCTCTTAAGATTTTATGGGACTCATTTTTTATTAGCATTCGTACATTAATTTCTTTTTGAACATGAGCAAAGCGTACTATTTGTTATAAAAAATAGAAGAAAAAATTATACGAAATTGAATCCTTTTTTACCAGCTGTAGACAAGATGGAAAGTGTTGACATCAATAAAAACAAAATTTCCTACTTGACATTTTTTTCCATATTCATTGATATTAAAACTAATTATAAATTACACTTGCTATAAAAATACAAATATAAAAACGATTTAAAAGTAATTACCATATATACATGTTAACGATACAAAGAATAAAGAGATTTAGCTGAATAATAGCGTCTATGTTAATTTAAATAAGTATAAACAAAATGGTTTATGCAAAATTTTAATTACTTAAATGTAATTTTCTTATTTAACAACATAAATTCAAATTGTTTTTTTTTCCTAACTTTAAATGAACAATTATTTTATTTTGAAAATATATTGGTATGTCCGATGGAGCATTTAATACACGTGTTTTCCTTTCAAACGATAATTTATAAAGGGCAATATTTTTCATCTGTTATTATATATACAATATAGGTAAAAATTACTGTTATAACTTAACATCTGAAAGAAGTGGTCTTCAGAGATTGCACTTGAACATAAGGCGTTTTAATGTTGATTAACTTTAGAAATCATGGAAATGGAAGTCTTGCATTATTTCAACACTAAAGTAATTTATTCATTTTATAATTCTTAATTATAAAAGTATTTTTA
The DNA here is from genome assembly GCA_030067965.1 of Latrodectus elegans. Classification (NCBI taxonomy): domain Eukaryota; kingdom Metazoa; phylum Arthropoda; class Arachnida; order Araneae; family Theridiidae; genus Latrodectus; species Latrodectus elegans. The sequence continues at coordinate 16,692,798 of CM057810.1, read as the reverse complement.
TCGGGGAGGGGGGGAATACAAAAATTATCAGTAAAATTCCAAGAAAAATGCGTTTAAATGTGTATCACTTTATTTGCATATAAATTTATATTACAAATGGGAATTTAAAATTTGTTTTCAGCATGAGGTATTTTAGAATACGATATTTCAATATCTCTCCAGTTTTTGAAAAAAAAATAAATTTCTGTTTTACTTAATTTAAAAAAAAAGGGTCATATATAATTTTCTATCTCACTTTTATTATTTAATATAACATCGATTATTAAGCTTTTTCTATAGTAATCAAAGCTCAAATTTTTCACGTCGATAAAAAAGGGGGAAAATGATTTAATTATAACAATTAAGTTATTCTTTTTCATCCATATGAACCTTTAACTTTGTATCGTCTTATTTGTTGATCAACCAGTCAATAAAAGTTCACTGAATATTTCTCATATTGCTGTACATATTTTGCCACAAAAAGCGTCACTAGTGTAAAGAATATTTTTCACTTGACAAACCTTTAAAAGAATTCATTTTAGACACATGCGGGGAAAAAACAGAAACACGATCATAAATTTCAAATTTGTTTATATATAATGAAATAAAAAATGATAAAACCCTCAAGCCAGTGTCTTTCCCACGTCTGGTAGCTCATAATTCGATATAAATAACATTTACGGATCATTTGATATTATGTAGCTCCGGCATTAGTGAAAGACATTATAAGCAAAATGAAAACTTACTGCCGACAGATGTGAGTTTTTTTTTTTTTTTTTTTTTACCGGGTTCTTCATTTAGTTCCCTACCCTTTCGCCATCCCAGCCCTATATTATCGGAGTCCTTGTTCTCCTTCTTCATGTTCCGAAGACACTGATCCTCTTCAAGGTCGGGAATGCGAATCAAACTAAGGCCAGTAGGAACAAATGGTAATACATCCATTCTAATGAATTGAAATTCAGATAACCCCAGGATCGTTTGACAAGGTTGTTCTTTTTCGAATTCGTGTCACACTGGCATCGAATTGCAAACGGAAGGAAAGACAAATGACGGTATTTAAAAATCCTCGGGATTTTTTTTTCTTCCCCTTTGCTCCCATTACTATTCACTGAATCATTCCAATAAGTTTCAAAAAGAAAATTCTCACATGCATATATTATCACAATTACCTGTAAATAAGTTTACGATTAAAACATTTGATAAATTATTCGTCAGAAGAATAATGAAGATATTTTGGAAATTAATTTTATATACATTTTTTCCTTACTCCTTAATAATTAATCCATCTTCAGATAACTCCAGGATCGTTAGACAAGGTTCATTTTGGAATTCGTGTCACACAGGCATCGAATTCCAAAGGAAAGGAAAAACAAATAGTGATATTTAAAAATCGTCAGTCCCCCCCCCCCTCACTTACATTATATTACTACTATATTCGTTTCAGTAAGGGTTCAACCATTAAATTTCTAACAAGAAAATTTCCATATGCTTATATTACTAGAATCACCTGAAAATAAGTTTACGATTAAGTCATTCAATAAATTATTTGTCAGAAGAACAATGAAAACATATTTTGGTACCTAATTTTATTTATATTAACTTTTTTAATCCTTAATAGTTGATCCATTTTTTAAAAATTAGAGAAATTTAAAATTTCTTGATTTAAAATTGAAATAAATATCTGATAAGTAAAATTCTACTTTGTTCCTGGTAAATAACTAAATTAATACCATTAATTTAAACAATATTCTCTGGTTAACATTTACAAGCAAATAATTATCATAAATATTTCACATAAAATAATTCTGTTTCAATTAGTTTTCTTGAAATATTCCTTTCTAGAAATGGCGCTGCTTTTACCTGGAAAGTTCTCTCATGCACGAGCTATCAACGATAGTACAGACATTAGGAAGAATTTGAGATTGAAGTATCCCAAAAATCCTGCTAAAGAAGGAAGTAAAGAGTAAGAATTACGGTTCCGTGCAAATGTTTTTTAAAAATCTAATTGAATAATAAAGCATAAAATTTTATCTAGTTGAATAATTCAATCAATTTTTATTTTATTTTAAATGAATAATAAAAACAATAGTTTTAAAATATTAATCAGTATATATTTTGAAATTGAAATAAGTACAGAAAATAATTTTTGTAACCAAATTTAAATATTATTTTGCAATTTCAGTTCTTTTTTTAAACTTTATTACCTATAGTCCGAGTTACATTCTGCTGCATTTTTTTTCCTTCTAACGAAATAGATAGTTAAATAAAATTTATAAAAGAAATTACTGCTGTAGATTGAAAGTATCATCGTACTTTCCACAACTAAATATTTTTGTTCATTCATTCAAAAGTACTTTATTATTTATCAAAAGTATTAAACTGAATTTTAACTAGACTAAAGAAAAGATTTAAGAAATTGAATCACAAATTATATTCTTAGATAATTAAGTAAAAAGGAAAAAAATCAATTTATAATCTATTTATAATTTATTAAATATTTAAAAAAAAATTTTTTTTTCAATCTTTGTCTTTCAGATACTGTGTCACCTTTGAAGTCACCAAAGTAAGGAAAGCCTGCGAAGGAATAACAGCTGATGATGTCTCTTCCTTGTTGGTGAAAGGTGCCAAGCTTCGCATCAGTTGCGAAGAGGCTGCCATGAGAGGCCACTTGGGATACAGATGCAATGGCCATGGTGTAGATGGCAAGCCAACAAGATGGACATTTGTGTCCAATCCCCGGTGCCATGGCCGTTGGATAAGGCAGGAGGTCACAGACCGCTGCTCAAATGGAAAACCAGACTTCATATTTGTGTAAAAGCAGCATGCAACATTGTATTTTAGTCTGGGTAAATGCAGCTATTGGTATTGAGTACATCTTCCGATTTTGTGTCGAGGAAGTTTCTAGGCGGAGAAGCTGAGACCATCATCTACAGATATACATAAAGCGGACTTTAATGACAAATATAGAAAAATGTGGTTATCTTTCACTATTCATCCCATATATTCTATTTTTCAATCAACTAACATTTTATATTTATTTCGTACTTTCTCTTATGTGCTAAGAATTTAATATTCATAAATGTCTAGCCAGTAGATAAATATATTTTTATGGATAGAAATGAAGTTTTCTTTTAGAGCAAAATTATTTTTGATAATTTTATGCTTTAATTCTTAGTGGAGGAGATGCAACATAACTGTTTCAATTAAGCAATTCTTTTACTATACTATGTTTGTTAAGAATGTAAATAATGATTTTGAGTATCGTGCAATTAATAAATCATATATTTAAGGAAATATTTTCATGCTTTGTAAAAATTAAAATTCTTTAAGATAATAATCATTCAATTATAAAATGTTCAATTCTTAGTTTTATTTGCATGTATGTCAGAAACAGGTATAACCTTAATCTGAAAGCAATATTTTAACTAATTTAAAAATACATTTTCATCTTACAATGGAAGAGGAAGGATTTTAAAATAACATGCTCACTTTAACATTTGAAAAATAACATTAGCTTAAATGTTTTATGTATTTGATAAAAGAAATCCACAATTAATTAATGATGAAAATGTGTTTTTGTACTCTTTCATCGCTTATTGTTTGTGTAACTCAGCATTAAGTTCAATGTTTTTTATGTTGTTTGTTTGTGTAACGTTTTTGTTACGCTATAACATGAACTGTATAAAATGCTCAGTATTGACTTTATTGCAATTAAAAATACTTTTGTATACATGAATTCAGTTTCATGATCTTGATGATGCATAAGAAGCAGTAATTAAAAGTCAGAAAAAGACATTTATACAAGTATACATATAAAAGCTTTAAAGGCACTGTACATGACAATGAAAACTAAATTTTCACAGATGCTCCACTAAAAGGTAAAAAATCACATATAAAAGAGAGCAGAGTGCATGTTTTGTCTTTCTTATGAACTAGAACTACAAACTTGAAATTCTAATGTTCCACATAAGAGTATTTCATTCTTAACATATTCTTAACTATGTAAAACAAATGAAAATATTTGAAGTTACAGAGAGAATTTAAATTGCAACAATGAATTTTAGTTTTCAGTAATATGTTGGGCATTTTTTACAATGTAGAATTTACATAAATTAAAGAAATACAAATATTTTACACATGAGTGTATTTGCATATATTTCACATATATACAAGAAATGTTTAATGTAAATAGCAAAATATATCAGCATAAAAAAGTATAAAGTTCTTCAAAAATACTGAGTACAGTAAGCATACAGATAAAATCAGACCTACACATTTTACAGAATTTTTAACTTTATACCCTAAGGCCAAAAATTTGCAATGTTGAATCTATATCTCAGATTATATAGAAAATAACTATGCATAATATGAAATATTAATTGATGGTATAGTTATTTTCAAGCATTTTATGAAATACACTTATTTTTTTTTATCTTGTATACATTCACTTTTATAAGATTTCAACTATACATAAAAAATAAATCTTAATTTTAATTTAAAAATTGTTAAGTAAAAATTTTGAAAGAAGCTTTTTAAAAAAATATTAATTATCATTATTACTTTACCTATATATTTTTTTCAAATTATAACTTTTTAAACTTTTTCCTAAAAAAATTTTAATTATTCCAGTTATAAAACATTATTTTCAAAAATAAAAATTAAACACTTTTTACAATTTGTTAAATAGAAAACTAAGCACAAAGTTTAAAAAAGTAAAATTTTAAAATTACTATTTTCTAAGAGTAAATAAACAAAATTAATCTTCGAATTCAGGTGTGAAATTTTCCTTTTTATTAATCAGTAAAGAAAAATTTCTTTTTCATCAATATTAAACTTGTTCCAAACTAATAAAATTAAATAAAAAAATATTTAAAATATTTTAGTGAGAAATAATGATTGCTTTATGAAATAATTTCTTTTATCAATAAAATCGAGTATAGACACTTAATATATAACTGCGTTAAGCTGTTATATTATTAAAGATTTTCAGATTAACTGCTACAGAAACTTGAAAGGAAACAGTATCAAATTTGAAATTGAATTAATATTTGGTTATCATTATAAAAGAATTATCATAGCAATTATGAAAATTACTAATTTTGTATACTAAAATAAAAACATTTGGAAAAAATCTATTGAACAAGTTTTATGTTTGTAACTTCAATTATCTTAATTTTCAAATGAATATACACTAACAATTTTGTCAAATTTTAAAATTGTAAATAACGAATTCTTAAAAAACTGTGTATTAGACATAAGAGCAGGACTGAATTCTGCAGTCATTTAATGACTGAGAGTTTAAGGCACAAACCACTCTTCAAATGTCATTAAATTACTCCTAAATATGGATATTGAAATGTACTTAAGATAATTATATAATTTTTCATTCACAATTATTATAAATCTAAAATACATATGAATTTTTATGCTTAAAAATAAGATATTATATAATCTTAAGCCATGATCAAAATAGAAGTTCATTAAGGACTTGAAATTAACTTTTTCAATTCTGAAACATTTTTCTAAATTCATTTTTTTTATGATAAATTATTTATTATGAACTAAAATATGACAAAGAACCGCATTACAAAAATTATGAAAATATGTGTGATTAAATTTGACATAAAAAATTGAGCGCATACATATTCATTAACAAACAAGATACAGTAAAATAATGTAGATATGAGAAAAATGTTAAAATCTATGAATATATAAGCAATTATAAATTATTATAGTTATTTTATAAGAAAAACATTTAAAAACAATCTCACAAATAAAATACCAATTTTAGTTATTGTGATTAAGAATGCTGTGAAAATCATTTATGTTCATTGAAGAATATTTATACAAAACACATGACAATCGAGTGATTATTAAAATAATTTAGCACTCTATGTAAATCATTTAGTGTATAGAAAACAGGCTTGAACCTAATATAACCCCCATTACTATTTCTTAAATTATGCACATAACTGCTAAATATTTCTCTCAATAATACACAGACAGCAATAACTTAAAATCACGTACTAAAAAAAATACACTTCATTTTATTTTGAATTATACAAAAAAAAGAATAATCAATTTCAACAGATTTTTTGTTAGTTATGTATAAATAAACTAGAAACACAGTAACAAAATCAAAACCTCAAACCAGTATTACAATGAAAATGATAGTTTTACCAACTTTCAAACTATTTAAGAAATAATTATCTCAGATATTTCCTCATGAACAAAATGGAATAAAATGTAACGAAAGTAAACAAATTCTATTTACAAATTCATGCTTCTAGGAAGATTCCTACCTGTTTCAGTAAATGATTACAGAATTAAATAATTTTTGAGAGAGAGAGCTTAGGTTCTCTAAATGAGTGCACTCAGATTATAAGATTCAAAAGACATGCAAATAACTATACATACTAAGTAAAAGCAATTAGTTTCAGTGCTCAAAATTATCTTAGTAATTTATTTACAACATAAAATACAAACTTAATAAACAAACTATAAAATGACTAGAAAATACAATTATGTAATTGTTTTTAAAAATTAATATGAGAAAAATTTAGCTTAAAATCGACAACAGTTTTATAGATAATTACTAATTTTATTAACAAGGATTTATGATAAATTAAGCATTAAGAGAAAAAAACGTAATTCTTCATTTAAAAAAAAAATAAAGAATTGTATTGCAATATTATGAATTTTGATTGAACGAAATATATTTACCAATTGATAATTTGTTATTTGAAAGAAATAAATAATAAAATTAAGTAGTGAGAAAAATATTAAAAAAAAAAACCTTGGAAAACTATTTACACATATAATTCAAACAAACTTTAAGAGTGAGACCTTAACTTTGAATTAAATAAAACACAAAAATGTGATATTTTAATTCTTTATATAGTTTTAGAATAATTTTATGGTCATAATATGAAAATATGGATGGCAGTGAATTAAAAATTTATTTCATTCATCTAAGAATTTCCAAACTCTATTCTACTCTTTTATATCCTTCCATAAAGTGAGTTAACACATTTTATGAAATTAAACAAATAAAAAAAAACATTTCACTGATGTTTTTGATAACCAATATTATTAGTTAAAAATACAGAAATTTAAATAATATTCAGAAACAAATTGAATAAATACATTTTGCTCGTGTTTTAATTGTTACATGCTTTAACAAATAGCTCTGGTTTTCTTGTCAGCTAATAAAAAACTAAAAAATTTGATAATGATATCACATGAAATTTTAAAAATGCTTCAATATATACACCTAAGTGACAGTGAAATAATTAGTTTTACTTTGATACGTAAAAATTAGTATAAAATATTGGTTGTTCTTATTTTTTGTCCACTTTTTAGATTTTTTCAATTAATTAATGTTAGTAAAGGAAAGTCAAATTAAATTGAATGAAACATGGTAATTTTTAAAGTAACAAAAACTAGCAACAAAAAAAAGTAACTAGTAATTAAACATTTTTAATAGAAAGATTATATATATATATATTAGGTCTACCGGAAAGATCTGTCCGCTCCAGTTACAATCAGTTTCAACAAATATGCGCCTATTACTGTGACACATATTTGGCTCTCTCTTTTGATCACTAACAATGTATACACATTTTCGTCGCAGATGAACTAAAACGAAGTTCATTCTTGTTAGTATTAAGTGAGACGCGATCGTGTACCCATGGTTACCGACAAAGTTCATTTACGCCACTATATTTTGTAGGATTTCAAACAAGAAAGAAAAGCTACAGAAGCATAAAGAAATTTATTGAAAGTTTTTGGTGAAGGTACAGTTTCTGATAGAACATGTAGAAGATGGTTCAAAAAATTTCATGTAGGTGATTTTGACCTTTCTGATAAGCCATGCTCTGAGCGATCATCTTTGATCAACGACGATACTGTCAAGATCATGTTAGAGCAAGATCCTTTTTTGACAACATTGGAGATTGTGGAAAGGCTTGATTCAGCTTAACAAACCATTTCCGATTATATTCGGAAACTAGGATTTGTGAGGAAGTATTCGAGATGGGTGCCACACAAGGGGGGGGGATTAAGTGAGAAGAATTTGAATGATCGAATCATCATACGCACATCTCTGCTTGATCGCAACAAAATCGAACCCTTATTGGACCGGATTATAACTGGAGATGAAAAGTGGATTACCTATGAAAACATCATAAGAAAAAGGTCATATTGTGAACTCAGAAAACCTGCCCCCTCTACCTCTAAACTGAAGTTGAGCCTAAACAAGAGAATGTTGTGTATATGGTGGGACATTCGAGGACCAATACATTTTGGGCTGTTGAAACCAAATAAAAGGCTAAACTCGGAGAGATACTGTCAGCAATTGGATAAATTAAAAACAGCACTCCAAGAAAAGAGACCAGCGATGTTTAATAGGAAGGACATCATACTGCTTCATGACAATGCCAAGCCATATGCTGCTTTGAGGATTCGTCAGAAAGTCGCAGAGCTAGGCTGGAAAATTCTGTCGCATCTACCATACTCTCCGAACCTAGCACCATCTGATTATCACTTGTTTCTGTCCTTACAAAATTTCTTGCAGGGCAAACAATTCAAGAACGAAGAAGATATCAGACAAGTACTGGTTCAATTTTTGGCCTCTAGAGATAAGACATTTTTTAAAAATGGGATATACAAATTGCCATCACGCTGGCAAGAAGTCCTAAATAATGATGGCAATTATATTGTTCAATAAAGTTTATCCAATGTATGAGAAAATGTATTCCTTTGTTCCATTCTAAAACAGACAGAACTTTCCGGTAGACCTAATATATATATATATATGTTTCTTTTAAATAAAATATTGCATATACAAATCTTTATAATGAAATTTTAATTAGAAAACTATATTTTCAACACTTGAGTTTCAAACAAACCAAAGCTCTGAATTCAAAAATGAAACTTTAAGCTATATAACTTAAAGTTTTGCATAAAATTTTTTGGACTGCTTGAATGTACTTTCTTCTATTTACTTGAGAAACAAACTGAACAAAATTATTTTGGAATTTCATATTTAGAAAATTAATTAAATAACATACATTAATTCAATGTGTTTGAGACAAAAATGTATGTTATCACAACAGAACTAACATTAAAATATTTCAAATGATATTTTCTAGTCATTAACAATAAAATTATAAATTATATTTAATAAAAAAATCAAACTATGAAAATAAAATAATTAAAATAAAAATGTAATAACAAAAATATATAAAAATATCTATATAAGTAACCATGAACTGAATACAAAAAAATAATAATAATAATAATCATAAAGCAAACCAAAAATACTGACCATGTCTATGATAAAATTACAAAAAACTTATTTATAATTTTATCACATCTTAAGTTCACAAGAAAAAGTATAAAATATTGAAACTATGATAGCAAGAAAAATATTTTAATCTAACAAAATATTCGCAAATTTCATTTTACAAAACATGTTGGCATAAAAATATAGTATGTAAAGGGTTCAATACATTTCAGGTGCAAGTAACATCTTCAGCAATTCTTCTGAATTATTTTGCTGAAATAACCTTATTTACAACCTAAACATAAAAATACAAAAATTGTCACAAGCAGTTCATATAAAATGAAATAACAAATCTTTGATATTTAGGTGCAAAAATGGTGAATATATTAAATACTAAATTAATCATATTTAAATCTTTTAATTAATGCAACATTTCTTTCATTAGACAATTGGAAAGTATAGAAACATGTATCAATTTCAGCAATTTGATAAACAGGAAATATTAAAACAAGTTTCCATTATTTAAATATATTAGAGGGAAAAATCATGCACAAATATATTTAATAATTAAAATACATAACTATAAAAATTCTTTGAATACACATTTTATGAAGATATTACTAGCCTATTAAGAAAATTATTTGATATATTTTATGTCCAATCAAACATTATTCAAGCTTTTAACAAGCATTTAAAACTATGTTTAACCCTAACTTTCAAAAAAAAAAAAAATCATATATTCCCAAACCAATGTGCTTTCATGTTTCATTTTGAGACACTTCAGTTTATAAATGCAATTTAACTTTGTGAAATGAAAATCATAATAATTCATCTATTGCTTTTAATTATTGGATATTCACTAAGTTAAAATTTTACTAACAATAATGCAACTGAATTATTATATCAGATGATATAATAATTCAGTTGCATTATTGTATCATCGTTGCATTGTTGAAATTACTTCAGCCATATCCAATATTTTGGATACTTTCTTTTAAAAGTGGTTCTAAGTTTGAAATAAAATATATAAATTGCATATTACAATTCAACACATGTGAAATTTTCTCACCAATACTATATATTATTTTTTTTATAGTCAACAGAAAAGGCTTTTGTTAAATGCTCATTGTGAAGCATTGCATAATTTATCCAATCTTTTTATTCCTACTAAGACATTCTTTGAAAGTTTTAGATCAATTTTATTATAAATTAAAAGGTCATATTTATCATAAATTAAAAGGTCATATTTATCAATATTGCAAGAGCAAGATAATTAGAAAAAATACTTTCAAATTTAAAATGATTCAACTTATGTTCAATAAAATATTACAAAAGAGATTCTGAAGCAATGTAAATAAGTGAATTTAGAAGTTTTGAAAATAATTTTTTAAAATTAGATGTGCAATTTTTTTAAAAATCATACTGCATGTTCATGTTTGACCATTTTTATTTATTTATTTTTTGAATAAATGAAAAAAATTGAGATCAGTAAAATGTAAAATATAGATTTTAGAAAACAAAGAGTACAGAAAACAGACTATTTTAAGTAACACTTTTTCAACCCAATAATTCATTTCCAAACAAAAAAACATAAAAATCGAAAGCATCTTTCAAATAATATATTTTTATTAAAGATCTTTGTTTCTTAAGGATAGCACTAAGTGATTTTTACTATTAATTTTCAGTTACTAATTTCATTAAAAAATGTTAAAAATTAATAACTGAATAGATATTTTAAAATATTGGTTTTTGCTTCACAAATAATTGCGAAGACAAAGCCATTTAAGATATAGAATGCCATTTATATGAAAACAATGGATGTACATTTTTCCATAGTTATTTCCCAGTTTATTTACTTAAAACAAATTTTTCAGTAAAATAATATTAAAGATGTGTACATCACTAAATAAAAGATTAAGAGCCATTAATATCTAATAGATTATCTTTTAGACACATTTGTTTTTGTTTCTCACTCAACATTCACCAGTTACATATGAAGGCTAATTAGAACAAGGCCTGCATATTAAATGGACTCCAAACCATAATATAAGCAAACCCAGATGGGATTCAAACCCCCAAACTGTTGAAATGAATGCCAGAGTGTCATTTAACAAACAAAGAGTAGTTTTAAAATAGAAAACTTTTGCATAAATGTTAACTTCAATTGAAATAGTTATTTATTATAAATTAAAGTTTTTAAAACTGTTAAGTTCCTTAATGAAAAATCAATACATGTTGGCATTAATAATGCAAGAAATAGAAAAAACTAGAATTATCAAAATTTGTCATTTTTTGTACCCATATTTGTGTTTAAAAATGCTAATATTTTAATGGATAAGTAATTTACTTGCAATTCTTAGCTTAGTAATTATAAAATAAAATGTGAATCAAATTTAACAAAATTCAAAAATAAAAATTAATGATTTTGAATGTGATACATAAATAATAAAAAAATGGACATATTTAATAACATAATTAATATAAACATATTTATAAATTAATTAATAAACATAAAATAAACATATTTAATCATAAATAATTTGTTTAGCTTTAAAAAATTGTATGCATAATATGTATAAATATAATAAAGAGTTATATATTTGTTTATAATTCATACAGTCTTAATCACATGGGAAACATTTAATATTGTTTGCATTATATACACAATTAAGTATTCCTACAGTGTATCACAAAATTATATGGCCATTGTACTTTTCATTATATATAATTTTAATTAATCAAATTAAGTTCATGTAAACAGAGGAAATCTAAAATATGTAAATATTATTTTTAAGCAATATTTAACTTATGCTAAATATTTTATCAATAATTTAAACTAATTTTTACAAAATTAAAAATGTGTTAATCCATATTTTTTTCTTAACTTCATATACATGATTTTTCCTTGAATTAATCAAATTTACAAGTTCTAGAAATTTTATATTATTTATTCATGGTTACTTTCAATTTGTATACAGAATCATATTAACAAGCTAAATGTTCCCCAAAATTTTTTAAGGAATTAAAACTTCGTCTATGGATAGGCCACCATAGATCTTAATTCTGCTTTTCTGAAACCAATTTTCAGTTAATTCTCAAACTTGGCACACTATTTCGTAGAAATTTTCAGTCTGATTTCCCTAAAAGTTAAGTGTATAAAATGTTGATGAGGATTGATAACTGAATCCATTTCCCTTTTTACATGACTTACAAAAACTGTCCAGTATCAAACCTACCAAAATTACCAACTAGAGCAATCTACAAAAGAAATCAGGAACTTCTGTTTATAAATAATGCCAGAACTACATATTGTCTGAGCCATTTAACTAGAGATGTTTAGAAAAATAGTTATTTTTTACATGTAATTCCAAATCATGACCAGTTTAGACAATTTCAACCAATGATATTATGATGTTTTCACAATCTTGGTTCACTTTTAATGTTCTGTGGGTAATTTTATGAATATTTAGTTACAATCATGAATATTTATCTATTACTTCAAGCTAAAAATTTATTTTTTTCAAAATTTCTTACAATTTACAAAATAAAAAATCTTTTATTTTAAGCATTATGAATAGCAGCTTTAGAACGCTTAGGGATATAACTTATTTACTCCTTCAAATTTTTCAGAACCTTTATAAAATCAATTTTTTCAAATTTCTAGCTCAGATAATTCTCTTATAAAATCAAACAATTTAAATTCGAGTTTCCTTAACAGTATTACAGTTTGCACATTTTTGTAACAAAATGTTATAGCTTACAGACAATTTTCAAAAAATTTAATAATTTTGAAAAGTCAAATGGTTTTGAATATAAATATAAATCTTACATTTGTTTAGAGCTGAATTCTTAAAAAATTGTTTGCTGCAAACTAATTCAATTATTTTCCGTTTAATAATTTATTTTTAAATAAAAAATATATTAATTTCAATTGCCTTAGTTTTTTAAAATTACTCATTTCATGCAGTATACTATTTTATTGAAACATATTTTGGGTGGTCATATAATTTTAAATCACACTGTATTTATAGATTATTAATAGTTGAACGAAACACGAATGGCACTATTATAGATGCATAGCAAAAGCATTTTGTATTTAGTAAGAAAGACAAATAATCACAACATAAAAACACAGTGAAAATGTCAGATAGAATAAATTAATTCTTTTTAGACATATACAAAAATATTTTGAATCAATAAGTTTAAAATTACCTTTGTCAAATCCACACCAGAAAGTGCTTGCACAGTTGGAGGTAATTGACTTAAAAGCTTTGAAACTTCAGCTGTAACTTTATCTTCACCTCCTATCAGGACAATTTCATCTGTTTTAGCAAGTGGAGCAGCCACTTCAGCAGCAATCTACAGGAAGAAAAATTGAAAACATAAAATTTTACTTGACACAACAGAATTACAATTCATTTACAGGAAGTGATTCTAATATATATATATATATATATATATATATATATATATATATATATATATAAGATCAACTCTAAAATTAATTAAATATAAAAATAATAAATTTTATATATTTTTTCACATATTTTTGAATGCATCATAAAATAAGAATTTTGTCTTCAATTTTTTAAAGCATCAAAACTCAAAAAATTATTATCCTTTGTGGTCAATAGTAATTTACTGTTTAGCTAATTTAGAGATTAACAAAATCAAACCACAATAATAATTAACAAACACTATTCATAAAATTCAACAAGAACATGAAAACATTAATATACTCAAACTATACTTTTTACAAATAAAACAATTTTAAAAAACTAAAAATGAAAGGAAAAATATATTTTATTGTTAATGCTCTTAGATTTCAAACCATAGGGCAACCAATCACTCTTAAGAGTATATGGCTGATTTGATTGTCACTCTGCAGATGAAAAATAATTTGATTATTTTCTTACTGTGCTATTCACAGGAGGAATAGTTAGATGGGTAGAAGAATCAGACTTCTTTTATCTACCTTGACTAAGTCTTTTAAGCTAAGATAGTCTCTGTTCTTCATATATTTATAGTGCCTAACACAAGTGCATAGAAAAGAATATCAACACAGAAATTCTTTTCCTTACCTTGTCACTCAGTCATGGTTCAAAATTATGAGAAATTTCATAATTTTGAACAATGACTGATTGACAAGGTGAAAACTACTTAAGGTGATATTAATCGCATAACCAAAATGCCTTATTACATTTAATAGTTGTTGAATTTAAAGCATCACAAGACAATTCAATAAAGGTGTAATAGGGTAGAGAGTAGAAAACAGAAGTAGTAGAGAGTGAGAAATTAAAATAAAAAGTGTTAATAATTCTTTATATTTTTGTTTATTACATTGAATCATATTAACAACAGAACCATATCTTATCACAATAAATTTTCCAAACACAAGGAAACTGAATGTAGATGATCACTGATATTTAAAACATATTTGAAAAATGAAATGATTATTCATTTTAAATTCATTTTCACAAGAAATATATGTATGTGTCTACACTGAATCTGAAATCTGCGAATTAAAAATGATGCGAAAGGATTTTGATCTTTAAAAAAAATCAAACAAAGGTCAGATTTTGATTTAATTAGTTCACAAAATTATCTTTAGCACCTCAAAGTTCAAAAGTCACAATTTTCCAACACTTTTTTATGAATTCTTATTTTTATGGTAAAGGATGGATAAAGGATTAAAAAAACAAAAAAATTGGGAACTTGTCATTTTTAATGATTTTTTGATATACCATATAATTTCCCCACTAAAGCAAATTTTAGTCAAAAATAAAATATACTTAAAAAATAACAAAAAAACTTCATGCATGTAAATATATTAACAAATATTCTTTTACAATAGAAAATAATTAAACCAACAAAGGAATGGAAAAAAGTTTTAAAATGAGATAATTATTACATTTTCGTTAATCTTTTGAGAAAATTTTCAAATGAATTTACACTTCCAAAATAAAATAAAGCAGTTTTATAAATAACATTCTAGAGACAAAAAATATTCACAAAAAATTTTAATCTACATAATATGTAAGAATTATCAATGAGCAAAATAATATTAAAAGTTAAATCTCTAACTGAAACTAAGATCTAATATTGAAAATCAATATATTATAGAAACATTAATACTTTTGGAAGTGAATCCAAAACCAAACTCATGATTGCAGCATCTCCATACTGTTTATAGGCAGCAGCTTTCATTCTCATTTGTTCAGCTTCCGCTTTTCCAACAGCTTCAATAGCATATGCTTCTGCAGCACCAATCATTTTGATTTTTTCAGCATCTGCTCTGGCAACATCCATTGTTTGAGTCCTGCAAAGTTAAAATGAAATTTAAAATTTGCACTTTCTCAACTACACATTTAAAATTTATTCTTACAGGTCCAAATCTCATAGGGGGAAAGACAAAGCTATAAAAAATTTAATTTAAAACTAGCACGTTAATTTGCACTAAAGTTAATTTAAATATTATTCCAAAAAAAAAATAATAATAATTCAAGAGTACTTAAAAAATTCTAGAAAACGACCATTTCCAAGAATGTTAAGAGATTTATCTGTTTCAATATGGAATTTAAAAATTTAAATTACTTATAGTGAAAAATACTTTCTAATTATCGTATTTGTTAAACAGAATAAGACTGAGATTGAAAAATAAAACTCACAAATTGTTGAAATTTTTTCTAATAACAGTGGGCAATGTGCGACTCTTTACCGAAACAAGGCCAGAAACTGCAATTCATTAATCGTTACCCAGTAGGCACTTGTGAACTAAGTCATGGAGGCAAGTAGCATTATCCATGTCATACCACCACAAACCTGTTTATAGGGTGGGCCACATTAATATATTATCTCAAAAGAACAGACAGAGCACAGATATAAAGAAACATCCATGACTGACCAGGGACTCAAAACCGGGATCAACAGCCTAGGAGTCAGGAATACTAACCACTCACGCATCGATCGGCTAATTGTTGAAATATATCATAATGGAAAAATTTCATCCAATTAATAAATATTTATGGGAAATTATAGATGGAGAAAACTGCAATTATTCAAACAAATACTTATGAATCATTTTTATCACTCTAATAAGTTTCTTAATTCAAACAGTCTTTGTAAAAAAAGTAACCTAAATAAGACATAGTTTAAAATATGATAAAATATATTTAACAGTAAAAAAAACAATAGGATTTTATGCATCAGAATTTTATTAATTGAAAATGTCTAATTAACAATATCTAGAAATGAGGGGGAAATATGGAAGCTAAAAACTGTATGATGAAAAAATTATTCTGAAATATTTGACAACATCCACTTGCCTACTATGAAATACATACAGCAATTTACACATATAGATAAGTAAATTGCTGTATGTATTTCATAATAGGTTTCCAAAATTTCCATTTAGATAAATATGTTTGATAAAAAAGATGACTTCAATAAATTATATTTCTGGAATAGATATATGGTAGACAATTCTAAATTCAATGGTTAACATTTCTTCAAAATATCAAGACTAAACATATCTTCACATACACAATTAAATTTTTAAAAACAAAAAAGTTGAAGGTAAATATGTTCAGTGAATAATATTTTATTTTAGAAACAAATTATTTCACAAAAAAAAGAAAATGAATATAATTTTATTTTAATATTTCAACTCACAGGAAATGTTAATTTATTTGGTTTAAACATTAAAACAATAAGAATCAATTGATATTTCAATAATTTGTTGATAGCAAGAATTATGAAGAGCCTGTTTCAAATTTGTTTCACATATTTATAAATGCTATTCTTATTTTCATTCTTTTTTTTTTTTTAAATTTTGAATCCAATTTTGTTTAACCAAATATAAATATGAATAACTACACACGCAATTATAATACAAATTCTTATATTAATTTGTATCAGCATTGGATCCCAACAAAATTAAAAAAAAAATCAATTAACACATTTTTAAGAAGAAACTATAATTAAAATGCTATGCACTCATTAATATATTTTAAATTAATGATTGCTATTGCAATGTTTCTTCTTAATTTTTTTATTGATTCACGGAATTTGTTACAGTAAATCTTGCACTTCATTCAACAAGTTTATATTTTTTTAAGAAATTGTACATTCAAATTTATGTCAAAATAACAGGACTTTATATTTTTAAAAATTAAAATTAAATACAGAAATAATAAAACAAATCCAATAAAGGATTTTAAAAAATCATAAATTACTTCATTCAACAAGTTTATATTTTTTTAAGAAATTGTACATTCAAATTTATGTCAAAATAACAGGACTTTATATTTTTAAAAATTAAAATTAAATACAGAAATAATAAAACAAATCCAATAAAGGATTTTAAAAAATCATAAATTACAATCTTTAATCATATTTTATGACTTGCCTTTTGCCTTGAGCAATCATTTCAACTCTAAATGCTTCTGCTTCTGCAGGCAATCGAACAGTAGCACTCAGTTCTTTTTCTTTACGCAAGATTTCTTTTTCTTGTATAGCAATTTGTTTTCTTCTTTCAACAACATCAATCTCAATTTCCTCACTTCGAATTTTTTGCTTCATTTTAGCTGCTTGTAATTCATAAGCCAGCTGGGCTTCAGCTTTCTGTCATTGAGATAAAAAGAATAAGCTCATCAAGATAAATTATCAAGAGTATTTTGTTAATAAAACACTACAGAATAAAATATTAAAAAACAAAAGTAATTAAATCAAAATTATTTTTGATTTTATTAAAATATTGTTTTAAATTAATATGATCAAAGGACTTAAAGAGTAACTTATCAATCAAAATCATTCAGCATGCTTCATAATTTAAAGTGTAACCTTGACATTAAGTCTATTGCAAAACAACTGTATTTGACTATTTTATTTATGTTATTCAAACAATATAAACAGTCAAATAATAAAAAGATAAAGCATAAAAAATAAATTAAAAAAAACAAAACATTTTTTATATAGCTCAATTTTTTATATCTAAATTCCTTTTATTAAAGAAATTTATATGAAAATTTAAATTAAAGTTTATTTTTTTAATAGTAAAGTTACTTTTCTTAAAATAAAAAAATTGATAGGCTCTTTTTATTATTTTGATTTATGCTTTTTCTACTTAGTTAAAGTAAAAAGAAATAAGAAATTTTATTTTTTAAAAAATTTTGAGACAATTGTAAAATTTGAGTTTAAAATACTTAAATACAAATATTTATAATATACATAAGTATTTAATTTGTGAAAATTTTGATTATATACTTAAAAGAATAAGATTTTTAAGATAATTTTAATATAAATCTAAATGATAAATCACAAGACAACTGAATCTTCCTATATCATTGCTGAATTTAATACATACTTTAAAGAATCAATAAAAGAATTATCCATTTAACAATTTTTAAACAGCAATTTTCATTAAAAATTTAAAAAATGAATGTTTGAAAAATTGATAAAAAAACAAAATATGAATAAATAGTTTCTCTATCATTGTTTTAAGCATATATAAAACTTTAATATGAAATATGTATTAAAAAGAATATATTTTAGTTAATTTTCTACAATTGTTTCAAAAATAATTTCAGAATTTCTTTTCAGATTTAACACTAACTAGTTTAATTTTATTTTACTCTACTGTCATTTTTGGGGTCGATAAAACAGAGGTCACAAGTTCAAAGTGGATAATAAATCACAATAAACAAACATGTCTAAATTGGGAATATCAAGAATTACTGAAATGAAGGTCTGAGTGATTATGATTTAAGGAAAACTAAGTTAGATATAACATTGATTAATCATATGTAATAAAAGCAAATATATCATTTCTAATTTCAATGACTGTGATTACTAAAATCATTTGGCATCAATATAAATCAAATGAAATTTTAAATTAATGTAATAAAATAAATTTTATTATTATCTAAACAAAAAATATTAACATATTCCAATCAAGCTCCAAATTATATATATATAAAACTTTATTTGAAATTTCAGAAATTAATAATTTAATTTTATATAGGCTTTTAAAATTTTAAATTATTGACTACAAATGAGAAATGACAAATTATTTAATTTTTCAAACCATATTTAAAATATGTACAAATATTTGTAAATATTATGATTTCTAAGTCAATAAGCTGTCTTAATTTTTGTTGACTGTGATTGAAAAATATAACCAATAAACGTAAAGAGGAAATTTATTGAAGAAATTAAATTAAGAAAATATATTTTATACATGGATTGTTTTAAAATATTTGTTTACTTTCATAAAAACTTATAATCAGTATCTTTTTATGTGGGAATATAGAATGATATAAATGTTATTTAATTGTAAATATAGTACATTTTCATTTCATTATAATTAATTTAAAATTTTAACATACTTAAATTATTCTTCATTTTTAAATAGAATTTGATATACTGTAAGTGAATAAAAATAACTACACAAGTAAGATTGATAGTCAATTCATGAATAGTTGTTTGCATATAAAATAAAACCTTAATTTATTTACCGTTCTCAAAAAATATCTTAAGAAAAGTATAGTAAATTATATTTACAAAAAAAGAAATTTACAGCATTACATTGAAAAAATTATCATTTTAAACAGATTTATAAATAAGTTAAAAAATTTTAATATTATATTATTTGTGTTTTCTAAAATAAAGTTAACTCATGAATAATAAATAAAAATTAACATGTAACCACATTAAATATGAATACATAAATTATCTAAAATACAAATTATAAAAATGCTAAAATTAGTCTTAATATGAAAAATATTAATTTTATTAATCACCTTAAGCGAAAAATTTAAAAAACAATGTTAGCAATATACAAAATAAATAATTCATAAAAATTACAAAGAATAACCTAAGAGGTCTTGTAATACATAAAAAACTTTATAATACAAAATTAAATAATTTTTATTGATAAAAAGAATAAGAAACAAAAAAAAATAATAATAACATAAGGACATATGGGAAACAAATAAATAAAGGATTCATCATAGTTAGCAAAATAATTCTACATTGAAATCAATTTGAAAATTGTGCTAAGATACTAAATTTTGTTTTTAGAGGAAAATGTAAGAAAAATATAAAATTAATAATATATGGAAATGGATAAAATAATTTATGAAATAAAAACTATTTAATTGGTACAGATTAAAATTCAAGCAAAACCTAATCATTTAAAATTTTTAAATATAATTCCTTCTAAGTACCTTAGTGTTAACTTCAGCATCAAAATTTGATTTCTGAAGTTGGAACATACGATGAGAATCTTCTACTTTGGTATTTGCTGCATATTTCACATCCATAGCGGATTTTTCACACTCTGCTTCCTAAATTCAAATTTTGATTATTTTATTACAATGTCATAGCACAGTTAAAATGAGAAATATTAGCAAAAATTATTAAAGATATTCAACCCAATAAAGTAATTCCATTCTTTAAATATCTTTATTTCAAAAATATATTTTTGTATTTAAAAAAAGCAAAATAAATTAATTTTTCTTTATTATATTTTTATCTTTTACTGTTATTTAGTTAAATGAAATAACATAAAATACATGTTTCACCTAATATTTATAAAAGAAATCTTTTGTTTTAATACTTCTAAGATATTTCACTACATTCTACTTTTAAAACTTGAAAAAAATTATGATTTAAAAATTAAAACTTCACTCTATACTTAAATTTTATACAAATAACTTCAGCATCATTTATATGCAAAAACATTAGATTAAAAAATTTCTTTTTAAAATAATTTTATCTGTTTTAATACTTCTAAGATATTTCACTACATTCTACTTTTAAAACTTGAAAAAAATTATGATTTAAAATTTAAAACTTCACTCTATACTTAAATTTTATACAAATAACTTCAGCATCATTTATATGCAAAAACATTAGATTAAAAAATTTCTTTTTAAAATAATTTTATCTTGATTTTTTATGCACTTGATGTCAAATAACATTTATAAAAATAAATAAAAAATAAAAGTTAAAATAATTACCTTAATAAGAATTTTGATTTAAGAATATGTATGATTTATAACTTTTTTCCATTTAGAATTTACAGATTTTGAAGACAATGATATATACTACTTAATTTTACAAAATAGTTCATATTGTTGTAACATCCAGGAATTAAAATTCATAGCACATTTAAATTTTAATGCAACAAATTGAATAACGTAAATGAGAAATCTTACAATAATTACCCAATTTTACAAAAAGATTTTTAAATAAATACATAAAAAATTTACATGATAAAAAGTTTTTAACAAATTGCTTTTCAGGAGGACTTTTTGTAGATAGTGGACTGCATTCAGGTGTTACAAGGGAAGAAATCCTGAAAATTCTCAAGCAGTCAACTCAATAAACATACATAAAAAGAGATAAGGACAATTATCTCTTGTCAATTAACAGGGGCAGTGCCTAACCCTGACACCTTATGTTTCTCAAGAGTACTGTCCGACCACTAGGACACAGTGAGTTCTGAACAGAGTTTCTATTTTCTATAGTTAATAAAAATTAGTATAAAATTTATTTAAATGTGTGGAATAATAAGTATACATAAATTTTTTATGGCTAATCAGCCACAATCTGCATTGAACCTAGAGGATTGATACTGATAACTTTACAGATTCCTGTCATATAAAAATTGAATTAAAATATTTCCTTCTGCAAGTTTACAAACTTCTTTGTCAAAATTTTCAATCAAATAATGTATCAAAGTTTCACAAAGTTTTTGTAACTAATAAACAAAAAAATTTCAATATAATTAATGTATTTTTACACAATAAATTAGTCCTAGTTTTAAAATTCTGTTTTTACCCTTATTCCAGCATCTCTTTCAGCTTGTGCAACTCCTACATCAGCATCTCTTTTGACAGCTGCTGTTCTTGCTTTCCCAAGAGATGCTAGATATTCCACTTGATCAAAAACATCTTTGATGGTGAAACTTAAAATCTCGATGCCCATTCGACCAACATCAGGTGCAGCAACTTCCCTCACCAAGGATGCAAATTGATCTCTGTCTCTATATACTTCCTCTACCGTCAATGTTCCTAAATATTAACATAAGCGGTTAAATACTTTAAAACATAATTACAAGAAAACAAGATACTTGAAAGTCACATTTACTTTAAAAAAATATTAAAAATTTGATAATAGGAATATCTTCACAGTTTATAAATGCCAATGGGGATATTTTATGCTTATATATATGCTACTGAATATAAGTAAAATATAATTACAGGCCAATAACTATTAAAGATTGATCCAACTAAAAATGTTAATATCTCCCTTGGTGAAATGCATGTCACAATGATCGCACTTAATTCTCAACTAACTAAAACCTAAGTCAGTCATTATTTGCATTTATAAAATTTTATAATCTATATAAATTAAATTCCGATTGTCAGTTGGTTTTATTATTGTAAATGAATTGAAAATGGCTGCAGGAAATAGAGTATAATTTACATAAAGATGATAATCTCAAGCTAATTTTAAAAAAAGATTCAAAATTTTGACTACCATTTAAACCTTAATAAAAATTTTAGCTCTCTGTGAAGTTGCTTTTGGTTCAGTTTAAATGATGTAAAATTGTTCCACAATTCAGCATGTTTCAAAAATGAAAATATGCCATTCTTTTTTTTTTTTTTTTTTAAATGCCCATCAATTTCTACTTGTTAGAAGTACAGAAAAATTATAAACAACATTACAAATGCACCTCTTCTTTCAAGATTCCCATAATATCTATTTTTTTTAATAACATTATCTTCTTTCCTTGATCATTATTGATTTTGCACATTGCACAAATGTGTTTACCTTTTCCCCCATATCTTGGCTAATGAAAAATGCATCATCATTTATTATGAAAAAGATTTACAACCTTAATTTTTACTAATTTCACAAATAAAAGAAATTATAATGTATTCCATAACTCATTTAATTTCAGTTGATCTACGACAAGACTTTTTTCATAGTGCAAAATAACATTTTATAAACCAAGATAAGTCAAAGTTGTTCAAACTTGTAAATTTACAATTTTTCTTACATGCATAATACTATTGACAGTACATTTTTCATTGGAAATTACAGCCTACAAAAGATGGTGAGTTTGACACACTAGTTATGCTCTGTATAAAAAAATATTTTCAAAGATACAGGATAAAATTAATGTGATACAGAATTCTGTTAATACATCAAAAATATCAACTATAAATATATTTCCTCTTCTTTAATATTTAAATACAAATATCAACTGTTACACTAATGATAGAAAATATCAACAAAAAATAATGAAAAAGTTTTTATAAATTATTCTATGCATCAAGGTTTTTAATTTTATCCTTTTAAAGCATTTTATTATATTATTTATATAATCATTAATATACATTATGATTTTTTACAAATTTCATTATAAAATAACATACGGCATCAAAACAAGAGGATGACTGAAAATTATAAAAAAGAAAAATAATAACAGCTTTGAAGAAATTTCAAAATAATTGAAAAGATACCTAAAATTGCTCGAAGATGACCTTCTAATGTTTGTAATATTACAGATTCAATATGATGCACTTTTTTCCCAAGGAATTGTTCAGCAGCTGTTGACAAAAATTCTTTTTCAGTCATTACTTTACACTGAGCTACACCAGTTACAGTCAATGGAACTCCCTGAGCAGTCTCTACATGTTCACAACGAGGAGTAAGAGTCATTACTTCCAAAGAAAGTCTAAACAACCAATTAAAGATGAGTTAAACAAAACATGAACAGTTAAAGATAAATTAATGAAACATGAACAAGTTACAACAGAATAAAAGGAAATGTTTGCAGAGGAAGTCTTCTGAACTGTCTTAACACTTTATTGTAATACAAATATAAAATTTCTACAACATGTAAATATTTAATTTTCCATGTTTGTATTAATATCATATTTAAAATATTTTACTGTGTAGTAAGAACTTATTTGAAAAGCTAATTTTTAGAAAATACTATAGCAATGCTAAAAATTATTAACTAATAATGCCATTTTTCTTAAGATACTAAGTATTCGTTCATGAACATTAATCAACACAATACAAATCTTTCAAAAGGAAACAATACTTATGAAAGATTTGTATTGTTTTAGAATAAAATTAATACAAAAACAATTTGTCAAAATAAATAATGAGGAGAAGTAATTACAACTATAAAATGCTTTTTGCAAAGAAATATCACAAAATTCATAAGGAAGAAAAATAATGATGAACATGTTAAAGTATATCACAGTTAAAGAAGGAGCAATATTAATAAAATGTACATACAAAAAATATATAATCTGTTCAAAAAATTTCTTTAAAAAATTCAACAAACCTTTGAACATCAGTTACTAACCACCAACCCCATGCCCATCCACCAACTACAGTCCGTTTATCTGCAGATCCACAGCACCCTCCTAGAAAAAATGAAAATTATAATTATTTTTACAATAAGATTACTCATTAATACTGTATAAAAAATAAATATTAGAATTGATGAATGATAGAATAATAAGTAAATGTTAAACCAAAATTTAAAAATTATATTTCTAGCATTGAGGATATAGGATATATATAGTACACAATACTATCAACAATTAGCATTAGTTGTAGACCAATATAATTTAAACTCTTTCTTAATAGATTCTTTGAATACATTAGTAATAATTTTTATATTGTGGCAGTAGATTGCAATATAAAGATATAAAAAAAATTAAAATGTATTTAAATTATCATTTATTCAACAAATTTCAAATAAATTTTAAATTTTTCACTAATTGAAAAAGTAGCCATTGTACAATGATCGCAATGACAAAAATCGATCTAAAAATAAAATTAAAATCATAAGAAAAGTTATACACGCCCAAAATTTATAAATACAAAACATTGTCAACTATAGATTTCATAACAAAAATTGCAAAATTTTATTCACTTAATGTTAGTAGATATATTTCTATATAATTATTCCAAAATACAAGATTTCAAGTTATAAAATTTTTGTAAATTTCCACGTGTATCAAACGAAGGTAATATCACCTAAAGTTAGTTTTTAAAAATTTAATTGAAATTGCAATTTTTCCAGTTAGATTGATGATTACTGATACCCTGAAAATCTAGTTCCACATACTTGTTATTATAATGAACAACGACACATATAATGACTCATTTTTAAAAGCTGATATTTCTGACTTAAAAAGTCAAAATTAACACAACTTTGCAAAATTTTTTTTACAAATCTAGAAATATATACATATGATTAAACAATAATCAAAGTATTACAAAAAAAAAAAATGAATGTTGCTCTTTACAGTTGTTAAAACATCCTATTTCAAGCAAAATTTAAAAATGTATTTTTAAATATAATTATATATATATATATATATATATATATATATATATATATATATATATATATATATAAGACAGTATGTATTATAATATTATTAATGTAGATTTACAGATTTTGATCAATACTTACATTTTACAGTCAAATTTTCAACACTTATAGATTGCATAATAATTAAGACTACTCATTTATTTTCATAAACTTTCAATGCAAGCAAGATGCAATTTTTAAGCGGTTTTAGATTCCACGAGATTTATTTTAATTTCTAAATAAATTTCTGAATTCTAAAAATTTTGCTTTATTTTTCCCAAGATTTTTTGTTCTAAAATAATAAAGCACTGAAATTCTCTGTGGTAATGATTTAATCTTACATAAGTATTAATTCTGTAATTAAATTTAATTTGAACCAAAATTCTTAATTTTAATTGACAGATTTATATATTCAATTTATTAGTTTCCAATCATTTAATCCTAACTCATTAATCAAATTTTCTGAAATTTTCAACTAATAATATTTTATGAATTATTCACTATAAAACAATTCTACTATAACTAAGAAATGAAGAATTCCTATATGTTTAGGCTAAAATTTTACTCTACTTAAAATAAAACATTCCATAAAAGCAGTTTTCAAGGCACCAAATATCAAAAAGGAAGTATTAAACTCAGATTACAAATACAGTGTAATTTACAATAAAGGAATTTGCATAATGCATAAACTTAAACAACTGAAAACTTATTTTATGAACACAAGGACATAATTTATCAAATTCAGCAAGTAAATATTGTAAAGATCTCCACCTCATTTTGATAACAAGAATTCATAAAAATAGACAACTTTCATCTATATTAACTTTTTAATTGAAAATATCATAAATTTTCAAAAAAATTAAACCATACTAATGTAATTACTGCTATGGTTCATCATTTCTTCTAGTAAACAACATTTTGCATTTGCTGATAAATAAAATTATTAAGATATTAAATTCTTCAGAAAATTTTGTAAACTTGGGTTAAAAAAAATTAGTATATTTTACATTATTCAAGAATAATCAGAATAAATTTAAGGTAAACAATGAATTTAATTATTGTAATAGAATAATTAATAAAGATCATTTTTAAACACAATGTTTTGGTAAATTCAAGCAAAATTTTTGTACTTCTTAAAAACAAAAGTAAAACAATTTAAAATTTTAACATTTGTTACCTCAAATAAAATGCTTATACAACTTAAAACTGTTGTAAAATGTATCGTAAAAGTATATTAAATTTACATTAGAATTTAAAAAAAGAAATTATATCTTACCTGACACAATGAGCGCTTCATTTGGTCCAACTGTATAAATATTACCCATACTTTTTTTCACACAGGCACTTGGGTAAAGCTCTTCCAAGATTTGTCTAATAAACGAAGAATGCTTAAAACATATCTAAAAAAAAGAAACAATGTGATGTAAGTAAAACTTGATTACAAACATTCAATATGAAAATGGTATATTTATCTATTCACACAATTTTAAACAAGTTTTCATACTGTAACGATCTAGAAATAACGATTAGATAAATCGTAAAAAGTATAAGGATAAGGTCAAATTCAGCTTACCAATCAATAATACCAAAAGAACAACGAAAGAGGAACATTTGTCAAGTATTAAATATTATAATAGCTTGTGAAAATAACAACTTTTCTAAAATATTGTCAAACAAGACAGTCGTTTATAAAAAAAAATAATTAACTTAATAGCTTATAAACTGGAACCTCTACATACACCAAAACTTGTCCAAAACAAACTTTCAGTTTCTTTTCCTTGCACAGTATGTCTCTTCACTTCGCTTACTTACATCCTCCTCTGACTATCGTTATTTTAAAATTTAATTCTTATATAAAAATATATATATATATATCTCAGCATACAATATATCTTACCATTAACATTTACACTATCTCTTTAAGATTGTTTTATTGCTAGATTGAGGTCAATTAGTGTTTTTTTCATGAATGTCCTGAAATAACTAGGTATTTGGTCAACAACACACACATTGCTGATCATTAAAATTGTTTCACCAAGATGATATACATATGAAATTAATAATTTGTATATCTTCCAAGGAAATAATTTTAATACATTTTTATTAAAATTGTTACATATTTATATTTCCAAACATGTGTTTGTTAAATGTAGGTGAAGTGAATTGCCGAGACGATGCGGGGATACTCGAAGTGAAATGATGAGCTGTGTAATTAGTTGGTGAGGCACAGAATCTGCAGAATAATTTTTAGTAACCAATCTACGTTTTCCCATTGCCCTTAACGTGACAATTATGCTTATGTGCACAATATTGCTATCCTACCACGTGCAACTAGTTTGTGCTTTAATCATCATTAGCGTTAATTTAACAAAAATACCAACATTAATTTAAAGAAAATATAACTTTTAATTAACTATTAAATGAAATAATATTTATGCATAATTCATATCATTTTATGTGCAACTTGTAATATAATGAGGAATATACGTGAGTGATGTTTCAGATAAATGAAATTGAGACATGCTCGGGTACAAGTCACAAGTATCTCGCCTCGCAATAAAAAATTTTTCGATAGAAATCGTGAATTAAAGTATTCAAATCGAAAGCAGTTTATCAATCAATAAAATCATAAATAGTATTATTAAATATAAGTATACTGTTTGATCTATTGATTCCAAAAAATTGTTGGTTGTCTCGAACATTCTATTTAATAAACATTTATACACATAACATTTAGTTAACGATAAACATTTTAAAATATATATTTCGTCTGAATGTAATTTCTTTTTTAAGATGCTAAATTACTAAGAATGGCATGAAACCTCTACTTGAAAAAGTAGAACTAATTTTAAAATAAGTGCAACCGAAAACCATTAAATAACTTCAAAATATTTTAGAGTTTTTAATCTTTTTCCTCAGATAATACCTAATATAGTGAGTACACTTGATTTCTTATTTTAAAAGGCGCAAGTGAAAGCGACAATACAACTGCAGATTTGTTAGGGAATGTAGAAGAGTTTCCAAACTCTAAATAAATGATAACTAATGCAGTCGTATTAGCTCATCAGAACCCACAAATGTTCCATCGAAAGCAGATTGTGAATTAATTTTGCAAGTCAATGCATCAGATTATGTAATTAAGGGAAACTTATTACAGATTCGCAAAGGGCTTAGCTCTTTCTCTCGGAACTTCCACAAGGAAAAGAAATTACAATACATACGACAGAGAAATATTAGCAGCATATATTGCCATCAATCATTTTTGTGATGTGCTGGAAGTTAGAAATTTTATTTTATTTACTGATCCTAAACTGTTAACTTACGTGTTTCGCCTGCGCTCTGATAAATGTCCACTTCGTCAGAGTAGGCACAATGA
The DNA here is from genome assembly GCA_030067965.1 of Latrodectus elegans. Classification (NCBI taxonomy): domain Eukaryota; kingdom Metazoa; phylum Arthropoda; class Arachnida; order Araneae; family Theridiidae; genus Latrodectus; species Latrodectus elegans. The sequence continues at coordinate 16,663,746 of CM057810.1, read as the reverse complement.
GACTATATTTCCTCCATTCACTAAAAGATATGGACTATCGCATAAAAGACATGGACTATCGCATAAAAGACATGGACTATCGCATAAAAGACATGGACTATCGCATAAAAGACATGGACTATCGCATAAAAGACATGGACTATCGCATAAAAGACATGGACATCTATAACATCAGAAACACTTTCAGCTTCAAATCCATAAAACTGCCAAAATGTAATAATTTTAAGAAAATTATTTTAGCTCAACACACAAAAATCGAACTAGAGCTTAAGCTATAATGATATTTAAAGTTTAAAAAATTACTTTTTATCAAACCACGAAAAGCCAGTTTACTACAACACATCGACAGGTACAGACCGATCATATATTGCTGAACAAATACCAAGGACATTTTTAAAGTTTTGCATAATTTATTAACTGGTGTTCATGCAAGTTAGACACTTATTGAATCTAAATTTATCTGACTCACTATTCGGAAAGACTGTCTGAAATGGGCTAATTATGCACCATTTGCTAGAAATCTAAAATTACATGCCAAACTAGATCTTCTATAAGTAAATTTACCGAACTATCACAGCGAATCAATCACTTATTGCTTTATCTTATAACTTCTTTTCTGCCTTCATAAAATTATAGATAATATTCGTACATAATTCATAAATTATAATAAATCATAAATATAGATAATGACGAAAACTTATTTTACAGATTGGATCTCGATATTCGGTTGCACTAGCTTTATCCCAATAGATCAGAGCAGACAGATTTTTAATAAAAGCCTCAGTGGCCTAGTTGGTTAGGCCATTCATTTTCGTTATTTGAAGGTTATGAGTTCAAATACCGTCCGAACCAAAAATAAATCGTTTTCACTAATGGTGGCTGAGGCATTTTAAACATGTCGTGGTCCCAATGTTCTCCATGTAAAATCATATTTCTAGGGATAGCAGCTCAAGTATTGGGGGTCTTCTGTTTGATCCTTGCTCCTAAATTATGAAGACTTCTACTCGATTGCTTTTATCTAACTAGAAGTACCCAAATGCGTAAAATACAGTGCCAAAAAAGGGCTAAGTATAGGAAAGCAAACAAAAGAGCTTTTTGTTGGAAATTATGCTGGGATGTACTGGAAGTCATTGTTTGCCATATTATCACATCTTCTTGCCATTAAGAGAATTAGAAGTAGTCCATATCATCCACAAATCAAAAATCTAGCATAAAGATGTTTCATCATTTATTAGAGGCTGCTGTAAAAACTTACATTACTAACAAGTGATCTGAAGCTTTACCAACATTGCTACTAGGATTTTGTGCAGTATTCAAGGATATTGGATCGGCAACACCTGTACGGTGAGGTATTTAGATTTGGAAGAGAGCTTTTCTCTTGCCTATTGACATTAAAGCAAATAAGTTCATCTAAGATTTAAGATAATATTTCAAAACTATGAGACCAATATCAATGTCTTTCCACAACGCACAGTCTTTTTATACCCTCCCTTGAATGCATGCTGTCATTTGCTTGTGCGATATGATGGTGTACGCAAATCGTTTCAAGATCATATGATGGCTACTGCAAGGTTTTTTTAAGGTAAGAGGCTCTTGTGGCATTTTTCCCAATCGTTGATCAAGCTGTACTATTTGAGCGCGAACAACGCTCACAATAAGCAACCAAATTCCAATGAACCAAATTTAAATAATAAATAAAGTGCTTATGAGGAATTAAGTTCTGCTGATAGACCTATCCTTATATCTTAATTGATACATACATTTTCAATAACTGCTCAGGGGATCGCTGCGCTAATGTGGTACTAAGTGAATTAAAGTATACACACACACACACACACACCCATATATATATATATATATATATATATATATACTGAATATTCAATTGACGCTCTTACTTTTTTGTTGAATTGCAAGCCACAATAAAAACCTTTCGCGTGTTATAGAATTTAAACAAAACAATTTTTTAAATGTATTTCCTTATCCTCGAAAAAAAAACTATTTCCATGGAAGTTTATTCATAAATTTAAATGTTAAGTAGAAACTCTACTTTTACAGTAAAATTAAAAACTAAAATTGTTTAATTAACCTAAAGATCTTATGATTTAACTAGTAAATTTTTGTATCTAAAAATTACTCAGAAACAAGTTAAATTTTTCTTAAACTTAACCACGATAAACTCCTTCAATTTAAAGTGGAGTTTATGATATCGTAATTATGATTGAAAAGGTCTTTCTTCGTTATTAGTTTTAAAACTATTATCTTTTATTGCATCGATTACATATTAGATCACCATAAATTTATTATAACTGAAATTTTATGACTACGAAACACTTATTTCAGACATCCCTTTTAATGTATGCCGAACAAATTACAGGAAATAGAACAAACACTGTCCCATAAAATATGTTTGTCTAATAATTTTTGTCTGATTGCCCATAACGTAAATCGTTTATGATAAAATGATAAATATGCTTCATAAAACAAAGAACAAAATGCAGAAGTAAAAAAAAAAAATTCAAGCATGACATTTAAAATGAAACGTTCCATTAAGTTTAATAAACTATAATAGGACTAATCTCCAATGGCTTTACTTGTATCTTTTAATGCGTTTTTTAACACAGTTTTATTTAGAAGAATAAAACAGATGTAAATTATAAAAAAATATGAGTGTTAAAATAAGAATATTTATTTTAAATTAAAAATTTAATGGCAAAAATTCATTGTGAAAAATGCTTTTTCTAAAATCTGTAGACTGCCATAATAGAATTAAGTTCCTAAATATTGCAATTAAAGATCACCAAAAACCAGTGATACGATCATGTCCTTCATAATAAAAAGTCCTGAGTTCGAACATAGCCACTGTTGAGCAATAGGAGATAGATAATACCATTCTTTTCTTTTCTGCATGCACATTCATTAAGATGGATACTGGGAGTTTTTAGTTTCCACACCTGCGAAAAGCGAATATTGCATGTTACCCACAATACCTGACTTAGCTTAATTGAGTCCCAGACCAAAAACTTCTTTGGATTTTTGGTCTTGGACCTGCTTCACAACAACAAACTTTCTATTCGATGAACAATGTAAAATAAACTTTCGATTTAATTTGGGGTCTTTCTCTCGAAAGCAATGCACAACACGTGTACAAATGAATTACTACAGTATTTTGTTATTTGGTCATTCGTTATGTAGTATTAAAAAGAACAATCAGAGCTCTTGCTCAAGTATCTCTTTCGTATAACCAATGGGAACAAATATTTGTTGTCAGCAAAACTTAAATGATTAATAATTTGGAGATTATATATATATATATATATATATATTCCACAGAATCTTTTATATATTTTAATTTACACATATATCTATAGAAAATAATAACTAACTAGTTTACGATATAATCGAAACATGAATTCTGAGTTCATTTGCTTGTCACTTTATGCATATGAAAGTTAATTAAATTGGAACCAACAGTTTAAAGTGGATTACAAATCGCTAGAAACATCCATACTCGAGATGAGAATCGAACACACGAATTGTTGAACTAAAGGGTAGATTGCCACCAGTTCTCAATTTGCTTATATATAAATTCTGAGATATTTCGAGTTATGATATGCTAATGAACCAATTTATCTATCATAAATCGGATATTCTCAGGATATCATAGTACAGGTTTTTTTCCCCTGGATCTAAGATATACTGTTTTAAATGGATGATTCCAAACAAAGACAAATGTTTACGCCAAAGTTTGAATCGAGCTCACAAAATTTATGCTATATTTAGATGAGACGATAGAATGGCATTTGTTTAGTATCAAGAATAATTTGAAGTTCTAATAAAACGATAGTCTTTGGTTGCTTTATCTTCTGTTTTGAAATGCAACTTTTAAAATATTTAGATTGTATGGATCCATTTTGGAAAATGGTAAAAAAAAAAAAAAAAAAAAAAAAAAAAGGAAAGAAGAAGATTACCAAAGGGGTATCCCATTTTTATTACTTCCTCAACTTCTTAGATATCGAAGTAAACAAGTATTGTTTGAAAGAGTAAAATTTGATTGTTTAATGTTTGACGAATCATGCTAATGAATTTCAGAATATAAAATATATCAAAGTTTCTCTCTTTTTTTTTTCTTTTTCTTTTTCTTTGTTGAAAAATATTAATTTAAGAAACCTGAATAGGGTTTGACAATAAACTAGACTATGAATGCCACATTTCTCAAAAGTATGTAGAAATATGTACCATGTTTTAATTTAGTTATCACTTAATTTTATAAAAATTTGAAATTTTACATTAGTTCTTATAATGAGTGGGGTTTGAAATTTCAAAAACAAAGTTATTGTTTTAGGTAAATAGACACTTACCATACAGCTTTATATAAGAATAGTTATTACCAAAATTAAGGAATTTAAATCTTAATAGAATTTTATCCTCAGAATTTAAATAAGGAAAACTATATATATATATGGAGTAAAGGAGTAAATAATCATAACTCTCGACGAAAATAGTGAATATATATATATATATATTTATATATTTAATTAATAGGGGTGATAGTACCCATCCATACAAGCAATAACTACCTAGAAACATAGGGTCACATTCCACTCTGAGAGGCAGAAAAGAAATTAGAAACGCATCAAGAATCTGTCACGAATTTACCATATAAATTTCCACAGGGAAGATTTTGCCCTTATTGCTTACCGGGGAGAGCTAGTCAGAGTAGATGTTGTCCTTTAATAACGCAATCAGCACGTTTGATCTTACGACAATGCCCTCTGTGCAACTCCTTGTGGACACCAGCAGAAATTTTCAGTGAACATCTGGGCAGGTATCCTTAATGATTACCTGGTAGGCCCTTATATCATACCAGACCACTTGACCGGCGCAACATAACTGTATCTTCTTGGAACAAGTGCTTTCCAGATAATTACAGATTTCCACTCCCCATCTTGACAGCCATGTGGTTTATGTACGTTGGAGCCCCAACACATTTTTCCCATTATGGTCTGTAAATTTTTAAATGCCACATATCCCGCATGATGAATTGAATGTAGCGGACTTGTGGCTTGGCCTCCTCACGCATCAGACCTCAACCCACTGGATTTTTTTCTTCTGCGGACACATGAAATCTTTAGCGTACGAGACGTCTGTGGACTCACTTGAAGATCTCGTGCCTAGAATCGTTATGGTTAGGGACCAAATTAATACGGCACCAGGAATCTTCGAGAGGGTGTGCCAGTCATTCCCCCACTGGTGTCAACTGTGCAACGACACACATGGGTGGCATTCTGAGTATTTGCTGTGAGATTTTGACTAAAACAATAGACATGATTGTTAAATTTTTGGTAATATTCATTCCCTTACCCAATACTGTTGTAAGTGTTGACCAAGCACTGTTAGGTGGGAATATCTCTTTTCTACCTCTCAGAGTGGAATGAGAACCTTATGTAATTATTGCTTGTATGGGTGGGTTCACCTCCTTTACCTCTCACCTTTCTTAATTTGTAAAAACAGTTTAGATTCACCTTTTGTGTGTGTATATATATATATATATATTTCTTATTTAGGAGGTTAACAAACTAATGGAATCACCTGTGAATGAAAATGATATTTTTTAACACACTTTGTAAGTATTTAAATATACAGTACTCGATATTGAAAATACAGCACCAAGAAGGAGTTGCATGAAAATGACGAAACTCAGCAAACAGAAATGCAGCAATGAATAATAATTTATCTGTATTTCGAAATGATATGCATAATACACAGAGAGAACAGGATCGGAATAGTAGGTTGTGGGACTACCGTGGAGGGCGATACACGAAATAACAAGTCTAGGCACAGAGTCAATGAGTGTATGGATGGCGTGCTGAGGAATGGCTCTCCATTCTTTATCAACCATTTGTCAAAATGCTTCTTCAGAAGGAGGAAAATGGCCTCCTTCTGATGGGTTTCCAAATGACGTCCAATAATATCCCATACGTATTCGATTGATGAGATATCTGGCGAGAACAGTGGCCAGGGAAACAGCTGTACACATTGAAGGGTATATTGATTGATGTGAGCAATGTGCGGTTGGTAATTATCCTGCTGATAAAGGCCATTGGACATCCATGATAGTAAGTGAGTGTCACTACCCGCGGCATATCATCCATATAACGTTGGGCTGTCGTAGTGCCGTGACTCGAGGTGACCTGGAGTCATACGCAGTGGCTCCCCAAACCATGATGCCGTTAAGCGTTTACCGTGGCCCACGTAGTCACCCTACCTCAATATAATTAAACCATTGTTATTTTAGAACATTCAGTGTGGAGCAGATATCCTCCAACGGCTCTTTCCCAGTATCCCCATCAAGAATGGAATCATATTCTGGTAAACATAATTTAGCTTTTGTATGAATCGATAATTCCTGAGTAAATTCAAGCTAGTTTATATACCAAAAACGGTCCTTCACTATACTCTAATTATATATATATATATATATATATATATATATATATATATATATATATATCTATATATATATATATCTATATATATATGTATACAGTATATACGTGTTTTTTTCTAATCTCTTCTGGATGTTAATGCATTAAATTCACACACACAAGTAAAATATTTTCCTATTGTCCTTTCAATGTATGTTTTAAATGTTGTGATCTGATTTTTTTCATTTGGTTACGAATTTTGGGCTTTTTACAAGATACAGTCATAAATGCTTTAGTTTGGTTAGTCGTTGTATATTTTTTGCACATGGTGTTTAACTCAACAAAGATTAACGATGTAAAGTGGATTTCGAATCACTGAAAATGTCCAGTGAATGTGAGAAACAAATCAACGAATTGTTGAAGGCCAAGCACACACAAGCAATAGAATGGCTTGCAAAGTGCTGGGCATTCATTCAAATGGCGACTAGGCCCACAATCGAACGAAGACCACAAATGGTGAGGGATTATTTTTATAGACCCTGATGAAGCCTTCACCCTTGTAAAATATATATTATAGCATATTTTGGCTTAGTTTACTTTTGTTTGTCGTTGAACCATCACATTTTGCTCACCAGAGTATTTATATTTCGATCGTTAGACTTATGCTGTCACAACTTCTAATCGATACGCTCTACAAGTGGAGAGACAATTCTTGGATCTAAATCTGAATTTTGTCACCATCACATCATGAATTTCATTCCAGCTAAAATTCTACTATTGATAAAAAAAAAAAAAATGAAATGATTTCAAAAGCACAAAAATCGTGAAATGAATGCATTAATTACGATGAATAATGTTTAAAATTTAAATTGAACATTAGCACGATCTCAATCTGGAAGTTATGATCTGTGAAACTAGTATCCATCAAAATTTTTTAGGGTATGTCATTTGCTTCACTAAGTAAACCAAATGCATTAGACTGATTTCAGATTTTGGAACTTCTTATGCATTTTATTCTCACAAAATATAAATACAAAAGTCATTTATAATAATTATAAATAATGTATTCAGGTAAACATTGTCTAATCCTAGTTACGTAATTTATAAATTTACGAACATATATCTGAAGACAAAGCGTGTAAAAATGCCGCTTTTCGAATAAAACTAGTAGTATTAAAATTCACATGAAAAGGTTTCTATCCCAGACGCCTCCTGGTTACCATAGCAACGCCAATCCCTTTCGTAGAATTGACCTATTTTTCGCAGAACACAAACAAGGACCGACGTGTGTGGGCTTCAGTAAAAATAAAAACATGCTTTTGGAGAAATCGGGTTGATTTCATAATTGTTTATAATGAAATTTTTTCCTTCTTCTATATTTTAAAATGTATCGCAAAAAAAAAAAAAAAAAAAAAAAAAATTCTTTTAGTAAAATTGTGAAAGCAAATTTTAACTTACATAAGAGAATACATTTATTCATACTTGAATTACAAAATTTCTCGGCATTTTTTAAAATTTTCTATGTAGAATTTAAATATTTTTCATATTTTTTAATACATTTAGACTGACATAACTATATAGTAGGTAAGCATGTTTCTGAAAAGCATTTCCTACTGTCTACTTATATGCTTTGACCGAACTTATAGTTAATTGGTGGTTTTGAACCACGATCAAGTGACAAATTTGACTCCTGAGCTTGTACTCTCCAATCGACTTCAATAGAAAAAAATCTGGCGTTACTGAGCTGTTAATTAGATTGAGACCTGTAATTTAAAATGGAATCTGAGCCTCTTTAGACATCTTAACTTGAGGTGAGAATTGAACCCGCGAGTTGTTGAATCGAAGGCTAGAGTTATTTACCCAAGTCTGATGTACATCAACTCAAATAGAAAAGGATTTGTTTCTGAAAATTGAGTAATATATTGATCTAACCAATACAATATTCAACCAAACTTAATATTGCCCATCTTATCTAGTTGTCAGTAACTTTAGATAGGGAGGTCCTGGGTTCGAATCCCGGTTCGGACATAGATGTACATTTCCACCGTTCTCTTCCCTCCTGTCTTTGTCCAATCTTTGTATGAATGGTTGCCTACCCTATAAACGGGTACCTACGACGTGTGTGTACTAAAGAAGTCGGACTCCATACCAAACTACGCTTCAATTGAAAATGTGGAGCAGCGCACCCCATATAGCCAGCCTAATTGGCACGAGACAACAACAACAGTAACAATCTCAACCACGCGCGTAATAGCTACTTCTTAACAGTAATAAAAACTAAAATATTATCATGATCTAAAACTAAAATAAACTATCAAAATATTGCACAATTTTATGGCAGCTAATGTGTGAGAATCTGTTTCAATAAACTAGAAACGCAAAATAAAAAAATAAAAAAAGAATACAATTTTGAGAAATTTAATGAATTAATGAGCCCATGTTTTACAAATCTGCTTTTTATTATTTCAACAATATTAATTAAAAGATAATTTTTAATGTTTGCGTAAGCAAGGCAATAAATAGTCTTATGATTGAAAACAGATTGTTTACAAATATTGCAATTAATAATTCAAAACTCTATTAATTAATTAATGAAATTTTTAAAAATTTAAATCGTCCTTGCCCATTTAAACTAGCTATATAGTGGATGATTTGTATGTTTTCTTTTTCTGCTATTCTTGTGTCCATGTGTTAATGGCTTGAATTAATGGAAAACGGCTTCTCAAACCGATGTTTTGCTCCTTATGTAAGAAATCGTTTTGTTAACAAAATGAGTTTCGACTATATTCTGAGACATTCAATAAGGAACTTCGTTTACTGCTTTCGAAGAATGTCATTTCAAGGTAGGCAGCATATTCATCAACAAGTAGGATTGGTGTAAGTATAATATCCTCAAGTGATTTCTCGCCAAATCTAGCGTCCTTTGTTTTTATTATCCTGCTGCCAGTTTTAAGCTTTTGTTATTTTTCAGATTTTTTTTGTTGCCAGAATTGGTTTTTCTCGTTTTACATAATTTTTACGTCATATGTATGATTCTTTTTTTTGCAATTTTCATTTTACTTTCATTTCTAACTTTTTGCTTTACGTTCATTGTCGTTTCGTTGTCACCAGCGTCCAAACATTGTAAACTGGGTTAATCTGTGGTTTAAATACCTCTTTCTCGCCAAATGGGTAATAGAAGCGCAAAGCGTAGTAACCCTGACTATTTCATCCTAAAAGCACTCTTTGTAACAATCTTTTTTTTTTTTATACAATTAGTAAAAAAACCATTGTTTTAATTTTCGTTACCATACCAACGGTGAAATTCATTAGAAACACGAATTTCGGTTTCGTCGCCATAGAAACGCCGTTTTTGCGTAGTGTCTCTCGGAGCTTCAACTCCACGAGACAACACTCAAAAACACGCCACTTGGCGACTTTTTGAAAATGCGCCAAGCAGGGGACCCAAAGCACATTTTCACCGTCAACTGTTCTCATTTCGAATTTCTTTTCTTTTTTTTATTTATTATTTTTTCTTATTCTTATTTTGTGTTAAGTTATTATTATATTTTTCTTATATATTTTTCCATAATATCACCGTGCATATTCGACATGTGAGCTTGACCTCTTATCAAGTAAGTCCATTATTGTTGTCTTATTATCTCTTTTACCGGTTGCTTTGAAGAGAAGGTAAACCCAAAAAAAAAAAAAAAAAAAAAAATATTTTATTCAATTTTAGTATTACTTTTTTAGATTTTGTACATTATTATGCGATTTAAAATTTTCTAAAATGCGTGTTTTTGGAACTTAGGGAAAATTCCCGCGTTTAAAAACATGCTCTTAATTTGTCGATGAAAAAATGTCGCAGAGGTCGCCAATGGGGGAGGGGAGGTATATCCTACTTTTCCGTTGGATTTACAACGCCGTCTCAATACGATGTGATGTTATAAATATCTTAAATCAATGAGAATCGTAATAAAGTAGCGTGCTCAGGATCTCAACGGTAACGAAAGACACAACAACTTTATGGTTATTAACAAAACAATGCAAAAAAATTATGAAATATTCAGAAAACTAAACGCTGCTTAACATTACAACTCCAAAGCGGGAAAGCATATATAAATTATTTTTGATGATAAACATGTTATTTTTCGTAAGTTAATAATTAAAAATATAGGAAACATCATATTCCAGGAACTGCTATTTGTAAATCATGGAAAGAGATTGACTTGCGCAAAATATTACGTCCATAAAATATTTAAGATCCATACAGAGATAAGAAAAATATTTTCATGCACGGGCATTTACAGAATTTGCAAAATAAACAAATATTTGCAAAGTTAAAAAAAAGAAAAATGAATGAGGCTCAAATTATTAATATGGATTAACATTTGAAATCACTTTTAACTGCCAATTAAAGCAAAAATGAGTTGAAATAGTGAAGGCTCTTTTACGTTCTACTGGTGTTTTTGGATACTAGGTATAATTGAACTGAAGAACTACAGCAGTAAACAATTTATTTCAAATTCTTTTACTATCATCACACCTAAGTATGTAATCAAATACACGAACTGTCTATTTGAAAAACAGAGCACAAACCATTCATCTCTGCCATGATTGGATGAAACAGAAAGAACTTGTGTGAAATATCTGTAAAAAATAAAATCTTAACTTCAGACTTTAGTGCTTTGAGTGCAAATTAGATTGCAATTTTAGGACTCGTAGCAGAACTTACACTATGTGCCAGTGTCTAATAAATCCATTAAATTTAGATAATTAAAGAATTTTGTTCATTTTTCTTATAAGAAGGTACAAGTTTAAAAGGAAGATATTTAACTGGGAGAAAAGGCAGTTAGAATTTCATTTAATATCCTGGTTGGTTCAGAACACCTTATAAAAAATAGGGGACACGAATTAAAGAATTCTGAACCACTACAAACATACCCACCCATAAAATCCACTATCTTTTGTATTGAACGCTAGAGACCCGTTATCTAGGACACATATTTATTGTGAAAACACAGAGAAAATGTATACAATTGGAACAAAAAAAATCCTTTTTTTTTTCTAAGTTTCAAAATTAGCAAACTATTTCTCTATTAGTGATGTGGAAAATGCAAGGTACATTTGGTTTTGGATATTTTTTCGTGCGCTTGTAATTTAATTTTATTGAGCTAAACATGTATTTCATTATGAATATTATTCAAAAATTTAATAACTTTTTCTTTGACGATTGTTACTTGATAATCGTACTTAAATTTTCAAAAACTTCTCGTAGTGTTATTAAAATAAAATGTAACTTTAAAATTGATTAGAAATATGTAACAGTAAAATATTTTGGTAATTGATCGCATAATATGAATTAAAGAACATAAAATGACATTCTCTAAAATGAAGTTCTATTAAAATGAAACAAAATTTCACTACAAAAACATTTATGGACTGGAGAAATTAAAATGATTCAATTATTTTTCGATTACAATTAAATAGCTATCATTTTGTGAACAAATAAAGTAAAAAATGTGGTAGAGCTGTAGACTTATGTTTTTAGCGATTTCATTATCAGAAAATATTTTGCTATTGTAACAGTTGATAAAATCAAGTGAAATTTTATTTCTTATCGTAAAATTAATTTGTTAACAGAATTTGTAAATTTTCTTGCAACAATTTTTGTTTTTGAGAGAATCTGTGAATAATTGCTCAAAGCGCATTCGTAACCATAGTAATTTCAGTCCCAAGCTGGTTATCGAACCTACAAATAGCGGACAAGATGCCAGACTGTTGATTATTCAGTTACTGACTGCGTACCGATAAAAAAAATTAGCCATTTTTTTCCCGTTCGAGCAATTGCAATTGTCGAGCCAAAGATTATGGCAATTGAAGAGGATGTTTATATATTCTATCTTCAATGCATTAACGGCATTTTACTCTTAGCTTAATCCTTATATCATGTAAAATACACTAATGAGACAAAACGTTGTGACCATCTCCATAGTTTGATATTGAGCCAAACATGAGATGTCGAGGAAGAGATGTGTGATATAGTAGAGAAATGATATATTATTCATTTATAAGATTACATATTTTTTGGTAAAAAGCTACTAATGTGACGATTTAGAGAAGGCAGATTGTGATGTCCCGAAAACTTGAGATGAGTCTCCGTAGCTTCACGGTTCGTAGGCAATTCGCGTATTTTTGTGAATAAACACGCCAAGTAAATGATTAACAATGAGACGGGGAGTAGATGCTACAGAGCAAGATGCCCAAATATCATTAAAGACACAAAGTGAAGCCTGATCAGTGGCACTAGTTAACGACTGAGAAGTATTAAGTAGACGAGTCAGTGGTGATGTCACTGTCTCCGATCTTATTTTACTAAGACAGATTTACAGATACGTTAATGTGCCTGTGAACATCAAATATTGCAGTGTCTGTTATTCATTCAACTACTTAACGTATGTAACAAATATAGTATCCGAATAGCCGATGAACTGTATAGTTACAGAGATACTCATTTCGAGCTTTTACATCATCCAAATCAGCTGTCAAAGTCGCTTAGATCCTCAACTTTACACACAAACACTTATTACTGGAATTGCATTCTTTCGAAATGAATTTTATATTGTTTACACAAGTTCATGTGTCTCCGATAACCTCTAGGTGAGCCAATTGTGAAACTGAAGATGATCATTAGGTTTCGGTTCTTCAATGTATTTTGTTTATACATAAACGGATATACATTCCCACTCCACAGCGAAACGAAATCCTAACATCCATTCATTTAAATAAGAAATCCATGGATCTTATTTACTTGAATCCAAATTGGGATTAAAAAAAAATATCTAATATTGTCTCTTATCTCGAATAATTCACGTCATAAAAAAGGCAAGAAAACATTCAATATTAAACATTGGAAAGAATTCTGCTTTAATAAAAAAAAAAACTTAGTTTTTATGCGTTACTTTTGAATTTTTTTAAAAAATTCGAATGTAAAATAATAATTTGAAATTTCTTGAAAAAATGTTCTGTGCTCAAAAGGAGCAACAGTTTTATTTAAATTTAAATAATGTTTTAAGTGTAATTTTTATGGAGGTGATATTAAAATAAAACACGACTGGAATTATAGAAATTTTATTCTATTACAAATAACAAAAATAAGAAAAATAAATAATTGTTTTATTAAAAACCAATAGATACCTAGGACAAATAATTATCCACTACTGAGACCACTTCTTGGATTTCTGGTTTATTTACTCTGGTTTCGTTAAAAAATTCTAATAACCAAATTAAACCTCTGTACTCCAACAGTTTGCCGTTTACACACTGAATACCAATTGAACTGATATTTACGTAAAGCTTTCCAATTACATAACCGATGATTAAAGAATACAATAAAAGAACATCGAAGTTTATCTTTTCCGGCAATAATAACAAACCTGCCACAAGAGCAATCGACAAAAATAGTAGATCCCAATAGTTAATTGAGGTAGCAAACACCACATTTAACACAAACCATAGTATATACAAACTTAGCAACAGGCATACATATCTAGCAATGTTCCTTCTGTACAGGTAGAGGAAATGCCAGGCTATCGTTCCAAGAAAGACCATGTCTATCATGAAAGCTGAGGCCTTGGAGACGACTCCTACAGCTGTAAGTAGCACCACACATGATTGAACTTCTACGTTCAAGGCCTTGTAGAGCAATGATTCCTCATCAATTAGTGGGATCGATAATTCTGGAAGTGGAAGAGTTGTTTTGGAAAACCTACAAAGTGTTTCGGCAAAGTTGGAAAGAGGAAAAGGAAGTAGATTGGGCTTCACTCCGTGGAACGCAATTTGGCATTTAAAATACACAATTGCAAGATATAATAATAATGTCCAATCCATTATGAAACATATGTTTAAAAATCCTTGTAGGGGTGGTTGATGTTCAGTGGCATTTTTCAGCTTTGACAAGAAAGACAACCTGAAAGAAAATTTTCAATGGAAATAAAATCAGAGGGATATTTGCAAAAGTGTATTTATTAAGAAATTCCTTTTTTTACTATATAATGTATATCTGCAACTCAATATGACCTTTATCTCCAATATTTGACCAATGCATTGATTTTTAACACTATAGAGAATTAAAGTACAAGATAAATTCCTATTAGAGTTTTGCCAATCTTTTGAATTATTTACAAGTTTGAGATCAGCAGATTAGAGAAACTGAAATCTGATATATTTCATAACTCATAAATTAAATACTTTAACACAAAATTTTATTAAAAGCCAGTAAAAACTTATGCTTAAAATATAGTTATGAACTCTTGGAATGTGATGTAATAACTAAATTAGTTTATATTGAGAAAGAAACATATCTATTAATTTGCCAAAATTGTTAAAAATCTGTATCAACTCCACAAAACTCATTTTTTAATTGTTCTAATATTAGTGAAGTGTGACACCAAATTTATGCTAATTTTTTAAGCAAAACAAATACACTTAATTTTAGTTTCATTACAAAATTTAAAAAATATTTATAATTTTACACCATGGAAATATATATCTTTTTACTCGCAATTTTTATATTATAAAAGAACTTTTAATAGTAAATGAATATAAATAATATCTTCTATGTTTTATAATCTTGTGAAAGAGTTACAGGTTTTAAGAATTCACAAATGTTAAGATTTTACTTAGTGCTTTTCGAATTGCTTTTAATAAGGTCAATAATTTCTACCTTTTAACAAAGCTAAAATATCTGGTTGATATTTCTGTGAGACCAGTATCAGGATGCCCAATTAGCAGTCATGAAAATTTTTCTAAAAGATAATATCTAATGTAGAAGACTTATTACCCGTGGTATGTAACTGTTGACAAGGCACTGCGTGAGCAGCTGACCACAATCTAATCAGTGAGTGTCAGATAGAACCTGATGCTCATAACATGCTTTAGTCAGTCATTAGTGAAAACAAAAGGGGCAAAACAGCGTTTGCGTTCTCTAAAAAGAGTAGTATGTAATTTTATTCTCCAGTTCATTTGAGCTAGCCAACACTGTTGCAGTTATTGCTCTCAGAAGCTTCCCGGATACTATATATATATAACTGATGAATCTTCGCGTATTAAAAGTAAGATTAACGTATAAAAAAGCAGCTTGATGAACATTTACAATCGACGGAACAGCAATTACTATGCATTGAAAGTTTTGAAAATAGTTCGCAAAAAAATTTGGTATGATATTTCAAGAAATCAGTTCAGTGAAGGCATACCAGCGATACTTAAAACATTAAGCGGTACAAATCGATTTTTTTACATTTTGTCTTAAGAGCAACATTATACCCAAACTCTGTCATCCAGAAAAATTTCTACAGCATGTTGTGGCACAGCATATATCCATTTTTGGATCTTGCACCGTAAAACCTAACCAAATTACAGCATGCTGTTCATACTTTCGAGCAATATACTATCAGTCCAGACAATTTTGTCAAAAGACCATCGCAAATGAAATCACCCAAATTATTTAATTCTGTGAAACTCTTTCAAGAAGCAAATGCATTATATTTTTCAATTTGTCCCTTCAGACATTTCCTAACCATCGACGCCATATGTGCTTATGCTAATGTATCTACTGACATGTTACGAAATGGACAATGGGAGATTCTCACGATTCTAGATGTGTACAAAGAGGAGATTAATATTGTGACAAAAGAGAAGGATGAGAATCAATTACAGATATGCCAAGTAACAAGTAGAAACTCTTCTGTGCATTGCGCGATATAACTCCTTTGGAATTTGTATCCTATCAAATGCATACTGTTAACTCTTTTCTTAGCATTTCTGTTCAAAAGATATCATTTAATAAAATTTTTTAGATATCATTTAACTTCCTAAATGATATTATACTCATATTTAGTTTACTTTTCCAAACAGGACCAATAACTTTTAAATATTATCGTTGTGTCTCATATCTTGTAGAATATAGCCAATCTCCTGTAATTCAGCACCTATTTTTTTGTTTGTCGTTCAACGGTCATTTTTTGCACACAAGGGCTAATTTGACCTGGATCTACGGTTTAAAGTGGATTCCTAACCACTAAAATCATCCATGCCTAAGGTGGGATTCGAACCCACGAACTATTCAACCGAAGGCAAAAGCGCAAACCATTCGGCTATCCAGCTCGGCTTTTCTCAAGTAGAGAAATGTGCATTTTATGTATGTGTTAATATTGAAATAAAATGTTATAGTTGCAGTAATAAGCATATACCAAGAAGGATGCTTTGAACACAAATGCTAGATAATGTGCTAAAATATTTACCAATTCATACAATATATTAGTTTTTACATTTTTGAACCACTACAAACCTTCATGAGCAAAGTATGTGTAATTTAATATATAGATAACAAAGTCAGCTATTATCCTTTTTACTTTTAAAATCTTTTTATACAAGGAGGCTAAGTCGAGAAGCACTTGCATCTTAAAGTGTATTCCGAATCGTAGAAGAGTAGGCTGAAAATATGGAAACCCAAGTAAGAGTCAAACCCTAGAACTGTTGATACTCGTGGTGATGACCGGCGATTCATTAGACAATTCAAGTAAATGAAGATTTATTCGTGGAACAATTCAATCCCCATAACTATATTTCTCATGTAAATATCGACCCCTTTTTTAAAGATTAGAAAATTATTGATAACTTTAGCAGTATTGAAGCTGGATACAAATTAAGGAATCAAGGTAATTTCAACAATGTAAAATTAGCTTGTTTCGGATACTATCTCAACTGGATAAGGTCCTCACTTATGGTTTTACTTATCTTGCAGGTTTACATAAACAATTTTTATTGATTTTGTTTAGTCACGATTATTTAATTAAAAATTCAGTTTTTATTTATAAATTGAAAGATGGAAACTAAGCACCAACTGAAGAGTTAAAACTACTTTTTCATCATCAACTGAAAATATTGATAAAAATTATCAACATTGGTTGAGAAAACATTATTTAGTATATCAATTTTCAATTATTTCTGAAAGAATGATTTTTATCTCGCTTCCTTTAAATAAAATATATTTGTATTTATTTCTTCACAGCGTTGTTTTCATTTTATTGGTTTTTGTCATAAAAATTAAGTTTCTGTAATGGGCTAAAATTACATGATTTATTCATATAAGCTATAGTAAATTGAAATGTAAAATGTAATTGAATAAAGAATAATTATATAATTCAAAGTATGAAATACATTTAGTACTTTCATGAATACCTCATTTAGTATGAATACGTTCATCTGAAAGTTTGAGATGTTAACAATTTCTATGAGAAATTGTGTGATTTCAACGCCTACTTTATTTGCTATTTTTCATTTAAGTGAGGCGGCATATGCATGTAAATCATTTTTGTAATATTCTATTATAGAACAGAAAATTCCATTCGCAAAAAAATATCATAAGTCAACAAAATATTTGTTACCAATACATTTAAAGAGAAAATTTCTTGTACTACTCAGTAATAAGCAACATTTTTTTCATTTAAGCAAAACAATCTAACAAAAAATTAAAATTTCTTATGAATGAGATGAGGTTGATAGATAGGAAAATTTCGTAATAGTACATTATGAAAAATAGCAAACATTCTAATATCGAGAATAAGCAAACATACTAATATCGATATTTGACAACGTTTTTCACAATTTATTATTATTTGTGAAAAACATTTATAAACATTAACTATAAATAATTTATTAGTAATTGAACTGAATCGATTTACTTATTTATTATAAGATTAAGTTATCTATATATAATGTTTTACATAAATCATAAATTGATGATTTTATTATTATAACTCTCAACGTTACTTTTAAATAACAAAAATTTGTAGTACAGCAAACTGTCAAAATGATGTAAAATGATATCTTCGCGTGAAAAAATTTTAAAAGAACAAAGTTGAAATTTTTATTAGTTTTACTTTTAATTCAGTTTTTGAATTTCATTCGCAATTCGGGACTGAAAGCTTGTAGTGCAGCCCTATTAAACTAAATCTTAGTTTGTCTTCACCATAGAACTTCACTCAAATAAAACAAATATCTTAAAAACAATCAGAAAGCTCATTGACGTTAAACACTAATTAAATATTTTTGAATAATCTTTGAGGCTAATCAATTAATTCACTTCATTGAATTTTCAATTTTTTTCAAAAATTTTGATTTATAAAGATTAAGTTAAGAATGTATTCCTCTTTATGAATTTCTTTGAGATTTTAAGACGCTTTTATTGTAATAAAGTAATCAAATTAATGAGCTTTTCTCTAAAGAAGCACTTAATTTTTATGTAAAAAAGTTTAAAATATTTGAATATTCTATAAAAAAAATCTGTTATTATGTATATAATCTGAAAAAAATACAAGTAACTACATCACTAGTAATCCACAAAAATAAGAAAATGTATTACAATAACATTGCAAACATACCATTGTTCGAAAATATACATTTTAGATGTGAAAAAATTCAATGAAAAGGAAAAGAACAGAACATACACTGGAGTTTAGTATTGAAAATGTGTCAAATATAACCTCCATCTAAAACAATTTGAGGAATTCTTCCTATTCACATACTTTGAAGGCGTGATTCCAACTCATAGACACTAAATAAATAACATTTCTCAATTTCAAACGCCGGTTATTTACCCATATAATATAGTGATCACTATTCTGTCAGAAGGATCTTGGTTCAATCCTAAGAGAAAGGCACGAATATTGATCGATATGACTCATCTAGTCAGAACTAAAACGTTTTATCGTTTTCAATTCTACTTTACAATTTCTGCCGATCAAAACCATTACCGATCGCTTCATAGTTTCTCCAATAATAGTTTGATAAATGAATCGGAACTCCCTTCTATCTTCATCAATAGCAGATAGACAACAAAAATGTACAAAATTTCAACTTACACAGTCTCTCCAAATTAAATTATATCAAAGGCCGTGGATAAAATCTGTTAGCCTCCAGACACAGAAATGTCTCCAGAAAGACATCGTTGCTTCTTATTTTTTCAAGATTTGAGTTTAAATCACCAAACATTTTTCACTGTCCAATTCTATCATTTCATATACAATTTACAAGTTCTGTAATTTACTGTTAAGGAATTTAGTCAGTTCGTACTGGCTAGCGTTATATTCTCCAATTTAGTGTCCATTTCCATTCATTGCAGCAAACCAATGGAAGATATACCATTTGAGACTTTAATATGGAAGGAGTATGTTGATCTTAATACCTTCAAATAGGTCATACATTGAGCTTTTCCATCCAAAGGACAATATCTTTCCGATCAATGAGTCCACTTGAGTACCTTAGAAGACAATCCAAATTCAAGTTTGGGGTAATTTTCGACTACAAGTCCTTTATCCTATATAGCTAACCTTTCATTCTATCGAACAAGGAGTTAATCGGTTGTTAACGATTAACCGAATCTTGGTGAGACTAAGATCAAGTAAAATACTATTTAATTAATGTTAATTATTAGAATTTATATAAACGCTATACTAAAAAGAAACTGTACTAATCAAGTTAATGTATCCATTAATTTTATTGCATTGTAAATAAGTAAATGGATTATTATATTTTCAAAGAACTATATTGCATAATAACTGTGCAAATTTTTTTGAAATGACATTTTATTCCAAGATAGATTTCCCAGCAAGATGTATTATAATGTCATTTACACAGTATGGAATAAAAATAAAAGATTGACTTATTTTGGAAAATGTTCTGTGAAGGAATTTTTTTTGTTAAAGTTGCTTAAGTGAATTAAATAGCAAATGACTCCAAGAAAGAAAAAAAAACGGTAATCAAAAACAGATATCATAGTAAATATATATGCAAGTAAAGCAAATCCTAATGTTAAACATCAGAAAATATATTTGGCATTGATATTTAAGAGGAACATCAATATAAAGCTTGAAAGAATCAATTAGGAAGATAGATGTACAAATGTACAAAGCTCTATATGGTTGGTAAGAAAAGTACTATAGCTTAGTGGTCAAAAGTTCTGTTCTCATGGCCAAAAGGTACTGGGTTTGATACCTAAACCATTGGAATATCCTCAAATGAAAAATATTTATGCTTGTTAAAAGTTTTGTTGAGTCTAATATCACCCCGTTGGAGTGTAGAGAAGGATACCAACTCAGGTTTCAACCCCGTTACTTAAATAAGGCTATATTTAATTAGAAATAGGAAGGCAGAAATGTACTGCAATAAAAAAAATTTTTTTTATAAACAGAGCTTTTTTATTCTTTTTTTGTTTTAATCCTATGGAAGACTAATTCTTTCATAGCTCAGTCGGGAACCTATGATAAATTTGGAGTACTGTCATAAAGAGGATTTGGATACTATTTGGGGTTTTTATTTTCATTCGTGTCTTTAAGATAATCTGTTTTTCTAAAAATGTAAGCTTGTGCTTAAGCTTTCTTTAGGAACATTTGTTTTCCATGGGTCATTTATAAATCATAGACATTTTATTTTTGGCAAATGCCGATGACAATTATTTTTATTTTCTTTTAAATGAGCTAAAATATTATTATAAGTTTGACATATAGTTCTTAACATTAAAAAATTGACAGGAAAAGTTTATAACTACGCAAAATATATTTTTAGCTAACAAGATCTAAATAAAGCAACTGGAAATTATCGCATTCACTTAAATAAACAAAAAATGTTGAAAGGTTTTTTTTTTTCCCTCCTCCTCTGCAAAACAATAATGGATAAAATATTCCTTTCCAGTATTCTTACAATTTTCCTTTCTTTTATTTTAAATGAGTGATTTGTTTGTCTGTTGCCTTTATATGGAAGTTATTTTCAAACTCAAGAAATGATTTAGTCAGGATCCAGGAGATTCTAAGACAGAGGACTCTTAACCAATTTAAACACCTACGCTTGAAATAGGAGATTAACATACGAGTTATTGAACTACATACCAAAAAGTTAAACAATTAATTTTTTTCGTGTAATTTTTATGATGTATTATGAATGTAATAGGAAAGCTATGGCATTAATATATATATATATATATATATATATATATATATATATATATATATATATATATATATATATATTAAAAGAAAAATGCTGTCTCTTATAGGTGAAATAAAACAACTACTCGTTTGAGAAATCTATTATAAAGTTTTTTTTATGGAAGAAAATTCATTCCTTTAAAGTTAAGCTGACGTTTTTTAGTCTTAAAGTACTGGACTAAGTTGACAAAAGTTTTTTTCAAATGCCAAAATAAATCGAGACAAAGAGAGTTATTGTTTGGGGATATACGTCAAACAAAGCCTAAAATCGGCATAAAATGGACAGAATTTTGGATACATTTGTTTCCAAAATTGAAGGGAATAAACGCTGGAAAACTAGGAGTTAAGAGTTAACTCTGTTTTTTTTCAACATGGTAATGGCCATAAGCTTCAATTCTGATTGTTAAAGAATGAATGCATCTAAGGGACTGCATGCACCTCTGCAATCGCTCTTTTTTATTTCTATCGAATACTAGCGGGAAAAAAAGTGTAAATTTTCTTAAAAATACTGGCCAAAGGATTGGACTCCAATTTATAACAATGGAATATATAGACAAACACGAAAGAAGGATGAAAAGTTAAGTTTCTAGTCTTCAATTCATATGTTTTTCGGTTCAAAGTATTAGAGGTTAACAAAACCTTAACTAAACATAAAAAAATATTCTATGAAAGTGTCATATTTCTAGTAATCATGAAAATATATGAAAAACTTTGGATAACTTTCCGTAAGTTTACTTATAATCAACTTTTCTAGATTGTTTGGTCATCGCGTTTAGCGATCACTTTAAGGCCCCGAAAGCTGAATGGAAAGTGACATATAATTTAAAATAAATTCAAATTCAAAGACACTACAGGCATCTATACCTCAAGCGGGATTATAAACTATAAATTACTGAACGGAAGTATTAAAGATTCGGGTGTTATCTCAGCTTTTAACTTTTGTGAAATATATAGCTGTTCAAGTTTGATTATGATACAAATTATTGCCTAAACATGCTTCCCTATTAACTAGCTCGGAGATGGACTCTATCAGTTAGATAGAAGAAGTTGGGTGATTTTGAAGCAAACAGAAGGCATCCAATACTTAGCCTGCCATCCTTAGAGGTATCATTTCACTAGGAGGACATTGCGACCACGCCAGTTTTAACGTGCACCAGGTACATTTATTGAAAACAACGGATCTTTGGTTAAACCAGGATTCTAACTCATTTCCTGCCGATAATAAGTACGACTCCTTAGCCATGGCGGCCTCAATTATGAATCATGTACAAAATAAAAAGTTGTACGCATGAAATTTAAGGCTTAACATTTGAAAACTAAAGTGATTTTTAAGCGTATTTTGCTGTAAAATTGTTATACATGTTTAAAAACGAGAGTTAAAGTTATAAAGAATCATTTTTATTACATTAATTTCTTTATAAGATTTAGAGTTGTGTAAGAAAACTTAAATAAATGCAAATACGAAGTATGTAACTAGATGTTGTGTGTATCTACATATAACTAATTTATTGATAAATTTCAACACTATATAACTTTATTTGTTGCTGTAATTAATCAGAGCCATCTTTTATAATTACAAAATAATCTATCTACTTCAATGTTTTTTAAAAATACAATATTTATAATTATTTTAATGATATAAAGCTCAATTTGTTAATTATTTAATAATAGTGCAATGTTATAAGTTTACTAAAATAATACAGATGCCAGTTCAGCAAAAGACTCCTTTGTGGTGGTTTTGCAAGTTACTAAATTGATCTCCTGAAACTAAATACATGAAAATGCTTATAACTATTTAATAGGAAATTTTTGCTACGTGCAGTAAAACCTCTTTTATCAAGATTTAGATTAACTCTGTACGCCTTTGGACATTTCATTAATATAGCTAACTTAGAATTAAGCCAGATAAATGCGTGTACAGACTCTTTAATTACAACAGTCCTATGGTGATTGTAAATTATTGCTGCATTTTCTTCTGCATTGCTTTCAATTTTGTTAGTTTAGTTTCTAATCTAATAACAGATTTTTGCAAAACAGGGAGTTGAAAACTGAAAAATTTGTTGGAATTATTTAATAAATCTAAAAGCAAACTTAAGAAATGTTTTTTTCCTGTCACCTTATCATTTTTTTGTATTGCATTTACATAAAACCTAATTTGTTATCCTAATTGTACTTTTGATACTTATATTTTTTGAATTGTGTATTTTTTGAAGTGATATTACAGAATGAAAAGTATGTGTCAAAATTATAAATGTTCATATCTTAAGAAAAAGAAGTGGGAGTTATAATTTTTTTTTAAATGGAATATAGCTTTCAAAGCAATGCGGAAGAACTATAAGATGTCAAAAAAAAATTCATAATAGATATTTAAAACAAAGGAAGAATCGTGATTATAGGCATGTGACATGGAGGAATATCTTCGAAAAAGAGAAGATATTTTAGCCTTCTGTTAATGACGTCAGATGTCTTGGAATCAATAATTTCGTTGAAGTCTTTCATAAAATTATATGTTCAAATAGCTATGTACTTTTGATATTGATTGCCTAAAATCTCATAGTTGTTGTTTTATTTTTTTACTCTAAGCTTTGCTCTTCGGGAAAAAATTCTGCAACGAAAGAAACTGGGAAAATTCCCAAACAACACTTAACTCATTAAAAAAGTATGCAAAAGCCAGGAAGTTAACTATCCTCTTTCATTGTTCAGCAATACATAGGATTAAACTTGGTAAATTTCCCTCTAAATAGCACGATCAAATCACTAGCTCACAATATAAATTCCCAAGTGACGAGAACAAAGATACAGAGTAGAGGATATCTTAAGAGCTCAGATATATTATGACATGTTTGAATATCTATTAAATGCTGCTAATTGAGAGGATATATTAATAAAGTGTCATATTCCAATGAAGAAAAGCCAAGTTCATAAGAACTCAACTCGATAATTTTCCATTCAGAAAATAGAACCACAAATCCATCTTCAATTGCTGAGCAGTGGCTGGGATCAAAACTGGATTCTTCCACACCAAAGAAGGTGGTTTTATTAAAATGAGTTTTTTTTTATTAAAAATTTTAAATCATAAATTATTTTTCCGTGTGCTAGTCTTCAAAAAACACATTCACACCTGCGCCGTGGGCCTGTAAAGACCTTTACTTTCTCGTACTTAACCCAAGATTGAGCTTTACCGATTAAATGGAAGCTGCTGAATGGAAATCTTTGTAATTTAGAAACAGGAAGAAAACATAAGACACCTCAATACTTGATATTCTGCTCCCAGATGAATCATTTTACATGAAGAACATTGAGACGTATCTAAGTGATTTTAATGAACATGATAAATCTTCAGTTAAGTCGGTTGTCCGACAATGAGAACAACTGCCAAACCAACCAAGCCACCATCCTCTCTAAAAAAGTTAGTGATCGTTTTTTAGAGGGGATCAAAAAGAATAACCGTTGTTGATGTATCACCGGCAAAGTAAAAAGCTATCGAAAGTAGGGGCGACAATACTTAGCAGTTGATCATAACAGTTCCAGATTACTGAGGGCAGATGACTTTAGAAAGATGTTAAATATAATACACGGATTAAGTGTTCTTAATGCTGCTTACAAATGAGAATAACCTTATGTATTACTGTCAGTTGTAGGTTCATGTTATTGTTTACATATGGGAGTCACCAATAAAAATTTTACAAAGACAGGACACCTCATCAATGAAAAACATGTATTTTTTATTGGTGAGTCTATTAAAAGCGACAAATAATTATCGGCTTCAGTTGATATGGAGAGGAGTAAGGAAGGGTAAGTTTTCATTCTTTTAATATCATTAAAGGAGAAGAAGAATGTTGTCGCGTTCTAGCATGCTCTTATGAGAAATAATAATAAGTTGATTGACAAAACATCTCATTTTCAGTAGACGTTCACATACTGAATATCGTTATTGTGTTTTCCCCCATGCCCATCTTTAATATGATTTTATTGACCCTGACTTTGTTTCTGCGATAACAATGCATGGCCATACAGCATTCGTGCCGTTGAGGAATTCCTGGATTGTGAAAATACCCACAGAACTGACTGAATAATTTGCTCACTGATATAAATTCAATTGTATGGCTTTTCTAAAGAAGATATCTGGCGAGACGATCATACTCTTCAGTAATAACAGACAGTGTTATCTGCCTGAACACGAGGCAGTGCTTTGGTAAATTTGAGTGGAAAAAAACAACTTACAATTGCGTGAAACTATTTGAAAATAAATAAAATTTCAGAAAAAAATCACAGTATCATAGTTTTCAGGGATTTCAAAAAATTGTATCATATAGAAAATGATTTCAATTTATGATTCAGAATTTCCATGAATTATAGCATATGATTATGATTTAAGACCATGTAATTGACATCCTAACTATATAAGGCGTTTTAGTAGTCCTATTCCCTACCAGAAGGATTTTGCATAAATTTTGGGCCACATAAACATATCGCAAAAGGGGAAAATCAAGAAAAATCCCAAACACCCACTTCAACAAATGTGCACACAGAAAACAGAAGTGCAAAATCCATCTTCCGTTATTCAAGAGTGACTGAGATCAAGCACAGGATCTTGAACTCAGAATAACACTGTTTTACCATCAAGTCACAGTGAGCCTGCATAATTATAACTAATTACTGTTGAAAGCTGTGTTAGCCCAGTGGTTAGGGCATCGGCCTTCCATCCGGAGAGACTGTGTTTGATACCCAATGGCGACAAAGACCCGTTGTGTACATACGATATATGTGCTCGTTAAATCTGTGGAATCGAAAGTCCTGTGGTTGGTCATTGAGTTTAACTACTCATGAGTGTAATGGTCTGGAGAAAATTTCCTCCCCCTCCAGATCAAAGTCAAAATTGAGACAAAGGATCCTCTGGAGGTGTCATCTATCGGAGGAGACTTATATCAAAGAGGTATTTTCAATTTTGTGGAAGTCTAATTAAAACAAAAGACACACCCTAATGACTTAATTTTTCATCATCTAGACAGCTTAACAAGTGTCATAAATAACAACAATTACTTTTGAAAATTATAAGAATAATTTAACACCACGTCTAACATTTCAGCTGCAGTCACACAAGCATTTGAACAACCACTGCATACTGGTTTTACTTTTTATAGTAAGTCAATTTCAAGCGTCTCAAGAAAGGAAACTTGGAAAATATCCAAACCAATTGAAAGAAAGCAGAAGCACTATTATCGTCTCTTGTACATCAAGAGTAATTAGAACCGAAGATTCAATCCAAGAAATAGGTTATGATGAGCCTTTTTGAATAACATTCATAGACAACATTCATTTAACATATAACATTCATTTACAACGATTATATTTATAGTTCTTGCAATTCTGTCGATATAATCATTTCCTTGTAGTCTCAAAGAACTTCGTTTAAAACCACAGCTAATACCCTTTTTAGCTTAAATAGATTTATGTAATGTATAAATAGTAATCAAAAATTGTTTTTCTATGCTGGAATTACTGGCAGAGAGCTGAAAAATTCATAGCTGGATTGAGAGACTGTTTTCTTACACCTCTTTTCAACTTAAATGCATTTTTACACAATGATAGTGGCATATACTAGACTATTATGTGACATTTATGCACCATAGACAGTGCAAATGAAAGTTTAGATCAACTAAATATTTGAGATGTCTGTTTTTTGTGATAGATAGCATTTTAAATTTACGATAGAAAGAAAATTTGAAAATAATATTAATAATGGGAAGTCCCCAATCAATTCGTTCCAACAGTTTTTTAGTGACATTCTTACTGAGATAAGCTCTGGTCTGTTTGAAAATATATCCTTAGGATTGTATATCCTTAGGATTGTAAGCGAGAAAAAAATCGTTGGCCATAGAATGTTCTAGTTGCAACTTCGAAGCTTATTTATAGCTTCGAATAGATGCAAATCGTGATCAAAGTAAAAAACAAAAAATTGTATATTCTGCACGAAATTTCAATAAAATGAAAGAGAATATTATTTTATATGAAAGATACGTTTAAAATGGTGGTAAAGGGTCTAAAGCAAAGCAAAACTGACGTCAGAGCTCTTTCCGGGTGTTTTACTAGACTCAATTTTGGTCTTCTAGGCACTGCTACCCGACCTTTTTAGAAATTCTTGTTCGTGTTTGGGGCCACAACGATCGTTGTTCTAGTCTTATTTTTAATAGGTTGCATGGTAACACTTTAGTTACTTTATCTTTTATTTCAAGAGCTAATTTGTTTGATTTTCTTTAATCAGAAGTACGACGAATATATATTTTCGCCATTTTTCAACAAGATATGGTGACACAAGTTAAGTTAACAGTCACTAAATCCAATCTTTTAATGGCACAAAATGCTATCGAGCAGAGGTGCCCAGTACCGTGCTAGTCCATTAAGAAGAAATCCAATCTTAATCGAACATTTAAGGTACTAATTGAATCATTAAATTAACCATCCTACATATTTGGCTGATCTTATTCTATCTTGGTCCGAAATATCTTAGGATGTTAACTAACCTTATTTGTGCTCATTGCAGTATGAACTGGCTTCTACAATTTAGTAAAGGATGTGTAATAATATTCTACAATCATAATTTCATTTTGGAATTTGTCAATAATAACTTGTTTCTTCAACTTGAAATTTTAATCGATTACTTATAGCTACAATACTAACCTAGATATTAATCTTCATACAATTCTTATAGTTTTCAAACAAAACTGAAAAGAGTTATTGCTGGTAGAATGTTCATGACGACTTGAGATCCTCAACGACCAGTGCATGATTATTAGATTTTTTTTCAATTAAACTCTTAAGGGAGTGAGAGGGATAGTAGCTTGGAGGAACCATATGTTTTAAATGCCTAGTTGAGGCTAGAAATGCATTTTCTATAAGATTTCAATAGTCGCTGTTTTCTACTATTACAACACATAGCGTCGTTGTTGTTGTTACTGTTACCCCAGCATACTTCCCTATACCTAGTCCTGAGATGGACACATAGAGTCGTGGCAGCCTAGTAGTTTGGGCATTAGTCTTTCATTCCAAAGGGTGTGGGTTTGATTCCCAATGCCGCCAAAGACCCAATGAGTACATGCGATATACGTACTTGTTAAATCTGTGGAATCGAAAGTCCTGTGGTCGGTCATTGAGTGGTTGCCATGGGTGTAATGGTATGTAGAAAATTTCTTCTCCCTTCAGATCAATGTCAAAATTGAGGCAGTGGATCCTCTGGTGATGCCATCTATCGAAGGAATTAAATAGCAAAGACGTACTTTCTCCATCGTGGTGCTCTGATTAAAACGAAAGACGCTCCCTTTTGACTTAAATTCTCAAGCCAAGGCATATAGCGAGCTTGGCTTGTCCAAGTGTCATAAGTCACAACAATTAATCAGCATAGTAAAAATTTCTTAACTAGTTTGTTATGTTTTAACCTTCACCAATGCATTATTATCTTGATCAGAAATTTCAACCCATTCAAAAAGAAACAATTTTTTGCTTATACACTTTCATTTTTGAGTAATGATAGTTAAAGAAATAAAAAATTTCACATTTCTTAATGAATTCACGAACCAAACTAAGTCTTTGGAATGAAAGATCATCGAATCTAAGAACTCAAATTTAAAAATGATCGCAAACGGTCCCACAAATAAATGTGCGAATAGATTAAATAGAATATACATATTGGAGATGAATTTCCAGTAGCTTCTTTACCGTAAAAAACAAACATTACAAAAAGTGACCTTAACTTTATTCAGACGCATTTTTGCTCTAATGAAAGTTTCAATTGTTTTAATTTTTTAAAAGAAAATCTGCTATTTAAATTAATTTCTTCTATTTCAGACAAAATTAATGTAATTTACTTCATAATGCTCATCAGGATTCTATTCACATGGGGAAGTTCATTGAGTAACTCTCTTAAACTATCATTTTAGATGACATCATTTAAATTTAAGAAGCATTTTCCTTGCATTCATTTTCATGCTCTTTACCAGCAGTTATCAACTTGCTATCTGCCAATCATTAGTAAGCGATCGAGAATAAATTTGTTGCAACTGCAAACTTAGCTGAAACTAAGAACTAAGCTAGATTTGAGATCTTCCATTTTGGTGTCAGCATTCTGTTGTCTTTGTATTTTAGAACTATGGGCAAAGAAGATACCTGTTACTCCCAAAGTATCAGTTCACTTGGAGGACATTGTACCTGTGATTTATTTAACGTGCCCTAACCACCTTTAGTGAACAAAAAGAATATTAGGTTCAGTCAGGATTCGAACTCACTACTTTCCAACAATTGGAAAGACGTTACTATCAAGTCATTACTGTCTCAATATTAAATTGTGGGCGATATATTTTAATACCGAAATTATGTATTATCTTATGGATATTAGTATGAGACATAATAGCTTAATATATTTCGGAACGCGCGAATTTTTTGTTCTGCAAAGATTTTTAATGGATTAATATTTTCGATAGCATTAAATTGTATAAAATAAACATTATAATATACTAAATTAAAATTATTGTTTTCAGAAGATTTATATATATAATTATATTTATTTGCCCAACTTGTCTAATGGTCAGCTTGCCTGATTGTGGATAGGGAGGTCCTGGGTTTGAATCCCAGTTCGGGCATGGATGTACTTCCTCTCTCTATCTATCCAGTCTTAGTCCTTTCCTTGCATGAATGGAGTGTGAATGGTTGCCTACCCTATTAACGGGTACCTAGGGCATGTGTGAACTGGGGAAGTTTGACTCCATACCCAAATATGGTTCAGTCGGAGAAGTGGAGCAGCGCACCCCATAATGCCAGCCTAGCTGCCTCACGACAACAACAATTATTTATATTGCATCTACCCATAATATTACAAATCACGAAGTTAGCGCTCTGAGTGAATGTAACTCTTACTTTCATTTGTCTATACTTTCTTCTAGTTGTTGCTCTCAATACTGTTATGAGAGAATAAAAAGTAAAACAAAACCTGTTTGGGTCCTCAATGAATTAATTCAAACTTACGACCCAGAGAGCTCGTGTTCCAACAATTCATAAAGACGTAAAAAGGAGAGGTAGAGGGAAAAATTTGTCTAGTTCTAAATATTTACTTGTAGTAGTCTGGTGGTTAGAGCATCGGTCTTCCGTTCGAAAGGATTCCCAATACCACCAAAAATCCACCGAATACATGAAGTATACGTGCTCATTAAATCTGTGGAATCGAAAGTCTTGTGGTCGGTCGTTGGGCACAGTTATCATGGCATGGAGAAAATTTGCTACCCCTCTAGATCTAAGTCAAAATTAAGGGAGTGAATCATCTGATGATGTCATCTATCGGAGGAGTCTTAAAGCAAAAACTCCTTTTCATAGTGCTCGGGTTAAGCGAAAGACACACCTTCCGCCATAATTTCGCATAGCCAACTGCGTAGCCGAGCTAGGCATGTCCAAATGACATAAGTAACAAAAACAACTTGTGGCAATTTAGGAATAATAGTATTAAATAATAATAAGAAGAACTAGTTTAAAAATAGTCTAGAAATGATAAGTTATGAACTGCATATGAAGAAACGTTTTGCTTTAAATGTTAGGGTATACATCGCTTATGAGACAAGTGAAATGCTTGACAGACATCATGGTCCTGTTTCCGATAACTAATTTCACTGAAGATCATGGTGCTTAGCACCATGATCTTCAGTGAAATTAGCTATTTATATTGCATCTACCCATAATATTACAAATCACGACCTTAGCGCTCTGAGTGAATGTAACTCTTACTTTCCTTTGTCTATACTTTCTTCTAGTTGTTGTTGTCAATACTGTTATGAGAGAATAAAAAGTAAAACAAAACCACTTTGGGTCCTCAATGAATTAATTCAAACTTACGACCCAGAGAGCTCGTGTTCCAACAATTCATAAAGACGTAAAAAGGAGAGGTAGATGGTGCTTCAGCACCATGATCTTCAGTGAAATTAGCTATCGGAAACACGACCTACGACCACGATCCTACAGTACGTCAAAATTGCTTAAAATCTTGTATTAATCTACTTGTGCAGAATGGAAAATCGGAGAAGAGAGTTCAGATCAAGAAGGTGTGTTTAGCGGCTTCAGCCTGCAGAAATAGATGTTAAAAATGCAGTCGTAATATGAAACAGCACAAAAGTTTTACTTCCTCCGGTAATGTGCCGTGGCATGAATATGAGAGGGCTTTCTCAAATGTCAAACTTCTCACCTATCGTGGCTCGATATCATTACTATTCGGTAGGCTATTTATGATAAGCCATTGGCAAATGTGCATAAAGATAGCTAGTCATTAAATGGCTTGAAATTTACTGGAGTAACCTAATCAATAACTTAAGCATACATATTATTGCATTTAATATAAAACCATTTTTTATTTATTGTTAAACATTAGATAAAAAAAATGTTATCCGATATGACCCTTCAAAGATAATACATGATATCTACGACTAAATGCTCTTATCCAAAATATCTGTAATACAGAATAAAATACAATCAAACTTAACTTAGTAGAATAATATGCAAATAAAAATGACTTTCTTTAACAAACATTTACCATTTCAACATAATACAATAATTATTTTTTGGCTAATAATATTCAGCATAATTGCTTCAAATTTGCATAATTCGATTCAGTCACTTAGTACAATAACATTCATGTTATGAGTAATTTTCTGTGATTTATCGTATATTTTTATAAAAATTTACAAAAATTATTATAAAAATAAGTTATTTTTAGTGGAAAATATAATTATTAAAATGCTGATTTTAAATTTATAATTTTTTTAAATAAAATGTAAACAACAGTATATTTATTTTGTTTGAAAAAAAAGGGAAAGAAATTCTTGTCACATTGAGATCATAAAAATCTTAAGCACATAATAAATAACAAATTCCATGCTTTATTCAAAAATTCTTGCATACCATATATTCAACATTTGTATAGAAATGTATCAATAAAATGGCCGAATTTATAAATCAAAATCACAATAAATGTAGTTCAGAAATAATGCCTTTATATTAATACAAGGTGTACACATTGACATATTTTGATCATTCTTATCACAAGATTTTCTTTTTATACATGTCTTTCTTGAGAATCCTTCCAAGAAGTTGAGAAATTTTTCAGATATGACGCCATTTTCTTTCTAATGATATTTTTTATTCGTGAATTTAATGTCAATTCAGAGTGTTCGAATGCATGAATTTCAGTAAATCTTTAAAACCAAAGTCATATAAAAATATTCTAATTCAATCTTTTTTGATCAAGAATGTTTAGTAACAACAGATAAAACCTCCGTCAATTGTTCAAATTTTCAAAATAGTGATATATGAAAATTTATCAGTGTAATTAGTATTCGTATAAATAAAGATATTTTCATTTTCCTTAAAAACTTTTCGTAGATGTGGTACGTTCAGCTATACAGAACTTAGAAAAGGGCTCCAAAAACCATGTTTTAAGGAATATAGATCCAAATCTTATAGTCCTACTTTTAAGAATATAGATATAAAACTTGCAGATTAAATTTCAGAGAGCACAAATCTAGGTTATAGAATTGTATGACCCAGTTTAAATTCGCTTATGAGCCAAAGGATTTAATAAATTTATCAGCCCATGGTGATTTTCTTAAAGTTTTTAGATCTTGACTAATCTCATTCTTACCAATCGTATATTAGAAAATCTTTATCTTGTAGATGAGATCTTGGAAAATCAAGATCTCTCAGATCAGATCTTGGAGAATATGAATTTAGATCTCTGAGATCACAGATCTTAGAAGATCAAGACCTTCCAGATCATAAATTAGAGAATATGTATCTTGATCTTTTAGATCATAGATGTTAAAAAATTTAGATCATACAAATTATAAATTGAAGAATACAGATCTTTTAGATCACAGATTTTAGAGAATCTAGACTTTACAAATCATAAATTGGAGAATACAAATGTAGTATTTACAAATCAGAATGTCGATCTAAATCTTGCAGGTGCGACTATAAATGTAAAACAGAATCATGAAAGGAAAGCATGCAGATTTCCAATGAGTGGGAGCACCATAAGCGATGATGACATTGAACAAGATAACATTCATCACAGTCTTCAGAGCGTTGATGTCCATGAATCCGTCCATTTGGGAAGCTTTGAAAAGTTGGAACATGAAGCAATCAGCGAGTATGCATCCGGCAAAGACTTTGAGCCGCTTGATGTCACCCCGGTACGATCGCACCACCTGCTCACAAAGACACATAACGAAAAGGAGATCCAGAAAAAGGTGCAGTGGGACCACGCAAGCACACGTGATACCCATGATGGACACGGTCTCCACGGGATAGTTCACTTCGAATGTACGAATCACAAGGTAACCATTCAGCAAGAGGACAAAAGCGTCACGTGACAGACGCCACATTCTGGCAAATGAGGCATAACCAGCTACTAGTGCAAAGTAGACTCCATAGAGAAATCTCTGATCGACGGACATGTGGAGGCTCAGCCTGTCTAGGACATACCAGGTCTTCAGAAAACATGGCACTATTATCTCGATGATGGTGATGTTTGGGTAACTGAAGAATGGTTGGTAACCAACTGGTGAAAGGCTCTTTTTGTTTAACTCTTGCACGAAGGTGGTGTTCTTGGCGAGAGACCTGTAAAGATGCATCAATCGTTATGCAAAATCAGGTGCAAAATAATTCAAAGTAAGGGGTAAGGAACAAACTAAGGAATATAATTTTGATTCAAATATTTTATCTTCTAATGTACAAATAAATATATTCAAAATAAACAAGTTTTCATCACTTGTATCTATAACATAGGCTAGTTCCAGTGCCTAAGTCTAGTAAAAATAAATAAATAATTTTGTAATAAAATTCTGAAACAAAATAAGGATGAAGCATAGGTTATAAAATTCAATAATTTCTTGACAAGAGAACTATTTCTTATTATTTTTATTTCATATAATATAGAAAACTGAATATAACAACCATAGAAAACTGAATAAGCTGAAAACTGAAAACAGCTATAGAAAACTGAATAAAGTATATATATATATATAAATATTTATATATATATATATATATATATATATATATATATATATATATATATATATATATATATATATATATATATATATATATATAAAACAATAAATCTAAACATACTTATTCATCATCGATTGTTGTAAATTAAGATAAAAATATTGTCATTAATACTAAGATTAATTTTACAGCAGAAAAATATAAGTAATTATCACAACGCAGTGCCAAAATAAAATAAATCATTTACGAATAATGATTTTTTTATATTTTATTTTACAAGAGAAATCAAATGAATAACTTTCATTGTATTAAAAATTTCTTATTTATTTCTCTTGACTTATTCTCATCATCTATGTTTTAACTTTTTACCCAATGTCAAATGATTTTCACGCATTTAAGGACGGCATAAAATGTTATAATCAAACCTTCTTGTTTAAATGAATAAATTATCGCAAATATTTAACTTTGAAG
This sequence comes from Latrodectus elegans, assembly GCA_030067965.1. Lineage (NCBI taxonomy): Eukaryota > Metazoa > Arthropoda > Arachnida > Araneae > Theridiidae > Latrodectus > Latrodectus elegans. Next base: position 16,628,780 of record CM057810.1, on the reverse strand, counting down.
TTACGAATTAAATAGGAGCCACCTTTCGTTGTCATTTGAATAGGAAATAACTTTATTTTAATTTATTTGGAAATCAACACATGAATAATTTAACTTGTTTTTTTTCTTTTTTTTAATCCACTACGTCAGTCACTTTTTATTTTAATTTTTTACTGCCTTTTCGAAATTTTTAAATAATTCTTAAAAAAAAAAAACTTGGAAATATTTTTATAATTTACATTATATATATATTTGCTTAGAAATTATCTTCAAAAATGCAAGAAATTAGGCTTTCAAAATTTATTGCATCTGTTTTGATTTCTTACTAAAAATATAAATTGTTTTTAATTTTTTATTTAAAATATGGATCATTATTTAATCCATGACCTGTTCATATTTGATTAAATAAATCTAAATACAATTATTGATCAAAAAAAGTTCTAATTCCCTGTGACTAGAGTAAGAAGAATAATGGGGCATCTCCATGTTTTTATAGTAAAATTATTTTCTCTGAGGATATTTTATACTTGCATTTTAAATAATTTTGCAAAAACATATGATAACGATATAGAAACTTGTTCTTTTAACTATTATTCCCAGAAAATTTTATATGTAGTACCAAATTTTCTGACATAAGCCATATATTTCGTAATAAATACACTATAATTATTTTAATATGTTGTTTGAACATAATAATAAGATTTTACAATACCGAAAATCGTTTATTCTAAAATTATTTAGAGTGTGTATTTGTGATATTTGTATTATTAGATTTATTTTTGTGATCTGTTTAGTCTTCCAATAAAGAAATAATATAAACTATATTTATTCCAGAAAGTTCATTTATGGGGTATCTAAAATTTTCTAGTAAAAGTCATTTTGTAAAAAAACAAACAATAGTATTTTAATCTCTTGTTTGAATAAATAAAATAGAAGAAATCACTGTTTAAATAATTTTAAATAGATAATGAAACTGTTCTCATAATTATTATTTAAAGGTTTTCTATTCAGTAACAGACTTTCTAACACAAGCTATTTTCTCATGAGTAAGAAATTAATAAGTCAATATTTTATTTTCCGTTAATAAGAGACCAATCGTTGCCAAAATTAAATATTGGCTTTATTTCGTTAACTAGGTACCAGTCGTCGCCAAACACAAATCAATAAATCTGAGGTGCAGAACAATATGCTCATTTTCATTTATTTATTTATTTTTTTTTTAGCAAAATATGTTAATTACATTCCAGAATTTACTTTAGCCTGTGGAATAAAAGACTTTACCTTGTTGACGAACGTAATTGCTTTCTAAAACATTTTTATTGCAATATTGTGTATTTCTATTAAATAAGTAGCATATATGAAATATGATAAATAAAATTCATTATATTTGACTCATGAGTTTTTAAAATCATTTTGCAACATTTTTGCTGAGTTTTAAAATATTAAGTTAGAGCAAAATTAAATGTTTAACATCTCCCTTCTTATAAAGTTTGATAAAATGAACATAATGACTTGTGTCCTTAAATTATAAAAAAAAAAAATCCTCCCCCTCCCCCCCCCCCAAAAAAAAACAATGAAGAAAATAAAAGTTTCTTACTCAATGTATTTTATTGCAACAATTTCTAAATTAATTAAAATAAAAATGATAATAAAGAAATTTCAATAAAAAATTGTTCCCTAAACTGCAAATAAAAATAAAATTATTTCCATTACGTAATCGTTATTAAATAAAGGAAATTCTTTTAAGCGTACTAGTTTTGGGTAAATAATGCTGAAATTACAAATGTTTGTATTTAGAACTTCACTAAATGGAAAAAGCTAACTTTTTAATTCGGTAACAGTTTTTATTTAATTAGGTTTAGTGTTTGTAAATTACTCATACTAGATTTAAAATCATAACATAAAGTTAAAGCCCAAATTTTTAAGTTACTCTTTATTTATAAATTGAAGATATCATTGAAAATAAGCAATATATATATATATATATATATATATATATATATATATATATATATATATATATATATATATATATATATATATATATATATATATATATATATATCGAATATTATTGGATCATCATCGATCATCAATATTAATATCATCCCATGTTTCATTGTGATTTAAAAGAGAAGAGATTATTATTTACTAGAATTATTATATGCTAGAAGTTATTATTCACTAATAGAATTAACTACTTGTAAAAATTAATTTTATGAACAGTTTTATTTATTAGAAAAATATTTTTGGAGGAAATTAATTACACCATAAATTTATTCAAAATATCAAATTCTGATTCATTTTGCAGAGAGAAATGTTCTCTGTCGTAATCTAAAATAAATTTTAAAGTGCCATTTAGAATGAAAAAAGCTTAATGACGTCTCAAAAAACATAGTTCAATTTAAACAACCATTATTCCATTTCAATGGAATTTTGAAAAATGACAAGGAATTTTATCGATATTTTTAATACCTATTGCGAGGCATAGCAATTAATACAAATCTTTAAAAAAATTGAAATATTTCTAGATAATTTTCAATTTTCTAGGTGCAATTTTTCTTGTTCCCTCTTAGTCGTAAACTAAACGGAATTTCAAAAACATAATAGGTATGAGAATGAATTATGATTATTAATGGTACAGAAAATAATACAAGAATTCTTTGCTAACAGAATTTTGATAAATAACAATGCTTTTCCTTGAACTCTTTCTTCTCCTGCGAGATTTAACTATTAATGCAAATTTAATGAAAACAAAAATAAGATTTTAAAATTCATTTTTATTTTTACAGAGAATTGTCCTTAATCGTAGTTTAAAATAAACTTCAAAAATGTAATGTCAGATTTATAAGGAGAAATTAAACTTAATTAGTCCTACATAAAAATCACAATTTTATACTAAATTTCGAACATTGTCAAGGCAATTTTTCGAAATCTTTGGCATTTGCTGCGAGGTTTAACAATTAAAATAAATATAATGAAATTATAACAAGATTATGCAGAGAAAGGTTTTTAGTCACATCCTCTAAAATACATTTCAAAAATGGTGTTTAACAAAATCAGAAGTTATAAGCTTACACAACAATATTTCAAACTTTGGAAAGACATCTAGAATCAAAGTAATTTTGTAAATATAGAAAAGAAAAAAATTGTACATAAAATGATATTTACTTAATAATTATTATTTTTAATATTTAAAATAATGCTATAAAATGAAAGAAGTTAGTTAGTAATTTTAATATTTTATTGCAATAAATATTTTTAATCGATGAATTTAGAAAATGTAGTTATAAATTATTACATTTTTATCAAAGAAAATATGAATTACCTTAGTTGCCTAAACATGTATTCAAAAAAAAATGAATCTTAAACAAGATTCTATCAAATAAAATCATTAAAATCTGTATAAATTATTTTTAAATGTAAATATTAATTTTTTTTAAGGATAGGAGTGAATCACACATTTTACTAGGTGTGTGTGTGATATGCGTAGATAAAATTTATTATTATACTCAAGTAAGGCAAATGAGTGATAAAAAAATGATTCAAACGAAATAAAGATTTGTTGGATGAAAAAATGGTAATTATGACGATTGTTAGAATAAACACCACAGCCAAACGTTTTGAGTCGAGCACAATCAATTCATTTTTTAAGCGTATCAAATTTGTGACCTAAATTTTGGTTATTGTTAATTTATAAAGTAAACATATTTAAATTAAGTAAAATATATATATATATATATATATATATATATATATATATATATTTAAATTAAGTAAAATATATTAATATTTAAACATTTACATACTGAATGGTCATGAAAAGATTTTTTCCTATTAATTTAAATTTTCGATAAACTTAAATATTATATTGAAATTCTTAATTCAAATATATATAATTAATATCGATTGGTAATTTTTAAAAATAATGGGTTGCAAAATGTTAATTTACACAAAATGCCTTTTCATATGGAACCATTTTTTAAGTTTATTTTTAAATATAAATTACCATGAGCTATTCATGTTTTCTTTGCTATTCATGTTTTCTTCCTTGACAATGAAGCTATAAAATTGACAATGAAGTCTTTCTATAAAATTTAGTCAATGTTGCAAATTAAAATATTCACCCCGTATAATTCCTTTGAAGATAACTTTGAAACAAATGTGGAAGATTACTTTAAAGTTACGCCAAAAGAATTTATTTAAAGGTTGATCAAATAGTATTTAATTGACATTATAATATATGTAAATGACACTTAATATGACATGTGATTCGTCCATTGATTGCAACTCGCTTCTCTGGATCAATCTGGACTCAAATCTTAAAGAAAAGTTATGCACATAAATCTATTTTGCTCTGCTTTTACATATCGAAGTACCATTTTTTAGGGATTTTATCCATTGCTATTAACTTATCTTTAATTTGAATGGAACACTATTCAGCGAAATGCATTTCCAACATCGAATTTTTATACAAAAACAGTTTTTGGATTTACAGAATGTTAAATTTCTTTATAAACTCTATTAATTTAAAATGGACTATAGAATCAAATCAGTGTCAATAGTTTTAATTTTTACCTATACTTACAAACCATCCATGCTTATAAGTACTGTAACCCTTAACAAAACAATATACCATACAATCAATTTAATTTTTTACCTTTAAATTTCACTGTACAAAATAATGACTTTATACTTTGTGCTTCATCTTCTTTTGATAATCAGAATATATATTCGTTGGAACAATTCACTCAAATCAAAAAAATAGGATTGCATTATACTATGTAACACATTTAATAAAATTGTATTAGAAAAATATGAGAATATATATATGTATGCAACTTCTAAAATTTCCTCACAGTTTGAAGTTAGCGAAGGAAAAAATTACACTAATTTTTTATATGCTAACTCTTATTAAGCAGAGTCTTAATCTCTTAAAAAATTTTAAGGTCACTATCAGCAATCATTGCAAATGATAACTAATAGCATATAAACAATTAGTTCTTATTCAAACAAATGTCATAGAATTACAGAAATTTATCCGTTGTATCGTAATATCTTGCAATAAAGCTTCTGATAATTAACGTGCTTAAAAGGAAATTTTATGGAAAATTTTTATTGCATTTATGTTCTTATTGTATCGACTGAATTTTGTTATAAATGGTGACATTTGTATTATCTTTCAATAAAATATGATGTGATAATTCAAAGATATGCAAGCACAGTTCATTCTTCTCCTTATATAATTATCTCGTACCCTTTATTGATAAAAATGTATAGTTTTCATGTTTGTTTTTCTTATTTTTCGTTGAAAAATCAATTAATTTTTAGTCATTCTCCTTACACACCAGATTTAGCTCTTTTTAACTAATTTTTATTCTTACGAGGAATTTTTTGTAAGTATTATTTAAAATATTAAATAGTTTCTGAGATAATATTCATATATATTATGGACAGACTGCATTATTAAATGTCAAGCTTTAACTTTTTAAGCAAAATTTGATATAAATCATTTAAAAACGAGTTTTGAGTTCAATTCTCGATAACATAGGTGATAAAGATTTTTACTTTTAATGAGCGTTTGCTAATCATGCTTAAAATTACTCATAATTGTTTTCTAAGCATTTGATTTCATGTAGCCTACAATAATGCTAAGCCACAGCCAGTTGTAATTTCACTTTAAATTACGGCTTTTTTTTCTTTTAATTTACATTGCCTAGGCTCAATTATACTAAAAAAATATGATGTATAGTAAGCACCTTATGAATCTAAGCAAAAAAAAATTATCTATATATTCATAATAATATTACAAATAATTTCTTATAAGAATTAATTTGCTTCAAGACACTTGAAGCGAAAAAACTGGAAGGAATAAAATATGGAATCAAATAAAAAAATATATGTAGTTATAGTACCTCTTAGATTTTTTCCCTTATACACCCTACCTTCTTTTACTTTCAAGTTGCGCATTATCACATTTAAATAAATTATTGCGATCAAACGTTTTTTGCTTTTAGTCTAACATATGATCTTTATGTTGAGAAATAATATTTAGATTATATTAAATAATACTAAATAAGGAAAATGATAAAATGTTAGAGAATATGTTAATATTCATTAAAATTTTAGTATTGAGATTTCTTTTCCTAAGTATTTGTACATAATTAAAATGAATTACAGAAATTTACTAAAATTAAATTTATACTTGTATCACTGAAAATTCATATTAATTAATGCTGAATAACATGATATATGCACCCCGATCAACATGAGTATGAGTGAATATGCAACAAGTGGTGTTTAGTAAAAAAGAGCTTAAATGTTCTGTCAACTTGAAGCAAAATCTTCACAATTAGATTAATCATAGCATTACCAACAATTGTTTATAAGGATTCTTATAAATCCAATAATAATTTTAATTAAATTCTTTGATTTTTTTTATATATTTCTTTTTAATATTATATTTTTATAAAAAAAAAAAATTTAAGGACATTTTTATTGCTATTTGCGAATAATGTGTCGCAACTTTGCTCGCAAATATTTATAAACTTTCTTGTGTCTAAATTCATTTTTGTATCAAATAAAACAATTATAAGTACACTTTAAATTACTTTAGCATTTCTTTTAATATTTATACAATTCTGAGCAAAACACAAATTGATAGCTAATTTTTTAACTTTACAAATTACCTAATAATAAAATTCGCCGTTTTATACCTCAAAAACTTGTCCCTCAAATTTGCAAAAATTTTGAATGTGTTTATATATATATATATATATATATATATATATATATATATATATATATATATATATACGTCCATTTTAAGCATCATACATTAACTTTCATGTTTTGTTTATTACGTAAAAAAATCACTAATATTAAATAAAACAACAATATTAATGACATACAACTTGTGGAGTGCATAATATTAAATAAAAACACATGTTAGAGTAAGACACCTAGATTACTTAAAAGTTTAAAAAAAGAGTGTAACTTTTATGGATTATATAAAATATTGAAGATGAAATAATAGATTATTAATAGATGTCCAATTTTTTGTCATAATTAAGCCACTATATCTAATCTACTGCTTTATAATATAGAAATATTTTCTATTTTTTTTCTCACTATTTTCTAAGCATACTCTAAGCGAACTTTAAGCGTATATATATTTTTATATTATATGTATTTCGTATTATAATATTACTTTATATAATCTGTTTTCCTTAATATCATATAAATGAATTTATAAAATAAATTATTTCCCAACTTATTCGTATATTTAAATACTTCTTTATTATATCATCTTTATAAATATATGCAATAAGAAATATTTATCCGCTATGGACAGGAAATATATTCAGAAAGGATACTATATTGTCAATTTAGACTTTTAGCAGGGCTTATTTTAAATAACATTTTGCCCACCTGGATCAAACATTGCATTTATGAAAGTGTACAAACCATAAGATTCCGAAGCCATCGTCTCCGAAGACGAGCTCAAAGTACTGCAAGAGGGAGAAACTCATTTGGAAGAGGACGATACATAAGAAAATGCCCAACAAGAGGACGCCCCTGAAGACCATCTCTTCCGTTAATTGATTCCTCAAAAAACTTCTGGACAGAACCCGAAAGATGCTCTGGGAATCGGGAGCCAGCAGCATAATTCCCTGCGCCCTTGCCTTGCTATTCCGTTTGCTGGAGACAGCCAGGGTCCTCAGAGCATTGTGCAAGGCAGCACCATGCTTCCACGCGACGCGGGGGAGTACAGACGGCAACACAATGGAAGGTGGCGATTATCTGCGAAGTGCTAAAAGAGAAACAATATCGATCCAGTCTGTCACCTACCGCCGCGCCCTCCCGCGGTGGTTTCGCCTACAACAATCCTCTCGGAACAGATTTCAGCTGGGAAGTTATGATCATGGTAGACTACTTGTTATCTGACACTCAGTTATCTGACTCACTCGATTAGCCGAAGCCCCTTCGTAAAAGAATTTTTTCTTCTTTTTATTCATCCGATTTGCAGAATTATATTATCATATTCCTAGCTGTAAAAGAGGATTAATGTAAAATAACCGTCTATATTTCTCAAAATCAAAATAAAAGTATTTTATAAAGATACCAAGTTTCTATTTTAATAAAACGAAATTTTAAAAAAATCTAATATAAATTTTTTTTAGCTTTAAACTGTTTCCATTTTAATTTATACTTTTCGTCTTTTATAACCCATTACAATTTTATTTGTGCATATTATATTTGACGCACGTTTAAAAGTGGTAACTGAGAGTATAAAAAGTTGGAAATTTTTATAATTTATTTTTTTCCTACAAAACAGTAATAATTAAGTAACCAGAAATCTATTTTACTTTTTAGACGAGCATCATAAATCAGTAAAAAGAATGCACACCGTCTGAGAAGATTAATTACATTCAGTTCAAACAAATTAATTAAAGATATACATGAATTCACAGTAGAAACAGTTCTACATAAGTAGTCTAAGCAAATTCTTTCATCTTAATATATAAACAAGGAGACATACATAGAAGCTTTATAGTCTAAAAGTATGTCATCAAATATGAGATCTTCATAAATATAAGGGAATATTTCATTGTGTGAAACTATTGCAAAGTAAAATACGTATATAATAACATGCAGGGAGATTTTATAAAAGCTCTGTACAGACAACAGTGGATGTAGATGTGAAATAAATTGCAAACAGTTCATGTCCAAATATTCACATTATTGAATTTCATTGAAATTTACAGTTATAAGTTAATAAGATTGATACATTTTATTAATAAATTGATCAACATCGATGATTCTTTCAAACCGTAAAATTGAAATGAACATAATATGCAATTTATTCATAATTTAAAATAATATTCTAAGTATAAATTTACTTCATTTTAATGCAATACAATAACATTCCATTAAAGTAAAATTCAATTCTGAAGAAATTTTAAAGGAACTAAAACGTTTTAAGGGAATTCAGTTAAATTAACATAATTCCTGACCTTTTCCCTCGAACAGGTTTTATAAAAATGAGTAACTGCAGCAATAAGTAGCTTGCCACAATCTCAATAAAAACATAGTTTTATATTAAAAGCATTTAATCCAGGGATAATTATTTCCTTTAATTAACACTAAAACAGTTACAGTTCAAAAGTTCGTCTTCTGAGGTTTGAATCGGCAAATTTTGACTTGGATCGGAAGGGGAGAAAAATTTCTCAGACCATTTTTATGCCCATGGTAACTGCTCAGTGACCGACGTTTATCACATGCACTCGATGAGTCTTTGGTGGTATTGGAAATAGCACCCGCTCTTTTTAAAGGAAAGCCGAAGCCCTAACCACTAGGCTATCACGTCCTGGAAGTAAGGTATGAATTCAAAGACTGATGAACCGATGGCCGGAGTGCTAACCATTTTGTTATCAGAGTTAAGCTTTTTTCTCAACTGTAAAAGATGTGTTATTGAATTCATATACTTGAGTATTTCTTAAGATTTCAAAAATTAAAATTCCACACTGTTGAAATAATTTCTTACGAATTTTTAAAGTAGTCACAAAAAAAATTTCAAAAATACATTCCATAGTATTTTTCTAGTGAACGGTATTATCTGTAGTTCAGTTCAATATCTTTTGTGAATTTAGAGAAACAAAGCTTAATGGTTTGCATGGAAATGATTCTAAGACATTACCAAGTTCAGCATTTGTTATCCCTTACGCAAAAAATTCACTCTTATAATTTTTTTTTATTGCCCGAATAGAAACGAGAGTAAGAATGATGCAGTTTTACTATGCTTTCGACTTTTAAGCTGGAGCCAAAGTTAATCTTTTCAGAAAGTTTTTCACTTGCATCACTTTTAAAACTACAAATTACCATTGTAGGAGTTTCAGAAAGCATTGAAATACTTTTTAGAAGTTTTAAAAAAATATATAACATATCTAGAGCACTGTCCCAGAGTCCTAGAGGCTCAATATATTCATGCTACTTCTTGTTACATCAGCAAAGTGTATCATCACTTGCCGCGGGTAGTTTTTGGGAGGGTGACCACACTCACCCGCATAGAGGTGTTCACTTTAATTTATGACATCCAATGTTTTTCCCCTGGTGTGGCGTGGATGTGGGGAGGAAGGTGTCTCTTAGGTATCTGATTATGTTTGAAATTACGAGGCACTTGATGACAGGCTAGAATTCCAAGTTTATTAACATTAAAGGCATGCCTGTATACATATAATAATTTCCAATATTTATTGCTCAAACATTGTCTAACCACTGAAAAATCCTGAATGGCAGAAAATCTTGGCATAAAGATGAATTCCTTGGTGGTGCCATCTATCGGAAGAGTTTAGAGCAAAGTCGTACTTTCACGTCGTGGTGCTCTGGTCAAACGAAAGATGCAATCTGCTGACTTAAATTCCCATAACCAAAGGCATAGCGAGCGTGGCTTTTCTGAGTGTCACAAGTAACAACAACAAATCTTTCCGCAATATTTTTGTTTGTAGAATTTCGCAATCCATTTTGATCAGTTGATCCGAATCTAATTGGACGTTGTGCGCAAAAAATGACCGATCAGACATATATTGGGAATGAGGCCAATTTATACACTCGTGTCCATAAATTATAGGTAACGCAAGTTCAGGCAAAGAAAGAGACAGAAGCTAAACAACGTTATTTATTTGTAAAGCTTATTTATTAAACAAAAGGTTAAGAGCGAAAAAGATGGTATTTGTATTACATCATTAATAAAAATTATAAATTTTTACTCACTGGAGTAAATATCAAAAAAATAACTTATTTACAAAAACCAATTTAACATGGTTGGCATGATGGTTAATACATAGTATGTACCCCCAGACGATGCAAAACAGGACGTACAACGCCTAGGCATGCTGAATAACAAATTATTGATCTGATATTGGGGATTATTACCTCGCTCATCAAGTAATGCTCTCTGAAGTTTCTGCAGACATGTGGGAGGGGGTTGACGATCTGCAATTTGTCGGCCAAGCATGCCCCACACATACTCTATTGGATATAAGTCTGGTGAGTATGCCTGACCAGTCCATACGGGTGATATCCTCCGATTGAAGGCATTCATCTGCAATGTTTGCATGAGGAGGACGGGCGTTGTCATCCATAAACAGAAATTCTGCACCCATGGCACCCAGAAACAAACGTACATGTTGTTTAAGAATGACATCCCGATAAATGTGGCCTGTCATGATTACATTCTAAACATGCGGGTTAGTTCAGGAAACCAGAATAATTCCTCCCCAAACGAGAATCTTGCACCATCGTAACGATGTCGTTCAATGGTGTTCTCTTGGTGGTAAAAAGTACCTGGTCCCCTCCATATGAAAATCCAGTGAGAATCAGACTGAAAGTTAAACCTGGACTCGTCGAAAAACATCATACTAGACCGCTGTTGCGGTGTCCACAATGCATGCTCTTTACTCATGGCTAACTGCAAGTGTCAATGAGTTGCGGTAAGTGGAACACATCTGACAAGCCTGCGAGCATATAGACCAATGTCCCCTAAATGTCTGTACACGGTCTGCCTTGAAACTGTCGTACCGGTAGCTGAAGAGAGCTGACGAGACAGGTCTGATGCTGTGCTCCATTTGTTTCTTTTGGCAGTAACTGCCAAATACCAGTCCTCCGTCGGCGTTGTAACTCGTGAACGACTGGTGCTGTAACGTCTACTCACATTACCATCATTTTGGAACCGTTGCCAAAACCTGGAGATGATACTCTGTGCGAATCCAGGTTCCTCGGATATTTTCAGCTGGGGGCGTCCACATTCCAGATGGCCGATAATTCTACCACGTAAAATATCATCCAAATGCTATCTTTGTGCCATAACTATGCGATTATTGCACTGAAAAGCTTTTAAAGTGCCTGTAAACAATTTTACTTCCTTGCAACCATTCCTTATATACCCTTCTCTTACACTCTCGTGATTGTGACGTACTATCGGCGCCATCTGGTGGTTTCTTGTAATTTGCATATTATTTTTCACGATGTGTGTGATAATTCTACATGGGAAATTTCTATTTTAGAGTTAAATTTCTGTGTGATTCTGAATTATCCTTAATTTATGGACATGAGTGTAATTTACTTGCAATAAATTACTACATTATATATAACATTGAAATATTTTTGCTCGATGATATATCTTATATAATTTTATTTTTAAGGAATCATGTATTGAAAGAAATGTAATACATATATCATTTCAAAATTTCGACTCCTTTTGCTACACACAATTCATGCGAAAAGACTTTAATAATTTATTTCAAAGAAAATTCAATATGATTGAAATAATTTTAAAAAAGTGTTGATATTAAGAACAAAAGAAAATATAATTCCCATTGACTTGAATAATTGTTCCTAAATGTTGCAAGTGGATATTAAAACTAACAATATTCCAATATTAACCTCTCACTAAGATACTGTGATTAATTATTTTCACACGAGGCAAATATTGTTGTATTATCCTATATGGTTTTATGATATAGCAAGTTAAAGTGCGGTTAGCTAAAGGCTTTACAAAAACATATATGATCATATATCATCAATAGTTCATCAATTAGTTAATTATTGATTTTCTAGCGATAAATATTGATGTATATTTTGTAAAGAAATTTTAATTATTATCTTTATTAGTGGCACAACATCTCAAAGTGGGCCAAGGGCTACTCAGCTAGACATTTCCATCCAGCTAGGCTTAGCAGCCTAATATTTTAAATTTTTTATTTTGAGGATTAAGCATTCTTTCCTTACTACATATATGCATGGAATTTTAGGTCTTTATTTGTTCTTTGTATTACTTAATCCAGCTGAGAAATTTCTTTTTCGATGTAATTGTCACTCGTATATATAATACGTCCAACCTGATTGAGATGACTTATTTTAGTGTAATAAACAACCTTCTGGACTTATAAACATTCAACATAATTCAGCGTTTAACATTCGATGTGATTTAGTATTCCATTGAAAACGCATTTCAAGACCTTATGTTCAAAAATACCCACAAAATCCTTCTCCTCTTTCAAAGTCCAAGTCTATGTTACAGAAAGCTTACGTTAGAATAAAATGAACGATGGTTTTGTAAAGCAATCATGATGTAATCGATACATAAAAATTTTTATTCAATTTATAGTTGTTTAAGCTGTATCTGACAACAGTTGGTACTAGTTTCTAATCAGTTAATTGCTTACTAAAGCAATAGAAAGTATTATAAAATCCTCAAAAATAGTATTTGCGAGATTTGTTGCACTTGAAATATAATTAAACTGTGTCCCTTTAATGGTTTTGATTTTAAGAGGTTTTTCTAAAAGAATGGGATATTGAATATCACAATTTATATGTGTCCATATCATTCGAAACCCAGTGGAATGGTTAAGAAAGTTATTGGAATTATAAAAGCAATTTTTATGATAGTTTATGAAAGTAATAAACGCTATTTTGTAGGATTGCTAAAGAATCGAAATACTCTCATTCCTAAGTTAGGTTTGTCTCCTGTACAGTTCATGTTTAGTCGGAGATGTATCAAGGAAAAATTACCCATTAGTAATAAAATCCTAATCGTGGAGATCATTAGAGAGGTGCCAAAACTATTTAAAATAATTCCTTACGAAGAATAGAAAATGTCCTAATGAAGAACAGAAAATATTTAAAACTATCAAAAGTTAAAAGGCATTGTGAATCTGGTTAGGTTGACTTATATTTTCCATTAATTAATAGTGATATTAATGATGAGGCTTCAGTTTATAGCTCAAAATATTGTTCTCTTGTTAAGAATTCATCAAATGTATTGAATTTTCAAGATAATATTCATTATCAGACTAGATCTGGACGTGTTGTAAATTTCCTCCACCCATAAAGGAATGATATAAATATAAAAGCTGAAAAGAAAAATGTGAAGTAATCAACACATGTAAATATTGTATTTAATAACTCATAATTGTGTAAGCTCTATATGGCAACAGTTGGTACAGGTTTTTTAGAGTTTATTGATGTTCCAAATCGCATTAAAGAGTGGCTGTAACTCGTAACTTATTTTTGTTGTGATTCATTAAAGTCATGTTTAATTTCCTTATTATCTGTCTTTAATACACAATAAATATTACAGCAATAACATTTTTCGTGATAGGAAGGCAGATTTAGAAGAATGTCTAATTTCTTCCCTCTCATCGTTATGTGCACTGCATTTTCCCTTGCGAATGGCAAGTCTTGTGTTTTTAAGTTATCTTATGCCAAAATAATCAATCATTAGATTATTAAAAAGATCATTGTTAAAACAATTCATTATTAAAACTGTATACCATTTTTTAAAATCATTTTACATTTTTAATCTAATGATTAAATTCACCTATATTACATATAAATCTATTTTAAATCAGAAAGAGAGGTTTCTTTTATTTTTTTACTAACAAGCGTGCCTGTTCTGAAGTTGTTGTGTTTTTATTTTTATTTAAATGTTGAAAAAATTTTATACAAAAAGTACAATTCAGCCAATTGTTAGGTAGCAAAATAAATAAATAAAAACAATGGTTGGATGTAATTTGATTTATAGCCTCTTGAATTAACAAAATCTTAAAAGGATGATTCTTAAATCTTCAACAACTTCCTAGGTTCTTTACATATTATATATATATATATATATATATATATATATATATATATATATATATATATATATATATATATATATATATATATATATATATATATTGATACAAATTTATAAATAATTATTGTATATGTCTTAAATATCTCAGACAGATCAGAAATACTCACATTCTGGGCAATAATTGCGATATTTAGACGTGTTATACGTTAAAAGCGGGTTTTCTAATAATTTGGTGACTTGGCGATGTTTTGGCGAGAAAACTTGGTGACATTTGGCGATATTTTTGACGACTTGGCGAGAAATAGATATTTCTGGAAACATCCATCACCGAAGCTCTAGGACCAATATTTAGCGAGATAGCCTAGAAGCTTCCAGAACCGTGGCGAAATTGGTTGATTTCCCCGCCAAGTCAGGTATAAATACCGCAGTCCGACATAGTTAGTAAGTTTTGTAAAGACAGTCAGTGAGTGAAGACGATTAGTCGTGACTTCTAGTTTAGAGAAGCTGTTTTCTGTATGAGGTATTTGAGACCTGTGATTAGAAGCTGTTACTTATTGTATCCGATGAATTGTAGCTGTATAATTGTGATTATTACAACTGGTATTTCTAGTGGAATTTTTACGAATAAAAGTCTTGTGTTCATTGAGTGGTTGCTTTATTCAACTCTCAATCCACACGATTTGGTTTTTAGCAATTATTTAATTATTTTCTTCATGGTGAAGGATTTATTATCAATAAGAAATATTTATAAATCATATAAATTTAAGCTCAATATCTTTACGCTTTAGTTAACTCGAATGGGCTATTAAGCCTAATTATTGATGTTGTTGAGTGTCTCTTTCGTGTTAAAGGATTAACTGAAGAATACTTAACCAGTCCTTAGAGCATATCACGAGAAAAGTTCTGGTCGAAGGCTTAACAGGCCCTTCGAGTTAACTAAGCGTAAAGAAATTGAGCTTAAATTTTGTAGTTGACAAACTTTTAAAATCAGCATTTCTATGATTTAAAAATATTTCTCATTGATAATAAATCCTTCACCATGATGAAAGTAATTGCTAGAAAGCAAAATTTAAGTCACGGGGAGAGAAAGGTAATTATAGTACAGTAGAACTTTAATTATCCGAGATCCATCTATCCGAATTACTTTCAGAACTTTTGGAAAATAAATGCCTGAAAACGTATGAAATCAATGAAATAACCTTTTTTGACTGAGATACTCAGCAAGCAATGACTTTCATTTAAAGCACTGTACATACATGCTGTATTAATGTACAGCACTTGTAAGTGCCATAACATGTAAAAGTGTTCCTTTTTCATTTAATTGGTTACAATTTCTTTTACTTTAAAAATATGTAGTTTTTTCTCCAATTATCAACGTACAATAATAGACCTTTTTTCGAAAAAATTCATTTAACCGAATTACCGATTATCCGAATGGGGTTCGATCCCAATTGATTCGGATAACTAGAGTTTTATTGTATGTTAATCATAAAAAATTAAGACAAAGCATTAAAAACCTTTAATTATCTAATTATTTAGTATGCATGTACCTCATTCTTTAGTGAATGCTGTTATAACATTATGTTATTTAGATTTTGATGAGAGAATGAATAAACGTTTCTTTCACACATTTTCTTTAAAGTTGCAGACCATGAGATTGTAATGCAACACTGAAAATGAAATCTTCATTCAATTATAAATTTTGATTTTTACTCAGATAAGAATATCTAAAAGAAAGTGAAGATTTATATTAGAAACGCTCTAAATTAACGGTAAACTAACCAAGTTCTAAATGGAAGAATTATCCAAGACGATAAATACTAAATTAAAATTCTTTATATGATCATTTTTTAAAATATTTTTATAAATTGATTTATATTTTTTAAATAACTTTCTTCTTTTCGATAAATATTCTGAAGTCAAAAAGCATCCAAAACATTAATCTTAAGTAAACGAAGTAACAGGACTAATCTTTTTAATTTCCAGTATGAATCATTTTCTTCTGTTTGTTTTTGTCAAAAAACAGCTGCAAAAAACATGGCGACTGTAATTGAAGATGAGGTGACCGAGGAAAATTTCTTAATTAACACACAGGGAAGCAATTTTACCTTACTTTTCTCTAGAGTATCATTTTCCTAAAATGCTTCCCAGTAAAAGTAATTTCTATAAAAATCATCCTCTAATTAACTCAAACTTCCACTGAATGTTTTTCATTTTTTATCATTCTTTAATTCTTGAGAAAATTGAAACATAAAATACGTATTAGTGAGTGCCATTAAATGGTAAATATAATGTTAGAATTAATTGTTTTCCTAGAAATAATTTTTATAAATTAGCTTTAATTCAAAAACGAAAAGGTTTCTTAAATACATTTAAGAATTCATTGTTTGTGTGCGAATTAATATTATTATTCCAAAATTATCTTTCATTTTAGTGCTTGAAATTTAAATGCCATTAAAAGTAAAAAATTGCAGTAGTATGAAAATCTTTAGTAGAGTATGAAGTGGTGTGAAAATTTTAATATTAAGTAAAAATTTCATTACCAATTGATGCATGTATATAATTTTACATCGCAAAGATAATTTTATGGAACGGATTGTGTATTGTATACAAACCCAACTACATGAACTTTGGAAATTGTCTTGATATTTCCAATTTGTGTAATTGGAAATCTTAATAAATAGTGATAAAGAAAACGGTTGTTTTACTTACAGACTTTACTTGCGTTTTATGCATTATATATTTAATTAGTTCTTAGAATAAATTTTGAGACATTTAAGTTAAGTATAACAAGATACCTGGCTATTCTTTCCTTTTGTTTATATCATGGTATGTTGAAAATTTTTTCCTAGAAGGCATTTTAACTAGGAGCATTATTACATTTCAAAAGAATTTCTCAACCCGCAAAAGAGTATACTTGAACTAAACACCTATAGGTAACTACTCCAACAGATTACTTTTGTAAAATCGAAAATGGATATCTCTACTACATTGTTCAGCTTGCATTGAACTTGACATCTTACAAGTTGATGAATTTTACCAACACAAGACGCGAAAATTTTATCAATGTGATTAAAAAGAATTTTCGCATTTAATAAGCAGTTACTATTATTAAAAAAATCATTAATTTATGTGACAATTTAAATGATTTATTTTGTTAAATAGCATTTTATATTTGTTGTAAAATATGAAATGAGTTTAATAACTTTTCTTAGATGAAATTCTGAATAGTTCAAAGTAAAAAGCAAATAACATTCGAATTCGCAAAATTTAAATGTCTAATCTCTAATTCATTATCATAAATCTTTTCATCAATAACTTAGGTTGTTCTTCTATAGCTCTTATAGTTAAAGTATAACAAAACTTGATACATATATATATATGATTTATGTATAGAACTATACGGGAAATATATATTTGTAAGATAATTAATACATAATGGCCACAACCTATCTGAAACGTGGTTTTAAAGAAAACAGTCCGAAGAAGATAAATATATATTTAAAACACTTAAAACCTAAAAAAAATACATATATATACTTGTGGGTTTCATAATAAATGAATGGCATGTTTGCCATTGAATGGTCATCGGAATATTGAAAGAACTTTTGAGAATAGTTTTAAGTTAGTAAAAAAATAAAATTTTAAGTTAGCTTTTGTGATATGATAACATTTATGTTTTCATAAATGACGATAATTCAATGAATGATTTTACGATAAAATTTTATGATTATCGGAATGCAGGAAACATCAGAATGAGTTGATGTCAGATTGCGATGACGTCAAAGACATCACCTAGATTTTAACGTCATTCGCCAAAAGTATATCCTCAGTAGATAAACCATATTGATATTGTAATCGCTTGGGCTTGGTAATCAGTTGGCGAGAAGAAATCGAGATGGGGCGAGATTGCCAATTGTAAACAAAGGTCAAAATGGGTGGTAAAAGGGTATGTCTCCGATTTTACATTTATAAAAACTACATATTAGATTAACAGAATGGCAACACAGAACTATATTCAACTAAATTTTCAACATATATGTTTGAATATAAGTATCATGGTGCCATCTATTGAGAACAGGAATAAATACAAAATATTTTACTGTAAATTTCTTGTATTTGTACATTTATTTTACAATTTGGGATGATTCGAACCTGCAAGAGTGTCCATAAGGCAGTGGTTAATGCATGAAAAAAACTACCATTCCATCAAAAACTACCTCCTCATGGTGTAGAAGCCGTTAACTTATACTACTAATTCTTGTTAATCTATCATTAACTAATTGCGACAGTCCTTTCTTATTGTTTGAAGGTATAAGTACAGTATCCCCATATATGATTTCTAGCCAAATCTGGCGCCCTTTGTTTTGATCGTAGTGTTGCCGATTTCAGTTTTTGTTTTTATTGTAGTGTTGCCAAATTCAATTTTTGTTACTCTTTCTTTCTTTCTTTTTATCTTTTTTCTTTTTCTTTTTCTTTTTTTTTTTTTTTTTTTTTTTTTTTGCCAGTTTTTGTTTTTCTCGTGTTTTACATAATTTTTACGTTATATACATGTTTTTTTTCAGCTATTTAAGTTTCACTTCGAGTTTCTTTGTTCTACGTTTCTATTGCAATTGGAAGCCATTTGTCTTCTGTTTACTGTTGGTGCAATGAGGGGATTTTCCATCCGTTTTGTTTCGTTGTCTCCTGTGTCCAATCATCGTAAATTTTTCTTTTTTATAATTTCTTTTTATTTGGTTTATTTATTATATATATACTTTTTTATTTATTCATTTATTTTATTTAAATTCTATTGCTTACATGTATTTTTTATAGTATTCGGGTTTCATCTTTATTTACTTAAAAAGGGTATATATTTAAAAAAATACTTTTTTTCAGTTTTTTAAAATTTTTAAAAATGTATATACTTAAAAAAATAATTTTTGCAGGCTTTTTTAAAATTTTATAAAGTGTATATATTTAGAAAAATATTTTTTGCATACTTTTTTTAAATTTTATAAAGTGTATATATTTAGAACAGGGATGGGAAAACTACGGCCCACCGGAAGGTTTTATGCGGCTCGCGGATACAATTTTAATTTGTCGTCAGATAAAAATTAAAAAAAATGATTTATATATTTTACATTTATTTCCTTTTCTATTTAATTTAAATATTTGTTCTTACTTTTTATCAAAGGACTAATGATCTTATTACTTTCTCTGTTTTTATTCTAAGAAGCATAATTCGATGGAAATAGCAAGCACAGATAGCTGTAATCGTTAAAGTGTTAAAAGTGGGAATTTTTTGTTAGTTATAGTTGTAGACTGGCACCAACATGCGTTATCTTTTTCTGATGGAGCAGGCATATGGGAATTCAATAAGTGAATTAGACCTCACATGTAGCAGACTGCGCATTTTAAGTTCCAACCAACCCAGAAAATCAGTGCTATGTTTGCTTCATCTTATATATGTGAACAAGAGTTTTCAACTGTGAACCTTAGTTAGAATCATTTCAGAATTAGATTGACAGATAAACATTTAACTTCGTTCCTTAGAATGAGTATTTCTCATTTCAAGTCTTAATATAAGGCACTTTTACAAGAGAAATTGCAATTTCATTCATTTCATTAACATATTTAAATTGTAAAACTTGTATGTTGTTTTTAAAATATAAGAAAATTATCTTGGCCCGCCAACTTTTATTTTTATCATTTTTTTATTTTTGGCCCGCGACAAAAAAAGTTTGCCCACCCCTGATTTAGAATAATATTTTTTTGCATGCCTTTTTTTATTGCTTTTTAAAATTTTATAAAATGTATATATTTAGAAAAATATTTTTTTTTTTTTAACTGAAATGTGACACTGGTGACAACCAACGAAATGTCGAAATAAATATACCAATCGGCTTATCAGCTTAACTTCGTATCAAGTAAGTCCATCATTTATATTTATTTCCCTTTTTAAACTTTCTAAAATGCTTATTTTTCGATCGAACTTCGGGAAATTTCCAGTGTTAATTAACGTGCGCTTAACTTGGCGACGAAAAAAATTCGCCGGGTTCGCCAATATATGGGGATACTAAACTAGTTCCTGTTTGAATTATGCGTCAAGAGACGATCTTTAAGAATGGCAATTTCTTAATATGTGGCGTTTATGTTACGGTAAAAATGTGTAATTTGGTGTTTATATATAGATTAACTAGTGATTATTCATAAACTCCACTAAACTCAATAAATGAGATAAATTATTGAATATTATCACGTTTACCTGTAAATATAGATAATAATGGAGAATGTGATGAATTTCGATTATTTTGAAGAGAAATGATATTTTAATTCCAAAAATATATAAGAATCTGATTTTTTTTACATTTGCATTCTGAGTAGCACTGTGCCTTGCAAACACAACTTTAATAACACTGACTTTCATGTTTTTCTGAGATCAAACCATAACAAAAATAACAGATAACTTTTTTAAATTTATAAACTACTCCTTGAAGGAACATACGTGGAAATATACTTTCGTCTCAATAGAATAGCATACTTTTATTCCGGATAAGTACTTGCGACTATATATTTTTATCAAGAAATAATAAATAAATAATCAAGAAATAATAAATAATCAAATAGAAATTTCATAAGTGGGTTAATTATTATAAATGAAGGTGGGCCATCGATGCAATATAATCCTTTCAGGCATAGAGAGTCCTGATATGTATATATATATATATATATATATATATATATATATATATCACCATAAACGTGATTAGATAGAAGATAATTCATAATTACTACTAAACTCGATAAATGTGATAAATTATTGAATAATCACTTTTACCGGTAGATATATATAATCTCCATCTCGTAATGGGGAATGTAACAAATTCCTATTATTTTTTTAAAAAAAGCGATATTTAAATTCGAAAAAAATAAATATTGTCGAATTCTATTAAGCATTTCGTTCTTAAGAATTTGAAGAACATCATGATGGCTTAGAATAAAACTTACATTAAATTTTTAATTTAAAAATTTAAATTCTTTATGTACTATCAGTTCTGTAATACTTTAAGACAGATGTATTATATATATAAAAATAAGGTATTGAATAGAGTGCAAAATGATCAAAACTACTCAAAGTAAAATAAAGCCAAGCAGGTTATTTCAGTAAATATTTTATTTTTATTTAAATCTAAGCAAAACAGAAGTGTAAATGAACTAGAACTTATAAATATTTTTTATGCTTTCTTATGTGTCCTTTTATGTTAATATATCCCTGATTATAATCTTTATTCCTTAGTCAATCAATTTTATAAACAACCGATAAAAAAATAATCCAAGATTATCATGAAATATTAAATTCCATATAAGTATAATACAAAAATGATACTGTTTATCCCCCAAAAGCTGATGGCGCATCTTGTTCATTTTTGAGCATTACGCCACGAAATCCAACCGTCCATCAAAAGCCAAAGAAAACAATCGACACAAAATTGAAACGAAAACATATTTTTAGGAGTATGTACATAAAAGGAAAGTATAGCACTTACGATATCTCGATTTTTTATTCTCATTTGCCTTTTTTTCTGAATTATTTTGATTTAAATCTGAATTATAACAAAAATCCCATTTAAAATCAAAACTATTTGGTTTAAAATTTGATTTTCCTTTAAAATTAAAATAAAATTTTCCTTCCACCTTCATAATTAATTAAAATAAAATTTTAAATTACAATTCTAAATATAATTTATTTTATTTTCATTTAAAATATATTTAAAATTTTAATTTTAAAATGCGGTAGAAAGCTCTAACTTGTAACTAATTTATTTATATAATATGTTGAGCTAAATCCATAAAAGCATGTTTTTATCATAATTTAATTAAACTTATAATAAAGATAAAAATGATTTATATTGGAATTCAATGTAAAAATTGCATGTACTTAAATAATTCAATCTTATATATATTTATATATTTGCAAATATATAAATATATTTATATTTTCGCTTCGTAATAAGCATTGCCTTATCATTGAGGAAAATATTATCATATAAAATTAGAAAAAACACGTGAAACAGAGGGAAAAAATAATATTTTTTGTAAAATTAACAATGTATTTTTTTAATCTTAAATAATTGAAAACGTGATTTTAAGCTACAACACAGACATAACATTTTTACAACAAAATTTATTAATTATTTTGATCAATAAATCATTTTATCACTTTGATAGATGCATGTCAGAGTATTTTAAATTGCATTTAAATCCTCGACATAAATTACAAATCGGAAAGAGAAATTTCGCCCTCAACTTCGAAACTGACAAAAATCTCCCATAAAAAAATGTTACTTATCCCTTATTAATTAAAAGCCTAATATGAGTGTTACGGGAAAAACAGTTCTTATCAGTTTTCGTAATAGTTAAATTATAAAAAAATTATTTTAAAAAAGTGAAGGTTAATTCAGTTATAACAATTTTTTTATTCATATGAGTGCTTACATTTATTTAAATAATACTATCCATAATTTCAAATTAATTTATAAATATCAATAATTTTCAAGTAAAAATAGAAAATATGTGTCACATAAAATAAACCACATACTTGATAAAGTAGTTCTTACTCATTAAAAAATACTGGATAAAATCAGGGTTTCCTTTACCTATTTTGCAATCACTTGGACAAACATTTTGAGACAAGCACTCAATTTTTTTTCTTATACTTCTGATATTTGTAACAAATAACTGGTAAAAATTATTCCAGGTACCTGGGTAAAAAAATGTCAGTGCTCAGATTAAAAGGTAATTATGATTAGGATTTTAATAATAAAATAAAGAAAAATTAATAAGTAAATTGCTAAATAAGTAATAATAATAAATAAATAAAATACAGTTATAATTTTAAATTAAATATTTATTTAAAACCATAATAAATAATTAGGTCATTATGAATCATATTTATATAATTATTTCAAATTAATTTTTATAAAAGCTATTCGCGCGCAATCATAAAACACTTAGATAATAATATATTAAGAGCATATTTTTCAATAAAAATTCAAATTAGCATTTTAGCTAGACTAAGTTAGAAATATGCGTAGGAATTGTTCCTTGAAATTAATTATGGAACTTTACTCATTATACTATTAGAGAAATATGTTTCATACAGCCACTCATAATTTTTTAAAGTAAATATTAGATAATTTCTCTATTCCTAACTTCTCATTGTTGTAACAACAAAAAAAAGTTAGCTTAGTATTTCTTTACATAAGGATTAAATAATGATGTAGTATATGGGTCACGATATATTAAATTAGGGAAAATTACCAATGTTTTCATAGAAATTTGAAGGAAATATATTTCAAAAATAAATCAATACCTTAGGGTTTCTAAAACTAGTATAAAATAAACAACTCTTGTAATCGCTATGTATTCTTTTAATTAATATCTTCCAGTATTTATTATTGTGTGTTATAGAAATTAAGACAATTATGCATTTTTTCGAATAATTAAAAGTCACATTAAAGGATAATAAATTATTAATAATAATGATTATATTAAAAATAATTTGTATAAATATAATCAATCTCTTTTTAGAATTTTCATTATAAAAATCAGGATTTTTCATCTAAAAATTCTAATATATAAAAATGCAGTTTAGTCATTTTACATACGGACTTTCATTATAAAAAATTAGGATTTCGCACTAAAAATTTGATGAACAAAAATATAATTATTTTTATTATAAAAATGAAGACTTCATTCTGCATATTTTCGAATAATTAGGAATCAAGAGGAAGAAAAATAAGCTCAGTATAATTAAAAATATTGTTTTCATATGCGGTTTTATTATACCATGATTTTACTAATGGAATGTTTAAAAATACACAATTTATATTATTTAATTACGTATTTTTTTTATTACAATCAAGATTTCATTCAATAGGGGCTTTTATAATAAATATAATTTTTAATAATATGTGATTTCGAATATACATAAATACATTTTATAATTTTTTTCAGTACATTTTATAAAGGCGTAATGAAATTATTTTGTAAAAAATCAAGATTTTTCGCTGTATAAATTCATATGGACATAAATTAAATGTGTGTATGTACTCGTATTTACTTTCAAAAACTTGTGTTTAGTGAGCGAGATATGGTACACTAATCTGGAATTTTTATTAGTTTCTGAATACACACATTCACGAATAAAACTATCATTCCATATATTCTCTTCCTCATGTTCGTGCAAGAATATTCCAAAAATGTCTTGATAAATATTAATATTATCGTTTGGTACCCCATCCCGCCGAACACTTAGTTTTTAATTAAATATAGAACGAAGTAAATCGTTGCGCGACTTCATCGGATGAAAGTAATATTTCGGGACGCCGAATTCCTCAATCACTCCAGTGTTCGGAAATGTGCTGGATTCTTATGTCCGGCACATTCTTCAATTTGCTTATTTGGAAATGAAGTCTGCGGAATGCGACGCTGTTGCCATGGCGACATCCCTCCAAGTCGCATCATCCCGTAAATACACGGTTGCCTTGGTGATTTGCATCTGCGCAATTTATACAAAGGCATCTAATGGGGGGAAACTTAGCATCCGTTCTCGCAGAAACACTCTCCGGGGACGGGGGGGAATGCATTTCCGGGGGGAGGGAAATTATCATTGTCTATAGCTCACGGTGTTTTGCGCATTTCTATTTTATCGTAACTGCTTAAATAGTCAGGCTGCTGTTTCATTAAATGCGAAATTATTAAGCATGCAGTGTTTGCTTGAATAATTACAATAATCTCATTGTAATAGGAATGTGTAAAGAAAAAAGTTTTAATTATAGGCTGGATGATTCGCATATTCCACTCTTTATCGCTGTTTTCTGGAATTAAAACGAATTCTGTTTTCTCCAATTTGTTTCCCAATTCTACTTAATAACAAAGTTGTGTGAATCAATAAAGAATCCTGTATATTTAGAACAACTCAAATAAAAATTAGAAAAAATGAAATTTTTTCATTTAATATTCAAGAACTTAAAATTAATTGTTCATGAAGCGTTCCATTAATTTTAAAAATAACGCCAAACTTGTTAAGAATATTTCTGAAAAACAACATTTATGGGCAAAAGAAAACATATTTATCAATTTATTTTTAAAAATACTAATTGCATGTGCACTGTTTAAACTCCAAACCGCTGTTTTTTAACAAGGTAAAAAGTTGTCGATATTACTAGAAATATTTCATATTCTGGAAACAAAAATATATCAACCCTACTTAGAAGAAGGATAATACATATAACATATTTTAGAATTTTCTTCAATTAATATAAATTATATACATTTAACAATTATTTAGAAAGTCGAATAAAACTACTAATATTATAAAATATTTATGTAACTTTTGTTTGTGAAGAAATTCTTTTAAGACAAGAAATTATCTTTGAAAAATTAAAGGAACATATTTATATTAAATAAGCATATTTTAATGAAAAATAACAAAATTATTCACAATATTTCAAAATAAAAACATTTTAATTACTTTGAAGTAATGATTCAACTTATTCGAATTATGATTTTGAACTTTCTAAATGAAATGAAAATATTACTTCAACAAAGATTTTTTTTGTGTTAATTTGGATAATTTTGGTATAGAATAAGTTCTTTCTTTACAATTTAGTCAGTAATCATTAATACAGACGGCTTTAATTATGTCAACAAAATCAATAACAAAAAATCAAAATTAATCAATTCTCTAAAAAGTTGATTACATTTAAAGTTCGGTTACTAAAAAAGAAGTTATCCTAAAGAAATTAGGTGAAAAAATAATGTTGTTTGTAAAATATTTTTGACATACATGCATAATCAAGAAGTTAGTTAGATTTAGCACCAGTTGGCGACATATTACAAATAGATCGAAGAAATTTTGAGGACTTAAAGAATAAACAGATAAAATTTTCAAAAAGAGAGAAATTCTATTCTGCTCTTTTGAATTATTGGCGAACTTTTTAAATTGTATTGAATTGTTCGGTAAATAGTAAAGAAGATTCCTGTTTTAACGAAATAAAACATTTTATTAAATATTGGGATATATGCATAAGTTCTCTTATCTTACTCTCTCTTAAAGTCTAATTTTTTTTTTTCTTTTTTTTTTAAATGACTTATCTTTTTAGTAAAGAATTTTTGTTTCATTTGTCCATGTATGCTGCAGACGCTCCCTATTGACTTAAATTCGCATTGCCAAGGCATGGCGTGCTTGGCTTGTCCAAAGTGTCATAAGTAACAACAATAACAACATGTATGCTGTTCCATTTTGATTCAACGTGTTTCAATATTGGTATATTCCCAACGTTTATCTCTATAAAGTATAAAAATCTAACACAAATTAAATAAATAACGATATTTAATTTGTGAGATTCTCCAATAATTTTATTTTAAAGGATAATCTTCTTGAGGCCGTAGTAGTCTGATGAGGAAAGATTGTTTTCAAGACTTCGAAATAATCTGTCCGGTACCAGTCCACAAACGAAGACAGTCATTCTAAGAGAACCTATGTATGTCAAAAATATATAAGGCTTAATGTTTTTTGGTTGGTGGGGCATGATCAGCTGTCGATCTCGTTTCTTCAGCGAGATTCAAAATTAAAAAGCTGTTTACTGAATATAGTAGTATTTCGCAGATTCTATCAGTGGGAATAAGGATCAGAAAACCTATTCCAATAAACCAATCTGTAGCTTACAAAAGTATTTTATGCCGAAAAAAACTTAGTATCAATCGAAGTGGTTTTGGTTTTTGAATTTCCTTTGAATATTTTTTCTGAGAATTTTTTTTTCAATTCAGATTTATATAATAGTTAATATCTCACCGTGGGAAAAATAATAATTTAAATCAGAACAACTCTGTGAAGTTAAATATTGATTTTAAAAATATATTAATATCAGTACAAAAAGTGCTTCATTTTATTATCAATTAGAGTTTTAATTTTTTGAAAAGAAAATTACGTCTGTATTTTGGCTAGCTAGCAACTGAGTGATTTTCATACAGGTCTTTAGTTAACAACTCGAAGGTTCGAAAGCTACTTAGTCTTAGATAACTGTAATGTTTTAGGATCCACTTTAAACCGTAGAACTTTGTTAAATTACCACTGGTGAAGAGAGAATCGAACGACAACAAACCAATCCTACTAAATACGCGCTCATCGTGATGCATTAAAACTAAAAAATTTAAAGTTTCAATAAGGGAATTAGATACTTGAATAGGACGCCATTGAAATCTCGCGGACAGAAGTGTCTGCTTACTTTCTAGAGAGAAACTGAAAATAAACATGAGTTACGATTCATATTGCAAAATGTACTCTGTAATACTTGATGTAATACTAGAACTTTGTTAAATTACCACTGGTGAAGAGAGAATCGAACGACAACAAACCAATCCTACTAAATACGCGCTCATCGTGATGCATTAAAACTAAAAAATTTAAAGTTTCAATAAGGGAATTAGATACTTGAATAGGACGTCATTGAAATCTCGCGGACAGAAGTGTCTGCTTACTTTCTAGAGAGAAACTGAAAATAAACATGAGTTACGATTCATATTGCAAAATGTACTCTGTAATACTTGATGTAATACTAGAACTTTGTTAAATTACCACTGGTGAAGAGAGAATCGAACGACAACAAACCAATCCTACTAAATACGCGCTCATCGTGATGCATTAAAACTAAAAAATTTAAAGTTTCAATAAGGGAATTAGATACTTGAATAGGACGTCATTGAAATCTCGCGGACAGAAGTGTCTGCTTACTTTCTAGAGAGAAACTGAAAATAAACATGAGTTACGATTCATATTGCAAAATGTACTCTGTAATACTTGATGAATTAGTATTGCATACTGAATTAGATTTTGCAAACTGAAATGAACAGAAAAAGAAATTAGAATTGCGCACGTGGGTATAGATTTTTAATACAAAAAAATAAATAAAAATAATATTTAAGATTTAATTTTCTTGGGTCTCAAAAGGTTAGCTTGAACGTATAGAAAACACAAGCACAATCGCCACGTTTTCTGTACTCAATTGTCTTCTCGAAGCGAAAGTTATCTATCTGGATTCTTCGCATTCATTGATTGTTAAAAATTGTAACTCGTGAAAAATATCGCCAACAGTAACATTCTTGATTCTTATTATTGTGATTTTTGGAGTGAATTTCATTCGCATTTATTAATATTTTATCGTGTAGATACACCCCTGTTTCTATTTTCTACTTTGTAATGGCCAATTACTGCTATAAATAATTTCTAAATACTAAGAAAAATTATTTTATCAAAAATACAAAAATTGCCATTGAAGTGTAGCATATCAGAATGTTAGCGAAAAAAATGAGTCTGTTTTATCGTCTGCAGCTTATCATCTTATCGTCTGGACATTTTCGTTATAGTTTGAAAGAACAAAATATTTCTTTACTATTAAATGCTTTTTTTTCCATGTATTTGAAAACTTAGATTAAAACCCTGCTATAGCAATATGAAGGCTGAGAAAAAGTTTGTTTTGCTTTTAGTTCTTTTTCTCTAATATCCTTGGTCGATACTTTGAGCTCGTTTATCATTGTTATCGATCGACAGCTTCTTATTAGAACGAAGCAAAGATTTAAATCACAGATTTTTTAGTTGTATGTTTAAAAACATATCGATTGATCTTATCAGTTTGCATTTGAAAAAAATGCTTTTGTTCTTTAAGGCCCAGAAGAGACATTAAATTTTACTGAACTTGAATATCACATCGAATGAGATTATTAATTAAAAAACAATCAACCATCTTCATGCAAGGAAAAAGAAAATCGGAAGGAGTTGAAGTTTACAAAACAAGTAAAATATGTTATAACCGAATTTACAAACGCAGTTTTTTGTCAACAAATAAAATTCAATCAACATTATAATTAAATATTCATAAGAAAATAATTTTAAGAATGCTTTCAACAATAAAACTATCAAACGCGTAATAATAAAAAAAAAACTCACATACTTATAAATAATGATGTATTAAGAGTTGTAACAGATCCATATTAGCTCTAATGACAATAGATGGCGTTACTGCCCAATACAAAATATTCAATTTCCAATAAGAGTTAAAAAGAAGATAGAATAGAGTTGTGAGGAATGGAAATCAAACCTTCCGGTTCATTAATATCTTTGTTTATAATTTGTACTGTAGAATGTACTATGTAACTTTGTTAATAATTATTAATCATTTTCTTTTGTAACTATTTTATGTGTAATATCAAAATAAATGTTTTGCATAATTCTAACTTCCATTTTGTACATCCCTACGATGGCACTCTAACTAGTGGCCTTTCCCTCTGTTTCTTATTTAATTGGTTTTGAGTTTTAACTATATTAAGTTGTTAGTTATAATTCCACATCGGAATTTTCCTGATTATGTGTTCCTCCTGTAAACATTCCATTTTTGAATTTTCCCAAATAGTTCCTTTTCATCCAGAAACGGAACAGATGTATTTCATAACGGAATTTCGTTTTCCTACAGAAAACAGTTTTATTTTGTTCTAACAAATTCCAATATCATCATGATAGTGTTGTAATAATAGCATGTTTTGTATTAAAACTAATCCAAATAACATAACTTTTGTTTTTTAGTAAAAGTCTTGTTTTTAGCAAACTTCTGTTTTGAGTAAATTTTGTTCAAACGTTTGCATGAATGTGTAAAGTTTGTCTACCAATACTGGTATATATTTATTTGGTATATATTTTCCTGCTCGTCAATTCGCATGTACAGTGAAGTTTATCTTTTGAAATTTATAATATGTTCATTAAAATTCTTGAATTTAAACTGTTTATATTGTAAAACAGAACTGGCTCAAAACGCTGTTGTTTTATATTGTTCGTGAAAGGTTAAAATCGAAAGGAAACGATTGATTTTGTTACTGTTTAAAATTAGAATAGGCAGTTCATATTATTTATATTTAATTAAAAACTAATTATCTTTCATTGCTTTAACTGAAAGAATAAAGTTAGAATAATTTCTGTACATAAAAAGAGTCAATGTTCTTTCTAGACAAGTGTATGGAAGTCGATGTAACGAATCCACGAATGTTGGTTTTGATAAAAAATAAATAAATCATTTAATTTTATTTGTTTATTTTTAAAAGACTGTGTTTTACATTTGCAAGAAAATTTATACTTTTTCTATCTATGAAGAAGTTTTGAAAACGAAAACAAAACAAAATATAAGCATAATATTTTATTGTATAGTGATCTAATATTGTTTTTATTCTTGATATATCTTAAGATTTTTTTAATTTCTTTTCAACATTAATACTTTTCAAGAAATAATACTTTATAGAATTTTTTTTATTTTTAACATTATTGAAATAAGATTTTTTAAAAAAATAAATGTTACGGATTTATTTGTTTATCTTGAATATTGTTTATGATTATAATTTAAAATTTTCATAAGATATGGTTTTATGAAATAAAGTATAAGAACATTAAATATTTTTACGTTGAAAATAATTTACTTATAAATTAGTAATTATTCAACTTATGATGTGAAATTAATTGTCAAGAGAAATGTGCAGAAATTAATTTTTGAATTTATTTAAGAATTTGTAAAAATAAAATATGGTCCTTATTTTTAGAAATTATTTTGTTTTCACTTAGAAGTAATTGTGTATTATTATATAATTATTATCGAAATAATTTATTGATTGAATAATAACTGAAGTTGTTAGAAGAAATTGTTTATTTTTCATGTTTCTTTCTTTCTTTCTTTTTCTTTTAAAGGAATAACTTTAGATATTACCACAACTTTTGGTTTGTAATTTATTTTCAGTTATAATTTTAACTTACCTTTACTAGTTTTTTGTATTGTTTCTAGTCTTAGAATGTGATAAATGTGAAAAATATTTTAAAATTATATTATTGTTGAAAAGTAATTGAAAAACATGTGTTTCATTAATTTAATAATTAATTTAGTATTAATTTAATGATTAAAATTTAGTATTTAATTAATATTGCTTAACAAGCGTTAAACAAAACTTGTTTAATTGATTTATTTAAATAATAAGTTATAAAATAAGAACTTTTGAGATCAAGAATGGCCTTCCTTTACCGTGCCCGAAAAGAAGATTAAAGGACCTTAGCCGGTGAGCTTGGTTTGGTTGTGGGAGGTAATTTAAAAATAGTCCAATTAACAGATCTCATTAGCAAAGCAGCTAGTTATGATGAAACTGGTCAAAAGTATGCTTCAAGCAATTACTAAAGAAGAGCGGATTGCGAAAGAAACCACAGCTTTAGGAGAATCCGAAGTAGCTAATGAGAAGGAAAAATTTGAGAAACAATAAAAATATGAACTGGAGAAACTCCAGCTTCAAATTGAATCTCAGCGTTTAGCAAGCATAGATCCTCTGTCGTCAACTGGCCCCTCGGCAACACACCAGAAGCTGTATTTTAGTAATTTCAGCACTCTTTCACCAAAATTCGATCCGAAAAATGAATTAGGTATATTCTAAAGTTAAATTGCCTGAATCTTCATGGATCCCTTACTTACTAGGCACCCTGCCGTCTGACATTGCAGCTCTCATCGTTCAAGAACCTGAAGAAACACAAGAATATGCGAAAGTAAAGGAACTACTTCAGAAAAGATTTAAATTGTTTGAAGATCGATTCAGACAACTCTTCGCTCAACACAAAAAAGACTCAAAGAAAACATGGAGAGACTTCTTCTTTGATCTGTCTAGCTATTTTGATGGCTGGCTTGAAGAACTTAAGGTTCAGGATTTCTTAAAATTAAAACAACTTATCATTGCAAATCAAATCAAGAAGAAAGTTCCCCTTGATGTTAAAGAACATTTTATTGATATTTGGTCTGAATTTATTTCTCCAGTTGATCTTGTTAAAAAATTAGATTCTTACGAAAGGGTCCGGTATGGTGTAAAGAAATCAGTCCTTCCAGTACATCGAAAAAAGCAGTTTCCCCTTAAACACTTTACTCAAGAAAGAAAAGATTGAATCTTAAGAAAGAGTCAAGCGAAGTTGCATGCTATGGATGTGGCAGTCCAGAAGTTATTAAACCAAATTGTCCTACATGTAAAGGAAAGGAAAAGAAAATTTCTGATACTCTTAGCAGCGTTATTTTTCAATCGTCTTCTAGTGCACCCGTACAGATGGCAATGTTAAGAGTAAATATCAATGGAAACATGTAAGTACCGCTTGCGCAGACACTGCTGCAACCCACTCAATCGCAGGAGAAACACTTTACCACATCCTACAAAAACAAGATGCAATCTTTGCCACCAGTACTCTACTAATGTCTTTAACAGACGGTAGCAAAATAGAAAGAGAAGTTCACACAACAAAGGTAAAAATTGGTTTTAGAGACTGTACGTTGCCTTTGAACCTTGTTGCCATCGCTAAGACAAAAGGAAACAACACCCTGTTGGAAATAGACTTTCTAATTCGGCTGGGATTGTATTAAATTTGAAACGGAACAGTTGGTTTTTCAATGATCGACCCAAACGACACTTCTTTTGAAGAACCGATGGCAGCTCTTTGTGGGTCGCTACAAACAAATGCTTCCCAAACGGTTGCACCGCTAACTGTGAATGATAAAGGTAGTACTGTTGAAGATGAAACATTCCATTTGACCCCCACCCAGGATTAGAAATTAAAGAATCATCTTCATCATTTGCGTGAAGATGAAGGTATTCATCTGACTAGGTGAACAAAGAATTAAATTAAATGAACTCTTATCCCAGTTTGAAATTATCTTTAGTTTAGGGGAAGAAGCAACCTCATTTATTGAACATTACATTGATACGCAGAACCATCCTCCGGTTTCTGTTTCTCCGTATCGAGTGTCACCAGCAAGGAAAGAAATCATGCAAAATAAAATTGATAGACTTTTTAATGAATGAATTATTGAGTCCTGCGAATCTCCGTACGCAGGGCCTGTTGTGCTTATCCAGAAGCCAAATGGTGCTTATAGATTCTGTGTTCATTACAGAAAATTGAATGCCATCCCGAAGACGAACTCTTACCCTCTTCCACGCACAGATGATTTACTTCAAAAGCTAAACAAACTCGTTTTATGTCGACCATCGACCATAAAGTTGGTTATCATCAGGTAAATGTGGCTGCTATGGATAGAGACAAAACTGCATTTATTTGTCCTTTCGGGACATATCGTTTCATACGAATGCCATTTGGATTGAAAAATGCCCCAGCGACTTTCCAAAGACTGATAGACAAATTCCGAAATGGTCTTGGTGACATTTTTCTTCATTCCTGCCTTAATGACATTATAGTACTATCAGAGTCGTTTCAGGAACATTTAGAAAATTTAAGTCATTTTCCAACGACTTTAGTAAATATCTTGGGCATTATATTACCCCTGAAGGTCTACATGTTGATCCTGCCAAAACTGCTGCTATATTGGACATGCCTGAACCCAAAACTGTTAAGCAAGTTCAGTCCTTTCTGCAAACTTGTTCTTGGTATAGGAGGTTCATTCCAAGCTTTTCTGAAATAGCCAGACCTCTCAGTAATCTAACCAAGAAATCCTATTCTTGGTGCTGGAAAGAACAAGAAAAAGTTTCGTTCCAAAAATTAAAGACATTATTTACTTCACCACCGGTTCTTACGCAATGTGACCCGAGTAAACCGTACATCTTGCGCACTAATGCTAGTGGGTATGACTTAGGAGATGTTCTCCTCCAATGAAAAGCCCTGGAAGATAAACATCCCATTGAATATGCAAGCCGACTACTAACAAGTGCTTAGCGAAACTACACAACTACAGAGCATGAAGCCCTTGCAGTTGTTTGGGCTTTAGGAAAATTCAGATGCTATATTGAGGGACAATAAGTCACAGTTGCCACGGACCATCAGGCGTTACAATGGCTCATGTCTTTAAAGTCCCCGTCAGGATGACTTGCTCGTTGGGCTCTACAACTCCAAGAGTTCAACCTCCATATCGAGTACGTTCCTGGAAAAAGTAACGTGGTATCTGGCATGTTATTTCGCCCTTCCTGTCACCAAGGATGCTCTGTGTCTGTTAACCAACGCACTGTTTTGTTAACCAACAAAAATGAACCGCCCTGAAACTCCCACTCTTTCCAAAGCTCATGCTCAA
The DNA here is from genome assembly GCA_030067965.1 of Latrodectus elegans. Classification (NCBI taxonomy): domain Eukaryota; kingdom Metazoa; phylum Arthropoda; class Arachnida; order Araneae; family Theridiidae; genus Latrodectus; species Latrodectus elegans. The sequence continues at coordinate 16,594,040 of CM057810.1, read as the reverse complement.
GAGCAAAACCATTCCAGGAAAACTTCTCCTGCTGACCCCTGGTCTAAATGTCTAATCCCAAAACATTTCAAAATAGCCAACGTTATCTTTGGCTTCTCCACCAACAAATCCACGGAACACGCAATCCAAAAGGCAATCATCACTATAAAACACGATAGAGAAAATAACCTCTATACAGCCCTGCTCAGTCTAGATATAAAGCAAACGTTCGACTTTCTCTTGTACCCACAACTGAAACTAATACTTGCCACAATAAATGATACAGGTAACTTAATCAAAACCATTCTCAGTTTCCTGGAACACCGCGAGGTCCTCACCACCTTTGATAACGGCTCGATCACGAAAAATCAAACACAAGGCTGCCCACAATGGTCCATCAGCGGGCCAATACTTTGGAACTTATATTTCAATGACATACTGGAACACAAATTCCCCCAACATACAATAGCTATAGCATTCGCTAATGACTCCGTACTCATTGTCAATGGAAACACCAAAGAACGCTTCAAAATAAACTGCAATGAATCCCTCAAAGCCTTCTCCGACAGGTGCGAATCCCTAAAATAAAAAAAATTCCACCTTAAAAAGCAAAGCAAAGATGAAAAGCAAAGAAAATAAATGCTTAAAATACAACCCCAAGCTCGCCCTCCAGGGAAAGAGTCTCTCTCATACCAAAGTTATCACCTTCCTGGGTATCTAAACAGATCAAAAACTGAACTTTCTGGCGCATATAAGGTCACTAAAGCCCAAAGTCCTGCCAATTGCCCAGCGGCACCGTTCAATGATTGGCTGCAGCTGGGGTCTAAAAAGCAATTTTATCAAAACCACTTACAACACAATAATTGAAAAAATCATTACATATGGATTATCGGCATGGGCCTTCCCCCTAACGGCACGTAAAATCGCCCAACTTTCTTCACTACAAAGACACTTCACAGTTCTGATCACGAGAACGTTCAAAACAACCTTGACAGCAGCAACAACTGTATTGGCAGGCGTACCACCTCTGTACCTCATCCTAGAAGCAACCTCTTTGAAAACAAGTCCTGCAACTAAATCAAAACATATCAATTGACAGCAATACCACCCTTACTACCTCAAACTATGAACCTCCCTTTAATAAGGACGGATGCACCCAGCCATCAGAAGCCACCAACACAAGATTTTTAATATTCCGACCATATCATCCCAACAGAACCCGATCCCAACTAAATATAATATATATGCGAACGAAGGATCCCAATACAACATATGACAACACAGAATAAATACACAAAGAACTCGTCAAACTACACGAAGAAAATTCAGTATTTCAAGCAGAATCCCTGGACATTAATGAAGCAATACAATACTGCATACACCATAATCTCATGAATGTCACCATCTGGACAGATAGCTTATCCTCCCTACTTACAATTATCAATCCCTTTCACAAATCACCAATAATCAAAGCAACACAAGGAATCCTCTACAAGAACCGCAACTACCTCTTCCAACTTAGCTGGATAAAAGCCCATGCCTGAGTCCTAGGAAATGAAGCAGCAGACGCGGCAGCAAAAGAAGCAGCTTCACACCCAACCCTACAGACAATCCATCTTAAGTGGCCCAGAGCAAGAGCAAAGCATAAAATCCATCAAAACCTAATTAATAAATGGCAATTGCTGTGGGACTAACTAAAGTCCTAACTCAACTAAAGTCACGTATACACGGAAAATCATCCCCAAAATAGACACCCATGTCATTTACTTAAACCCACTTTTAAATTGTTACGTCACAAATCACGCACCCTATCCCAGCTACTTCCACAGATTCGGCAAAGCTAGTTCACCACTCTGCACGTGTGGAAAAATAGGGAATCTGAAGCACTACATTACGGAATGCCCAACTACAAAAACTCATCACCTCAAAATTTCCCCAAACCAAAACACAACAAAATTCATTAAATTTTTCATACCCGATGCATTCAGAAAGCAAAGACTAATCAAGCTGATGACCTTCCTACAAGACAAAGGCCTCGAACTCTGCAAAGATTCACTAACCCGAGCCTCAGTAGACGACGACGCAGTAGACTCGGATAGTGAAGAAGAGACATAATTTAACCGCCCAAGGCTCATCAATCACAACAAGCTGCACCCTCTGCAGCAACGGATGGCTCAACAACTACCACACGTTCATTTACCAGCTCCAGTTCCATCAAGCACCCTAACAACAAATGGACAATAAACCAAAAGAAACAGACGCTAATAAACTTCAGAGGTTCCAGACCTCAAAAGGTAATCGAAATCCCCCACCCAAGATTCATACTGTCCAATGCCTTAGCTAATTCTACCACTCTATTACAGCAATATTGTGCTCCGTAACCATGTAATTAAAACTAATGTCCAGAAAGCTCTGTTACCTGAACTGTGATGCAGTGGTCTACTGTGTAGACCACTGCAGGCCTTTTGTGCCCCACCTTTGTACATATCTCTTTCTTTTTAGATCCAATACATGGCCGTGGTTACGGTTCTCGACGGATGCCTGATACTCCGTGGAAGGTGTCTGTTTCTCTAGATTGAGGTAAGAGCATACCTGATAACCCATAGGTATAGAACAGGACTTCCACTTCTCGTTGTCAGTCTGACCCCTGGTCGGGATGTCAGAGGTTGTAACAGATCCATATTAACTGTACTGACAATACATGGCGTTACTGCCCAATACAAAATATCCAATAAGAGTTAAAAAAGAAGATAGAATAGAGGTGTGAGGAATGAAAGTCGAACCATCTGGTTCATTAATATCTTTGTTTATAATTTGTACTATACAGGTATTATGTAACCTTGTTAATAATTATTAATCATTTTCTTTTGTAACTATTTTCTGTGTAATGTCACAATAAATGTTTTGAATAATTCTAACTTCTATTTTCTTAAGTCCCTACAATATTAAAAAATGATTTAAAAATTCAAAGGATAATAATAGTTGCTATTTTTTTTTGTCAAACGCGGAAATCTAATTTTGATGAACAAAATAGTTCCGATCATACCCGTGCTAGAATTTTAAGAATGTCTTCTGGTGGCTTCAGCTAATTATGAGAATAATTTTGCCATCATTTCAACCAATATAAATTCCTTTAACTTTTGTCGGTTTAAATATATATTGTAATAATAGCAAAAAATAACAAAAAATTTGCTTTTCTATGAAAGACTTCTGTTTATTAAATTTTTAATGATGTAATTGAGTAATTTATAGCTTTAGACATCCTGAATGTTACACAATTAATTATATATGTGAAAATAGTTAATTTAAAAATACCAAACCTGAAAAGTTGAAACAACAATTTTAAGACGTTTCAGTTTTTCTAATTTTTTATGATAATTTGTCACTTTGTTGTTTTTGTTACTAATCCTGTAGCGTACCGAGGTGGTAAGGCAATTGATGACAATTTCAATTAAACTAAATTTAATTTATTGATGAGGATGAATTTTAAGTATACACATAATTTTTACTATTTACAAATATTTTAAAATAATGTTCCACTTAATGATCATGACAATGTCATTGGCGGACACCGCCACAAGCGCACCTCCAGTGCGTTGTCTCTCTGAGAAATACACTTTTACTAAAGAAAACAAAAACAATTTAATCGGAAAGGAGGAAGGCGGCAGAATCTGGCGCGCATGCGCTGTACTGATTCTCGCCTTTTTAGCACATTACAACTCCTTCCCCCTCCGAAAGGACTTTTACATGAGTAAAAGTCTTACAATTATACTCAAATAACTAATAACAAAACATAATAAGCTTAACCACATAACTATAAAATAACATATGTCAAAATATTTACATAGCAATTCACTTAAGATTCGAATCTGTTCTTTACTTAATCTCTCTTCTAAATTATTTTTTTGAATTCAGAACAATTAAAAATATTTGGGTTGTTTTCAATAAGTGGGAATTCAATTTCTAAATCTGGAGGATCTTTCATTTCATCTAACTCAACAAGATTTATAACGTTGGATCTACTGTAATAGGGCTTTAGTAAATTCACATGATAAATTTGTGATTTTTCTTTCTTATTAGGCAAAGAGACAATGTAGTTAGTATCAGAGATTTTAGATTCAATTGTTCCTGGGCCATGCCATTGAACAGCTAATTTATTTGCAGGAGAAGGTGCCAAAACAAGAACTTGGCTTCCTTCTTTAAATTCTTGTTTAACACTGTTTCTATCATAATAAGTCTTTCGCTTTTCTTGACATTCTTCCATTTTTTCCACAGCTAGATTTTGACATCGTTTTAGTTGACTGATAAGATTTAAAACATATTCAACAACAGAATTTTGCTCTTCTTCAGACTGTAACCAGTGTTCATAGAGTAAGGTTATTGGTGTTCTTAAGTTTTTTTCATAAACTAATTCTGCAGGGCTGAATCTGGTTGACTCGTGAGTTATAGTTCTTAAAGCAAACAAAGCTGCATGAATATGCGGCTCCCAATCTGGGGAAGATTCTAAACATAATACTCTAAGAATTCGTTTGATAGTACTGTGGAATCTTTCTACAGGATTACTTTGTGGATGATACACCGAACTATGTATTATTTTTATTTCAAACCTCTCAAGAAATTCTGTAGTTAGAGCGCTCATAAAAGAGGTCCCTTGATCATGTTGGATCTCTTTAGGAAAGCCAATACGGCTAAATATTTGAAGTAATGCATCAACAACTGATGTGGATGATATATCTTCTAAGGCAACAGCATCTGGATATTTGGATGCAAGACACATAGCAGTAAGAATATATTTTTTTCCTGAAGGTGTGACAGGCAAAGGACCTACAGCATCTATATTTATCTTTCTAAAAAACTTCAGATATTATTGGTACTGCTTTCATAGGAGCTTTCTTTTTCTCTCCAACTTTTCCGGCTCTTTGACAAGGATCACAGGACCATACAAATTCTTCTAATTCTTTGTAACAATTTGGCCACTAAAAATTACGAGCTAGTCTGTCTTTTGTTTTAGTAACTCCAAGATGAGCAGATGTACCTTCATGACAAGCGATTTTTAGTTTTTCTCTGAACTCCTTAGGAACAACTAATAAACAATTTTCATGTCCTAATTTATCTACTTTTCTTTTAAGTAACAGTTCATTTTTTATTACATAATTTGTTTTATTGACTTCTCCAGACTCGATATTCTCAGCCTGTTTAAACAATGGTTTGAGATCCTCACTTGTTCTTTGGCATTCTTTGAATTTTTCTTTATCAATTTTAAGTAAGGAAACTAAAGGATCATCCGACTGAGCTTCTGGTAAAAGTGTTAAGTCTTCCTTATCCACAACCTCTTCATTGGAATTTGTATTCAAACCTTCTTTTGTTTTGTTTGAGTTCATCTTCAACTCCTCTTCTATACGTTTCTGACTTTTAGTCTGCACATTATGTATCTCCTGTTCCAAATTCATATTTTCCTTCTTTTCTTCTATTAATGAGGCTGTTCGGTTTCCTAATAGGTATCTACCACGATCCAATTCATTTGTAATAATAGCAGCCTTTGTAATAATATTTCCTAAATCACACTCCAACACAATTCGTGCAATTGGTAAACATGTGGGATTCAAATCTAAGGGTTGTTGTACCCAAACATGTTCACCAGTCATATCATTAAGCAACACATACTTCCTACTAACAATATCTATTGTGGCTCCAGTATCTCTCAAAATTTCACATTTAATTCCATTCACTTTCCCAATAATTGTATATGGTTTGAGTAATTCCTTAACTATTTCTTCTCCTACATTATTTATAGAATTAGGGGCGTGTCTTTTAATTAAAGGGTATTGTGGTCTCAAATGATCAGAAGAATTACATTCAAAAGATTTCAATAGTCTTCTTTTTTCAAAACTTTTATCTTTAAATCCTTCCTTAAGATCTTTCTTCTCTGTCTTAAAATTTTCATTCCTATGATTATTATCACGTTTCACAAACCTGTGAAGAGGGCTATATGATCTTTGATTTTGATGTTGAACAGTTTTCTTCTTCATCACATTAATTGGTTTGATAGTTTTCTTAATGTCCTCAAATTCATCTAATTTCTCTGTCAAATGAAGTGGATTGTTTATACTACCCCATTCATCTAAATAGAATTCCTTAAATTCTTGTGGAGCTCTCTTTTTAATCTGATCCGTTAGGATTAAATCACTTAACTTTTCAAAAGTATCAACTTTAAGTCCATTGATCCACCTATAAAAATAATTATAAAGTTCATGATAATAATCTATCCAAGTAACATCATTTTCCTTTTGATGTTTTACAAACAATTGTCTAAACTTCTCTGGGGTCAATTTAAATCTTTTAAATAAAACTTCTTTAACATAATCATAATTCTGTGCTTCTTCTGGCTCACGTGCAATTATTTGAGTGATTTCATACGGCAGTAAGCCTAACAAATATGAAACCCACGATTCTTTAGGTATTTGGGCACGACGTGCCTGGCGTTCAAAAAGAATTAAATATAGACTAATATATTATTTTACATCATATCTATGGATCATTCCTTGAAGATCTTTACGAAAATGTTGCGCATCTTCGCTGGAAAATCCATTAGTAAGTTTCACTTGAGCTTCTAATCTCAGCTTTTCTAATTCATGTTCCCTTTCTGCTTCTCTTCTCCGTTCTTCAATTTCTATTTCAGCTTTTCTTCTCCGTTCTTCAGTTTCTATTTCAGCTTTTCTTCTCCGTTCTTCAGTTTCTATTTGAATTCTTTCTTTCTCAATTTGTTCTTGTTTTTTTCTTTCTTCGATTATAGAAAGGAACAATTCTTTGACAAGATCTTCTTCATAGTTAGGACTCTTAATAATTGCTTGTTTAATAGATATACTAGATAAGTTTGAGTCAACATCTACCTCGAGCTCCGAAGCTAAAACTAACAAATCCTGCTTTTTACCTTTTCCCAAGAATGCTATAGCTAATGGTTAATCTAAGCCTAATTTAATACGTTTCTAACAAATCCCAAATAATTAACTAACAATATTGATTGTTTCAACTTCACATGAAATTATAATATTTCATAAATTATTTTTTGTTTTCAGTTGGAAAACAAAAGTAATCTACCATTATTATGCACACAGAATATATAAATATTTCAAAAACAATATCTAACTTAAAATATTTCTTTTATATTATATTCAAACTTAAGATAAAATTTCAATACTTAATATAATAATTTCGTTTCACTTTTGGAAACAGAATTGGCTTAAAAACATATCATATACCTTAAAAATCAATTTTTTTTTCTCTTAGCAGAAATTAATTCTATTAAAATTCGTACAAACCTGTACTGTAGTCTACGATACACTTAGAACATGACATAGAATAAAAAAAATTGCATACAAGAATAATAACAATTTAAATATACGAATATTAAGAAATAAAGAAATTCGGTATCAAAATTTAACAGTAATAGTATGCATATATACGATATATAAACCAACTATTATTTTTACTCAAACTTATATGTCAATAAAACGAAAATACTAGAGAGATTTTCATTTATAACATCACAATTCAAACTAAACAGGATAGAATACCCAATAAAAAAAATAATTCTAATCAAATATTTATGCAAATGTGCAAGAAATTTTAACTAACAATATATAAAATAAATGAAATTATATATCATATACACAATTTTATTATACAAAACACTAATGTAAATATAAGAATGTTTTCACTAATCATTCAAAACGAAACTTCTTAACTGAGTTTACAAAATAACAAACACAATTTATCGGTGTTTTTAAACCCAAAAATAATTCCTATTAAATTACATCAACATTTCAAGTAAAATAATTATATTTAAATATATATATATATTTTTTTCACTTATTTTCGATTTTGAATTCGATTTCGAACTCTCACTTTCACACGAAATTTCACTTTCTTTTTTTACTTTTTTCGAGATTTCACCGAAAAAAACGCACGCACAAAACACTTCTTGATCATCACACTTTTCTTGGTTCCAGGAACAGGAATTTTCAATACACAATTCCGAAACGGTATACTTGGCCAGGATGGATTCGAAAATCAGAAGTAACGCAATATTTCTTAGATTCTCAACACAAAATTTCGGATGGAATTAAATCACAAATAGAAAGCTATTTTCTTTTTGTTCCAAGGGCTGGAATCAAAACAACATATTTCTATTCCACTGGATGGAATTAAGCATAACAGGAAACACATCAAAATAGCAGGGTGCTATGGATTGAATTAATACTTCAAGCTGGATGCTTCTTTTTCCAAGGGTTGGAACTAAACGTTTCTCTTCTATTCCACGGGCGGGAATTTAACTGGAAACACTTTTTCCTTTCCACTCCAAAATAGCGGAATACTAAATCTTCTGATTCCAAGGGTCGGAATCGAAACCACGAAATCAAACTCAACAAATATCTATAGCAGGTTGCTATCAATTTATCTTCTGCTGTCGGGATGACAACACTTCTCAGAAATATCTTTTACTTAGAATCACTCATTAATTCTTCAGAATTATTCGAAACTGTTCTATCCGTACCGATGGCACCATTTAAAGCTGTTGCGTACCGAGGTGGCAAGGCAATTGATGACAATTTCAATTAAACTAAATTTAATTTATTGATGAGGATAAATTTTAAGTATATACATAATTTTTACTATTTACAAATATTTTAAAACAATGTTCCACTTAATGATCATGACAATGTCATTGGCGGACACCACCACAAGCGCACGCACCTCCAGTGCGTTGTCTCTCTGAGAATACACTTTTACTAAAGTAAACAAAAGCAATATAATCGGAAAGGAGGAAGGCGGCAGAATCTGGCGCGCATGCGCTGTACTAATTCTCGCCTTTTTAGCACATTACAATCCCTTATTAAAAAAATTTCTTACAGAAAAAATAGGGTAGGTAAACATATTGTCTAGAAACTTTTGCCAGCTATGTAAAAGATTTTGAAAATCTAAATTTGCTATTTTTTGTTTACAAAGAATCAATATTTTCACCACATATTGCAATACATTAATTAAAAAATAGTTCCGGAATCAGCGTCTAGTTATCTCTCAGACAGATCCAAACTATAATCAAATTTTAGCTTTATTAACACTTCATTGCAATATTTATTAAATGTGACACAGTTAATCAGCATAAAAAACGATTGCTTATAAATAAAAAATGAAAGTTCAAATTGGCTACTGATCAATACAATTTGCTGAATCAATATGACCTCAAGGATTCCATCATACTGAAAATGAAGGTAGTGCTCAAGCACGTTGACAATCTATTTAGAAGAAATTTATCAGATAATTTTATTCTACTTGTCACTATTTTACATAACACATTCATTACCATACTCATTTGAAATTTGTCAAATTAAAATACAAAATCTGTCATTCAGTAAAGACAAACCAGCATTACAAATTAATAAAATTAAAAATTGCTCATATTTAAAAAAAAATTTTATTCTTATTTTAAATTTGTACAAGATTGTTTTTGCATTAATTTTTCAAAACTCTACTGTTACTTCCATAAAGATTTAATAGTGATAAATGTTTGCATACAGTTTATCATTAGTTTTCAATGTTACATTAACTAGATTGCTGCAACTTTGATACGAAATCCCCTTGACCTAACAGGAAGACGAAGATCTTCGGAGTGAAAAGTCTCAAGATCTAGGATCTTGATCAATCACTATTAATAACGAATCAAGATCGAATCACTAATAAATAACTAAAAATGAGTGTTGTATTCTAATTTGCATTGGCACAATAGTTGTGCAGAATGTATGAAAACTTTCTTGCTTTTGACACGGAACACAATTACTACCAGTTATTGATGACAAATCATTTGTCTGGACATAACTTATCAAAAAAAATGCTCTTAAGCCACTTAAATTGCTCCGCTTTCCCTCACTTCATGTCAAAATATCGAAACCAAGAAATACATAACTTGTATGTGAACATAATTCTTACACGCAAACCATTGATAATGAATATAAATGGTCTTTAAAATTTCAAATTTGGAAAATATCTGTATGTGACTACAATTTTAGAATAAATGCAAGAAATTTAGAAGTTAATTTAATATATAACTATTCTCACACAATGGTATTAAAAAGCGTCATTTTTAACAACACCAGATTTGAAATACAGAAAATAGTCCTGTGTATTATCGGTAAAAACATAACAGAAACATTTTCAAATCACAGCCTCATTAAATGTCTCATGTATTTTTTTTTCCTTTTTGCTTTTGTTTTGGGAAAACTTTAAATGTTTCTTTTAAATCGATTTTTTGATATTGGAAAATCATGAAAAATCTTTAATTTTTAATTGAAAATCTTTTCAAATTGCTCCTAAATAAACAAGTTTTTAGAATTGCTTACACGAGTATCTTGTAAACGCCCAAATGCATGAATAGATGATGAATGCATAGATGCTTGAAACGATAAGCATAGATGCATCAATCCTTATACAGAGTTCAATTACACTTTCATGATCATGCTTACTTCACACAGCACAATAAGCCATTGAATAGTTCAGTTTCAAAAATTCGGAGTTCAGTTTCCGTCTCAGTCAGGGGTGTTTGTATGAAATCGAAGTCCAGTTAAGACAGTAGATTCCGCTTAAATCAGACTTATTGTGCAAAAATAATCGTTGAGTTACAAACGAACCAAGCACGAGACTTTAAAAGCACACAACGAAAAAAATAGTGTTATCGTGGCTTATTCCTCCTGGTTGACAGTAGCGTCAAACTAAGACCATGATCCCGAATGCTTTCAAACAATGGAGCACAGACTCAGGACTCGAGAACAGCTATCTTTTATTCAAGTTGATTTAGGCCAAAATGTGGGCAGGAGCAGCTGGAGTCACATTGCACTTTGGACACAGGGGATAAGCTTTGTGACCCGTCACATGACGTTCTACTCGAGTGTATCTACTTCGAAATCTCGCTAGAGTTATCTGATCCTGCTTGTAAACAACCCAAATAAGATCAGCATTAAGTCGAGTTTCTGCATACCATTCACGCATTAAAAAATTAATCATTAGTTCTCAAAACTTACAGTTAATTATTCTCTTTCAAAATTCCTAATGAAACTGAATGAAATAAGATTTTTGTAAACAAGGTAAGTTTATTCAAAATGTTGGAGCAACTGATTTTACACTAAAGCAATCTTTAAAGACGGCATAAGAACAAAACAATTCAATAACTTTGTCGTTAATAAATAACAGTTGCATATATTTTTATTCGAAACTATAAAAATAAAACATGGACTAATAAATGGCATAATAATTAAAAAGGGAAATTTAAAAAAAAAAAAAAAAAAGTTATTGTGAATATATTATTCACGGTATAATGCTGCCATCTATATTATCTAAAGAAAAACACTACATAATTTAGAATTAATTTGATAAATTAAACTATGAAGTGTAAGTAAATGATAGCAAAAAATAATTAAGCATAATTTTCATTAAGGGACAGTAAAAATACAATATTAATGACCATTAAGCGGAAATATTTATTATATATTTATTTCATTCTTATCTGGTTCACTTTGATGTTTGTATTAACATATTTTCTTGAAAAATTCCTTGCTCTTTCTCCCATAAAATTATTTTTTTTAGATATTAAAAAATATGCACACAACTGTTGTTATTTCAGTAATAATTTAATTCACAAATAAAAATTCGTAATTCATTTTGAGATCAAGATTTAATTCATAGAATGTCACTGGTCTCAATATGTATGTGTGTGTGTTTACTATTTTTTTCAAAAGGGTTATCAAACAAAATTCTCTCTGTCTCACGTCCTTCAGATTAATTTAATCATAAATATGAAAATAAATTCCTCAATTCATAGATTAATAATATCAGCGATTTCGTTGGTATCATTTTTAGCTATTAATCCTATTCCAAATATGATTTGAATTTAATTTGAACTAGGCGTTACAGAATTACTTTTTGTTTCTGTATATTCCATCAATTACCATTATTAAGTTTAAATTTAGACATGATGAGATATATATGTAATTATAATAACATATCTACCAGATTCCAAATGATATAAAATTTTGATATTTAGCTAATAAAATAATTGGGTCGAAGTTGCTAAAGTAGTTTCTATTAAGTAGTATGTATACCATAAATAAATTCTGAAGCATTATATATCAGATGCATAAAATCAGCAAAAAATAAAAATTATTAAAATTATATAAACTAGCTTTAGATTTAAATTAGAATAATCAAAAGATTTGAGTTTGTCTTTCTTATTGTAAAATATTGTAAAAAGAAAACATTATGTTTGACTAAATAAAGTGAATAATTGTACTGAATGGTACTGAAAGAGGTCAGAGGGACATTGTTGCTATAATACTGTTTTTAAAATTCATTCGAAAAGTCTATTTTGAAATTTAATATAATTCTATAATGTTTCTTTTTGTAAAATTTTTGCTGTACAATATAAAAACGAATTAAGTCAAGAAAAAATGTCCCATAACTTCTAATCTATAATATCATACTACCTTTTAAATTTATTATTTGTTAGAACATTTTTAGAAAAATGAAAATGATGGGATTTTTATAATTAATAATATGCATTTTGTTACAAGAAATATTCCTATGATTATCAACGTGAATGACTACAAGAAAAACTAAGGATCTCAATAAGTGCTCTAAATTAGATTTTGGTTTACATAATTCATAATACGACTATATGAAATGATTTCAAATTTGTTTGTCACTCAACGGTCATTTTTTGCACATGAGGGCTAATTATACCGGGACCTACGGTTTAAAGTGGATTAAGAACCACTACAAACATTCATGCCTAATCTGAGATTCGAACTCAAGAACTGTTGAACCGAAAGTACTAACCATTCGGTTGCCAGCTCGGCGAAATGATTTCAGAATCAACCATTCTAGGAAACTAACTAAAGCTTCATTTGATTGTCAAATTATTGAAGAAATCCATTGATTAAATATATATGAATCTAGAAATTCCGCTAGCCTTATTGTTGGTCAAAAATATCTCTGCTATAAATTTGTTAGAACTATTCATAATTTCATTTGAGAATCTCTTAAGAAATAAATTTTCATTATCAATGAAGATTATATTGTAATCGGTAGATGGCGCCACAATTTTTAATCTAAATTTGTACTCTTTATTATGTGTGAACACATTTTTCTATTATCACTGTGTCAAAAAAAAAAAAAAAAAAAAAGAGTGGTAGGATCAATCTCCCTATAAGTATTGATCTTATTTTTCCTATCTACACACATTATATGAGATACGATTTATTTTCATTTCATCAAAATTATAGAGGGAGTTAATTTGAAAATTCATATAAGCAATTTTTTTAATCTTTAACACTATTGCAACAGCAAATAAACAAATGTGTTTTTAGAGCGAATATTAAAATAATGTTGATCGTGTTTAAGCAAAGCGGAAGAAAAAAGAGAATAAGAAGAAAACTTGAGAAAATCACAAAAATTATCAAATACATATGTCTTTGGGATAACTGATAATTTGTTTCTCACTAGTGAGAGCAAAAATATTTATTAAATGAAGTACTTATTTCTATTTAAACAACTAATGAATTTACAGTTTCTCGCTAAACGAGGGAACTGAATCACTAAATATGCTGATGATGAATATAGGCACAATTTAGGATAAGTTTTGTCGCCTATCTAGGATATCATCAAATTTTTATCCTTGCAATAACATATTTTATAAATGTGGAACACAACTGTTCCTAAGAATTCCTTCATCAAACATTTAGTAATATCTTAAATATAATTAAGCAATGTAGTCGATATTTGAATTGGAACAACCTTATATATCTGATGAAGTATATGGATATCAACAGGTGTTCATACTCTTAGGATAGTGTTAGAAAAATTAATCGAAAATTAATTAATACTTTTTTTGTCATTTTATACTTCTTTTAGTTATGAGCGGTGCTATATGTATTCAGAAATGCTTCCTTAATCATTAAGGTATCCGAACACGTTCAGAGCATTTTTTTTAAATACACTGCATATATACGTTGTAACGATTTTTTCTTATTTCACTTTAGAAAACATTTAATATTGAGCTACTAAAATTTGATATATAACAATATTATTCTTCAGAAATGCTAAATATGTATACAATTTTAGGCATTTTTTTTAAATTTAAAAAATGCTACATCAAAAACTATTAAACATATTTGAAAAAAATTAATACCAAATAATCTACATGTTGTCATCTAGAGCATGTACTAAAATTTTAAGTTTTTGTTAAAAATAAAAAAAATTTACGGCCAGTTGAATATTTATTCTGAAACCTTAGCCGAAATTTGTATGCCATTATTCGAATAACAGGCCATAATTTGGGAAATATTTTAGTGATTAAAATTGTTTTAGTACATTCCCTAGAAAACAATATACAGATCACGCTCATGCAATTCCATAGTGATATTATAAAAATATTTTGAATTATCGTTTTTAAAGCGTGCAAATTATAGGTAAAAAAGCCAGTTCTGTGAAAATCGCATTTAAAGATTAAAGTGTTATGTCTTTATAAGAAATTCTCATATTTGCTGATTAATTTTTTTATTTGATTTTCTGATTGATTTCCGGAACAGTAATTATTTTATGTATCTTTTAAAAGCTTACTAAATTTATATTTCAAAATTAAGCACTGTTTAAACTAATTTTTAACATCATTCTGGACCTTTAAACATCCACTTCCGGTCCTTTAAATATGTCCACTTTTGGTTTCCTAATCTTTACGAAATCCTTCATACCTCGGAATCTAATTAACGTAGAGACAAAAACAAACCTGTTTTAGAAAGCTATTTAAATTCCTTATTTAACGAAAGAATAAAAGTAATCATTTTTAGTCGAAATTGACGTTTTCAACGTGTGCGTGTACCTTAATCATATACAAGTAAAGCAAATAGGTGTGTAGAATTTTTAATGACATTCATTGCTCACGCGAAATTTACACAATAGGAAAAAAAGGTTTTTTTTTTTATTTTTATGAAAATCATTAACTCTTCCTCGCATTTATGCTAAACAAGGTTGAGACACACAATGCGTTTAAATAAAGGAATTGTAAGTAGGTTTCCCATATACAAATTACTATTGAATCCATGTGCCCAGTGTAAAGTTATTTTGTGTGAAAGAGAAATATTTAATCAAAATATTTTTGATAGCATCTGAACTGTAGTTTACTCAGATTATAGTTTATCATATCTCATGAACTCTAGTTAGTATTATACGGTCATTATTTATAATACAAATCCCCAAATACCTAGAGCTAAATATTTTAGAATCGTAAGGCTCACTTTTAAAGTTATCTAGCTTCAATAGTTTAAATTGATTAGATGAAAGTTGTGCACAACTTAATTAGTGAAATAAAATTCTAATATGTAATTATGTCATGAAATTTTATCTAAAACGCATGATGATTTAGAAATAATATGAAATTAAAACTAAATTCGTCAAAAAGCTATACAATGCAAAGTTTATAAAAATCATGTGTAAAAGGAAAAAATGAAAATCTAAAGCGCTGCTTTTAAGTATGATTTCTGCAGAATACGAGTAATTTATTTAATTTAATATAAAGTGCTTGATAGAATTCGACACCAGATTTTCCACAACAGTCTAAGTATTACATCTCACTTATAATAAGTATTTATTAATGTATTTTCGAAGTAATTTGAAAAGGCATTCCTTACAAGCACAAATAGTGTATCTGTCGTACATAAATAATAACATATTGCATCTAAAATTGTTTATTTCATGCGTTTAAAATAATAATTTGCCAGTAATTTAGAATTTTATCTTTTTAAGATTTTTTTTTCTTTTACAATATATCTGTAAATTAAATGATTCTCTGATTTATGAATATCAACAATTACTTTATTTCCTACATTGGATAGTTTAATATGTTAAAATGCGGACTTCTTAGTTTTTTGTTTAATTTATAATTTTGAAACTTTCGTTGGTAGTATATATACATACACACACATATATGATTACATGTGATTTAAAGAGACAATATACACTCATATTTATATTGTAAATTAGCATAAGAAGTGTTATTAAACCAGTTGCTTTTCAGTTTACAGAACAGTTACTCGTTCTGTAAATGAGTCGTCTCGTGAGGGGAAAGGGATGGTTTCTTTTTGGTGCTAGAAAAAAATTATTGGTAAGGGCTAGAATTTAAATGAAAATACTATGAAATTTTATCTATATTATGAATTATATTATTATGAAATTTTTATTTATTTTAAAACACACATGAATGTTCAACAGTCTACTCTTAATATAAGAATAAGAAAAAAATGGTAAAAATTATAAATCATCGTTAAATTTTTGTAAACTGTTATTAATTTCATTGAAAATATTATAAATTACCGTAATTGTAATAATCTTGACCGAAATAAACTTTTAAAAACGAAACTAAATAATAAAGAATGATATAACTTAAATAATAAAGAATGAGAATATTTTTCAGCTCTCTTAAATTATAATTCAAGCGATGTTTTAAAAAAGGTAATCGTTTATAAAAAACGTAGCAGAGATAGGCCAAAAGATAATTTTCATATCCATATTCATAACATCAAATTCTGTTAAATATATGTAATAATCAGTTTTTACAAATTCTCCTTTCTCTACTATTGCATTTTTAAGACGCGATTGTTCATTTTTGCTTTATTTAATATAATATCTCATGAAAATGTGGCAATAACGTCGGTTGAGGCTTGCTAGATTACTGTCGAGCGCACTCAAATTACAGGGAGACATGAATCAAAATAATTACAAAGAAATCTAACTATTTTATTGAATGTCCTAGTAAGATGTGTCATTTTAAAACTTTGTAATCAATTCTTGGTATGTTGAATAATAGTGAATGTTGTTGAAAGTATCATGCAAGTATCACCCATTTCTTACTCCAGCAGATGATGGTTCCGGTCTGAAACAGGCAACGCTATTCAGTTAAACAAAATTGGCTACAGAATAGAAATTATAATTTAGAAATTGTAAAAAAAAATTCCAAAAAAGTATATACACATAAGTCAATCGTGTGTCGTCTTTTGACTACGCGGTGCTAATCCAAGTAATTGGGTTGCTGAATGTCGAAATTAGCTGCTGCTTGACTTGACTTGATACAAATGCTGATACCTGATCAATGTATATATATATAAATAAATAGATGAATAAATTATTTTATTCTATATAGAGTTAACAGTTTTTTGATCCTTTAAAGAAATAATTGTGATATATCTTGTAGCCAAAGAGAGAAGCTATCACTCACTTAGAAATACTTCCTGAACGAACTTCTTAGAAACTGCTTTCTTAGGATTTGGTTCATATGCAAAGACCAAAAAAGTGGGCTGTAATTTAATTTACAACTCATACGAATGCTACTCGTAACGATGTTTTTTACGGATTTTGCAGTTCCCAAATAGAATTTTTTTTAGCATTTCCTAACACAGCTTCTTTTTGAGTTTCTGTCAAATTGTGCGGAATCTATCTGGAACAAATCTTTTTAATAATTAAATATTCGTGCAAAATTGAATGCATTGCAGTCTATGGTGTACCAAGGGCTGCTTCTATATCACGATATGTGACATGCCAATCATCTTGATCACAGCATCGATGTTGTTTGGAACCACTACCGATTTAGGTCACTCTTCCCGAGATCCATCATCACGATCACTGCAAACTGATTTTAAAGTTTTTTTTGATGGTGCTTCATTACCAAAAGTTTCAGTTTTTGGCTAAGCATTCTTGTAGAGTGAGGACTTTTTTTTTAATCATAAAATGCATCCGACGGAAAACTTCACAAATTATTTCCACTCACTTTTCCCCTTCTTTAGAATACACACTACAAACAAAATATGCAGACGATTTCTAAGAGGAATTGTTTCTGATTCCAAGATAAAAATTGTGAATTTTATGAATATCCTGAAGACACACTTCAGTAGTGCCTTCTATAAGTCGTTTGTAACAACTGAAAAGGCAATCCAGGTATATATTTTCCCTACCTACTAGATTTATTTGATTTTGCATTTTAATTAAGAGGTAAATGGGATGATTCAACAAAGATGTGAGAAGATTTTTCTTTTCGATCATTCCTTAACAGTTCGTGTGCATCTTCATCTATCAACTTTTATAATAGTTTATAGATGAAGGGGCATGAAAACTACATTATATAACTAGATAAATATTAATTTCTGTATTTAAGAAGTTTCGCATTAAATTTGTATACACGACAAAAACTGGATAACACCGAGATTTTTGAATCTCGGTATTATTCACCGTTGAAGAGCCATATTTTAAAATTTATATAGTATTATCTATTGATTATTCTACGGAAAAAATTTAGAATAAATGACATAGTCTGAAAACTAGGAAAAAGTAATTGATGTGGTTTCGAAAATATATGATTGAGTAATAGTTTTATATACAATATCAGTTAATGTATAAAGAAAAAAAAATTAAAAGAAAACAAATCTGTGTTTGACATTTATTTCAAACTTTACAAAATAAAAATTAAATGTATATAATTATATACAAAATAGTAAAGAATTAAATTCGATGTGGTAAATTTATTTTCATTGAAAACAAATCTGTAGTGCATTTAAATGGTGGATCAGTGGATTCATACATAAATTCTTTCTTACGAAAGAAAAAAGCTAATGAATTATACATTTGCTTTTCTTTCATTTGTGAAATCTGTGAATTCTGAAAGCCGATCTGGAAATAAAGCAAATAATAATGCGTCCATATTAAAATAAATTAAAAACTTGCTACATGGATTCAGATTCCATGAGTGAAAAACTATTTATATGAATCATATTGGTAAATATATATATTTAGTTGGATTTCAGCTCCAGTGAATTCAATTAATCGTACTCTTATAATATTCATTCCGGATACACGACTAACTCTCGCGTCATGTTTCCATCTGCTTCCGCAGCAACTCCCAAATTATCGTTCCGAGGTATTTTCTGGGGGGTTACTGAGAGTAATATACCTTTCAAAGAAACTCCATTGAGCTCCTTTACAGCTCTTCTGGCATCTTCTTCAGCTGCGAATGTGACAAATGCACCTGGTTGACGATGGGAACGGTTCTTGGCCTCTGAAGGCGACATCATGAAAACCTTCTCAACCATTCCAATTGAGCCAAAGAACCATCGAAAATCCTTGGATGTCAGCAAACCATCAAAAGACACGTAAACAGTCCTTCTCTTCTGCAACAAATGATTATCTATAGAAGTTTTTCGATCTGATGTCAATACATCGTTCCATAGAGAATTCTTCTTTTTGGCTTGACTGATATACAATTTCTGCCCTTCACCTACCACCATACCATCCAATTGAACTGCCATCTTTGCTGAATCTGTTGTTTTAAAGGTGACGATTGCACTCTCAGCGTTGTCAGAATTCCTTATGTTCCATATATCACCCACACTGCACAACGCTTTCCTCAACAGTTGCTGAGTTAAGCCATTGCCTCTTACAACTACTGATCTAGTCTCTGAATTGGAATCCGGAGAATATTCTCCTTTAACGCATCTGAAATAAATTAATTTAAGTAAATTGTTTGATCTGAACTTTCTTTAGTTCGAAGATTTCTGACATTTAAAGAAAATATTTTATAATGTTGAGATATCTTTAATCTCATGTACTGGTTAATTAATATTATGTAATTTAAGTAAAATTAAAATGAGTCTCTATTATACCAGAGTAAAATCCTTATTCTATATATCTTGTTAAATTGTGGTCGAAAGTTGAACTGACAACGACTGCTGAGACGTAAGGCTCTAGCTGACTTAAAACGTAGAATATGTTTTTTACTGTCAAGTTTTAATTTTCAGTATTAACAATGATTTGAATTCACTGTAAAATTGCTTATACCGTGATGCATGTCATTCTGAAACTCTACTTCCATTAAGAACGGAAATGTGTGATCCTTTCTTTCCTTTCAAAATTATCATAAATGCGTAACTGCTGGCGAGGCAGAGATTATGCATGGTATGAAATCCACCCTACTATCGACATTCCTACAGTGTAAATTTTTTTAAATAATAAATCTTTTACAATTTTTATTTTTATTTATTTATTTTATTTATTTATTTATTTTTGAAAAAGTATTGTTTATGTTTATTATTACAGCAGCTTGTTTTTGGTTTTCCCATTATCTCACGAATCAGAAAAAACGTGCGCTGATGAAAAGGAATTTATATTCAATATTTAATTACTTGATTGCTAAAAAGAATTTTCAAGCATCCCACACCCCATTTCAATTGTTTTTATCTGATATATATATATATGAGAATTAATTTCGTGGTGCCATATCACTGCTTTTCCCCAACATATATACTAATTATCAAATTCGTGTTCACCTTGCATTGGTTCGCAGATTAATAACCCATAAATAATTAAAACATAATATTACCCGTTGGAAATAATGATGGATTTTGGTTAATTTCCATTATCTTTTTGAACTATTTATTAAAAAAAGAATATATTTCCCGTTGAAATTTTTATCGTTCATATATAAATTAAGAAGTTTACCTCTTCACTCCACTTTGGACTTCATGACTTTGAGTGGAAGGTTTCTTAAAACCTTTGGTTTCTGAACTTTGCGGTTTTCTGCTTGCTTGCAATCCTCCTTTAGATTTGAGGATTCGGACAGCGGTTGCTTTCGAATCTTCTTGAAGATGCTGAGACTCAATTGGGTTATTTCCAGGAAGAATATTCTCCTTGTTCGGTTTCTTTGTTACTAAAGAACGTTGTTTCAAGTTCCTCAATATTTCATACTTTGACCTGAGCAATTTTTCTTCAAAAGTGAGATCTTTTCTGAGCATCCAATTCATTACGGCCCTTTTTGGCATTCTTATTTCTAAACTATCATGAAAGAAATTCAAGTGAGAGTTTACTAATGTGTTCACTTACTCTAGCTTAGAACTGTTGCGCAAACTACAACTAAGTATTCCCCCAGGAAAATTTTCTTGCCATTGTAGCTAAAATTTTATCTTCAATAAATGAATGAAATACTTATCATGCTTCCAAAAGCAACAAGATATTAGGCGCTAAATTTGGTAGACTTAATCCTAAGGTATAAATGATAAATTGGTAAAATCCTTTGGAGAGCCCTCGCCCTTGGCAGCAAACTGTAAAAAGCTCCAAGTTGGAACGAGATGGCGCCGAGTGAAAACCACACAGAAATTTAAAAAATACAAAAAGTAATCAAATATATTTAAGATTGGTGGAAACTGCAATTATAGTCAACCAAAATCAATCGCGCCAAGGGTGTGGACTCTGCAAGGATGCAACCGGTAAGTTTACTAAATATTTAAATTCTAATTCTCTTAACACCATTATTTTTAAATACAGGATTATATGTTGAATACAGGATTATATGTAGTTGAATATACTGGCTATTAAATTTTTCATTAATAGCCAATATATTCAACAAGTACCATTTAATTATTTTCAATATTATATTTTATTATTATTATTAAATTGCAATTAATCTATTATTAAATTGCAATTATATTATTAAATTGCAATTATTATTATTAAATTGCAATTATTATTATTAAATTGCAATTAATGTGGTATTCGGTATTCGCCAATAATGGTGAACGTTGATCTGTTTTGGCTTTTTCCAAAATCTGGTCAAATACTTCAGGAATCCAAAATCAATGTGAAATAATGCAGAATAAATATTATTGAATTTATAAACTATGTAATTGCTTTATCCAATTCTATATTTAAATTATTTCATACTATTTTACAAAGTTACATAAAAAAACAAGTTTCTAAATTTTTAATTGGTGTCACTATATTTATAATAACGAGCATTTCTTTTTCTTTTTTGCAGCATCATTTTGTTCTCCTAATTTATGAAATATTTTATAATTCCATACTTAATAATTTTGCTTTTCTTATCTCACATATAATTGCTTTATATATTACGATTAAATAAAATAATTTCGAATGTTAGCAAAAAATTGATCATCATTGTTAAAAATTTCAAAAAACATTTCCAATATATGCATCATTACCAGAAATTATGTAAGTAAACAAATGACGGAAAAGACAAAACTTATTCTCTTGTTTTACCTTTTATTTATATATTTAGTTTTAGAACTCTTCTGATAATTTAAAATAACATTTGGTTCGTTTAAAGCGTAAAAGAAAATCCGATTTACCTAATATTGCTTTCAATTCGAATTTTAACTAGCAAAACACATATTACGCACTTAGGATTAAAAACTAATACCATTATATATTTTGTTTTGAAAGATGACAACTTCAAAAATTTTAGAACTGCTTATTACATAAATGACTTTAAGAAACTTATTCCCAATTTGTAGCGCCCTCTTTTGGATATTTCCTAAAACGGTGTTCAAAGATGTGCAGAAATCGTTTTGTTTTCAAAATATAGTAATGTTTTTCGAAAAATGGTTATGAATTTGCAATACTGTAGCTATAATATTGACTTTATCTTAATGAACTTGTATAATATTTAGATAATATAATATTGCTATTTTATGAATATATATATAGTATGAATGTTATAAAAAAATAGTGAGTGTTCTTGATGAATGCAACGCAAATAATGCTACTATTAAAGCAATTTTTACCTGTTTTGTGCTGAAATTACCTTTTAGTTTCTTAAAACAATTACCAAGTTTTTAAAATTTTAAAAATAAGAAATATAAAAAGAAAATGTTTTATACCACAAATATGGACTATTAACCAACAGCAGTATATTTTGTAAAACCTTATAATCAAATAAATTGAAAATGCTTAAAAACGTTAACGTTTAAAAATAAATAATAAATAAATATTCTGAGGAATAAAGCTTCTAGAGAAAAATAGGATAATATATAAATTTACATATAAAAGGAACTCTCTAAATCATTTTTATATTTTTAATGAAAAACATAAGAACGAGTTTTGCTTAAAAACAAAGAAAGCAGGATGTATCTAAAACATAAAATATCCAATCAAAAAAGTCAATATCGAGTTGCACAGAATTTTCTTATTTATACGTATCCATAACTATAAAAAATGATAAAGGAGTAAGAACATTCTAAAAGCTTTTTTCGTTAATTTCGTCTAATAATTAATATCGTGTTTAGTGCCTGATAAACATATAGTAGTTGAAAAAGGAATTTACTTGTTTAAAAGTATAGCTCATTTTTTTTATTATGTATCTCCAAAAATTTAAAAAAAAAAAAAAAAAACATTTACTAGAATAAAGTATGACACAATTTGTAAAACCATTATTTTTTCGATTCCGCCTTAAATCTGATGGAACAAGAACAAAAATAAAGGTAATGAAAATTTTTTTTGTACACTAAAACCGATTTCCAGTTACGGTTTTATCATATTTTTACTTTAAGCCAACAGGCCAACGCATTTCAGAACAAAATGTTAAGTGTCTAATTTTTACTTTATTTGCTTTATTATTCTTTTACATCGGAAATCAGTTTAATCAGAAGATTAAAGTAAAGTATTCATCAAACGATATTACGCTTATGTAACAAAATGAATAAATGAGTTACTGGACTTTTTGAATGAAACACAAATAGAGTTAGTTACGAAGTTGGAGATTTAGTTTGCTCCTATAATTTTCAATATATATAAAACTGAGAAAAGTATATCACTCTGTAATATAGTATCACTATACTTCGAGTTCTTAATTACAAAATAAATAAATAATACATTTGACAAAAAGGATTTCATTTTTCTTCAATAAACTGATTTAATTTTTAGTAGGTAAAATTAATTATTATTCCATGATATTTAATACACTCACAGTGATTTATAATTTCTAAATCTCTTACAATAAATTCGACTTGGTAAATTCAATTTTAGAGGATTTAATATAATGCTACCAAGTGATTACCAATGAAGCACATCAAAAATATTAATTGATGCACTCTCAACAAATCTCCAAAATGTTTTTTGAGAGTAATTTAGTTGTGTCCTTAGTCATGAAATAAAAAGTGAAGAGTTATTTTTACCAGTTAATGCCTCTCCCAAATGTGAACTAGTCTGAAGAATAACCATGAATCAGCATTCGCTATCTATGTGACAGCCAATGAAGTCACAGAAGAATTTGATTGATAGACTGTTAGCCAAAGTATAATTAATTTCATTGGCTGTCGTTTATTCACATCGCGCTGCATTAAATGTGACTTCTCTCTAGATTTGATGAGTGATTTAAAAATTGTCACTTATTAAATAACTATAAATTAATTTCAAAAACATAACAATATTTGTTAAATTTTCATCAATAGAAGCCTTATATAATCTACAGTTTTGTAGATAATAAATGGTATTACAGCGTTTATAATTTTTCCGCCTTTCTCAAAGCGTTGCTGACTATTTAATTAAATTTGATAGCAGTTTCTATCCATAACTCGATTTTAATTCCACTTAACTCGATTATGAAATCACTTTTATCGTAGTATTACGTGTTTCATTGATTAAGTTACACTGGTCCTTTAAATGTGTACTATTTTATCATACCTTGAATATGTTGCCATCCTTTTGAAGTGTTATATTTTACTCTTAAAAATACGTGTAAAAAAGTCTTTTCTTTTCTACAATTAATAAAATTAAAAAAAGTTCTAATATTAAAATAAATCAGGATTATTTCATCTTTCATATATAAAACTTATAATTTCATATATCAAAATTGCTTATAGCAGTTTCAATGTAAATTATAAGAATTAAATTCCAAATGGATAATGATAATCAAACTATTTTTTACCCTTTGTTATTAATTAATTTTATGATTATGATCCTAAATACAACTTCAATAAGCACATTAAAAATTCAAAAATGAAAGTAAAAACGTCAAGGAATGCTCCCGGACTTAAAAAGATATAATTAAAAAATATTACAATTTTTTTTAGATTAATCATAATGCGAGGAGGTTTATTTCCGTTCAACTGAAACCTCTACTTATATTTTGAGTACCAGTTTTCAAAATTTTAACTCATCAGAATTTGCCTCCTCGCGCAAAATACGTTTCATAGATCACCCTTTCTTTTTTCATGAATATATTAACATTCAACCTTTTAAGCAATAAATAAAGCTCTTTTTTTTTTGTTCCCTTGCAAGGTGAATGAATCAAAGTGGGGGCGGATGATGAAATTCAACTCGAGTTGAGTTGCTCAAGCACAGACAGTTCAGACAGGTGGTAGAATTTCAACGAGTTTTGTGAATGACCTGCAAAGAAGGCCAGACGAAAAATAAAGAAGCTAATTAGGTAAAAAATATATAAAGAACTACCTTACATAATTATTTTTTAGAACTATTTCTAGTAACTGATTTCGTATAATAACAAATTTAGGCTTTTGGTAAAACTATTTCAGACTTTTTGAGCCTATGATAATGTTCTTATAATTCGCGAATTATCTGTTTTGTCAGATCAAGTTTTCTTAAAATCTAATAAAGTAATTCGAGAAACATCTATTTTATCAGATTAAGCTTTCTTAAGTGATAAAGCAAAGATTATGTAACCGATAAAAATACTTTTATAATTTGTGATACATCTATTTTATCAGATCAAGATTTTTTTTAATTATACGAAGACAGTTTTGATTGGTTCGTGCTTTTGAAATGAAAATTTAATAAGCATACCAAAATGTCTTTTACTTTTCAACATATTCCCCATGCATAGTGATGCACTTTTTCCAATGATGCCTTAACTATTTGATTCCTTCCTAAAAAATAAGATTTTTGAAACTCATCAAAATAATCTTTTTGTAATGTTAAATGTTCTCTGAATTTGCAGAAAATCTCTGATCACTGAGCCAGTTCCTTTAAATTTGGAAAAAGAAAAGTCACTGGGGTCTAAATCAGAAGAGTAGGATTGCGACAGAGATTCCCAGCGTAATTCAGTTAATTTAGCGGTTACGATTGCAAATGAGTGTGCTGGTACATTATCATAATAATAAAGTACTTTTTCTTCGATGAATTGGACCGCTTTTCACTCAATTTTTCCTTACATGTCTAATTAAATTTCCATTAAAAAAATTCGCTTGAATTGTGATGGGATTCGATTAAACACAGTTTTGAAATAGTTACCCGAATCCATTTTTGATAGGCTGTCTACAATCGTTACTTCAATTTTGTTTATAACATTTTCAAGCTTAAAGCTTTTCTTTTCTAACCAACTCTTTCAAGCTATATTATTAAGTACACATTTATGTTTATCTTTTAACTATCTCACACAATTTTACACGAAGATCTTCTAACTTAATATTATGGATTTTGTTGATTATTTCTTCAGTCGTGATCCAATTAGGTATCCAGAAAGTTCAGCATGTGTTCTGCTCATACCGACACTATTACTTGATTTAGTGGTGTCTGCAACTTCAGTTCAGACTTACAAGATTGTCGTGTGAATACTTCGTTAGTGAATATTCTTTTCCATGACGTATTCTAAAACAAGTCTGATATCATACAAGGATATTTAGATATCCAGAAAATTCAGCATTTGTTCTGCTCATACCGACACTAATACTTGATTTAGTGGTGCCTGCAACTTCTGTTCAGACTTAAAAGATTGTCGTGTTAATACTTCGTTAGAGAATATTCTTTTCCATGACGTATTCTGAAACAAGTCTGATATCATATAAGGATATTTAGAT
The DNA here is from genome assembly GCA_030067965.1 of Latrodectus elegans. Lineage (NCBI taxonomy): Eukaryota > Metazoa > Arthropoda > Arachnida > Araneae > Theridiidae > Latrodectus > Latrodectus elegans. The sequence goes on along the minus strand of CM057810.1, from coordinate 16,567,368 downwards.
ATCCAGAAAATTCAGCATTTGTTCTGCTCATACCGACACTAATACATGATTTAGTGGTGCCTGCAACTTCTGTTCAGACTTAAAAGATTGTCGTGTTAATACTTCGTTAGAGAATATTCTTTTCCATGACGTATTCTGAAACAAGTCTGATATCATACAAGGATATTTAGATATCCAGAAAATTCAGCATTTGTTCTGCTCATACCGACACTAATACTTGATTTAGTGGTGCCTGCAACTTCTGTTCAGACTTAAAAGATTGTCGTGTTAATACTTCGTTAGAGAATATTCTTTTCCATGACGTATTCTGAAACAAGTCTGATATCATACAAAGATATTTAGATATCCAGAAAATTCAGCATTTGTTCTGCTCATACCGACACTAATACTTGATTTAGTGGTGTCTGCAACTTCAGTTCAAACTGAAAAGATTGACGTATGAACACTTCGTTAGTGAATTTATTTTGCATACCGTATTCTAAAAAAAGGTCTGACTTCGTACAAGGACGGAAAAAGTGTCTCTTTCTGCATACCAGTGAATATTTTGAATAAAATGGATGTCTAAAAAGCGCATATGCATTCAATTCAAATTTACAAGAATTTATCTTTAGAGATTTCGTTGATAATATTCAGTTTCATAAGGCGTATTAGAATAGATCCACTTCTGGACCATGGTCTCTGAGAAAGGGCTAATATTTGGAATGAACTGCCGAATGAATGTCTGCCAGAGATGTGTGCGAATTCAGTGCATGTAGCAATTTAATTAAAATCATTTATCGAATAATTTATTGAATTAATTGTTCATTACCAAATGTTTTGTTACATAAGTATCTTAATTACTTAAATCTATTTCCGAGTAGGTTTGTTAAGGATTTTCAAATCCTAACCCACACAGGATTTATTTTCTTAACTAAAATATCTTACGCATAGATAAAAACAGCAATTTAAAATAAATTTTTTATATAACCATTCATTTCTAAACAATATAGAATCAATTCTAAAGCAATAAATAAACTTATATTTCATGCGAAAAATTTTCTCAATTATCCTTTTATTAGAATATTTATTATCGATTATTATTACACTCAAACAAGTATATACACTCTTTTCATAAAGCTTCATTACATTAATCACTTCTAACCAAAACGTTGATAGAATATTTGAGATTTTTACACAGCACTTAGATGAAGAGGATTCTTTACACTACTTCATATAAGATTTGGTGTGCATTTTCTTACTTAATTTGATACATTTGTGAGAAAGCATTCTACAGAATACCACTAAGAAAAAGATCCAATGAAAGGAGTCCTTATCGCAAACTCAATTATTAAGCAGGTGGTCGGCCCTCCATTAATGCTTCTCTTTCATACCATTCAATCAAGTTCCTCGAATCCCATGAAGCACTTTCCTTATACGAATCACGAGAACAGAAAAAAAGGAGAAAATGGCGTATGTAAATGAGGTGAACGCATCTTGGACAAGCATAAAGTTACAATGAAATTATTATCTTCGTTTCAGTTTATTGTCACTGCGTTGTAATTGTATCTGTAGCACCAGTGGAATGTTGGTATGTTTTTTATTTATTTTTTTTTTAATTACTTGTTCTGGTGAGCTTCTATTCTCTATTCGAAAAAGGAAAATTCATTGCCTCATGAAGAATGCAGTATCACCAAATGTTTAATTTTGTTCCAAGATTTTCTAAGTTAAATAGAATTTTCTAACAAATAATTAAATCTGATTAATTATATTTAGAGTTTCCTGGATAAACAAATAATATAATTTTTAAGAAATATATAAGTAAATTTGTGTTAATTTTATACAAACTGAAAAACATCTAATTATATGATCCATCATAAAATAATAAATAAAATTTAATGACTCATTTATAATATTTTTCTTGAAATTTTATTCATCAAAATTGCATCAAAAAGATATTTTTTGTTTATCTTTTTGGTTATCTACAAAAACCCCATAATCCGAACTCCATCTATCCGAATCATTTTTACAATTTCAGAGAAATAAATTAGAGTGAAGAAGGGAAGGAAAATACAAAAATTTCCAAGAAAAGGGAGTGTAGGAGAAGGAAAAAGATGAAATTAATCTTCTGACCGAATCGCAGATTATCTGAATCTCTTACAGGAATTTAGAAAAGTAAATTAGATTGAAGAAGAGACGGAAAATGAGCAAATGGGGAAAAAAAAACGCAAGAAAAGGAAAGGTAAAAGAAGAAGGAGGATGAAAGCGAGGTTTTTCTAATCACTAAAAGAACTCATATTTTTTAAAAAATTCCTGGATGTTCAGAAATTAGTGATGATGGTATAGGAGAAGGAATTATGAGTGAGACCCTGGATTTCAAATTGCAAATGATTGTAAATTTATTTAAAGTGTTGATTAAGAAGATGACCTTAATATCCTAATTGAAGCAAACATGTGACCATCAGCTAGTGAAACATTTGTTGGCTCTGAAACTGCTTTATAGTGGATGGAACGTCAGCCCAAATGTGACCCACTGCCAAGCAGATGCGCGACTTGGCTGATCGAAAAAGTTTAAAGGCAGTGAAACAGCTTAATCTGACCGAAAGAGATTCAGATAATCAGCAAACAATAATTTCATTTACAGCACTGTATTTTATTAATGTACAACACTTATAGATACGTTATCATATAAAAGTGTTGCCTTTTCATTTAATTAATAAAAAATTCTATTTACTTTAAAAATATGTAGTATTTTCTCCAATTTTCAACATATAATAATTAATTAATATGGAACATTTTCTCGAAAAAATTCCATTTAATAGAATTTTTTATTATCTGAATGAGGTTCTCTTCTTATTGATTCGAATAGTTGGAGATATACTATACTTTTAATTTCTGTATGATTAAGAATTTGTTGGGCAAAGTAAATTCAATCAACTTATATTGCGCCATATAAAGGATATCCTTCGTCTCTGAGTTTAAAAGATAAAAATATTTCGGTTAAAGGATAAGGATATAAAAGGATATTTCAATGTTGCTAAATCTGGAAATTAAAAATGATGTGGATTAATGATATTTCTTTCTTTCTTTCTTTATTTTTTTTTTGCACAATTGTAATCAGAATTCAGTATGGATCAGAATATAAGGATCTTAGACAGAATTTTCTGTACATCGTCCAAGAAAAAAATTAGGGTATGCAGAACAGTGAAATAAAGAAAGCCAATTCAAAATGATAATACAGCATTTTCTTAAAATTTGACCATTGATGAAACTGAAAAAAATCTAAAATTGTTTAGTTTAATAATGTAACAAAAGGAGGTGTGGATACAATAAATGAATAAAAACCTCACTATAAAATTCTACGCAACTCAAGAAACCAACAGATAGCCTGTGGTTCTTTTATTGCCGATTGCAGAGTGTCAAAGATATGCATACAGGTGATTTTTTAAATATGAACAAAGAATCCTCCAAATAAAGTAATATGCAATTAAAAGAAAATTTATTAAATGTTTTTTTTTCAGCCACATATGAACTTTACAAATGAATTGACTTCATGTTTCTCAAGAGAAAAACATAAAGTCAATTCATCCGAACTAGAAGATATTTAAATGTCCAACTATCAAAGCCCGAAAAAAGTCAAAGGTTACGTGACCAGATTCGAGAATAATTAACAATTTCTAGCAAAAACATAGCATAAAATTCAATAATCTTATTTTGGAAAAGCATTTTTTTATGTGTGTGTGTTTGTGTTTGTTATAAGTGTACGTCGATTCAGAATTTTTAATACAAGCACATACAGTTCAGAATTTTTACTACAAAACAGAATTGAGGTTAATCATTGACGTCACTCTACACGTGACATCCAGTGTTGGCGTCAGGAGCGCCCTCTCCTGCTCGGGTAAAACATTTCTTAAGGCGAAAAATGAAGAAAAAAATTTTCTAGAAATGAATTTTTTTTTTTAAAACAGAAAAAAAATAACGCATAATTTTAATAAAATGAAATTGTAAGAATTGTTTTTCAGTATTAAATATTTTTTGCATTTGCTTTTTATAAAGTGCATACTAAATTATTTTGTCTTATTTTATTTATTAAAATTGAGTTTAGTAAAAAAATTAGTTTAACAGCCTAACTCTCTCTCTCTCTTTTCTATTTAACGATTTTCCATTTTTAAGAACTATTTTACCTACGAATTCGTATAAACAAGCTTCTACTTCAAAATGTGTCATTCTAAGTGGGTATTTTTTTTTAATTAAATAGCTACTTTCCTTTAATCATAACAGCTTTAAATTTACTTTTCATTTAAATCAACTTCAGAAAATAAAGATTTTTGATTAGAATAATGTGTTATATTTAAATTCATTTATATATATATATATATATATATATATATATATATATATATATATATATATAATTTATTCGTGAAAATCACGCACAGCAGGATTTATTTTAAATTTATATAAGGTAAATTTAAAAATATATGTCAGTAAACATAGAAAAACCACGTAATTTACCAATAACTTTTTTTTGTAAATTACAAAAAAAAATGCAGGTTTATTACATTTTAAAGTTATATTATGCATTTTCCCAAAATATTTTAATATGAATAAACATAATTTATCTAATTTGAATCAATGCAGTTTGGAAGAGAATGAATGTTACAGTTGACGAAAGTGATTTATGATAGAGTGTATCTATTTCCTTTGATGATACGTTGATATGAATTAATATGATTCCTATCAGGAATTACATTAGAAACTGTTCTGTAAGTGAAGCGGGCAGTGAAAATCTTGTGATTTTGAAATGAACACACACGCATTATTATAATCCTTATAACTTTAGACGCCTTCTATTCTGGAATTTCACCTCTGAATTTGACCCGAGAATTTGACATACATTCATAAATTTAAAAAATAATAATAATAGTAGTAACTAAGAAGAAAGTCAAAAATTAAAATTTTAAATGGTTAATAAAAATTTAAATTCAAAAGAAAAAGTATTCTTAATCACAAAGCAATTAGTAGAAAAGAATTGAAAAAGTATATAATAATTAAGCTGATTAAAATCTCATTATAAACTTTAACACTGCGGATGTTAATATACACTTTATATATATCACATATCTCGGCTAAATTTCATTTTATACATTTTTTCTTAAATACACTTTTATAAAAAAAATGTGTGTCTTGATGAAAATATATATTATAATTATTATACCTATATTTTTTTACAATGTATCTTTTTTTGACATTTGAAACTAATGTTCCAGAATTTAAGGAATTTATATTTATCCACAAACTTCTTTTTCTTTTTATAATAATGATTTTCCATGTGTGTAAAATTATGAAAATAAAATTAGAGACCTGTAATTTTTCATTGTGAACTCAGATTAAAAATTTCTTTCACAAACTCACCTCGTTTCGAGCTAATAAACTTTATATTTTCACCAAGTCCATTTACTTTAAAAAGTTCATTTCATTACAACATTATCATTGAAAATAACTACTGTCGCTAAAGTTATCAGTCTATCATATTCTATATTATTGTATCATTTTCTATAAGTTTCATGCTTGTGAACTTGCCGATCATTTGGTTTCTTAGTTGCTCAACGGTCATTGTTTACACTTAAGAGCTACTGGTACCTACACTTTAAAAAGAGGTTTCGAAACACTGCAAACATCCAGACCTAACGTGAAATTTGAACCTTTATACTGTTGAACCGAAAACCAAAGCGTTAACTGTTCGACTGTCAGCACAGTGGATTCATCAAGAAGTGTTTTTCGAAGTGGAAAATTCCAAGTTCGAATCCATTGTTAAATAACTTTATATAGGTGTTGAAATTATGATTTTGCATGCTCATCTATCAAAGCTGCACTTGAGAAGTTTGGGAGTTTAATCCCTTGTAATAATAGCATAGCATGTAACCAACTAAGTGTGAGAAGTCATTCTAAAGAAGTCACCTCATGAAACAAAAATCTTATATTACAAAATTAATATTTTTAATTTAAATATACAATATTAAATCTAAAGAAACACACTTTAAATGTAAAATATTTAGTAAATTTTACGATTAAATTATATGAACGTACGTGTATGTGTGTCTAATTCAGGGATGGGCAAACTACGGCCCGCGGGGCCAACTCCGGCACGCCGGAAGGTTTTATGCGACATGCGGATAGAATTTTAATTTGTCAGTCAGATAGAAATTAAAAAAAATGATTTATATATTTTACATTCATTTCCTTTTCTATTTAATTTAAATATTTTTTCTTTCTTTTTTTGAAAGGACTAATGATCTTATTACTTTCTCTGTTTCCATTCTAAGAAGCATAATTCGATGGAAATAGCAAGCACAGATAGCTGTAATCGTTAAAGTGTTAAAAGTGGGAATTCTTTGTTAGTTACAGTTGTAGACTGGCGCTAACATGCGTTATCTTTTTCTAATGGAGCAGGCATATGGGAATTCAATAAGGGAATTAGACCTCACATGTAGCAGACTGCGCATTTTAAGTTCTAGCCAACCCAGAAAATCAGTGCTATGTTTGCTTCATCTTATATATGTGAACAAGAGTTTTCAACTGTGAACCTTAGTTAGAATCATTTCAAAATTAGACTGACAGATAAGCATTTAACTTCGTTCCTTAGAATGAGTATTTCTCACTTCGAGTTATAATATAAGGCACTTTTACAAGAGAAATCGCAATTTCACTCATCTCATTAACATATTTAAATTGTAAAACTTGTATATTGTTTTTAAAATATAAGAAAATTATTTTGGCCAGCCAACTTTTATTTTTATCATTTTTTATTTTTTTTTATTTCTTAAATTTTTGGCCCGCGACAAAAAAAGTTTGCCCACCCCTGGTCTAATGCATGAATGTACATATGTATACATATGTGTGTGCACTTAAATCCTAAATATATCACTTTATTTCAACTCAATTAAATGCGTTAGTGACAAAATAACGAATACATTTAATCAAAATTTAAACGGAACAATATATTACAATTAATAAAATATATAATCATGAAACAACTGTACAGATGAAAAGGCTAATAGTTTAAAAATTATTCGTAACATCCTTATAAAGAAAGACTTGTCATCCATCCCTAATCAATGCTTCTCAAGTGCAATTACTGACTCACAATTTCTTGTTCTTCTAAATTGGACGAACGTTTCCGGGTGCTAGACGGATAAAAATGTTTTGATGTGTGAAAAATTTATTCTTCCGCTTCAGTAACACAAGGGAAAACCCTTCTCTTAAATCACAACTCGCCCTCCGCCCTTTTAGATTCAAATTACTTAACTGGTGTCAATTTTAATTAGCACTTCAAATTAGCGATGAGTACAATAACAATGGAGTTCGCTGTCTTTGCTTCGGTTCGAAGGAAGATAACATGATTGGCGTTTATATACTTAATTCTAAGTAACAGTTATTAATTAAAGATAACAGTAACAGTGAAATATAAAAGTAACAAATAATAATGTAATACACATTGTTGTTACTTTTACTCTTCGCTATTACTATATGCAATATATAAGAAATATTAGTATATGAATGTTGAAAAACATACGGGCAATTTTCACATACACTATTAATGTTTGTTAGCCATTTCTTATACTCTTAATTACATAATATTTTTAATTTTCAGATGATTTTTTCAAATGCAAAGTAAATTAAGAAATCACTTCAAAAGTACTATTCAAATTATTTCAAATTTATTTAAATGTGATTATAAAATTAGAAAGTTTACAATTAAATATAAATATCCCCACTGTTTATTTTAATTAGAGAATTAATGTCTTCGTTTTAGATTAAAAATATGTTTGTTTATTTTAACGTTTCATGCTAATAGTATCAACGCAACTTTACGTGTTTATTTCAAGAACTATGAAGAATAAAACGAACAGATTACAAAGAAATTTCAGTAAATATTTTGTAAAGCTCCCCTTTGAAGTAATGTTATGAAACGGTTCAAAATTATTATTTTTTAACTGGTAGCTTAAATTTCAAGATGTGCTTGCAGCTAAGTTTTAATAAACAATATGCTATCTAAATTATTTAATTTCACTCTTAATAAAAATTTGATAGATTATTAGCTGTAAAAAGCTGAAGTTTTTGGTGATAAAACTTGAAGGTAAGGAAAAGGCAATATAGAATTCGCGAATTTCTGGAATTCCAAACTTTTTTTAGAATTCAAATATACAGTGATCAGAATCGAATTACAATAAAACTCCAGTTATCCGAATAGCTTTCAAATTTTCTGGAAAATAAATTAGATTGAAAAATAGGAGGAAAAAGAGAAACAAGAAAATGTTCAAGGAATGCTCAACTTATTGAAATTGTTGAGGAAGAAGATGACTTTAATGTCTTCATTGAAGCAGATACAATTGACCCATCAATTACTGAAACAGTTGCCGATTTTGAAACTGCTTTGAAGTGGATGGGGCGTCAACCTAAGAGTGGTCACTAGCAAATTCTCTCTTTCAAGAGGATGTTGAACATGGCTACTCGAAAACGGATTGAGGCAGTGAAATAACTTACTTTGACCAAGATATTTTACAAGCAATGATTTTTATTTATAATAGCACTGTACATATATGCAGTATTAATGTCTGTATGTTACAGTACTTGTAAATACCATAACATGTAAAAGTGTTGTCGTTTCATTAATTTTTTTTCTTTAAAAGTACATTCGCTTCTTTTCAACATACAATAATGAATTAAAATGTATTATTTTTTCGAAAAAATCCAATTAATCGAATTTTAAGTATCGAAATGGAGTCCGGTCTTTAATTGATTCAAATAACTAGAATTCTACTGTAACAGATTTTGCAGCCTCAAGCAACCTATCGCAAGAAAGATTGTCATTTTAATGGTCACTTAATTAATTTAATTTTAATTATTATTGAAATATATATATATATATATATATATCATATTATACTAAAAACATCGATTATAATTTATCACGAAAATATAATTAAAAAAACACATTTATATTACTCACATAAATAATTTACAAAATTTATAACACAAATCAAATTAAAGGATATTCTTGGTTAATTTTGGTACAAAAATTAACATCCCCAACTAAATAACTATTTGTTTTAATTTAAGCCTTTTAACGGGAGCAAAATAACTGATGCATTATTATTAATTAATTTTATTATTAACATATGTATATTGAGTAAAAGTTTTTTATTGCTCTTCAAACCGCTCAATAATTGCGTTACTTCTATTTTGTAAGGGGCAAGAATTAGAACTTTCCGGTGAAGCCACCTGTATTTTAATGTCAAGTGAGATACGTGAGAATTTATCCGGACATCCGAAGCCCTGCATCCCAGTACTTCCTTTCCGAACAGAGAAGAGTATCAAACGCGTTGTAACCTGATATTCACAGTTCTCATCGGATAACCATCACTGTGATACCTGTTATTGAGAATGAGATTAAAAGCGATTTCACTTCCTCATGTGTCACTTTCAATACATTTGCCAAGAACAAAGGTACTTTAAACCGGGAACACTCGGAAAATAATCATCAATTTCAGCACTTTTTTTCCCGCCGGTATCATTAATTTTTTTTTTTAATTTGTAACTGTACCTGTTCTTTTCGGACAATATCGAAATGATTATTTTGTTTTTGAAACCATAAAAATTAACAAAGATTTTGATTAAAGAATATGTTTCAATGATTAAATAAAAAGTCACTTATTTACAAAAAATTCTTGATTTATTATATTTTATAACTTAACATTCTTTTATATAATTTAAAGCATTTGAAATTTATCCAAATTATTTTAGGCATTTGTATGTAAGAAATATATTTCATTGAATCATGATTAAAACACTCATGGTAATAAATAAATTTTTGAAAATAATATATAAATGAAATTTTGTTAGAAAAAAAGTCGATACGAGATAAAGTATTTTTGCTTTAAAAATGCGCAAGAACCTAATTTGAACACCAATAACTGGTGATATTAAAAAGTAGAGAGAGAAAAAAACGATTTCATATTCCTTAATTCCTTCAGTTCTCCAAATATAGCTGAAATCACTTCTAAAATTCCATCAATGGATTTTTTTTTAATTTTAGCTTAAGTTACTTAATGAGAAATATATGCTTGCTTCGATTTTATGTACGTAAGATTTGACAGTCACACAAATACTAAGTAAACATTGCTAAAATCGCTTATACAACTAAAAAAGAGTTCTACAAAAAGAATTTTTAATCATATTATCAGAAAACGATTTCAATCTGTTGATAATGACAATGCCAGTTATATTGTCATAGTCATTGGAAATGTATATGTTGAAGATTGTAGGACATATTCTTATAGTTGGTTGATTGGTTGCCGTCGTGTCCATGGGGAGGTCTAAATATGACCATGAGTATGCAGAATACAGCTGGCTATCTCTTTGTTGTTTTCGTTCTACCCTCCTCGGAGGCAATGGCAACCATTTTTTCATGGGATTTATTCCTATGTCGGAGGTACATAAATGTTGTACTAATGTATTGGTATACTATATTTGTGGATCATATATAAACATATTATCTCTAAGTACATATTGAATATGTGTCCATGTATTCACCGTTCAAAAAATGTTTCCCGTTTTCCATAAATTTTTCCATTGATTAATTGTGTGGGAGAGAGCTTTTTTTTTTTTTTTTTTTTTTCAGAAAGGAAAAACATTTTTAAAGTAAAATTATCTTACATGTATTCGCTACAGCCGTGGGAAACAAATTCCTATTCTTTTTTACCTTACACAAAACTCTGAAGAAAAAAGAATAGATTTGAACGTTCTAAATAGTTTACTCCTACAATTCGAACTGAAACGGATGTTACATATTGCGCATTTACTATAAGCGAAATCACCAACCCGTGTAATGAAGTGCTCAGAAGAAGTTAAAGGAAAAAAACTTCTCCCTAGGAATATATAGGAGAAAAGAAATTTTTCTTATTTCCGCTTATAAAATTCAGTTTCCCCTATTCCTTCGAGTGGGTGGTCTGAAAGTGTAGGCGACCCCCTATCGACAGGAAGCGAAAGGTCCCGAATTCACCTGAATCAGTCTCCCTCCATCTCTAACGATGCATTAAATCTTCCGATGAAGGTCTTCCATCCTGCCCTTATTTGCGGGCTTCAATTAAAATTCACGGGAACTACTTCCTCCCGAATGGAAGCAATCAGTCGGCATCCATCTTCGATAGCGCGGAAATTGAAGGCTTCTAAATAGATTGGCCCTGATAAGTGAGAACAACGATTAGTTAAAATCAATCGTGATTTAGATAATCATTTAAAAAAACAATGGGATTACGTGAATAAAAATTCAGTATGTTGAAAAAGATTTAAATTTGCTTGACGAATTTTCCAAAATTCCAAAATATTGTTACCAATTTAATATCACTAAATATTTTTCTTTCTAAGTATATTGACGTCGAAATTCATTGTAAATGACAACACAATAATTCAAACAATAATGCACACACACACACACACACACACACACACACACACACACACACACACACACACACACATATATATATATATATAATATATATGAGAGAGAGACAATCGTTCTGTAACTAAGCATAAAGTAATGTAAGACTAAAAAAAGTTTTCAAAAGTCTTTTTATCAAACAAATAATTAACTAAAATTCATCATTAGCATTGATCTGAACTTCACTGTGTTAGAATTTTTTTTATTGAAAGGGACTACAGGGTTGTTCAAAGTACGGGAAAGATCTGAAGCATTCGATGACGCTTGTTGAGTTTTTCTAACAACAATTGACTTCAATGTGTGTTTGAAATAAGAGAATATTTTTAAATTTAGTGCCGTATTTAATAGGGTTATACTTAAGAAAGAGCTTATTTGATTATTTTAATTTACACTGAATTATATATATATATATATATATAGATAGATAAATAGACAGATATAGATAGATAGATATATTGTTGTTTTCATCCTATTTTAACTTATGTCAAATCAACTCTTGTGGATGTGGATTGTTGTTGACAGCCAACAAACATATAAAAAATGATAAAGAAGAAGTCGCTGTTAGGTCTCTCTTAAAAATTTCGATACAACTGAGAATACGATCCTTGAAACTTTAATATGTTCATTTGTGTTTGCCTAATCAGAGCCATCTGGGAGCTATGGTCACGTTTGATTTCCAACTAAGTGTGTTCCTGTCTACCAATATGTGAGCGGTTATCTGAATATTGTTTCCTTTCGGAAAACGTTTTTCTCATTACTTTATTTTATCCCAACTTAATTTATGTAAATTTTCCATTTATTATTATTATTAATTCGAAGATTTAGGAATCAATTTAATTCTTATTATTTCTCCAGAATCAAAACACAAATAAATTTTAAACTCTGGCTTTGCTTTTGTTGCCTGAACTCCCAGTGATAAAAAGCAAACTTTTATTCCACTCTGAATGTTTTCTCTAAAATATTTTTGCGTTTAATTTCAATTTTAATTTAATCATTCATTACCTGTTCATATAAGTCATGGTTTTTAAATATTTATAAATTAAAAATAAAGTACTAATGCAATGAAATTTTACATCATTATTGATTGTATTTTTCTTATAATTTTGGAACACTATTGTTGATTCTAAATCATGAGAAAATTTATGTTATTTTCATGTTTTTTTTTTGCTCTCTTTCATCAAATGTTATATAGAGAACTCTATGAGATAAATTTGATACAATAAAAATGATAATTTCGATAAAGAAAACACTTGCTGTAAATAATTGTACCTATTAAGAGTAGCTTTAAAATACAGCATTTTATTTTAATAGAATAAATGATATATTTTTATTTTAAGAATAATTATGAGCAATAAATCTTTTAAACCGCTCCTTTCTCTCTCTAAATAGGAATTCCAGTTTTTATAAGTAATTAGAAAAATGTAAAAGGTGTCTTTGTATAAATTGAACAAATTTTATTCTTATAATTTTTATTTTTATAAGTATAATAGATATAATTACTTCTATAAATATTATAGAGATCAATATTTCGTGCTTGGCCAAAATGAAGAAAAAAACTCTTCCTATTGTCTTATATACTATGAAATTGTAATTAATATATTCATTTATAATACTCCCCACCGTGACATTAATTTATTAACACTGTTGCATTTATCAATTATTAATAATACTTACTTTATTAACTATAAAAGAATCAAAAAATTTAAGCTTTAGAGAGTATTTAATGATATAACAACTTATTAGTTGCAACTTTTTATCCCTCTTTTATTTATCTAAATGAATTTTTTTTCTTTCTATCTGTTAATGCTTATTCCAAATTTATTATTCTTCCAATTATGCCACATCGATTATCTTAACTCGAAAATCTATCAACAGAGGGCAGCACTAAGACATATTAAAAGTTTGGCTATATTTATATTTTAATTAGAGGAGTTAAATAATGATATAAATTTGAAATAAAACAAAATTATTTAAATAAATTTGATAGCCCTTATCCTTAACATTATACATAGGAATTTCCATGTTAAAAATGCTTTTTATAATATTAGAATTTTTTTATTAATTATAATATATTAATTGGAATACATTTTGCTACACTCCACATGAACGATTTTACAAAATATGTAAACATTGCAGGTCAACATTTGAATTATGGATTTTTAACGTGTTGAAAAGTACAAAAATTTGCCGGTGATACATCAAAAGATTTATCAGGAATATAAGAGAAGGGTATGATTTTCATTTTTGTTTCTCGTTCCATCCCCCCCCTTCCAGAAAAACAATTGTGGATTGTGATGTTAGCTGCATGTTTTGCCTTGATGCTGATCAAAGGATTGGTGAAATTGTGATAAATATTTGAAATTTCATATCGTACAAGCTCTTTTTAGAGCCCAACTTAGCCTAGTTGGGGTCTGGAGCAGAGCGTTTTTTGGGGAGGGGGGCTTTGTTCCACAAAAACATTCTATTTCATTTGGAAAACAAATGTATTTAATTGACATCGTGAAATAAACTTTCAATTTAGTTTAGGAGGGGCCTCTTTGATGTGGAGGTCCAAGGCAGCTGCCCCGTATGCTCCTGCCTTAGTCAGGCGCTCAGCTTTTCTATGAGCCTCTAATTTACGAAGTAGTAGCTAATCCATAATATATATATATATATATAATTTTTTTTAATTTTATGGCTTAAGAAATTTGAATCGACGTTTTTATATTTTTACTGGAGAATGATAACTTTTTCGAATAGCGGAAAAATAACTGTGCACTGCAGATGTTAAAATCCCGAATTTTTTTAAGCAGTTCATTTCGAAATATCGACTATCTAACCTAAATCCAGAATATCAGAGTAGAATCAAGAGCTTCAAATACAAATATTGTAAGATACTTTTTTCCAAACTGTGATCAAGGCTTGGAAAAACAGAATAAAATTGATATTCTTGGTGCAATGCACTTATCAATTTGTGCTTGGAATAATGTTGCAGAAAAAAAAACCATATCTATGCTTTATTAAAAAACCACCGTAAGTGAAAAAAAAAAAAAAAAAGCTATTTTCTTGATTACTTGAGAGATAAACGAGTTACTCTGCTAGGATCGTCGACCATGAAATCCATTGCTGCCTGAAATTTATTTTAGATTGTGAATTCGAATGTGCTCTATGCGTAAGAAGTATCGTATCATTTAATAACGTAATGAATGATACCGGGAAAAAGAACTTTCAGGTCTCAAACAAAAGAAAACAAGGAGATGAATATCTGATTAGATTAAGTTCTTTTTTGGTGAAAAACAACAGTGCAGTGTTTTTTCATATCAAAAAAGAAATGAAAATGCATTTTTAAAAATGTACTTTTGAAAGTGAAAAAATAATATTATTTTACCTGATTTTTCATGAAAATGAAGGTACTAGTTATTTTCAAGTATGGATTTCATTTTGCAGGCGTTCCTTATATAATGTATACTAAATAATTTTTCTAATAGTATTTTATTTGTGAAGAAAGAGGAGTTCGGTAGAAAAAAAGTAAGATATAACGTTTATTCTATTTCACAAACATTCGATTTTAAGAAATATTTTAGTATACGAATTTCTGAAAACAAGCACTTAATTTATTTAAAATTTGAGCTTAAGATATATATTTCAAATAAGTTAGGGGTGATTTTGACATTTTTTTCAACTTTTTTGTATTTTTATCTTGTGTTTGTACAAGAAAACTAAATTGAATTAAAAAAAAAAAAAAAACTAAAGACAAACATAAATATTGAAGATAAAACAAATATTGAAGATAATATTGAACATAAATATTGAAGATCATTTTTTAATCCTTTGAGAACAATTTTTTTCTCTTTTATAATTTCTCTCTCTCTCTCTTTTTTTTTTTTTTTTTATCGCTTAAACACACATACACACAAACTTCATATATTGTTGCAATATGTTTCCATTTTTCTCCGGATAAATGCATTTATAAAAAATTTAAAATCTCTAGGCTTATCAGGCCTTACATATGGAAAAAAAGTTCAAACCTATAAAAAATAAGAAAACGTGAAAACCTTTTTATGCATTTTATGAGGTTTATACGCTGCCCAAATCAGTCTAATTGGGCCCAGGCAAAATTTTCTTTAGGGGCCCCCTTAGCTTCTCAATAACAAACTTTCTATTCGACTTGGAGCCCCTATGATGTGGGACTACGGGACAACTGCCCCATACGTTCCAGCCTTAGTTAGCCTTTGGGCTTATAAATTATATAGTTACATTTAATTTATTATAATTACATATTTTATGCATTTAATTAGCTATAGCTGTAACTAATATAAGAAAGAAAAAAAAAATATAAAACAAAAGAATTTTTATACCTCGCTTGTATTCAAGCTTTGAATAAATTTTTTGCTCATATTTATTTTGTATGACATCTGAATGACTCTCCGTTAATTTTCTTTCGTGTTCTTTCTTTCTATTGCTTTCTAAACTCCAGTTTATAAAGAATATATATATATATATATATGTATGTATATATATATATATATATATATATATATATATATATATATATATATATATATATATATATATATATATATAAGTTTCAAATTGAAAACAAAAAAAACATCAGCGAGATACGTTTTTTTTTCTCCCACATTATTGAAACAATATTAAAATGTGAGTTTTATTTAATTTTAACTGAGCAAAACAAAATTAGTTAATAATTATTTAAATATTTAAAAACTTCTTATTTCGCTAGTTAAAATTTTTCTTCAATGTAATCGTATATTTAATGATGATGACAACTAGTGTTGAATTACTTTCTGAAAATGTTTCCAAAGTGAAAAATTGCTCTCTAATAATTTTAATATGCAAAATAATTTCTCCCAAGTTAGACATGATCTCTTACACACACAAAGTAAAATTTTTATTACACGTAAGAAGATTCAAACTCATAGAAAATAAAGAATTCAAACTAATAAAAATTTGAAAATATCATTTCTGAAGTGAATCGGGTTAATTTTAAATATCTTTAAATTTGGAATTTTAAAAATTTACATACGAATTCACTTCTTACAAATTTATAGAAAAGTTCTTAGAAATTTATAGAAAATTAATATAATTTTTTACAAATTTATATAGAAAAGTTTTCCGAATATCGTTATTTGTCTTTTCTTGTTTTACTGAAAAAACTTCTTTATAAATTTTTGTTTAAGTTTTCTTTTTAATTTAGTTATCGCGTATTCTGTAGCAGTGCAGATAAATAGCTCGCTTATAATCACAAACTATAACTGAATTTGTTTTCTCAGTTTTTATACTTTCATGGTTTCTTAGAATAATTTGAGAAAAGCCTTGTTTCAACCGAAATTCTAAACGAAAACTGGTGTCATACATAGCTTTTTTAAGGTATTTATTCTTTAAATCTTTGACGATGGAAAAAAAAAATAAATAAATAAAAAATAAAAAAAAACGGAAAAACAATACTGTACCTGTATATTATTTCTTTACCTACACCGATGCCACATTACGCAATTAATAAAATGTTTTGGGCGTTTCTTATAACCAAGCTCTACGAATACGCACCCATTTAATGTATGTACGAATTCACGCACCAACAATTTCGTATTTCTATTTATAATTGTATTTTTTCGATGGCTTGTTCATACTACGAATGTGTCAAATTGACATATATATATACGGATAAGTAGGCATACCACATAAAGAATTGCAATTTTTCAAAGCTTTCGAAGAAAATAGTTTTTAATCTATTTATCTCGTTCAACGCATAAAAGGCCGTACACGAGATTATATAAATATGCTATTAGTTGTGTGTGTATGTTGTAATTTTCTTTAAAATTTTTAAGATCCATCAAGATGATTCTCACGTAAACTTAATGTTAAAAATAGATTTTAACAATATTTTAGTTTTGAAATTACTAAAAATTTTCCCTTTTTATACTTGAACGTTAGTATGCTTTAGAAGTTGTACGCTAGTCGGTATCCTACTTTTTGTAAGAAAATATCTCTTGTCTCAAAATGACTTAAAGCTCTTTGCTTAGAAAAGCGCAATGACCGTTATGTTAAAATTTCAATGACCTTTATATAAATTTCACTTATTTCAACTTTTAATCACAAATTTTAAAATTTCAAAAATCTTATTTTGTTTCACTCTTGCTTATAGTATCAGATCACTTCTCCTCCTAGTTCAGAATATTTTATACAGATGTATAAAGGATAGGGAATACTTTTTCTTCTATTTGTTTTACCGTTTTATGCTTTTATACACTAAAATATGGAAATAAATAAAAATATTTTGTGTAATGATAATTATTCTCTTTCAATTCCTGAATTTGGGTCTCGGAACCACCTGGAAAATAAAGTTGGTTAATGTTGGGGATTAAGAACCTTTTCCAAAATGTCTGTGAAAAAATTATAAAGATTAAAAATCGTTGGATGAAAATGTAACTGGGTGCCCCTTATAAATATTTGTCAATTAATATTATTGAGACTTTTGCTTATAAGAACAACTAAACGCATAAAAAATTTTAAACTCCAAACTCAAAAAAATGTACGGAACAGAGACAAAGTAAAATAACATCAGATTACTATTTGTAGAAAAATTAACAAAATTTTATGAGATTCAATATTTCTGATGCAAAAAATATTCGAAAAAGAATTTTTTTTTTTTTAATTCATTGAAACGTTATTCGAAGTATAAACTCACTACAAAGTTGGTAGTTAACAAAGTTTTCCACACAAATTGAAAACTACACAACGTTAAATATATTTAAACAATATGAATAAAAATTAAAAATAATAGTCACAAATTTTAAACTACAATTAGTAAACTTCAGCACAATTTTATGTAATAAACATATTACCGTGTTTACTGCTGACAAAAAAAAAAACTCTCCCCGGCGGGGAATCGAACCCCGGTCTCCCGCGTGACAGGCGGGGATACTTACCACTATACTACCGAGGACACAAGCAAGAGAGTCTTATAATATTAAATTTTAATATTTATTGTTTCTTTTTTTTTAAAGAAAAATTTTCTTGGAACTATCATAAAACAATCTTTCATTGTTAATAACGAAAAGAAGTCATCTATGATATAGAAATAATAAATATTAAAATATAGATTATTACAAACATGCAGTGAACATGCAATTTTCTGTGAGAAGATAAATGCATACATAAAATTAAAGTGACTCAAAGTAAAGTAAAAAAGAAATTTTGTTTTATATATAGTAAATGAGATTAAAAACAATTTAAATTTTCGTTTTATTTCACTCATAAATATTTACCAAAAATGTTAGTTCTGAAATAGACAGTCTAAAATAATACACTGATTTTTATATTTTTTATTATAATTACAAAATTAGATTATATATTTGCTGATGAAACATAGGAGGTATATCTGCCTGCATAAGTAAATGTAACATTTAACACACGCGTGCGTGAGGCAATATAATACTTACAGCAATAATATATATAGTTTATAAACCTTAAACTGTAAATTAAAAAGTATTTTCAACAATATATCAAAATTTCTGATTGTGCTTTCTTCCTTTTCAATACATATTGCTAATTTATAAGTTATCAGTACTAATTGATCCTATAAATAGTTAAGAGATTCTTTTCGTTACAGTAACGAATATTATTATTATTATTATTTTTTTAATTTGAGAAAACAAAAATATCTCCCTGTGCACCAAGTAATACCACACAGGGCCCGAAGGTACAACAAATGCACTACATAACAAATCCAAATAAATCATGAGATGAAAAAATAATAATAAAAGAAGGCAGAGAGAAAAAAAGAGATATAAAAATAAAAAAGTAGTTAGATAACAGCATGGATAAATTTTTTAAAAGGAACGAATATTATTGTCGATAAAATAAATAATAGATATTGAATTTTTATATCGAACTCATAAATACTGCATAATATCTAATATTGTTTTATTATTATTATTGTTTATAATTTATTTATTTATTATCTTTAGTTTATTCATGTTAATTTTCTGATATAAGTTTCAAGAACTATATAGAAAATATAATTTTATTGTTTCAATGTTGAAATGAAAAAATCAGCTAATGTTTCAAACCTTGCGTTAATTTTTGTCACACAAAAGTTGGATCCAATAGAAATAATGTTTAACTTGAATGGGATTATTTACCCCACATTCAAGTTAAACATTATTTCTAGGGATCCATATAGAGTGAAACAAAATTATAGCTCGCCCCCGGGTGGGCTCGAACCACCAACCTTTCGGTTAACAGCCGAACGCGCTAGCCGATTGCGCCACGGAGGCCACGAGTGCTCAACTGTATAAAAGTCATAAATCAAGTTTCCCTGCAACTATCTTCCTTAACCTGAATTTAATTTTTACTGTATATTTTTTGTTTTATATTTATGAAGAATTTTTTTTTTTTTCCTTGCGTTTCGATTCAACTACCATGTTTTTCTGAGAATTATTTCCAAAGTTAATTTTAAATTAAAAAAATGTTCTTATGTACTGTTTTGATGCATTTTTTTTTATTAATTACAACAAAATTTTTTTTTAAAAAAATTTTTGAAATTGTTTTGCGCATATATAATGATTCACTTTTTAATTATGTACAGAAAATTTTTATTTCACCTCGAAATAAAAATTATCTGTAAATAATTAAATATATGTATTATTAATATTTCTAGATTAACTGTAATTAACAAAATAGAAATTGAGACAAAAACTTATATTCAAAAAAAAAAAAATGTAACTTAGTTATATTTCCTAACTTCTAGATCTTTTTTTTTTTTTTTTTTTTTTTACCTTATTTACTTTATTAAACGATTTTTTTTATTCGTTTCTCCCTTGAATTTAATTCAACATAATTGAAAAAAAAAGTGTTGCAATAAAACTAGCCTTAAGATTTCTTACGAGCTTTCAACATTTCGTAAAAATTTCATTTTTTTTTCAGGCTTTAGAAATTGACTCTAAACTAATAATATAAATTATGAAACAATGGCGGCGTAAAAGGCGGATGAACTTATAAAACTGAAGCAAACGACATTATTAGAAATGAAAGGAAGGAAATGAAATAAAATCATATTTTCATTCTCTTCTCGTCTGTGTTTCTTGTTACCGCAAGTTATTTTCGTCCATTGTCGTTTTTATTGATAAAATAAAAAATATGACGATTACGAAATGTCCTACGGGTAAAAAGACGGTTTGTTCTAACATGTTCATATCTACGGCAGGAGCAGGTGTTGACGTTGAACGTGTTTCAGCATGAAGAGATATCTTAGAAATATTGATATTTCTAGTAATATTTCATACAATATTTCATTTGTTTATATATTGATTTTATAGATTACTAAAAATTTATATAAATTGGTAATATTTTTAATTTCTTAATTTAAATACTTTTTTTTAAAAATGATTTAAAAATGTGTTCATAATGCTCGGAATGCAAGCAATTAGTAAATTATTTTATTTTACTAATTCTAAAAATACCTTTGTGTTTATATGAACCAACTAATCAGTTTTAAGGATAAAAATAGTATTTTTTTAATTGTAAAAAATATAAATAAAAAATTATGAAGATAAAAATTTGAGTTTAAGAGAAATTGCATGTAATGCATTTACAAAATAAATAATTTACATTTCCCTGTTTACAATCAAAGTAAATTTTTATATTGGTGATACAGATAAGGCATATTATAAATTCATCAAATCCAGGCTTGACACACAAAATTCGAACAGTGCAAATTTATATAAAAAGATAGAAGTATAGCAAATAATTTCAACAATGAGAGCATCGTGCTTTTGTCACTTTCTTATGCGCAATAAGTAACAACGTTGTCTGAACAAAAAATGATTCAACGAGCATGTATGTTTATACATATATATAACGTAATATCTAATATTGTGTTAATTTAAAGATTTGCTCAATATCTTAAGTTTATTCACGTTTATTTTTTGATATAAATTTGCAAGAATCATCGAAAATACAATTATATTCTTTATATGATCACACACAAATGGGGAGAAAAAATATAGCTTAATATATTTTAAATCTTATATTAATTTTGGTTATTAAGCCCTTATTTAAGATGAACATTATTACTAATAGTCCGTTTAGAATGAAATAAAAATAGGAATCGCCCCCGGGTGGGCTCGAACCACCAACCTTTCGGTTAACAGCCGAACGCGCTAGCCGATTGCGCCACGGAGGCCTCAGTGAAGTTAATTATAGAAGTAATACAATTAATTTTGCTACAATTTTTTTCCTCAACCTGAATTTAATTTATACGACATATATATTTACGGTTACAATTTTCTGCTATCTTAAGATACTAAAAAGCATGTGTCATTTCATAATTCTGCGCAATATACATAAGTGATAAGATCGCCAAAGAAAGTATCAGCTCTTTCTCGCTGCACATACAGTAAGAGGAAATTGAACCTTATAGAGAGAGAAATTTAAAATGTGGATTTGACTTCTCCGCATGACGATTTTTGACTGAGACAAGTATCGAACCAACTACCTTTCATTTACAGAAATGACACCTTTCTTTTCACTAGATAAATTCAGTTTTAATTGTGATTTTGTAAGATTTTTTGTTATGCACAAAAAATATAATTAACTTTGTGTTCAAAATAATTTATTTACTGAAAACATATGAAAAGGTATATGTTTTCATTTTATATATATATATATCAGCTTCATAACCAATTAACAATGTCCGTAGTTACGTTCGTAGGGCAAATCGACATTCTAGGGAAGAACTGGATTAAAGAATAATATATTTTATTTAATGAAATGCTTCTTTTAATCCCAATTAAGTATAGATAAAAATATTTCACTTTTATTGATTATAATGACATCAATATGATTCTAAAAAATAACTTATAGTAATAAATAACATTTATTTATGAACTGAGATGGTGTGCAGCGATAAATAACGTTAATACTGAAATTAGAAAAAATAATCGAACAACATAAAAAGGAACAGATTAAAAAAAAAAACATGTTAAGGAAATTAGTAAAAAAAAAAATAATAATAATAATTAAAAGTATGAAATCTGGATATTGTATTGATATATTCTGAACTTGAAATAGGTAGTATTTTATATTTATAGTACTTATGAAACAATTTTTGTTTCCTGTTCTCACCTACAAAAATTTCGAAAATATGAATTTTAGAAAACATCAAAACTGATATATTTTAATCGGTATATAAGAATAAGATAATGTATCTCAAAGATAATTCTCTTCTCAATAAAAATTTGGTATTCGACTTTAATTTGAGAACTTTTTTATAAAAAAAATATACTTAGGAATATGATTTCTAAGAATATTACCCAGATACTTTAAAAAATACAATATTTAATTCTTTTATAAGTATTTTGAAATGTGTTTACGAATATTAAGAAATACAATATTATAATAAAACATATATTTAATCAAAAAATATATACTTAAATATTTCGTTAATAAGCGAATGCAATTCATTAAAAATCTTTAATCGAAACAAAAATATGTACATTAATAAGTAGGTAGGTTATGGCGGGCACTTTTGGAGCTTTATTTATGCTAAGATGCTTGTAGCTCTCATTGAAGAAGGTGTTTGGAGAGGATTTATGCAATCAAACGACTAATCTTATTTAAGTAAAGTCAGTTGAGTTTGGTGATCATTAACAAAGTCATCTTGATATGTGAAGAAAAAAATTCGGATTTACAAATTTTGTTAGAAAATAGTTCAAAGTGGATTTTGAGTTGTAACTTTCTTTTTTCATTAAAATTAGAATCTGTTGGACAGGCGTAGAAAATCACAGCATGCAAGAATTTTAATTTTCGGATTTGTAGACAGTTCAAATATCCAAGAGAATGATAATGCTCCTATTCCTAATTTTTTCCGTAGTTGATTCCTCAGATGTTCGTATAAAGGACAATCTAAGAGAATATGATCCATGGTTTCAGGTTCACCGCACTGACAGCGGTCTATATGCCAGAGATTAAACCTAAATAGAATCGAATTAGTAGGAAAAGATCTTGTTCTTGCTCTGGCCAGCCATACGTCTTCTAGTCGCGATTTTGTTAACAGCCTATGATTTTTGCGAATAGATGTGAGATGAGTGAATGCTTCAGCATATTTGCTATTTTTCCATTGATTGAGACTTTCTTTAAAGTAATGTTCCTTGACGTGTTGTTTCAAATCTTCTGGAGAAATAGATCGGATAGCATAATGACTCACAGTTGCTGCTTTCGCCAATGAGTCTGCAATTTCATTACCTGCAATCCCTGAATGTCCGGGAACCCAAACTAACTGTATTGACAAGCACTTTTGAGTAGATTGAATCATTTGGAATCGAAGCAGTTGAATAATAGTTGGTGATGTCCTGGAACAATCTGAAAGAGCAGAGATGCAAGAAAGTGAGTCTGTGAAAATGACATATTTTTTGGGTTCAGTGCAAATTTTAGAGACTGCAATAAGCAGTGCCAGAGCCTCTGCTGAGAAGATGGAGTTTATGGAACTAATTTTCCCTGTTATTGATAAACTAGTTGTAAAATTTACTATTGCAATGCCCACAGTTGATCCCTGCTTGGAAGCATCTGTAAAAATCAGCGTATCTGTCTGCCATGATGACTCGCAAACTTGGTGAAATAGCTTACAAATTATATCGTTTGGCAATGATTTAGTCTGAAAAGGAAGACTCGAGGAGCAAATGGAGATTTTATTTAACATTTCTGGCCAGCCAGTTGGGACTTTTAATATGCACGAGGTATTTATTCCTTGTTGGTCGAACCACAGTTTGGCTTTAATGGCCAGAGGATGATTACGATTGACTCGATTGTAAGTTAGCTTTTCCCAAGCTGAAGCACAGGGAGATAATGATGACTTACTTAAATTTCGAATGTAAAAGTTTAAGGAGAGCATTTCATGTCTAGAGTGAAGAGAAGTTTCTCCTGCTTCTTGTAGTACTATCGGTATGGGGGTCCACTTAGGAAGACCAGTGGCAATTCTTAGGGCAGTGTGATATACAGTTTCAAGGATTTTACGGTCTGTTGTGCATGCTGAAGTAAATATATGACAGCCATAATCCAGACTGGAGACAATAAAGGACTTCACGATTTGAAGAAGATGAGCGGTACGAGCACCCCATCTATTACCAGCGATACCTTTTAAAGCATTCAACTTTTTTGATATAGCTTTTCTCTTTTCCTGAAAATGATGACGGAAAGATAAACTGTGTGAAAAATGTAATCCCAAAATTCGAATATTTTTACTCCAGGAAATAGGATGATTGTTGATGAACAAGTTGAAATTAGGTTGTTGTCGTTTTGAAGAAAAGTTAATCATAGAACATTTTTGTGGGTCTATCAATAACTTCCATTCTTGACACCAATTTTGTAATATGCCAAGTGCAGATGTTAGTTTCTGCTGAAGTTTTCCCAAGTTAACAGATTCATATAGTAGAAATATATCATCAGCGTACATGAAGCATTTGATGTCAGGGGGAAGGTTATCTTAGAGATCTGCCATAAACACTGAGAACAAGAAAGGTGATAACACGCTCCCCTGTGGAACTCCCCTATATGAGGTGGCTGATGAAGATAGCTTATTTCTCCACTTTACTTGAAAATGGCGAGCTGTACTGAAATGTTGAATCCACAAAGCAGCATTTCCTTTTATGTTTGCTTGAAGTAATTTATAAACTAGGCCGTCTGGCCAAACTGAATCATAGGCCTGGGAAATATCCATTGCAACCAAAATAACAAATTTCTTAGAGGATCTGGCAGAGATTATGTGATGATGAATGATGGATAAAATACTGTCACAACCTCGATATGGCAGAAATCCGTGGTGATTGGGATGAAAGAAAGATATAGTTGATAAATGGTCAATAAATCTCTTCAATCTTCTTCTTCTTTCCATTAATTTACACTTGACACTAGTCAGAGATATAAGACGGTATGATACCACAAGATTGGCCATCTTTCCCTGTTTTAAGATTGGAATAACAATGGAAGATTTCCATATTTCTGGTACAATACCTGTAAGCCACGATTTATTCATCAGGGAGAGGAGGTATTCTAGGTTGGTAGTAGTAATGCCTTTTAATACTTTTGCAGATATCTTATCTGGACCAACAGATGAGTTTTTGCATCTTGCCAAAGCTTCTTGCAGTTCAGATGCAGTAAAGGGTTTATTGTAAGAAAAATCCTCATTTGTACTTAAATCCAGTGGAATAACTTCTAAAATTGGTGAACGAGTGTAGAAGTCTGTAAACATATTAGTTTGATGAGTAGGATCTGTCACTGGAGAATTATTATGTAATAGGATCATATGTGAAGTTGGAGATACTGTAACTCTATTTTGAAGATTTCTTAATAAGTTGAAAATATTTTTTTGATGTTCCAGCTGAAACTATTATTTCGTCCCAATATTTTCGAGAGAGAGATATGAGTAGTCGATGTAGTTCGGCTGCAGTTTTTTTATATGCCATCCAAACGTACTTATCACATGTGCGTTTAGCTTTACGCCAAAGACGTCTTTTTTGGCCAAGGAGATAACCACACCTAGAAGACCACCATGGGGAATAAGGTTTACATGGCATTTTCTTCCATCTTCGAAATTTGTGAAGTTTATTTATGCAGAGATGATTGAATTGTTCAATAGAGTGAAGGTTAGAAATTTCATGATCAGTATTGATGGAAGTAAAGAATTCTGACCACAGGATACGTGATCTGTTCGGTATATGGTGATCAATATCTCCAATAGCTATGCTAGTTTTAGATGGTAAATGATCACTTCCAAAACAATCTGGGTGAACTTTAATATGACTAAGGTGATAAATGTCTGGTGATACAAAGGAGAAATCAATGAGGGAAGGTTTATGATGTGGGCCGTAATGTGTTGGAATTTCAGAGTTCAGGAGGCAGCAATTCTCTTCCTGAATCCATTCAAGAAAGTCATTT
The DNA here is from genome assembly GCA_030067965.1 of Latrodectus elegans. Classification (NCBI taxonomy): domain Eukaryota; kingdom Metazoa; phylum Arthropoda; class Arachnida; order Araneae; family Theridiidae; genus Latrodectus; species Latrodectus elegans. The sequence continues at coordinate 16,540,952 of CM057810.1, read as the reverse complement.
GCCTTTGATGAAGTGGAACAGCTTCCTAATGATGTATGTCTAATATTGAAATCTCCTATGATGATATAAGGAGGCCGAATTCCTTGAATTATGCTATGAAGCCACTCTGAAGAAAATTTGCCAGGAGGAATGTACACATTAATGATTGTTATTGTAGTCGTTGCCACTGTGATCTTGACTGCTAAGATTTCTCTGCCATCATCTGAGTGACGGATAGGAGAAAATTGCCTTGTTGGAATGTTTTTATTTACTGCTAGGAGAAGGCCACCACCTCGGCTATCTTCTTTATCATGACGAAAGATTATTTTGTTAAATAAAGATATCTTGTTAAGTTTTTTTAACCAAGTTTCTAGTATTGCAATAACATCTGCAGAATTAAAATAATGAAGTTTCATGTATGGACGCTTATTGAGAACACTTCGAGAATTCCACGAAATTAATGAGAACATGAAAAGGTTACAATTATTATGATTATAATTTGACTTCTAAGGACTGATGCGCCCAGTATAGAAGTTGCGTCCCATCTGTTAGGAAATTTTATTGCTTCCCTTTCTGAATTTTGTATTTTCAATTATTTCTGACTGTTCTTCAGAAGAGTTACCAAAATTAAATACACTATTCACAGGTAAAATTGGATTGAGATGAATGTCACTGTTACTAGAGTTTGATGATTGTTTTTTTAATCGACTACTTTTCCGAGTTTTCCTTCTACAGGGGATGACGAGAGACTTCTAGTTTCAAAAATTTTGCTTACAGTTTCTTTAAATTTTTGTAAAATAGTATTAAGGATTGCTTCTTGTTGGGTTTGAATAGCTAAGATTTTTTTGTCTACTGACTCTTCAAATTTCGTAAGAATTGAGGTGACTATACCATTTATTTTAGCTTGAGTAATTTCTGATGGTTGATTAGACTTTACAATAGTAGCAAAATTGGTTTTAGAGCTTCTAAATTGTCTTCTTGCTTCAATAAAAGATAGATGGTTTATTGCCTTAAATTTTAAAAACCGAGTTTCTTCTTCACGAGATGAACATGAAGGATCATCTGAAGTGTGAGTTCCTTTGCAGTTTACACAATATGGGACTTTAGTTGAACAAGGATCACTATTGTGATGTGTGCCACAGAATCTGCATAAAGCTGATTGTACTTTGCATTTTTTTGTTGCATGTGTAAATTTAAAACAAATTCCACATTGACGAACTTTATCCACAAAAATCTTTACATTTACAATAGATAAAAACACTTTAATTTGAGATGGGATTTTATGTCCGTAGACTCTTACCAAAATAGTTTCTGAAAGCTCTGAAGATCCCTTTTTATTAAAACGTCGTATTTGAGATACAATAAGGCCGTTATTTTAAATTTCTAATGCTAGATTTTCTAGACTTTCGTCCACTGATATGAACGGGATAATAAATTTCGTAGTGTATTGTTCAATTTGTATTTGGGGAATCACAGGGACATTTAATACTGTTTCGATTTTACAAATTTCGGTTGCAGTTTTGTAATCATTTGTAGTGATAATTAGTTTTTCATTTCTGGTATGTCTGACTTCTTCAATCCCATTCTTATTGGAAATAGCATTTAATAGTTCAGATTTTAATTGTGAAGGCTTCTTAGGAACCGAAACATATCCTGCAGTAGGACACAAAAATATTGTGAAATTTGAAATTCCAGCTTCAGAAGCTAATTGTATAGCTAGAAGTGCATTATCATCATAGTCTAATATAGAGCTCGATGCATGTTTTGGTATGCGATATTCACACTCAATAAATGGTATATCGTCTAGCATGTCTGTCATTTTGAATATAACATTTTGTACGTACTTGAGGAAATAAATTAATAGAACCACTTGAGCTTGAAACTAATAAACTAATCAATAAATTAATTTTAAAAGAATTCCCAAATTCCTACAAACTTAAATAAATGAAAATAAATTGCTTGAGTACTTCTCAAATATAATAAAGTTCGAAGTAGAATGTACGTACCGGTAAGAATCTGCAACTTTTTTTCCCAAACTTCGCCTAAATTCCTGTGTTACCAATACTATAATGATATTACATGAGTACCAGTCGTAATCTTAATCCTTTTCATTTGGTGTCATGAACTCATTTTAACAAATCAACAGCTTATGCCACTATAAAAACACATTAATAGATGTAAAAAATGTTAAGTTTTATTTAATTTTGAATATTCTTAGCTGATAAAGAAGTCTGAAATTTAACTGAGCTTATAAAAGATATTACATTTTATCGCAATCATTACCCAATAACTAGGTTAGGTTAGATAATTCTCATGTTTCCGTCTGTTTACATCTATCGAGAGAAACCACAAGTTTCGAATGCATTGCATCTCTAGTTGCAAGTGACGAGGTTACCAGCAGAGCTGGCAACCTCTTCCCTTGAGTATACTATTGGAGAGGTATTAGAATTTATGGTTCCCTACTTATGGACCAAGTATTCAATCCTCTCTCTTTTAGTCATGAGAGTGCAGCTTTTCTCTTTCGTATGGAGAATATTTATCATTAAAGAATTAATATATGTTCTGTGGTTATGTTAGTGATGACTTGCTATTCAACTACAGGAGAAAATTATTGAAGATTAGAACTACCTTGATACAACTAAAATATGACAAACGGAAACAGGAAGAAAAGTCGAGCTGCAGTATTTATCCACAATAATTTTCCCATTTCAACTGCATCACTGAGAAGTTGGACAGGAACTTTTTTTACATCTGCACAAATTTCCTTAATCTTGCTGGAACTGAACAACATATTTAAATAATTTCTAAGCATTAATTTATGATAGTCTAATGGTAAGCCGCTTCCTCTTGTGTTCAATAATACCCCAGCTAAAATTGAACACCAGAAGAGGGTAGTTGCATTTCTGTTTCCAACAGATATATCTTGTAAACGGAGAAATGACATCTGAAACCCGTTGTAAAGTGCTTGGATGTCCAATGCGCATTGCCTTCTGAAAATATATTTAGGTATTGGGCAGTACTTACTCGTTACAAAGAAGAAAACTCGTAAAATTCGCAATCATCCACTTTACATTCCAAACTTTCAATGAAGTAATTTTCACTATCGATAGTCCCAACTAAGCTCTTTATTATTTATATTCTTATTTATTGAGTTTTGTTCTAAAAACAAAACTCCTTTTAAGAATAAGAATATTCCATTGTTTGTTTGTCTTAGACTTTAAATAAGGTCTTACATTCTCACCATTAATATTATAACCGTGTAATTATTATAGTTATTCTGATTTTGAAAAAGAAATTAAATCTTGAATAGTTTATTTTAACACGTGATACTCAACAGTTATCAATACTTTCGTTTTTATGTAGGTAGCTTACTTTAAAACTTTTATAATAAGTTTATTAACAAATATTAACAAGTTAATTGATTAAGTTTATACTAAGTTTTATTTTCAATTTCGTATGAAAATTTTTCTTACATAAGAAAAATTTTTCAGAAATAATTCTAGGTAAAACTTTACAATCTTGGATTTTAATTGAATCTATGACTTTTCTTTTAACTAGACTTTTTTGCAAGATAATCTAAATCAAAATATTTTAAAATGTTTTATACCGCTATTTTATTTTCACTACTTTTCAATATGCTTTTCGAATACTGTGCACTTCAGAATATTTCTCTGTAGGAATATTTTGTCATTTGTTAAATATTTCTAATTTTTGTTTTGAGATTTTATATTAGTTTTCATGTTAATAAGTAAATATAAGAAGTTAATATACGCTTTTAAAACCCAAAAGTATCAATCTATGCTTATAGGTTTTACAAATATGAAATATTCCTATTGTAGAATAAACATTCTGATTTAGTATTAAATGTCATAAAAGCTTACAGTATAAAAAATTTCTGTCGTATAACAATACAATTGAATTATCTAGATTTAAAAAATATGTATATAAACCTCCATTACTGACTTTGTGAATATTAGAATCCATACTAAAGTTGTTTAACATCTCAGTTTTTCAGTATTAGATCAGGACCTTCATAATGACAAATGAAGATTAATGAATGTCTCTATATTTTTTTAATCTTAAGTTATGATTCTTGCTTCACATATCTGTTGTACAGAAAGATTATTCCCACTTCGTATGAGGCGCAGATTCTGATAAATAAACTGCGATCTTGCTGTGCGACAGACACACACGTGGCCTTATTCCTTTAATATTAATGTCTTTCACCCTAGGCAATATTTTCATTAGTTCGCGTGTAGCATTGAAAATGAAGAATAAAAAATCGTGAGGCATTGTCAAACTTTTATGATTTCTAAAACTTTTTTTTTTTTTTTTTCTATCCCGGCTGTTATTCATTTTCTTCTCAGCTGAAATCATTAAATCAAAAGTTCTGAAAATGTATAAAAGAAAAATGAAAGATATCAGTTATATTTCTTAAGGAGATTTGATTTATTTTATAGGCATATGGATGGATGTGTTGATATTTTGAAAGTCCTTAAATATATATATTCTATCAAAAGTTTTTACGTCATAAATTTTATCTGTATGGGAAAGATAATTGATTACTTGACTTGAAGTTAGTAAATTTTGTCTTAAATTCATGCATAATTTCCAGTATTTAACAAAGAAACAAGAAAAAATTCAAAAATATTAAAGGGTGATAGTATTTTTACATAATAATATTTTAATATTATTTTAAAATATATTTTAACTAAAATAACTTTTTTAATAAAAAAATTTTGGGCAGATGATTTTTATTTATCAAACCATATTTATCAATTTGTTTCCGAATATGAAGTTTAATCTATTATGCAACGATTTAATTATTCAATGATTAAAATTGAGTTTATATAAGTAAGTTTTTGAGTCACCTATATATACAATTCATAAGCAAAGAGAAATCAATAAATTACATAAAAATAAAATGTCTCTGAAAAACATCAAAAGCAAAATAATTTTAATCACACTATTTTGAATTTTTGTTTCAATTCACACACAAATAGAAAACATACAACAAAATCTTAGCTTTTCTCATGTTCAAGAATCAGATAAAGAATTTAACCCCCAACAACAAAAATTAACTGTGGATGAGCAGTGTAACTCTACAAACCTCTATTTTTCGCTTTTAAAGATTTTGTATATAGATAGTACTATTTTGTATAGTTTCTCATAAAGTAAATACTAATAATTTTTTCTGATATTACTTTATTTATAAAGTGAGAATATGTTGGTAAAATAATTGAAATCAAAATATTAAATTTTAATACTAATTTTATTACTTTTAAGAACTTTCGATTTTAAAAACTTGAATAGTTTTTACGAATTTGCAAAAAGAACGCCTTCCATATCTTTACAAAAAAACTTTAATGGGAATACATGTTAGGAATTATGTAAAAAATTGTTGCCAAATATTTTCTTGAAAAACAAATCCATTTTCACATAGTGTGAGTACATATAAACATTAAAAAAGTATTAAAACAGCTAAACATTTTTTAAGTCTTTTAAAATTTATTAATATTAAAGAATCATTTATATTGTGAAAAATTTTAAGATACAACACAGTATTTATATTTTTTAACAATTTTTATTAAAATAATTATTTTAAAATTACTTTTACTCACATATTTTATCTGATAAATATAACGACTTGTTTTTTTATGGAATATTTCATTTAAAGATTTCAATTTTATAAATATGTATGTATACAATGTCTCACAAAAGTGATGGGACACGTGTGCTTTACAAAAGGAAACTGTAATAAAAAAATTAAAAATACATGTACAAAATTTTTGTAGATGTGTTTCATACTTAAATTTAATAACAATTATTAAATAACATACATTTTGTCAAAATATTAATTTAATAAAAATATAATTGTTTTGAACGGAATAAAAAATAGCTCACATAAGTGATGGGACACCATTAGATATGCAAGAAAAATTGTCTGAAATAAGCAATAAAAATATTTTTGGGTGCTTTATTTTTACTCAAAAGCAATTGGCAATAATTTATAAAATCGTCTGCAGCATTTCTCTCCAGACTGTTTTGGAATTTTTGTGTTTTTTAGCTGTTTGCAGTCATGAATACTAAACGAAAAGGAACTTCGCCTAAAATTCGAAAATTACCTATTCATTTGCATATTGAAAGTGGAAAATCTATTAGAGAAACTGCTGAAATAGTTAACTTGAGTCATTCAACAGTTTTCTATATTATTAAGCGATATAAAAAGAATCATATGATTCAGAATAAAAGAAGACATGGCCGACCATCAAAGCTATCCAATGGAATAAAACGAATTGTTGTTCGAATTATTAAAAAAAAATCCAAGAGTGAGTGTTCCTAAAGTTGCTGCTGATTTACAAGCATTATATGGAGTAGTTGTTAATCCTGAGACTATTAGAAAAGTAATTTGATCTGTGCTGTATATCACGGTAGAATCTGCTGGATATCAGGAAACATTTCTTCCTAAGTGAAAATAGAAAACTCAGACTGACTTTCGCAAAATCCAACATAAGTAAAAATTCTAATTATTGGAGAAAAATTATATTTGCTGATGAGAGTAAATTTAATATATTTGATTCTGACGGTAGAATCCTGATGTGGAGAAAACGGACGAAAGAATTTCGTAAATAGAACTTGGTGCAAACAGTAAAACATGGTGGAGGAGTTATGGTATGGGGGGTGCATGTCGTCAGCTGGAGTTGGGAATTTAACTTTGTTTTTATTGACAGTAAAATAGATCATTACAAGTATAGTGACATCCGAAAGCAAAATTTGAAATCTTCAGCATGAAATTGAACTTTTATAACGATTTTAAATTCTACCAGGACAATAACCCCCAAGCACACTGCTTTGAACGTCAGACTCTGGCTGCTGTATAACTGTCCTAAAATAATAAATAACCACCACAATCTCCAGACTTAAATCCCATAGAAGATATTTGACAAGAATTGGAATCAAGAATTCGCAAACACACCATTTCTTCAAAACGACAATTAAAATCGAGGTATCAAGAGGACTGGGGTAGAAATCACAAAAAAATTAGTCAAAGCCATACTAAGAAAATTAACTCATGTTTTAAAAGTAAAATTAAATCAAAAAAAATTTTAAAACCTTTTAAAAAGTAAAATTTTTAGATAAATATTCGATAGAAAAGTAAGTGTCCCATCATTTTTGTGAGCTTTTTTTTTTTGCTCCGTTCTAAGCAATTGTATTTTTATTTAATATGTCACTCTCTTTATAACAAACAGGCTCCGAATTAGTCTAATTGAGGCCCGGGACAAAAACTTCTTTGCTCTCCCCTCCCTTCCCCTCTGCTACACATCAATTTTTTTATTCGATTTGGTAAAAGATTCTATTGGATTGAAAAAGCAAAATAAATTTTCTTTTTGATTTAAAGGACCCTCTGGCGTGGAAACTCGGGGAACAGTCTCGTATGCCCCTGCCTTAGGTTCTGATGACGAATATGAACTTTTTGCAGTATATTTGAACGCATTTAGGACAACTTTCATAGTGCACAAAGTATATAATTTTGGATAGAGATAATATGTTGAGAGAGAGAGAGAGAGCTTATGTAGATAATTTTGTGTGCAAACTAGATACTAGATATTTTTTAATGCGATCTCAAAATTCGATTCGGCATGATTCACCTTGAGACATCTCGATAACAAGTTTCGGAACAATAACAACTTCTACACTGATTAAGACTTCCCTCTTGAAATCATTGCATAAATATAAACCACGAAGCTATCTTGAACAGCAACAATTCTAATTTAGCAAAGAGTTGCTTGGAAATAGCTCTAATTTTCATATAAAAAAATCATCATTTATGGAATTCTTCAGTTAAACGAACTTTGGTAAATATTCACCTGGTTTACATAAATATACATTATTATTGATGCCACAAATGTAGTATAATTATTCAGGTAGTTTGTGTCTCATTAATCTTTGATTTAAATATACCCCTATAAGTGCTTAGTCCGCTGCATCGCTCTGTAATTCATTAATTCAATCTTTTTTCCCCCCATTCGATGGTGAATCAAGATCTGTCTTTGGGATTCTACGGGTTAGCACCTGCGCCGTTTTCGAGTGCTCAATTAGCATTTCCTCTGGTTAGTCTCCGTGGGAAATAATTCCGGAAAAAGTAATGAGCAAGCATTAAACAGTAAATAAATCTCACAAATGTATATTATGTAAATTCTTTTAATAATGTTAAATTTATTCGCTTAAATTTTAATGTTTTGTACACATATGGTATGTTTACGAATTACAAAATCAGTTTTTTGCTATATCATAGGCTTTGATTTTCAGTGTTACTATTTGAGAGTAATAGTGCTTTGATTGACGTGTGCAGTGTATTTTATAGTAATGTTCATTGAAGTAGCCGGAATGTATTAATTATTTTATTCAAAAAGGGGACGACACACTTATACACACATACATGTACTGACATTATCGAATTGTTCTGTTTGTAAACATTATTTTAGTCTCGTACTATGAGTGTTCTGCTTACTTTCGTTTTTAAGAATATTACACCCTGCTTGACATTTTATTTGTGAGGAGGAGCTGTAACTTGAAATAGTTTGCTTGAGTCATTTTCGAGCATGAGGACTAATTGAATCTGAAATTACACTTTAAAGTGGAATCTAAACCAATTAAAAAACTGTTATATAACTGTTTGACCGCCATCCACAAATGAATGATTCCATAAAACTACAAAAATACACACTTGAAGATGGTGTTAAATCCTCAAGTTGTTGAAATGAAAGCCACATCTTTTCCTCTTCGGCCACCAAATCGGCTCAAACATGCATACAGAAAGCAGAAATATTCATTTACCATCGCTGTTAGAATTAAATTTAGAACTTCCCTTTAGTTTCTTTTTTTTTTTTTTTTTTTTTTTTTCCTTAAAATATTTAACAAATATATTATTAAGTGAAGAAAGTTTTCCATTTTTTTGACTGGGATTGATTACTTGGACGATGAAAAAGCCACGATGTATCCAAGGGTCTACTAAAATTATAAACAATCTTATATAAAAAGCGTTCATCAACAATAAAATGCAGTAAACCCCAGAAAGCATTATGGATGTCATGTTAAGAAGACTTTCTTCTCACAAATATTATTAAGCGAATTCTCAGAAAGACCCTATGTAAAAAATATCAAATTTCGTATCTTTTAATATTTGGAATACAGAAATAGGATGTAATTTTACCTTTTCGTGGTTTTAAGGGGATCAATAATTAGAAATTTCATCATTGCTTCGTTCATATATTTCTAGCAAAAACCATTTTTAAAATTTTGTTTCTTGGACTTTTAATTTGAAAATAAGAAGAAAACATGTTTAATCTATATGTATGGCTTATTTTAGAACACTCACAGTCAAATTTTTAAATAATTTTTTCTCGTGTTTTACTAAAATATATAAAAACTATCACTGTGAAATTTGGAATGAGTATTTTAGATCTAGGAATTATGGAAAATCATACTTTAATCCAAGTCTCGTTGGGGATAGTTCATAAGTCAAATAAGTTATTTTTTAAATTCATTCCACGAGTACATAACTGAACTATGAACGAAATCTTAGTTCTTTAAGTCTGTAAGACCTGCAAATATGAAAGAAATGTGTTTTAATCAAGGATCAGATTTTTAATCACGCAAAAATTGAGTTTTTATAAATCGTTTAATAAGACGTAGAATATTGAATTTCATACCTCTAAATCTTTGGATTTTATGAGTCTCTCATCGTACGTCGAATTTTAGGTCCATTATATAAAACTTCAGATGTAAAACTTTAAAAAATTTTTTGTGTATTTTTACTAGTTTTACTTAATACTTAGACACATTCTTTTATGTCGTTTAAATCTAGTGATTCAGTTGCTAGTAAACAAATATAATTTAAGACTTAAGCACCGGCCTACAAATCAGGCCATAATTTTACTTAGTGTTTTAAGACAAATTACGTGAAAAGTAAAAACTAAAATATAAGAAATACAAAAATTAGCTTATTATGTAATGATATCATGCATTATGAACATATATTTTTACTGAGAAAAAAAAAAAAAAACCCTGAGACAATAGCATAAAAAAATGCTGCCGTAGACCAAACGATTTTATTTTCTAGAGACATTTCGACTTCTGAGAATTCAGTGAAGTTTCATTGTGAGTAGTTTCTAATTTTTTTAAAAAAATTCATATCTAACATGCTTTTATAAACTAGTAAAAAATTGATTTTGGGGTCTTTTTTTTTAAAAATCCTTGATATTGATAAATTATTGTGAATTGGTAAATCTACGAAGTAAGCTACTTCCCATTTTTACCAGTTAAATATGTGGATTTATAACAAAACAAATACAACAAAAGATATGTTGAGCTTTTACGAACCTTTAATTTACGAAACTCACGATTGTAGGAATTAGTGATTCATTTCTAACAAAGTCCTATGGACATAATGATTATTTTAATTCCTATTTACGAACAAAATTTTTTATCTTCTTCCGTGCTCACTTACATACATTTTTTGTTTCCATTTATTTTTTATCACTATTCCACATTAATTATTTTTATTTTTATGATTGAGAAAATTAGACTAACGCTATTATTGGAAAATTGTAAATCACCTCACAATTGTAGATAACTATAATTGCACATTAAAAAATATTAATTAATCAGTGCAGTGAAAAAAAAGTTGTTTCGATTCTAAATTCAAAATTATTTAAAATTGAAATTAAAAGAAAAATCTTTTTATAAATCCTTGAATGAATTATAAGCCCGGAGGCTTAGTGGTAGCGCTTCGCTTTCCCAAAGGCACAGGTCCGAGGTTCGATCCTTGGGTTTAACAAGGTCAACTCAGTCTTTCATCCCTGCAGTGGGTTGATAAACTGAGTACAAAGCATGCTTGGGAGCTGAACAATGGGGGTTTCGCGTAAGGCGGATCTGTTAATCGGAACATATGCTTCGCACCCCAGTGAATTTCGGTCAGAAAATAAGAGATAGAAGAGCCTTTAGTATTGTAGGCCTTGCCGACATGTGCTGTCGTGCCACAGAGTTAAGTTATTTTAGTAGTAGCGTGTAATTTATATTAGACATAAAGGAAACGACTCAGGTCTCCGACCGACCATCTGCAAAACAAATAGATGAATCGTTCTTCCTTTGCAGATGAAAAAAAGTATCTTAAATTGCAAAACAAGTTTAAGATACCTTTTTAAGATAGAAAAAGGCATTTTTTGAAACGAAAAAAAATTAAATAAAGAAGGAAGTGATTGCTTTGCCTGATTTTACTTATAAGGAAATAGTAGTGTGATAAAAAGAAAAGTTTTATGTTCTAACAATTATTTTTCTATTTTAGGAACTCAAAATAACACAAAGGGTTTGCTTTAACAGGAAAAAACCTGGAAATAATTTTTTTGTAATTTATATTTGATGATGTCTTAATTCTGAACTTTACTGCGAATCCTGGGCACAATAAAATTTTCTACTCTTTTATTTTTAAAAGTTATTTTTGATTGATTAGTCAAAACTGCATTCCTCACATTTTTGCATATATTCCTTCATCCATAAAAATGAATCCATAATTTGTAGATTCAACCAAGAAATAACTACATCGTCTGTGGGGGAAAAATAATAATATACATCCAAATACACTTTAGTTAGAATACTTGCAGGAAAACTAAGTGAGCCACGTGAAATTGTTTCTCTAGTGATGAAAATCAATCCTATGAGTTCCAGGCTGAGTTATTTAAAAATAAAAATTCATAATCTTTATCAAATATCACGGTTATTAAGGCATTCAGCGAATGATTTGCACGTAACCATGATTTATCTGTTGGAGAATTTCTTGTCAGCACAGCTGAAGTGGCTGGAAAAGCTTTTTAAAAGCGATATTATTGTCTGGAACTTCCTGCATCTAAACTTGTCTCTTGCCTGTAGCCAAGAAAAAGAAATTAATAATCATCGTCATTCGCTTCTGTAAGTCTCCAACAAATCATCGAACGAAGGTGCTTTTTATTAATTCCTGACGTCCGCGGACCAAATGCTTTCATTAGTGTCCAGGCTTAATAGATTAGATCGTAAATCTATCTATTACAGTTTTCCTAAGGGATGTCCTTTGAGTAATTTACGCGTGGAGACCTATGACGAATTTATTCTAATCACTGCAAAGTCCATACATAAAAATGGCAAGTCGGGAAACAAATGACATGTACATAATAAATGGTGAAAGATTACACATTTGGGGAGAAAATTCTGTGTTAATGAGCAATATTTAATTCAATATCCTTTAGCTAATTCATCCAATGGTCCAATATTCGGTAATTACTTTGAAATAATCACGAATGTTTAACCATCAACTATTCTTTCCAGCACTTATTCTATTAATTTTAATAATTCAATTATGCATAGAGAGTTATTCTATTTAGTTATTTTCTCTCGAAATACGTTACTTTTCAGTAAAATGGGTAATTGTTTGTTTCTCAACGGTCATTTTTAGCATATATATGTGCTAATTAGTATGGATTATACAGCTCAAAATGGTTTCCAAGCAATTGAAAGCATGCAAGTCTGAGGTGATAAAGGAAACCATATCTGCAACAATAACCTATGTCACGTCTTCTGTACTAAAATGTCCTATAGCATTTGCATCAGTCGCACGCAAGATGATGCGATATTCAGAGCTGCTTGACATTGTGAAAAGTGTATCTGTCGGATATTGTAGAAATGGATGATATTTAAGGACATATCTAATGAGTTTAACATGCCAAAATCGACAGTGATTTTTGTAAATAAAATGTGGAAGGCGAGTGGTGATTGTCGGAAAGAACTTCGACTCAGTAAATCTACAAAACTTTATGAGAGGGACCAGTGGTTCGCAAACTTTCTTGTCCTATCGACCCCTTTCCAGAAAAAAATATTTCTTATCGCCCCGTGAAATTATTTTTGCAAATATTTATACCAATTAATAGGAAGTATATATGTATTAATGTTTTTATAACTTTTTAATAAAATATAGTAAAAAAGGTGTAAATTAAAAACACATACAATGAATTTTGAAATAATGATACTATTTATAGAGCTTGGAATAGAATGTAACACAAAAAAATCAAATTCGAAATCATCTTAATGAGAAGGATGAACCTGACGTACAACTACCAATTTAGTAATTTTTGGATCTATTTAATACAAAAGCAGAATACATATATTAACTTTTCTAGATCTTCTTTTCTTTCTTTTATACGATCACTTAACAGTCATTCATAGCCCCCTACAAATTCAACTGTGGTCATCATCGCCACCCTGTATCACTGCAGCACCCGCCAAAAGGCGGTGGCGGCCACTTTGGGGGAATCACAACAAGCGCTGTCCAAAGAAATTCGGAAAAACCACAAGTCAAACCGGTGATCCACATACTCTAACTGTACCAACAAGTATCCGAGACTGTTATTTTGATAAATATACTCTAACTGTACCAACAAGTATCCGAGACTGTTATTTTGATAAATATACTCTAACTGTACCAACAAGTATCCGAGACTGTTATTTTGATAAATATACTCTAACTGTACCAACAAGTATCCGAGACTGTTATTTTGATAAATATACTCTAACTGTACCAACAAGTATCCGAGACTGTTATTTTGATAAATATTATGTACAAGAAACCTTATTCGATTAGTTTCCATGGTGGAGCTGTTGCTCATAAGACTTCATTCCAACTGTGGTACTCAGTTAAAGGGGGTGTTGTTTTTGCACCGGCATACTTTCTTCTGCCTAGCCCAGAGATAGGCTCCACAAGTTAGAGGAGCAACTAAATGGGAGTCTTCGTTATTTAGAAGCAGGGAGTAAGCAGAAGAGCCCGAATACTTAGCCTATCACTCCCAGAGGTATCATTTCACTTGGAGGTCATTTCGTCCTTGACATATTTAAGCCACCTTTAGTTAACACGATGGCTCTTCTTAAGCTGAGATTCGAGTTCACAACATTCTGATAGTGAGAACGAACAGTTCTTGCTTTTACTGAATTAAAATCTCACACTAAAACTTAGACAATAAATTTAAAGCAATTTATGTAATATTAAAAATTAAACCGTCTAATAATAATTACACTTATTTATACATATACTTAAATTTCATAAAAATCCTATTAAATTCATATTCATTTCAAAGAAAAAAATCCATCCACGGAAAAATTTGGCAATTTTTTTTAAATTAACTAAAAAGATTTTTTAATATAAAAATAGTATTAATCAACAAGTCTTCTGAATAGTAAAATAATATAGTCTTGTAATAATAAACATAATTAAAAATCTCAATAATATTGTGATGTTTTCACGAACCTGTCGTCCCCAGGATCGATCAACACAAAACGCCTTCATGTTGGACGACAAAATTTCACATTAACATACACAACATTAATTATTAACACAAACATAAATTTAGACGTTTCTTTCCAAATTACTCAAATATTTTCCATCTACGCAGGGCGAGGTCTCCTCAACCACACCGTTCCACTTGCACCAACACCACTCAGACTAATTTGTCTCTGGTGTCTCTTCCATCGGCACAGAAATCGAAAGTTCTCGTTTCCGTTAGCTGTTTGATTTTCACAGATATTACTAGTTATAATCTTCAACTTCAAAATTTGTATACCATTTAATATTATTAAGGAAAAATCACAAAAATGTATAGAATTTTCATAATTTCAGTCACTTAACGGATAAAAACAAATTGACACTCTTGGTTAAAATCTTTCTAATAATTATATGAAGTTTAATAACCAAATATACAAATAAATTAATGATGTACTAATGGGAACTGATGTTGGTTATAATATTTGAAATTTTTATGTTTATTTATCAAATATATAATCTAAATTCACATCAATTCTAACCAAAATACCTTATCCTATAGAGATAGATTTATTTGACACATCGATGACCTTTTAATTAGGAATTTTAACAACCTTCTCTTTCGCTTTCAGTTTTTACATTCAAATTTTAATTTATTAAAATTGTAATTGAATTTGATTTTTTTTAAGACTTTGAAAACACTTCATTTGTATATTTTTATTTTTTAGAATCTTTATTCTAATCAAATCGAAACGTTTTTTCCTTGTACCCCTATGAAAAGAGATGTTTTATTAGAAATTTAAGTTTTTGCTTTGTTTTTTTCTTTCCTTGTAATTCTCTGTTTAATTTCGATTTTTTAATATTTTGTTATTACTCTAATTATATTCCTTTGTTTTCTCAATGTTCTATCTTGCTCTTATTGAAAACGTTTTTCTAAATACTTGAACATTATTTTTTTCGTTTTGTGTAATTCTTATTGTTTTTTCTCACACATATTAAAATATTTTTATTTTTTAAAATTAATTAAATTTTTATTTAATATATTATAATTTTTAAGTGTGTGTTGGTGTATATTTTAACTGTAATTCATAAACCATTCTAATTATAGTTACCAATTAAGCAATGGTTATTTTTTAACATATCGAAATGATAGGAAATAATAAAAATAAATAATTTTTTTTATCATGTGTAGCGATTTTTTAAAATTAATTTTCATGTATTAAGGCAAAATTTAATATTCATTTTAGAAGACCTTAAAAATTTTGTGAATTAAAAACAAATGGCTTGTCTGAAGTGAACATTTATAAACAAGTTTCTTAACGGAAAACTCCTCAAGACTGTAGAACCACTACAATTAAAAATACCCAAATGTTCGATGGTAAATATTTCATGATTGCTATTTTTTACAAACTTATCAAATACAACAGTCAATAGTTCTTAATTTTTCTGAGTTCATTATACGTTTTCGATGTTTTACAAGTTACTATTGGAATTGTTTATTAAAAAACAAAATCCGGCAAACTTGGCGATAGACCAAAAATATGTTAACTTTGAATACTTGTTCAAGAAATTTACTACTAGGCAAATAAGTTTCCAAAAATATGTCATTTGTCGAACTTTTTTTTACTGAAAAACCAATAATTTGAAGTGTTTCTATAGCATGTTCCTGTATCACAGACAAAATTTTAAAATTAAATAGTTAACGAGAGTTTTTTTTCTTTTTTTTAATAAGACTTGTCAATTATTTCTCAATAAACTCTCTCTCTCTCTCTTTCTTCTAAATATATATATATATATATATATATATATATATATATATATATATATATTTATACTTTTTCAGTTAAATAAATAAATAAATATATATATATATATATATATATGTATTCCTTCCATTCAAACAATGTTTTCATGAAGAAAATTTGGCAAATTATGTACTTTTAGATATTTTGTATGAAAAGCTGTTTTTTTTTTTTTTATTTAACTGAATAAAGCAAGATATACATTTATTACTTTATTCTATATTTTAATAATCTTATTAAAATTTAAATACGAGTCACAGAATTTAAATATTAAAAGGTATTACAAAAAATTATATCTTACTATTACGATTTATTATATTATTTTTCAAAATATTCTCTTACAGCATCGGATATTTGTTGCATTCACAAGTGAACCATTTAAGAAAGCTATTATGCTACTCTGCCGAAATAGGGCAAAAGATTCAACTGCTTACTTTTGGTTGTTTAAATATTAACTACCTAGTTAATTTTTTATGAGCACAGGTAGAAAATGATTATTAGGTGATAAGTCCAGTGAATACGAGCAATGTATTCAATACGAGAATACGAGCATTTTATTTTTTATGCTTTCAGTAATCCATAATTAGTAAAGCAGTATGTAAGCGGACGTTATCCAAGTAAAGAAGTTTAAGACACTTTAATTGTTTTCCTTAATTTTGAAACTACTTCTGACAAACAGATCATGGTATACTAAAGACATTTGTAATATTAAAAATATAACTTTTAGATCTTTCTTGCTCGAGCAAGTTTTATCAATATAGAATCATTTAAAAAGCCAAACAGTCGGTTGTTCTGTTTCGGATTCACAAAAATAAATCTTCGTTTCGTCACACTTTATGACATGTACGTATGTTTCCAGGTAGTGAAATTGTGTGCTATGAATTTCTTAAGAATTTTTGGCAATATTTTTTCCAACTTCCTCTCCAACTTGAGATAAATTGTGGGGGCTCCATAGAAAGGAATACATCTTTCATCATCATTTGTAGGAATAAATCATGTATGATTGAAGGCGTTCTAATGCTTGAATAATCCAAATATGAAATATCCAAAGTTATCTATCACTAATCAATCAGGAGTATTAAATTTTCTCCCGGAATCAACCAATGCACATCCCTGAGTCACAGAATTTTTTTGGTTGATCCTTCCGAACATCTTGATTGAAACGCGATCTTTAAAGTCACCGAAATCCACAATTTTTTCGTTTTACTCGATACCAAACATTATATTTCACTTTATAACTTTGCAGTTTCTGTTTCGTATCTTTTAGAAAGTTTTAATAAGTCATGATCCTGAAGTCTTATTAACACTACTACATAATTACTTAAAATTTCTAATTTTTCAAAAATCACAGTACATAGTTCTCACAGTTTGGTGATTTGTAAATTTATACACAAATGTGATGACGTAGGGATTTGAGTTCGATAAAAATCATCTCTACTGAAAATACTTATTTCTGCCGGTGTTAAGGAATTTAAATACTGGCTTTCATACAAATTACTTAAAAAATAGTTATCAGAATTATGCTTGATAATGGCAATTTTTTTTTACCTAATATCTTTTACTTAAAAATGCTAATAGCAACTTTTTCGAAAAGTCATTCACTGATAACGCGTAATTTTGAGTTTAATAATTTATGATTCGATTTGATTCCAATTTTAATAAATTCAAAAGAATGGCATCGGTACCATCATTTAAATTCCATTGCTATAAAAAACAATTTTATTTTGCTTTCGTTTATGGAAAAAATTTCTTTATTTACTGTCATTAATCATTTAACCTAGAGATCATTGTTTTCCTTTAATATGTACTTTGGAAAAAAATTCTTGCTTTAGTTATTGCTCAGATTTTCAGATTACGATTATTTTCAATCACTTTTTACTATTATCTGTATAATAAAATGATGAAATGATTTTAGTACTTCATTTGTTTCGAGTTTTATGGCCTGGTCGTCCATCTTCAAGTTCCCTTCAACCAAACGTGGAAAATAAAACTATAAACAGCAACTTTCATCACCACATGGTAATTGTTCGTCACTTTTCAGGAACAACTTAGGGCCCAGACATAATCCCCACGTCCAATCAGAAGAGCTAGGAGGTTAGAGAATTAGGGGCGAATCAAAGGAAGGCGGCCATGCCTTTGATCTTCCCCACTGTCTCCGATCAGAAAAATGAGACCACACGTGTACGTGGTCATAAAGAAAAAAAAGAAAAAAAAAGAAAGACAGCCTTTTGCTGTATTTATTGTCACTGAAGTCAGATTATAGGAATGACTAAAAGTAAGCCCAAACAATTCTGTTTTTAAGTAAAAAAAGTCAGTAACATAGAACATATTCTTTACCACAGTAAAATAGACGCCAAGGTAATTATTTGAGATTATCTACTATACTTTTGTAGTATTTTTTAACTCGAAAAACGTCATTTTTAAAGATAATTGTTCATTCTTTATTTTGTATGTTTCGCCATTTTTCTTTTGGGTCTCGGGAAAATGTTGCAAATTACTTTTATTGAACTGTAAAATAAACATGTAATATTATAAGATATAGAATGTTTGTAAATATATACACAGGTTGACTTTAAATTAGCTTCCTCTAATAGGTAATAATTTTTTTCGCGGGTACAAAGGACATATAATCCATTTAACGCATTTCTGATTTAGTGATTTTTTTAGCAGACTTTTAATTCATTTTCATCAATTAGAAATGAATTAAAAACCGAAATTTGAAATGAAAAGCTTCTTTTTGTTTCTTTAAGATAATTTCACTTCTAATTGAGACATCGACAACTCTTCCAACAGTTATTGGTAGGAAAATGATTCCCTTCATAAATAATAAACGAAATAAATAACTAATATAATATAAAAATTGATATTTTGGACAAAATTAGTAAAAAAACGTATTTGGGGCATCTTAAATTAAAAATTGATTTTCAATGTATTTATAAAATAAATAATTTATACATAGACGCGTCTGCATGCACTGTTTCTTTAATTCATTAACCTGAAGTGGTTGTTTCTTTCATTACAGTTGATGTCATGATTACTCCACTTTACTACAATTCTCATTAACTTAAAATAACCATGACGTCAGAAGACGTTTAATCTACGACACACGTCGCACTGAGACAGCGTTGTAAATCCAACTTGTCGACGAATTTGTTGCCTGCCTTGATTGCATTCCTCGAGTAGCAGCAAACAAGGCGAAATTCACCATCGACATGTGAGGAGAGAAAAAATCCATTCATGACTTTTACCAATAGTAAAAAAGTGTTTTTCATTTATAAAAGTTTTCAAAATTATGAAAAATATACCAATTGTTTTAAATAATAAGTTTTCAAATTTTTAGCGATATTGGTTCTAAAATTGAACCACGTGGAAAATAGAACAGAAGAAAAAGCTAAATGAGAAAAAGGCAACACAAAACATCCACTTTATGGTTAATTTAAATCGGCAAGGGTGATTTAAAATTCTTTAACCTTAAAAATTTTTAAAATCATAATTTTAAACACAATAGAAAAAAGTGATGATATATGGAAAGTTTATTTGTTGCAATTGTTTTGTTTAGAATTTTTTTCTTTTTCATTCAACAATGAAAAAAGTAATCCTGACATTGGTCACCAACAAAACATAAACAAAATATTGGTCACCTTAATAAATTATCTAAATTGCACTAATTATTTTTCAATTTATTAAATTCCTTTATTAGGATTTTAAAAATACTGTAAGTCATTAAAATAATTTTTTAACTTTTTCTGATGCACACACACACACAATAAGTGCTGTACACTAAAATTATATTATAATATTTTATTACTGCACATTAAAATTAAATTTGGTTTGAAAGCTTTTTTTTTCTCTCTTCTATAATTCTAACTTCATTATGAATCACTCAAGAGATAACGAAATTCTATTTATTTGTTGCCACATTCTAATCTCTATAATGAAAGGGAAAGAAAAATCGTTTTCATTTCTACTTTAGGCTTCACGTCGTGACCAAATAAGCTTTTAAATCTCGATGAATAACTAAGCACAACTTAGCAATGGCGTGCGAAATGGTATTTCTTGTCCACAGAGTTGTTACATCTTAAAGGTTTGCAATCATGATTAAAGGTCAACGCACCATTTTTTTTCCAGTTCTCTTGCAAAACATCAGCATGAAAAGAGAAAATTGCTTTTACTTATTTGAATTTCCTTTTTACTTTTGATGGATGTTCTTACGAATAGTTTGTGTTTTAAATTTGCTTTCTATACAGTATTTATTTAAAAGAGGAATTATTACAGACTTGCTTCTAAATTAAATGAATTACAATTTAGATTGTTTGAAATGTTTTTTAATTTATAAATAATTTTACTAGGTGGAAATAAATATTTTTATCAAAATTATCATCTAAAATATTCAATGTTTAAATTATTAAACATTCTATTAAATAAAAAAAGATCAAATATCAAATATGATTTTTTTTTCTGGTGTACTATATGTTAATACTTTATCCTAATATTCTGATCAATTAACAGAATGTTATTCTAAACATATGAAAAATTCTTCCAAAGGATAAGAAATTTGGTATTTTTCGTTGTTTTCTAAGAAATATTTCCATGGCAAGAGACATATTTTTGATGACATTTTTAGCTTTAATTGAGAAAAGGATTTACTCAAAAATATTATAAAAGCTATTTACTGATGGTTAGTCAACAAAAGACGTCAATATCACAAGCAAAGAATCCCGTGTCTTATCTTATTCGAACAAATTCTATGCAATATAAGCGATTTGTTCGTTATAATGAAAACATAGGAAATGTCCTGTATTGCACTATAACTGTCCATTACTGCACTTCCTATATAAGCGAAAATTACGTGAACAATTAATAAACATATATATTGCTAAAGCGGAACAATATATTTAAAAAAATTCAAATAAAGATTCAGAAAAGTATGTCTTTATGTGTCAATTTTTTCCCCCTCTATAAAAATAAATTTTTCTCAAAACTTATATTGTGGTTTAAATATCAAACACAGATTGTGTGTGTGGAGATAAGTATGGAATAATTTCAAGACTCGATTAAGATCAAAAATAATTCTTTTATTTTTCTACATAAATAAAATTATCAAAAACAAATGTTTCACATTGTAATACAATACATGAAATGAATTTTGGTGCAACAAAAAATTGTCTCTACAAAGTGAATTTCGAGAAAATATTTACATTTGAGATCAAATGGCACTTATTATTCCACGAAATAAATTATATTACATAGTTACATCTATAATAATTTAACAAATTTATACAAGTATTTACAAGATGTCTGTGCGAAAAAAATATATACAAAAACATTCTTTACTATCAAGTCATCATAATACTTAGTATTTTTAAAAATTGATTTACCAGTCAAACTATTATATATACATATATATAAAGTGCTCCAAGTAAATTTAACAGATACTTAAATAATTTAATAAATGATGAGATTTATTTTAACTACATTGCTCAAAACTTTATCGCTTGTACGATTATACAATTAAAAAAGTTAGAGAAATTTTATCATACTTTTCGTCATATCAGAAATAAATGTAATATCGATTCTCATTCATCTTTTTATCTAAAAATTCGAATCTGAACAACACTACAACATCGAATACGTGAATAACTAACATAAAAACATAAATAAGAACATTTAATAAAAAATTAATCAAATGCCCTACAGATTTATTATTTTCATGTTCCGCATTGTAACATGTATTTAACTTAATTTAACCTTGAAAATAATCGCTCCTCTCAATCCAAAAAGGAAATAAATTGAGATCACTTCTTGTTGGCGTTAGCATTAACTATTCTAAATACTTGTGTGTCAATGGTAACTAGTGAGATGAGTTCACCTTAACTGGAATTTGATATAATTTTATTGAGTTCTCTATCTTCAAATATTTTATTAACGTATTTTTAAATGAAATTATAATTTTGACAATAGATATACATTCTATTTAAAATTGCTTTTACTAGTAATTTGCTGTTAAATATTTAATAATTACATTGCACGTATTTTTATTAAAGCAACATTTTGCATAATTGTGTTTGTTTTTAAGACACTTTCAATTAATATAATTAAGCGATTCAGGTACTGACCACAAACATTTTATATATATATACACAGACACACACATGAAACAGTATTAATTTATACATAACCATAGCATGTGCCTTCATTAATCAAAAATTATACAACGGTTAACTTTTGTAATTACAAGAAAGTTTACATGAACAATATTAACAGAAAGTGAAATATCATTTTAAAACTTGCTGTTATTTGGATTAGCAAATAAAAATCGATGAGAATTTCAGCCTATAATTGAAGCAGCAAAATGTTGTTTTGTTTTGAGAATACAGTGAACAGTCATTTCCATCTTCTAATCACAATGGTTCAAGCCAGAACTGCTTTTAAATACATTAGTAGCTTACGGAATTCGATCACAGACTAAGAAGGCATTCGTTCGTGCCTGTCAGAAGAGCTTTCCTCCTCACTTTCTTCCATTCCGAAATTCGAGGAATACAATTCGGACTGGGATTTCCGAGTAACCATTTTCCGAGGAACAGGTACTCACCTGATCCAGCTTTCGAGCCGCATTTCAAAGGTCTATAGAGTACGACAGTTTTTGGATCCAATTTCTCATTGTGGGTGGAATTGTTTATCGATTTCTCGATGGAATCATTGAGACCATTGTTTGTTCGAAGCATTGAAGTCACTTGCACAGTGAGTTCTGTCATTTGAAGTTCTTTGTTGTGGAAAAGACTAGTAACGGCTCCTTGAATCACTGCAAAAGAATACAATGCATTTAGTAGAACATATGATTAGTAGGTTTGAGTCAATAAAGACAGAAATTAAAATGCAAAATATTAAAACTATAGAAATGAAAACAAACTCGTTGATATGACAGCCCATATGGGCCAAGGCCTACTGTGGGCATAATTGTTTTCATGACCAAGGGTGCGAAGCATATGTCGCAGTTATGTAGTCAGCCTAAGACCCTCAGTTCCCAAGCATACTTGACACTCAGTTTATGGAAGGGACTTTAGTCAGCCTTCATCAGCACGAGTCCTTGGGAGCGTGAAACGCTGCTACTAAGCCACCAGGCTTCAGAACTGAAATTAATTATCCGAAAATTCTGCTTTTTGTTAAAATATATTTACGATGGTTCTTTTTAGTGAGTGGTTCTAAGTTAAAAGTCATTTATATACTTCCTGTTTTGGACTGCGCTTTCAGTGGTTAAGAGCACTTTAATGAAACTAGAAGGATAAGATTGATCAATGAGCATTTCATCAATTGAAACGATAGCGAGACTTCTTTTATTCTGCATTTTAACAATAAAATTTAATTAGAAAAGCGCTAGTTATTATAGTTAGCAAAAATATTTTTATAATTTGGTGTTCTAAATGATCTCTAATAATTAAATTTCTGTATTAAGTCAAAGTAAATAATTAAAAACGTGTTCTAAATTTCAAAAATTTGCTAATGGACAATAATTTTTGCATTATTTAATTTTTCACGATAAAAATTTTAAACATTTTGAATTAATTATGTTTGAAATGATTCATTATCTGAATAATGGTGTATATTAGTCAGATAAACTTACCAAAATCACTGGAGCAATATTGCCGAAGTAGCTCTTCTTCAGAACAGGGTTGACATTCTGAAAAAATAAAGATACGGCAATTTAAGTACAAAAATAAATTATTAAATTCCAGATTATTTATTCAACAGTTTTATTAATAAACGGATTAAATAATAAAAAAAGCAGAAACTGTAGTTGCAAAAAATTTTGAGCTTGTCTTGTGGCACATGTGATTGTAGGAGGGGAAAAAATATAAGTAAACGAATTAGCGTGAAATAAATAATTAAATTATTTTACAATCCCTTCTTCACATGACAGAACACACATGTCTTCACGAATTAACGATAAACAAGAACACCTCTGTGTTCCAATTGCACTCGCTCTAAGAACAGAACCACCAAAACAAAGTGCTCGTTCAAGCCGACTACAGTCTTTATCGAAACAGGCATTTTCTCATGCCAGTTAATCAGTGTAATGAAGAAGACAAGATATCTAATAACCAGTGTCTTCACAAACGCAATTACAACCCCTCACCATAAACAGCTGTAGGTTTTCTAGCACAGATTTTCAATTAATCAAGCCGGCAGAGGGAACGCGATACTTCGAATCCAAAGGCCTCAAGGGAAAAAAATAAAGTAAGAAAGAAAAAGAGGGGAAAAAACTTGGATCTGGTTTCTATCATCTATCTCCTCCGCACAAAATCCCACTATCTTCAGAAAGAGAATAAAATAAATAATAAAACTCCCCCTCTTTCCAGTGCTTTGCCATCACCCTTTTGTAGCAGCACACCCTTTTTGAGAGGACCCGCGTTTCTTTAAAGATCCCCCTTCTCGAGCACATGAGAGTGCCTTTTCATCGTCTGCTTCTCGCCCCTAACTTTTTGTTCAAGGGACTGCCAACTAATGCTGGTAATGGAAAAAAAAAATGATAGAAAACCTTCATTGCATTTCATACGTAATAAATTGTTCCCACAAATGGGTCAGATTACTTGACAATTCAATTTTATAATTTTCCGAAGAATTTAGCTCATATTGCGAGGATCTTTATCTGAATGCAATGTTGTTAGGCATTTTTTTTCAACGGATAATTGAAAATTATCCATAATTGCCGCTTTATGGCATTAAGGAAATCAATGCAAATCCCCGTAAAATACTTATCAGTAATCATGTTTTATTCATTCTGCAAATTATTTTAGCAATCATTATTTATTAATCCTTGAATAAATAGTTTTCATCATCATCAATTTATATATATTTTATATTATTTTAATGAAAATTTTTTTATTCATTAAAAACTTGTTGAGGCTTTCTTAACAAAATGTGGTGTAGTTTTTATTGTTAAAGTGAATAAAAAAAAAATTCAAAAGTTTAACAGATAAAAAGTAGGCAAAGATACAGTAATTAGTTAGTCTAAATGTCATTGATTCATTCCAAATAAAAAAAATAAAAAAGATGAATATTTAAATGCGTTTACTTTTGTTGTTAATTAATACATATCTAAAAGTAAAAAAAGTGAAATATATCCAGTGATATGGGAAATCAATTTAGAAATATTTTGTTATAGAACTTTTGATTATCAGAGTTATGAACGTAACTTTTATTTATTAAAATTCTTTCCTTGAAACAACTCCCTATTTGAAAAAAGTATTATATATATATATATATATATATATATATATATATATATATATATATATATAATATTGTTACGAGTAACACTAATGTTCTTTTTTGACAACAAATGTAATTTTGCATCAAATCTTTTTATTCACTTCACTTGAATACTGAAATAACACGACATTTATTTACAGATTAGCTCGATTAAAACAAATTTAAAACATATGCTCGGTAAAGTAAGAAGCGAAGCAATGGTGTTTGCGGAGCTAACCTGTAAACTACCCTTTACAACAACGTGTGCACCCCCCGAACTCCCCGGCAGTGTAGGGAAAATAAAAAACAGGTTTTTCACTGCATCTTTGGGGTCAGATAAGCAGGGTCACCGCCTTTTTCGGAACTGCGGGAAGTTTTTTTTTTCCCTACCTTTTTATACTGTGTTTGCGGTTACAAAATGGGCGCGCAATTACAAATTCCCGCAAAAAGTACAGCTTTCTGGGGATGGATTGCCAGATATGTAAATAAATAAATGGCAACGCGAAATGCTTTCGTGACGAATTGTTGAGACGTTCCAAAACATGCCTCTTATTTTATTTACACAACTCCATTTTAAAATGTTATGAGTAGAATACGAAGCGAATATATAAAAAAATTTTAAAATACATAAATAACTATTTAATCAACATATTGATTTTTCATAATCAGATTATGTTTATATTTCATGTCTATTATTTTAAAATATTTATTTTTTTTAGTTTAAAAATTAAAAAAAAATAATACAGAGTTTGCCTGGATGCATAATATAAGTCCAATATAATAATTATTTATAGCTTCTTTTTGCTTAAAAAATTTATAAAAGATTCGTTCTCATTTTTTTAAAAGGAGAAATATAGAGGAAATACATTAAGATATTTTTGTGTCATCTGTTGCAAGAAGTTATGATTTGATATTAAAAAAATTAAGTGCTATATGGTAGCAATACGGCTAAGCACACACACACACAATTTTAGAATTAAAAACTTTTGCTCAAACTATCTTATGTTCAAAGAAAAAAATTGTTTTTAACACAAAACAATGTTTTAGCTTACATTTAATTCTATATGACATCACTTAATTATTGATTAATATAAAATAAATCAAAATATCTTAATTCATCACTTTTAAATCTAATCAGATTTGATAAATGTAAACTAATCATGCGCGTATTACTTTTACAAATAATTGCGAAATTATTATGAGAAATATATATGACTAACTATAAAAAGTGCCTTCATAAATTTGATTAAAAAATGATATTTACAATTATCTTATACATACATTTTAAAAACTAAATAGTTACCAATTCTTGGCAAAAATTATTTAAATACCAAATTCAATTGCTGAACAGTTTTCGCCAAAAATAAATATAAGGATCGATGACATAAGTATAATGTAATAGTAACTTTTTTTTTCAATGAAAAAAAATTAAATTTTAGTGAATTTATCTGTTTTTTGTCTTTGTTAATTTGTGACCGTAATGCTTCTTTTAACGGGCAAAATTATCACCAAGCAATCTTTTCACCAATTAGTTTGAGCTTTGTTTAGCATTTAGCTTGTTTGTCATTGTTCATCATTTTTAAGTCAATTTTTACGCAAAAAATTAATCACTAAAATAATATTCGATTGGTATATATAAGATTTGAAATAAAATGAGAGCCGATAAAATCATAGTATCTACACGACATTATTTTCGTTTCTTCGTAAGAAACATGGTATTTCTTTAGGATCATAGGCGGATGTAGATTGGAAAAGTACCTACAAATGATATTATTTCATTAAGTAGTGAAAATAATAGAGTGCCATTAAAGTACAAGCTCAATTAATTTAAATATAATTTATATTTAAGTTAGTATATTCAATGTCGGTTTGGTCTTTCGTTCTATGGCCACTTTTTGCGCATGGAATTTAATTGGAGAGCGAGATGTAGCTTAAAGTTGATCCCAAAGCACTACAAACATGCTCAACAAATTAGGATCATGGCTGAGATATGAATCGAACTCATGAGTTGAGGGTTCGAATATGCTCTCAGTTACAAGCTTGATCAATGTATTCATTTCATACCTTTATATTATTCATAAATAAATACAATTAAAATTATGAAAATATTGATTATTTTGTTACTTTTACGCAATTAAAAAATATTATATTACACACGCAAAGCTGTTAGGCTTTAATGACTTAAAAAGTGGCAAAACTGGGTAAATTGCAATCTTGCGTGGACATCTATTAATTAATTTTTATATTTATTTATTTTACATTAATCTTTTATTTTTTAAGTTTATTAGTTTCTATTTTGAATTTATAATATAAATGTTAGTGAGAAACACTTTTGTAAATAACGATTAAGAATAGAAAAGCTTGTAGAAATGAAATTACTGTTATTAATTGAGCTATCAAAATATAATTGAGGTTATTGAAAGAATCCTTTCGTTGTTTAATATATTCATAGACAAGGAAAGCGCATTCAAATGGCAAAAAGTTTTGAGCTAATATATCTATCAAAAACAAACTTGGACTTAAAAGCATACGCTTATTTTCAAATAAGACTACTCTTTATCAAAAATGACAGTGACCAAAATGACAAAAGGGTCCCGAATCACTGTCACCAATGAAATATGAGATGGCAGTATATCATTATCGGGTTCCATCCTAGTCCACAAAGACATTATTTTTACCGCCCTTGGCGGGTGTGGAGCCGTTCGACAGCCCAACAACGGTGCCCCAAACTGCACTGGAAGAAAATTTCTTTCACAAGAGCAAGAATCATAAATGGATAAGGTCTGCCCAAAGAGAAAAGAAAGAAAAAGTGTTCCTTTTCGAACCCGGCCACAGCAAAGGAGGGAGGGCAGAGACTGCTTTGCCCAGGTTGTGGGTGGAGATGGGCCACAAATGGCCCGCCACATACCCAGTCATTTCAACATTTACCCTCTGTTCTTTCGAGGTCGACGACTGGCTTGAATTATTATTTTCCTCGAGCGCCGCTTGCTGGGATGCTGCGCTGACAGATCCGTTTTCTTAGAGGGGTCTTTATGGGGATACAGAGGTCCTCAAAGAGTTCTTTACATCAGATTTCTACGCCTTTTAAATTTTTTTCCTTTTTACTCCGTGTAGACAGACCACTTTGGAAATTCAGCCTCGGCAAGTTAGCATTCAACTCTTTAATTTTTTTGCACATATTCTTTCTTTTTTAAATATGAGTTTTTATATAAAAAAAACTAAGGTAAATAAGTTTAAAAAATAAAATAAAAGTCTAAGTTATTGAATTTTTTTCCAATATGGAACACTTTCACCTTTTTCAACAAGAGGTTATCACTTTATTCCTGTTATTCATTGGTGAAGTAAAAAAAATCAACACTTATACATATATTTCAATTCTTTTGGCTAAAGAAGCTACATATTACAAAATCAAACTACATATCAACTGTGGTAGTTCAGAGGTCGATACGCTGATCAACAGTTCAACAGATAGTGGACGTAATTCATAATTTAGTAGTAGCATGAACCAAATAGAAGACCCCAGATTTAACCTGCTACTTCTATTATTTCACTAGGGACATTGTATATCCTACCAATTTTACGTGCACCAGTAACCAATAGCGAACATAACGGATCATTGACTTAGTAAATATGGTACTCATTACCTTTCAGTCGCGAGAAGAATGTTTTCACAAACTAGGTAACTACAGCCTCGAAATTTCTTAAACTCTAGTGAGTTCTAATCATATAACGTAAGGGTAGGAAATTGACAAACTTTTCGCTACAGTATAGAAAGGGGTAAGTATCACAGTTTCAAATCAGCCGCCATACTGGCCCGAATAGTTCAACTAATTCTTTACTCTATAGAGCTAAGAATTTTTTAAAAACATCCAAATTTGTCCCGAAAAGTAGAAT
Organism: Latrodectus elegans; assembly: GCA_030067965.1. Taxonomy (NCBI): domain Eukaryota; kingdom Metazoa; phylum Arthropoda; class Arachnida; order Araneae; family Theridiidae; genus Latrodectus; species Latrodectus elegans. The sequence continues at coordinate 16,511,687 of CM057810.1, read as the reverse complement.
TGTTTGCAATGTTCAATGTTCATCACATATTTTTGAAAGAAAAATTTGCATACATAATACACACAAAAATTTGACTTCAAAATTTTCATCCAAGCAAATTAAAACAGTTTATTTAAAGTTCGAAAGTTAAAAAATCTTACAGCAGTTTAGAAGGTTAAGCTATGAAATTAAGAATATAAGAGATCGCTTATGGATTTAAAAAGAGACACGTCTAAAAAAAACTTGAATTTTTTTTGAGTATCCCTATATTAAGAACAATCTATCAAATAAAATAATGTAAAAGTGTGAAGCGCAATATTTTGCACATTAGCTTCACTCAGCTTTTTTAAAATCATTTTAAATTGGAGCTTTAGAAGCAACCCCATGCACTATATGCATTTCATTAATTTGTATAATCTTATTAAGAATCTAGTCAACAAATTATGCCCCAATATCTGCTGTAAAAAATTGAAACGTCTTATTTAGTACAAGTTTTAATAGATCAAATATTTTGAGGCATACAATTATTTGAATACATGTCAAATGCCTCGAAATAAGAGCTTACACGAATCTAATTATATGAATCAATTCTATTTACCATCAGAATTATCGTTTCCTCTCCAAACAATATTTTTCTTCAAGTAGTAACTAAATTCAGTGCTTGCTTTTCGTAAAACGTCGGTGATGGGGTCGGCTTCAACATACAGGGTAACTTGACCATCTTGAGACGGTGCACACTTCACTAAGTCCATGGGATCGCTGGAATCGAACATGAGAAAGAGCCTTTTCTTTCCAGCAATATAAATGCGGGCACCTGATGATCTCTTGGACCTTCTCAAGCAAGCATTGAAGCTGGAACCCAAAGATCTGTGCTGCAAAATTATACGCAAAGCCCCTTGTGGATAATGCCATCTTACTGTGCCTTGATTACAACGGAGGTACACGGGTTGGACCCCTCTAGACAATGCCATGGCTAGTGTTCCACTGCAAAAAAATATTGTTAATTAATTCTAAGTAATCATTTATTAAAATATAAATGTTGAATAATACAGTTCATCTTTGATGAGTTGAGCAGAGAAAGACATATTGAAGTTATATTAGAAAATTATATCAAATCTATACAAAAGGAATCATAAACAAATGTTAAATAACATATATATATATATATATATATATATATATATATATATATATATATATATATATATATATATATATATAATTAATCTCTAATGATGGGATAAAAGGAAATATTGAAATAGAAGGTTTATTGATTCTAAGCAAAAATAATCATTGTAATAGAAATGTTAAATCATACAGTTCACCCCTGATGAGAAAGAGTAAAATAAATAAATAAATCTAAGCTTAATTTCAAATTAATATTCAAACCAGCTCCGAACCACTAACATCAGTGACATTTTCAAAAAAAAAAAAATTGAAAAATTTCGAATATTCTTCGAAATAAAAGTATTTTAAGATTACAATTAATGAACAATTTTTAATAATAATGAATGAATACATATAGTGATACTACAACCAAATCTCGAATTAGTTTATATGACATTATTTCAGTAACCAAATAGAAACAAATAAAAAGGAATAAATTGTAAGTCTTTGTTAAGCTTTAATATTTGATTAAAAACTACTTCAAAGTAATTTTCTATAATGCCAATAAAAAAAAAAAAAAAAAAAAAAAAAAAAAAAGATTATAAAATCAATTTGTATTTACTATCCATTTATGAAATATAAGAATTCTGTTTATAAAGTTATATCTAATGCCAAGAATAATAAATTTTTCTTCACATTTCACACCCCAATATTTTCATGTAGCATTCTTTGCCGCGTATTTAAAGACAAACGTGCCTATATGTATTGACTTGAATAAACTCTTCAAAAGCATTCAAGGAAATTCGATATAATTCCACTAAGAATATGCAAAATTATTAATTACTGAGTGCAATCAGATGGACCATTTCGAAAACATCGTAACTAACAAATATACTTCCGTAAAAAAAAAAAAAAAAAAAAAAAAAAAAAAGATTACATACATGTAAGGTGCAAATAAAGATTTTACCTTAAAAGTTGCACCTTAAAAAACAAAATTTCAAACGATATAAAAATATCAAGCAAGCGATAAGTTTTGTTTTTTCTGAAATAATCTAGAAAATAATTTGAGTTTTCAAACGATTTAAGCAAATCCCTTTAGTGGGATTTGTTTAAATTATTTAACTGTGATTACCCTTGACATCCTGTCCATAACTATGAAGATAAATATCATATAAAATAACTCCGTATCACCCAGAAAAACTTTCGTAATATGTGTGTAAAAATAAGTAATTTAATTAACTTCTAGAAAGTACATTTTATGGTTACGTGGTCGAAGGGTACTGTATAATTATCGTGGTATACGGTTTATTATAACCCCAATTATTCCACATCTTTTCATGTCTTGTATTTTGCCAGAGTTCTCGTGAAAATTTAACGTTAAAATGAAAAAGAATGTTCAGTACATAATAAAGGTATTTACTTGAATGTTGTAGTTAAACAGTTAATTCGCACTGATTTTTCTGAGTTTGATCAAAAGCTGAAATTATTCCTAAACTGCATGTATAAATTTAAATAGGATGGAAAATTACTTACATTCTAAAGGAAAAAAAAAAAAATTATTTGTTGAAATATTTCTCCGCTGTATAAATTTCGTAACTGTGTTACATTCATTTAATTTTTAAAAACACGATACTATTTTTATATATCAGTATATAAACTTATTTCATGCATATCTTTACTAATCAGTTTTTGTTTTCAAATAAATATTTCTGACTTTATTCAGCAATAGTTTTTTCATTATTTAACATTATTTAATACCGATAGTTTAAATGCGTGATTTAAGAAAATAAAATTGCACATCTATTTAGTTTATTTTTTAATGTAATTTAAAATTGAGTATTCCTTTAGAGGGTATTTCGAGATAATTTATGTTTTTAAATTAAGATACATATTATTCCAAAAGAAGCAATCAAATAATTATACATAAATTTTTTTAAAAAAAGAAAAAAAATCTAATAAGAGAATAGAAACTAGTTTTAACTTCACAAAATTTAGCCTAAGAAAAATATTTTGTTATATGTTAGACTAGATACACATTAAAAGTATATATCTACAAATTCCTGAAGTAGTATAATTTAAGAGAGAGAAATATGTAAAATATAGAAATACTTTAAATATGATGTTATCTTTCATGCATTTGTAAAAAACGTAAATAAATTTGATATAAAGTGTTAAGAATAAGCTGTTGATCATCTTGATACTGAATAGGGTATTTTTAGTAAATGGACCAGAAAAGAAATTTTATGATGTAAAAGTACCTTTTATTCTTAAAATCACGAGTTGAAAATACTAATTTTTATAAAAAAAATTATTAAAATTTCATTTTCCTGCAAATGATATTTAAATAATTATTTTTTATACGTAATTTTAATTTTTAAACAAATGGCTTCTCTATTCTGTCAATTCTACTTTCTTTTCAGTAGAAATGAATTTTTTCTTAACAGTTTAATTCTCATTTTGAATATTAGTCAAATCATTATCTACGATAAACAATGTCATAAGGAGAAATTAGTACTTTTCAATCGCGAAAAATTTTCCGTACCCTGCCCCCACGGGGCATATATTTTTTAACTTCAGTCTAATATTTTTTTTTTAAATAAGTAATACAATTTCTTAATTACTTTAATTTACTTCTATATAAATAAAATCTATTGAATTTTGATTCGCGGTTAAATTGAAAAGGGGCCCCAGAATTAAAATGAAATTCCTATCAGGACTTAGGCTAATGCCGAGCTGGCAGCCGAATAGTTAGCGCTCTTGCCTTCGGTTCAACAGTTCGTAGGTTCGAATCCCACCTTGGGCATGGATGTTTGTAGTGATTCGGAATCCACTTTAAGCCGTAGGTCCCGGTCTAATTAGCCCTCGTGTGCAAAAAATGACCGTTGAGAGACAAACAAACAATCTTGGCAAATTGAAACAACTACAGCATTTTGAAAGCAATAAGATTGTGCACAATCCCCACTCTTTATTATATCATTTTATTAAATCAATTGCATGTTTCAGTCTGAACAATATGCTATTCTGAATTAAATATATTCAATCATTAATTTGATGAGATTAGTGTTAACAATTTAACATGTAGAGGCAATAACACAATCAAAATTTATTTACTTTTTCTTACACCGCCACAGGAAATTGATTAAGAAGGAAACGTGGAGCATTCAGCATTGCATCTGAAATAACTATATCTCGTTAACTAGTCCACACATTGTGCATTTACTTTTAGTGTTCTTTTATTAATCTATCCTTGGAAGCATTGTTAGAATATTTTAACAAACTATTATTTAATGTTCACAGATGACTGAAGTTAAGATCCTTAAAATTTAATAGAAGAGAAAAGAGCAATAAAATCTGAGATTTTAAAAATTGTAAAAAAACAAAAGTGAATAAGGATAACAGATCTCATTTGTACTTTTAAATTAATGCAATGCAAGTATTTTAACATCAGGAAATTATATTTACTATAGCATATAAATTCGCATAGGTATTTTCATATTTTCTTAACGAGTATAATTAAAGGTTTGTGAAATGTTTAATTTGACAATTTTTAAATCGTGATATAAAATTTCTATTTTGTGCATCGACACATTTTTATTTTACTATCATTATGTCTCATCTTTCCCATGATATATTATAATTTTAGTATTCAGCTACGTTAACTCGGCATATTTTTGAGTAAATAAGCTATGCTGTATTAAATAATAAATATTTCACTAAGAAACAATATAAAATTTTTAATAATTATTTATAATTATGCTACTATTATTTACTTAAAACCTTAATTAATTTGATAAAAACTGAATATTACTTAAGACTTATTATTAATCATATAAAATTCGTAATTTATTTTAATGAATGTTGCATTAACTTTACTGCGCACCAAATATTTCGTAAAATTTAATACATTAAAAATTATATTAATTATAAAATTGGAATAATCAAATAAATAAAATAATTTTCAAGTTATGGTTTTCTTGGCAGTGAAATTTATTCTAAGTTTCTGTCCTATTTAATTAAGTGAAATAATCGTATAATTATTCTTAGAATAATATTTGGTATTCATACAATATTTTACCTTTTAATGCCAAAATAAATTTGATTATGTTATGCATTTTCAGTAATAATTCATTAGTTTTACATTGATAAAATTCATTTTTTTCCTATGTATAAATTGGATAATGTTTTAGATTATTCTGTAATTTAGTTTTTTTTAATTTAAAAAATTTAAATTTTCACTCAATTTAAATGTATGAAACAAATTTTTTTAAATTAATTTATACTTCAATTGTGATAGGTTGAAGCAATTATGGCTTATATTTGCTTAACTACTTAATGGCTGTATTTTATCAATGTAAGTTTAAAAAAATGATTTTTACACGTTAAGCATTATGTCTTATAACTAAATTGAATAGAAAATATTATTTTTCAAACTTTATAAATTATTTACAAGCTCAGCTTTATTTCTTTAAAATGAATACATGTAATAATATTTCATTGCAACATGCATGAAATAAATACATGGCTTTTATATTTACTTATTTTTGGGAGAAAAGATCACAAATAATATGCAAGGTAATTGGTATTCCATATAAAATTAAAATAATTATTACATAAGCATTTACAAGAAAATATATAAGAGTGAATTTTATAAAAACTATAGTTTAATTAAATTTTTGTGTAAAAATATTTATTTTTTAATTAACATAACTCTTTAATACATTTGAAAAAAAAAATAAATAAATAAGTAAATTTTAAATTAATTTTGCACTGAAACTATTGCAATCATTAATATGATAAGAAAATGGAAAATAAGTTGATATTTTTTTGTTTTTTAGAAAATTTATTATATATAATTGCATATGCATATTTATATAAAATTTGTTATTCTCATTTTCCAGCAAGTAAAAAATTTCTTAAAGAATTGCAAGAAACTAAATTTCTTCTATAATAATGACGAGTGTATTAAAAAATATATAATAAATAATGTTTGAAAAGAAATTTTCTAAAGTAAAGAGAAGGTTAATGGTTCATTTACTTAACGTGTTTTTTTTTCTTGGATATTTATAAGCCTAGTCTTTACGCAATTTATATATTTCAGAAATCTGATAACTTTTAAAACAATCCCAAGTGAAAGAAAACTTTATGTATATTAAAAATAAACTTTTACAAGTATTTCTGTAAAAATATATCTGGCATACTAGAAAAAAAAAAAAAAAAAAAAAAGGCTAAGTGTAGCAACCTACATACAACCAAGGAAAATACCTTATTTTCCTACAAACTTGGCAATTTTGTTCATCCATTTCGCTGGACGGAAATTCACCCCGCAAAGGCGGGAGCGGGAATAATAATAGGGATTGGAGGGGGCAGACTTACTAATCTGGTTGGGGGGCAATCTCCTGGTGATTCGCATAGCTTCATAGTCTATTATCATCCGCTACATTTTATAATTGGACTCTTCAGAAACAGCAATCCCGGATTTCCAGTGCAACCTGAAGTGCTTATGGAATGGTCTTGGACCGTGGAATGAATGAGCTTTCGCTCCAACGACTCTATTGGAAGGAAAGCTTCCAACTACCCAGGAAGAAAGTGTGCACATTCAAAGAAAACATAATACACACTATACTGCGCAAGGAAGATATCAGAAGAATGGAAGCATTTCTCGACAACAGAGGCGTAGAATTCCGGGATCGGGTCTTAAAGAGTACTGTGCCATTTTGATCTGAGGAAGAATTCCGTTCTAAGATTTGTTTTCACATGATTCAATGGAGCGTACTTTGACGTATTTTCACAAACAAACATTTCAATGAAACTAGGTATTAATTTTTTAATAATTGGTCGACACAAATGCTGCCAAAGTGTGGCTCTTGCAAAATAAATTTTACTATTTATGTTCTAATATGAGAAATATTCATTAAAAAGTTAGAATTTGATCGAAGTATTAGTAATAGTCTTATAACACAAAACTAATCTTTGTAAACTATTTTTAAACAACTCGAAGAACATTTAAAAACCCTCTTTACTAAAATGTTCTTAAAAAAAATTCATGATGTTAGTTGTGAGCGCAATTTTATTCGATTTATCTTTCACCACAGCTCTGAGAATGTAATATTGCTTGGAAATCTAAAATGAGTTGCATGTATATTCTAAATTACTAAGCAAAATTAAAATTTTGGGAATTTTTTTTATTTATTTTTTTTATATATTTAGGGTTATTATCCCTTAAATAAACTCAAAAAATTCCCAGGGAAAATATAAAATCGCGAATATATTTTTATAAATTACATACTAATAGTATTCAAAATATTATAAATAAAAATATCTTTCAAAAAAGCCTTAAAACAAGATAAAAATATTTATTGACCAAATTTCGCATTCAGAATATATAAATTATTGCTTAAAATATTATATATTCATATTACCATAAATAGTATTTATGTAAGCACTTAAAATATTACAAATTTTCATTTAAGTCTAGAAATTTTCACATACAAGAAAATTATTTTAAATACAATGGATGCATGCTTTCTAATATATATAAATAGCAACTATTATATATATTTTTAATTTTATACATTAATTTCATGATAGTTAATAAATTGTTTCTTGCAAAATCAATGTAAGATATAGTAGTATGAAAACAAATAAGATAACATAATTAATGCACAATAATTTAAAAATATTTCTATAAATATTTTTTATATAATCGGTGCTTAAAAAATGCGTGTTTTATTTCATTTTAAAAATATAGTTAATAAACTTTGATTGAATTTATCGTTAACGATAAATTTAATTAATTTTAGTAGCGTTGGGAAATTTTAATGTTAAGATTTAATTCAAATTGTCAGAAATTGGCAAGCTATTTCAAATACAGTTTAAAAACGCTGAACATTTATAGTAAATGTATTGAACTCGTTTTTAACAAATTTAATATTAGTTGTTTATAAATTACAGAATATATATAATTCACACGTATATCCAACTAAAATAGCAAGTAATTCTATACTAAATATTTTCAAAATAGTTCCCTAATCTGTAAAATTATTCTAAAAAATAGAAAAAGCAGACAACGCGGGTCCAACAATTTTAGCTATATTTTTGGTATAGATGTCAAAGAGAAATTAAAATAAGCAATTCGTAATTTTCGCTTGATTTTAAAAATATTCATTTGTTCATAAACTGACAGCTTATTTTAAAGTGGAAACTACTTGTTTTTGGTATTTCCATCCAATATAATGATTTAATTATGTTTCAGTTCTGAGAGAGAGAGAGAGAGAGAGAATTATCATATAATTCTTATATATATTTTCCAGAATATTTTGGATAATTCATAATAATTGTGTTTCAGAAGTTTAGAAAATTACTGATTCCATTTTTGTTAACGAGATCATATTTATCCCTAAATATTTTGTTTAAATTACAAAAAAATTATATAAATGTTTCTATACCAGGGGAGCACTTTAAAATAATAATTCTAGAAATTTCATATTAGATCACATTTTGAATCACAAGTTTTTTGCCTCTAGTAGAAAGCATTCGGTTGAATTTAGAGTTTTATTTACAGAAACTACCGATTATTGTAGTATATATAACAAATTCTGATTAATGAAAACGTTAACGGTGAGATAGTAGTGCTATATTAGCATAAAAAAATTTCAACAATTATACAATTGAAAAAGATTTGAATTTCAGAATTTCATGGGTTAATTTGACTACCCTTAAGAAACCAGAATGCCAGTTTGGAAAACGCTGGTGAAAGTTCTAAAAACATGGTTTGAGGGTAAATAAATAAACAAATAAAAAAGGAATGCTAAAGTGGTCACACCCAGATTTTTGAAGGAATGACTACAAATCAATTTAACCAAACCACCATGCTTTTGTGCTTTGGTCGTCGCCGAGGGAGGGCCATTAAATTTTCCCTTTGTCGCTGAAAAGAAGCAATTTGTGCACTTTAACTTGTCCATCTAGTTCACAATGCGGCGCCTGGGTGTAATCTTGTATGTCTCTTGGCGATTTAGGTAGGGGAAATTTAACATATTCCCCAGGCTTTTTTCTCTGTTTGAAACGAAATAGTATTTGCTGTGACATGTTAAAATTGTCCTAAAGAATTTCTTTGAAATCCCCTTCTCTAACTCTTTATAAGTCACGTATTATTTTCTTAAACTGGACGATAAAGTAACGAAACAGATATTGATAGAAATTTTATTTCGCAAGTTTTTAAGATGTATCAAATTGATTGGTCACATCCCTACTGCAACCTTGAGAGCTATCAACTCCGCATTGAAACATAAAATGAAAAAAAGTCTTTGAAAAAATAAACTATAGCGTATCTTTTTTTATATAAAGAAAATTTTAAAAAGAAAAAATAAGAATAAGAAGATAGAAAAAAAAAAGAGTACAAAATAAAATCAGATTTAGAATATCATTCCACAATTTGGTCACAATATAATAAAAAAAATTGTTAAATTACGATTAAAATTCATTAAAAAAAATTTTTTTTTTGTATTTTTAGTACACTTTTCTACTTACAATATATTAGTTGACTAAATATTCTGATTAAAGATTTCTTTCGTTTAATGGTTATTTCTTTCAAACATCGGAAGTCAGTTTTAATTTGCTTACAACAAATTATTTTTAATTAACTTGTGAGCAAAATGTTTCTATACACTATAATAATATAAATTAGTATAAAATATAAGGTACAACAATTTTTAATTATTTAAAATAATTATTAAATATTAATAGAAAATGTGAGGACACATAAAAATGTATAATTTTGAAAATTTCGTTTCTTACTATGCGTATAATAAATTGAGAATCCCTATGATTCCATGGAAAACATCTCATACTACTTTAATCTTTTCATTAGATTACTCTTTTATCTTGTAAGCTCATCAGCTCGTGATGATTAATAATACATAAAATATATTAAAATTGTAAATGCATTTACTATTACTGTATTTCAATAAATAGTTTATATAGTGAACTTTAAATAAAAAAAGTAACTTTATCTATGATAAAAGTTGGAGGGTAATAAAAAAGTAAATAATTATCAAGATCAGTGTAAAAACATTGGAGATAGAACGAGAAATTGATAGAAATTTCATTCTATGGTCTCTTTACAATGCATAAAATAATAATAAAAAAAAACATTTCAAATTCAAATACATAAACATTACGATAGTATTAAACTGAGAAAATTTGTATACAGTTTCATATTTATCATAAATTGTGAAGATTTTAAATGATTAAATTTTGAGGTTATTTGAAATGTTTCCAGAAAAGACACAGAATCTATGGGGAAACAAAAACAGCTCTTTAATACAAACCAGTAAGGGGTGTCTGTCTCAGTTTCAAATATTGCACTTACTCAGGGGCTATTACAACAAGGGCAGATTTTATGGATAATCTTCTGATTGGATGTCAGTAAGAAATTATGGAACGATTTTTTTAAAACTTCATCTATTGAACTTTATTTTAGAAAAAAAAATCTACGTATTAATAAAATGTTGAAAGCTATCAAAGCAGCTGTACAATGGATTGGATATTGGTAGCAAATAATAGAGTTTCAGTCATGACTGTGCGAGGGGGGGGGGGATCTAGAATTTCTGCTTCCGGTACTAACATCTAATCTTTTAGGGTGTTAGCGTGATTTCAAAATTTGCAACCCATAAATAAGATCCACTCTCGAAACTAAAGTCTTTCCATAGCAAAAGCCTGTGGTTATTAACACATTTTTCTGTCAATACACCATGAACTATGAAAGTTATGTTCAATGAAAACATCACTGTACCATGGCTAAAAAATTAAATCTCAAATGCGAATAAAAATGACAGCTTAAAAATTTTTATTGAGAAATGGGGGATGTATTCACAAAGTAATTTGAGTAACGAATTTTTCGCAGCAAATTTATTCAGCAAGTTGGGCATAAATATTAATGAAATTAAATTTTTAACAGTCAACAATACAAAAAAATTTAAACACTGGCTTGTTCTGCAAATATAATTAAAAATACTTTGAATATATGAGATTATTCCCCCCCCCCTTCAGTAATTGTTACTGTAACTACAATTATTCCTCCTTCAATTAATTAATTTAATAATTAGGCAATGTTACACATCCGAAAAGAGTGTCAGAAGAGCCTTATTGAACTTTTATATGCGTTTTCACGAGCGAAAGCTTCAGTTGAGAAATCAAGTTTTTATAATTTGATCGAATTCGTATGGTAAATATCGGCAATACGGTAACGAATTTTTTACGTTCTAAGCGATGCACTAAAGTGAACTTAGCAAATATTAATAACGTACTAGTGTCTAAATAAAAGTTATATACAGCTTAAAAGAAACTTTTTTTCTACTAACCCCATAATTTAAAAAATAATGTACTCCCGCATTTTAAATGTTTATAAAACTGTACATGTACCCGTATTTTCCATTTTAATAAAAAAGTTACTACTATTTTTCTTTTTTAACATTTATGGAAAAAAAAGTTAGACATCATAAATATACATATTATTTTTACATACAAGCTATGACGGAAAAAAATCCTTAAAAAAATTTATGTTGATGTTTGAAATAAGTCCTTTAAAATTGACTTTTTGCCGTTGAGAATAAGTAATCATAAGCCACAATGTAGCATTAAAATAATAATTTTTTTTTACACTTACAAAGTGCAAAAAATTAAATATATTAATGAATTATTAATTTATTATAATAGAAAATAATTATTTATTATTTAATTAAAAATAAAATGTTTTATATGGAATATTGGTCAAATTAAATTATTCCTGAAAATACCAATCTGTTTTAAATAAAAAATATAGGAGATTGATGTTTATTATGGGATCCATTGTGTGGATGGATCCAATAATAAACGTTATTAACAACATTATCTAGTAATTAAAGCAGTTTGAATTTTTCCATTGTATTGCAAATACTCAAGATTTTTAGCAGCTTATAGGTTCAAATAAGTCTAAATATAAAAGATTTCTAAGAAATGCGTATTTTCTTTTAAACTGAGGATTTCTGTTATATCTGCATCACACAACATGCAATTAATGACTTTTATACCCTTAAAAAAGTATATTGATCAATATAATATAAAAGTTACAGTAAATATGAATATAATTTGAAATAAATTAGAAATTATGCCTTTTTTTTTCGTAAATGAATTACTAAAATGGTTATTAACAAAAAATTACATATAAGTATATACATTCTAAAAAAAATGAATTGTTTGGAAAATTGAAAGAAAAAAAATATATATATATATATATTTACCTTCCTGTCCAATCACAGTTGTCGAAATTCGGTCCTCCCGCGCATGCGATCCGCAAAAGCATCGAAACCATGATCAGATGCAAGATCAGATTCATGATGTGGTTGATGACTCATGAGGAAAATCTTTCATTCGATTGGACAGCTTACGAATTCGCGTAGAATTATTCCTTTCGACAAGTTCTTTTTTCCACCAATCTGAGAACAAACTTCCAGAATTTCATGTCTCCATTTCATAAGTAAATAATTCATAATTCAGCAATCATTACAAACATCTTCGAGAAGAGAAAAATATAATTTAGACACTTTGAGATATAATATGACAAAACACTATGTATATATTTTTTCTTTTTTTGGATTTAATGGGGATTATTTTTAGCTCGCAAAATGAAAGTCACTAGCGAAAGAAAAATTGTCTATTTCATTTTTTGCAGACCAAATAAAATATTAAAAGGATTCACAAATTTAAATATTTTTTGCTTAACGCTAGCTGGCGCACTCCCTACTCTGCCATCTGCACGACTGTGAGAAGTTCTTAAAGTTGTAAGAAAATATAAGGGAGAAAAAAAATGCGTGTGCGGCTGAGGTCAAGACGATCACAGGTTGCCATAGTTTAGAATGTCGCCAAATGCTTATGCTTCCTTAGTCGCCAAAAGGGATTTTAGGTAGAAACAAGAAACAGGTGTATACAAAATGTTTCATGCTTCTTAAGATTTTTGGATTTCAATATTAGGGAACATCAAATTTTTATCTCTTTATCTAAAGAATAAGTTTAAGAACAATTATAATGCCTTTTTACGAGATGCGCCAGCAGAAAATATCGTAAACTGAGTAGTTTAAATCTCTATTAGCCACAATATTATGTATTTAAGAGAAAGTATATTTTTAAAATTATTCTTAAAACTTAAAAGAACATTTAGTGCAGTGTTACAAGTATCTAAGAAATGTATAGTTTGTCATCATACTAACTTATCATAAATATTTGTACATTCTGTAAAAATATCGTGATACTTTGTAAAAATTTTAAATATTGTTTAAATAATTGTCTCAGTTTGATAGTTGCATATGAAAACTTGGGATCTAGGCGGACGAAATTGTCTGCTTACTGTCTAGAGGGAAATTGAAAATAAATAAGAGTTACGATTCATCTTGTGAAATGTACACAATAATTCTTGACGAATTAATAAGAATCGTTTGCATTCTAAAATGAAGATAAAAAGAAATTAGAATTGCACGTGGGAAAAAAAAAACTTTTTAATTTTAGTGGTTTTTAAAATATCTCTGCCGAAACATACAGAAAACATTAAAACAACCACACCACGTGTTCCGTCCTCAGCTGTCTTCTTCTCGAAGCGAAAGTATCTGATTGTATAAAATCTTACGGATAAATTAAAATTATTTTCTATTTTTAGTAGAGAGAAACGTGAATGATTGACAAACAAAATTCTTAATTTATTTATTAGTTTTTGGGATTGTATTTTTTCTTATTTTAATTTATTAAAAACTTTTAAATATTCAATAATGATAGCCTAGACAGGAAGTTAATTGGTGTTGAATATTTATTAAGAGTCATGACTGTATATTTCATCTTATTTCTTATGATTCCAAAGTCAATATAACTGCTAAAACTTATGACGAAATAATTAAAGTAGAAAAAATAAGAGTGATGCTAAGCATTTAATATGCACTTTTAATTTCATATATTATAGATATTATGATCAATAACTGGAAATATTAAAGTAGTACTTTTCTCAAAATATTTTATATATATTGAACTTTGTATCATCTACTTATGAAAGTGCATCTTCAGTCATTTCGAAAACAATGGAAAAATGATTTCGTGCTTCTGTTTTCTACATGCGCACCTGTCAGGTGGGTGCCCGGGAATTTCCTCTCCAAAGGCACGTGAACATGATCTACTTACTATTTAAAGTTCTATAAGGTCTTTAAATATTTGGCTATCTGCTAAATAAGTGTAATTTATTCCATACTGAGTGGATACCTACGTAAAAACATTTACTAAATATTTGGCAAAATTAATCTCTTCCAATTTAGGAGAAAACTGCAAAAATTTTGAACCTTACCTGCATAATTGCATGTTACATAATGTGCTATGAAAGGTATTAAACGTGCAATTAGACCTCAATAGTTAATCTATAAGCATTTAAAAACACCCTAAAATTTAAAAAAAAAAAAAAAAAAAAAAAAAAAAACGTGCACACAAAAAATGATAGATTTAATATTTCTAGACTCTACATTTTACTATAGATTTAAATTATAAAAAATTTAAATTTTTATAAATATATATATATATATATATATATATATATATTGATCTTGTAGGCTTTTAAAGCAATAAAAAGTAGTTTATGATGTTCATTACCTTTTTGGCGACAAACCACGCTCATGTGATAAAGATGAATTAAGGTAATCCTGAATTGGATTCTGGCACGAGTATGGGCGCGGTTATCATTTTTCAAATGAATTTCATTGGTCGTTTTCATCTGGAAGGCACGCGCCAAGTCTGACCGCAGAGAAAAGAATTTTCCATCACCATCCTCTTAGTAAAACAGGTTTTCACTGGATCTGGTTTTGGAACTTTATGGTTTTGAGGAAAATTATAACCCTGAGATATAGAATCGTTTGAACTGACGTAGGAGGGAGAGGGCAATGAAAATAAATCTGTGAGGGAATCTTTTGACAATTTTGAGGCACCGCCCCTGTTCTAGCGCTTTGTCTCCCACATAACAATGTTGGAAGTTCTCACCGAAGTTGTTTACCTTCACACAATTTTTAGCTAAATAGAAAATTGTATAATAAATCCCAAAATAATTTTTAAAAAAATCGATAAAATTCAAACGCTTATTAAAATTAATCTGAAAGAATTTAACAGTAGATGTCAAAAAGGAATTCTAATATTATAATCTAATTATTTGAAAGTAGCTGTACAAAACTTTTGTATTCTATTTGTAAACTTTGTTTATCAATTAATTAGAAATAAAAAACGAAACTAACGATAGTAAGAAATATAATTTCCAATCTTATATTTCACGAAATGTTATTTAGTTGTAACAAATTGAAAAACTTACACTTGGTAACAGAAATTTAATGGAAAAAATTTATAATACTGATTCCCATTAAAAATATGAATATTAAAATTCGACACCTGCTTTATGAGAGCATATTTAATAAAATATTGATACCGCAATATATAGTAATTACGCCGAGTGAAGGATTTTCAACATCTACAGTGTATTATTGCCTTCTTTTATAGTGACTAATATTTGTGGGGCAAGGAAGGAAACATGGAAAACTTTCTAACACCCATTCCGACAGTTGTACATGATGAAAGAAACCCATCAACCAAATTCCTTTTTTCAACGGCTAGAATCGAATACTGAACCATACTCGAAGAATCGAATACTGAACCATACTCGAAGAATCGAATACTGAACCATACTCGAAGAATCGAATACTGAACCATACTCGAAGAATCGACATAGAATCGAATACTGAACCATACTCGAAGAATCGAATACTGAACCATACTCGAAGAATCGACATAGAATCGAATACTGAATACTATCCAACCACTAGGGCACGTAAAAGTATGTTTGATAAAACATATCATTCACATTTAAACTCTAAACAACACAAATGTATGCAGAATCCTTTAAGTTCGCTGCTTTTGTAAAATCTTCACAGATTATTAATCTATGTCAACTGTGCATCAATAGCATTCCAGGTATATTTTTTGACTCTTCTTAAAATAAATTGGGAGTTGTGCGGCCACTCAAAAAACGCAGTTTCGCGTGATCTTGATTTAAATTCCTGGATATTTAAAACTATGTTACTAAAGCTCTATGTTGAAAAATAAACGATTCTCTTACAATTTTTTATACATATCTGTTATTACTTGGGTATTGTTGGGATATCGTGTTACGAGATTATGTGGTTCATAACGGGTTCACAACTATGGTTCTCTTTGGGGAATTTAATTTATGGTTTCTTATGGCACACGATTCGATTACAAACTGCGCCGACGTTGAAATCTGTATACTTTGATAAAATGTAAGAGGTAGTAAAATTTATAATACCTTTGGGAAAAAAACACATTATAGGGTAGAAATTAAAGCTTATAATAGGCTAGGTCTTTAGACTGAGTATTATGCTGTGTCACACACACAATATAATATTAGAACCTATTTAGTGTGGGAGAAATGAATATCTAGTGTGTTTTAGTATAAAATCTTAATATACGCGAAGTTTATATGTGCTAAAATATGCTATAATACTGTGAACTCTGCGGTGATAGACATAATGTACTTCAGCCTGTATTGTGAAAATAGATACACAGTTCAACAGAACTAATTATTCGAAAGATACTGTTTTAAAGTTGGAAATCTCCACATTTCACTTGAAATTGGCTACTAGAAGAGAAAAATTCTGGATTGTATTCGAAGTAAGTTTTATTAACAATTTCAGTTAGTTCAAAACAAATATTTGATCAGAGTACATAAACATTTTAACTTTAAAATGAAGACTAGATTCCAGAATCGATGGGCAGGACAGCTCCACTTATTAGAGAAGCCTTGTCACTCAGCAAGAACATAACAACTTCTGTAAGATCTTCCACTTATGAAATTATAGATTTTTTTCCTTCATTATCGAAAGATTTATGAATTTTTCACACAAATAATTTTACAACTTTAAAAACCTTAATCTCAAATTCACCTGAATATGAATTTGTAAAATCAAAAGACCATGAGAAAAATTCAAATACAGTCAAAGAATGATTTTGTTTGTAACCATTAAAATTGAAGAATCTTAAAAATAACCTCCTTGACTCATAATTATCTAAAGTTGTTACATATTTTACTGTGGTAGCAATATGATGAAGAATTCTACTCTAAAAACTTTACATCTCAAATTTTGATGTTCAGGTTTTGCGAATGACTAAGAATATAATCATTTGTAATATCTTGTTACCGGCTTTTTCGTCGGATTCATTGTGTTCAAAGCTCTGTCGGATTCATTGTGTTCAAAGCTCTGTCGGATTAATTGTTGAAGAACACGAAGTTCAGAAGAAATGTAGCATTAAGAATTGTTAAAAAAATTACTTGTTATACCCGAGTGAGATTCTAACTCTGCTAATCTTCATATCCTTACTTCAGAACATGCTAAGTATCTTGATCTTTCAAGCTGCACTTTTCTAAAAATTACTCTTTAGTTTTAACTTTCTGAAGTTATTTCTGGAATATTAGTAAATTATGATTTCCATACTGATCACCAAGTCTCCTTAGTGGAGTTCTTCTATCAGTCACAAATTTTAACATATTAAGAGGATTGAAAAGTTCAACCTTCATCCTCGTGTGAATAATAAAAGGGCAAACACATTTCGCTTTAATCTGAAAAATATGAAAACAATTTAATATTAGAAATTAGTTTTAGTTTCGAATCAAGTTGAATAGTTATTTAACAGAAGAAATGCTTGTATAACGGTAGATGTTGCTGAAAAATCTGGTGCAACTTAAAATACTATTACTGGGAGGTACATTTTAGAACTTTTTCAACACCACACATCAGAGTAGTACTATCTAGTTGTTATACAAATTCTTTGCATTGAACTTTAAGTGGTTTTTATTTCTATCTCTCGAACTAAAAGCTAGGTTTCCATTTTCAAGTATTAAAGCAAGCAGATCCTCTTAAGCTATTACGCAAATGGTTATTTTTGATTTACAGTTATAAGTGTGGCAGGAATAAACGTAAAGTTTAGTCCTCCTTTTTACACTAGTAATCACCTTAAGCTTAAAAGCTAAAATTCGTATAATATTTAGGAACGAGTTATGTATATATATCTTTAATTACCTAAGATTATGGGATTTTATAATACTATACTTTTACTATTGGATAGATATCAAAAGTGATGCAAGACAACTTCAGTTAATGTGAATTTAAACTTCAATTGGAGTTATTAATGCACCATTACTGTATCAATAGCAATGAGACGTTAAATAATGGTTATAATCATTAAAGTGGTTAAATATAGTTGATTCATACATATATAGTTTTGAGTTTAATTGGAGTTATTGATGCACCATTATTGTATCAATAGCAATGAGACGTTAAATAATGGTTATAATCATTAAAGTGGTTAAATATAGTTGACTCATACATATATAGTTTTGAGTTTAATTATCATATGCAAGAAGTGTCCATTTGTAACATGTTTAAAGGCACTCTTCACATTAAGTAAAAATGACAATGTTTCTATACTTTATTCAAGTCTTACTTTGTAAGGATAAAGTTCAGGAACAAGGCACTTGGACATCTGGGCCACTGCACTTTCACTGGAACTGTTAAGTGCTGCATATGGAGCTCCACTTATTTCGGTTACACTTGACATGTTCACTATAGAGCCGCCTTGACCCTTGCTTTCATTCCACTTACCACTATTCAAAGATAGAACAGATTCAAAGATTTTAAAAGGCATAAGTCTTTAATACTTCTTAAGAAGCAGTAATGTCTCTTAATCTTCAATAGTTTGTTCATTAATGCTTAAAACGTTTATTAGTTTCTAACATTTAAACGTATTCGAGAAATTAAAGAATTTCTAGAAATTAAAACATACTATGGAGAAGACTACAACTGTCAGGTTCTCTATTATTTTATAGTTAATTCTTAAAAGTTTCTACATCCCCTTCAAAAGATTTTTCACTAAACTGCAGTAAATCCGCAGATTTTGATTGCAAAATCTATGATAGTTTTTAAATTTAACCAAAATTAAAAGCTTTTAAGATAGATCCTATATTTCTTCTCGCATGTTTTCAATAGTTGAACGTTTCATCATCTTTAAGTGATAACAAATAATGGTGGGCTGTAATTCTTTTAAAGTTCCGCAATTTCCATTTATGTTCTGTGCTTACAGCTATTGTACAAACTACTAGCAAATTTAGCTAGGAGTGTGTAAAAACCTTGAAATATTTGGTTGAAATATGTAAGTTATAGTAAAATATAATGAATACTTACTTGGCTAATATATTGAACATTGCTTTCTCAATGATATTATAGACTCTGAAAATAAGTGAACATTTTTAGAATAAAATTGAGTATAAGGGATGGCAGATCAAAACTTAATGAGTGTATTGGAAAATATTTCATTAGCAAGAATAGTGGTAAATATCATGGGACTAAATCATAATTAAATATATAAAAATTTGTGGAGCTTATATGTATTTTAAAAAACAACTGTTTTGATTCAAGGAGGACTCAAAAACAGTAACGATAAGTGTAGAAAACAAAGCCATTAAATATAATCCTTCAATTCGATATTTAATGTACCATAATTAATCTATTTACAGTCAAACAAGTTACATATTAAATCATTAAACAACATTAAACAACAATATACAAAACTCTAGTTTTAAATATTTCATTCCAGTTTAACAAATTCTACCAAATTAATATAGTTTCAGAAATAATTAAAAACAAATAAGCAATACGATATAATAACAAAGAAAAAAACATGCAGGTTTATGTTTTAACTTATTGCCAGCATTGGTGACTAAAGCCTTTTTCGTATCTAATTGAATGAATATGATCTAATAGTTTTTTTTAAAACCGGAAAGTGGATATTTTAGAAAATTTCAAAGCTGAAGATGTTTTCAGAACACTGTCTTTTAAACTGCTGAAACAGTTATGTCAAGTGTGTCACATTCCATTGGTGAATCAAGTAGTTATAATTTTCTTTTGCGCATGCTTAGATTAATATCATGCCGTTCGTGATGCATAGCATTTTAATTTATTGTATTTTCATTTAATGAACTAAAGTTCGAAACTAAAGATAAAGGATAGAAAGATAAATATTAAAATTGTTGCTATAATTCATAAAATTGCTTCTATGTATTTTCTAGGATTTTATTGTTGACTTGGCCCAATAATTCACCGCGCAGCAATAATGCTACGTTATTGAATCAATAACAATTACTACTTTCTTGTTTCCCGAAACTGGGTTTTATTAAACATGTGTTTTAGAACCCTGATTAAATAATGATGCTGATATTAATTTGTAATTTGTATTAAAAATTACAATCAATTCTATGAGAGTAAACGGGAAAATATTTTCTGATTAAGTTTTTTTTTTTTTTTTTTTTTTTTTTTTTGTATTTTCATTATTATTTTGTACATTGACTAAAATTGCATTGCACTATCAGCTTTTACAAATAGTCTGAATTTTTTTTTTCTTTTAAATTTACTTCAATAAAACTATATTGTGGATTATGGTAAAGGGTTTGGAATAGGCTGTAACGTCTCCTACTCAGCGCTTTCGATTTCCAGAGCCTTTGATGGGGAGGGTGAGTAGGGAGACGATTTGTGCGAGGAGCAGGCTGAAGAAGCTGCGTTTTTCAGTTTTGGAAAATTGATATTGACTCTTTGGTACGCTACGCAAGCGCGAGAGTTTTATGAACCCAAATATGACTCCTTGTAAATTTTTTGTTAATTAAATGTTTTTGTTTCTAAATTTGGAGTCGTTAGTTTGTTTCATAACAAACTTATGTTATTGGTGGCAGCGGTTTTGGATGTTTTTATAATGCTTTGCATTAGCATCCACTGTGAAAATTAATTATATGCACTATAATGGATTACGTGCCGAAATGTTGGAATACAGGTAGGCCATTTTGATCAATCCTTCTCTGGCTACAATTAAAAATAAATAGTTGGTATGTTATAAATTTATAGAATATTTAGTTCCAATCTTATTTACGTGAATTTTCATGTTACATCAATTAATTTTGTTTATAAGTTTGTAAATGGTGTATTCCATATTACAAAAGATAATTTCTGTATTTCGTGTATTCGAATTTACAGTGTAATATTTTTTTTAAACGAAAAGGGTGTATCTTATTAAATGTGTATTTCATAATTTTTATGTGGTTGATGTATTTCAATTCACTTAGGAATATGTGTTAAAATAACTATGTTGTTATAGATTAAGGTGTAAAATCAAAAGTACAATTATATACTTAGTTTTTTGATTGTTCAACTGATATATAAAGTAGATTTTAAGAAAGAAAGGAATATATTTTTTTAAAGGTTTTGATTTCGTTATGTGAAAACGAAAGTATATTATTACAAATAGGTTTGAATTTAATGTAATGTGAAATTTTTATTGATGTGTTTGATTGTTCTTTGCAATGTTTTATATGATATAAAACTGATTTATTTGATATTTAAATAGTATATGTTTTTTTTACATTGTTAAGAATTTGAAAAGATATATTCTTAATGTTTAAAATATCTTACGTTATTAACATTATTTGATGTCGTGTATGATTAACTAAGTTTATTGATTTGAAATCGAAAGCTGATTTCTGGTTTAGATTAGTTAAAGCTGTTAATTTGTATTGTTCTTAAGAATTGTAGTGTTCTATATTTTGAATTAAAAATATGTATAATTTCATTTTTGGATTTAATATAGTAGTATCTATATAAGAATATGATTTTATATAATTTATACATATAATATATTTACATTTTTGATTAATGATTCAATTTATCTGAGTATCAATCATTAGCTTGGTGATAATAACTTGAAATCGAGAGTAGATTTAATAATAAACATTTTCTTCTTTTTGAAATAATTGATTTTCCATTTTATACTTTTGTTGTATTATAATATAGTTTGTTTCATTTAGTTTTTTAAACGTTATTGATATGTTTATATTAGTAGTGTGTGATAAATAATTTCAATAGTTATTTAATAAATTTTGCATATTGGTGGGTATAGTCTGTTTTTCTCTCATTATTGCATCTCTTCTGAGATAAAACGTTTAGTAATTAAAATGGCTTTTTAGCACGGAGAAAAAGGAGATTTAATAGAAGTAGCGGAAGAGTTAGGGAAATAGTTCCAGATTCTTTTAAAATCCCAGACATTAAAAATTTATTTTAGCTAGTAAAACTTCAACGAGGAAGAAGTAAAATGTATATTAGATAGGGTAATCGATGAAAGAGTTAAAAGGGAACAAGAAGAAAAAGAGGAAAAAATTAGGCGAGAAGAACTAGAAAAGAGAGGAGAATTAGGCGAGAAGAACTAGAAAAAGAGGAGAGAATTAGGCGCGAAGAACTAGAAAAAGAGGAAAGAATTAGACGTGAAGAAAGAGAACATATTTTGGAAATGAAACGTCTGGAAATCTCTTCAAATGCCACAATTTCGAACAGAGAATCAGTTACAAATAGGACTGAACAAGCTCAAAAAATTCAATTAATGCAAATAACGCCAAAGTATGATGAAAAGAAAGATGAGATGAGTTTATACTTAATAAATTTTGAGCGTAGAGCAGAAATGGCTCATATTCCAAAAAACGAATGGGTAGTTTATCTTGTAAGTGCTTTACCTTCAGAAATATCTAACATGTTAGCTAGAGAACCTCCAGAAAGGGCTGATGATTACGATTATGTGAAGGAACTTATTCTTAAACGATTCAAGTTAAATAGCGAAAAATTAAGACAATTGTTTCTTAAACACCAGAAAACGACAGAAAAGTCATGGAGAAATTATGCACAAGAATTGAATAGTTACTTTACGGAATGGCTTGCGGAATTAGAAATAACGACGTTTGAACAGCTTAAGGAGCTAATGGTAACAGATCAATTGAAACGTCGAGTGCCAATTGAAATTAAAGAACATTTTTTGGCGGAATGGCTTAAAATAAATTCTCCGTATGATCTGGCAGAGAAAATAGATGAATATGAAAGCTTAAGAGATAGTTTTAAGACTAAAGATTTTACAAAACTCCCTCGAAATAATTTTGGTTTTCGTCAACGAAACGAAAACCGTGCCTTTAAGTTTAATGAAGTAATTCGAAATAATAAATCTCATGTTCCTAAAAGAGTCGAGAATAAAAATTCAAATTATGCACATGAAAGGGAATTTGAAAAACGAAAACAATTCCGATGTTATGAGTGTGGTTCTTATAGTCATTTGCGGCCTCAGTGTGACAAAATAAAAAGAACTTAGAATCGGTAGCATCTAATGAAATTGCTAAAAGTACATTTAATGAGTTGATGGCTCCCTACACTAGTATCGGCACTGTTAATGGAATTCAAATGCCAATCTTAAGAGACACTGGAGCAACTCTTGATTTGATTTGTGGAAAATACGTTAAACCTGATATGTTCACTAAGGAAAAGGTTTGGCTAAGAACACCTCTTGATGAAACTTTAGTATGCTTACCTATTGCCGAGGTTGAAATAAATTGTGAATTAGGTCACGTTTTGACAAAGGCAGCAGTTCTTCGAGATTCTTTGGATCAAGGAAGGTATTTACTAGGTAACAAAACAGCCGCTTTAATTGAAGAAACCAAAAACACGAAGAGGTGAAAGTACATATGATAAATGCTATAGAAACTCGAGCTCAAAAAAGACGCAAGGAAAATAGCACGAATAAAGAGATAATTGTCTCTGAAATAAAATCCTCTAGGTCTTGCCTCAAAACTAAACAAAATGAAGAATTAGAGGAAAATGCAATTTTGTCACCATTAGAAACCGAAGTTGAAGGTCTGGATTTGATAAAGACATCCCCAGAAGAATTCGCTCGTGAACAAAAAGTGTGCGAAGATTTGAAACCTCTTTTTGAGCAAGCTAAACGACAATCTTCCAAAGACAATAAATATGTTATAATAAATCAAATGTTGTTTTTTAATAAAATGGACAATGATGGAACCATAAGAAGATTATTAGTTGTGCCCAAGAAGTTTCGCAACCAGCTAAAAGGAATCTGCCATGAGGTAACTGCAGCTCATTTAGGTTTAACTAAAACAAAAGATATGTTGTGTAAAACTTTCTACTGGCCAAACTGCTTTAAAGACATAGAAAATTTTGTTAAATCTTGTGACAAATGTCAACGTGTAGGAAAGCCTCAAGATAAGAAAAAGTCTCCTTTGAAACTGGTTCCAGTAATTCCGGAAATATTTACTAGAATTAATGTTGATGCCTGTGGACCTTTACCTTTAACTTCAAGCGGCAACCGGTATATTATAACAGCCATTTGCATGTCATCCAAGTATCCAGATGCCATCCCAGTACCAGATATTCGTTCTACTACTGTGGTTGATGCTTTTCTTCAGATATTTAGCCGTATTGGTTTTCCTAGGGAGTTGCAAAGTGATCAAGGAACATCTTTCATGAGTGTCCTGACATCAGAATTTTTAGAAAAATTTGGTATTAAAGTAGTGCATAGTTCTGTACAGCATTCCCAAAGCAATCCTGTTGAAAGATTGCATAGAACTTTAAAGAGAATACTGAAAGTCCTTTGTTTAGAAAAGGGTACAGATTGGGAGAAAATTTTACCTCAGGCACTTTTTGCGCTTAGAACTTGCATTCATGATAGCACTGGATATTCTCCTGCAGAATTAGTCCATGGTCGGAACCTAAGAACTCCCGTAACACTATTATATGAAAATTTAACTGGTAAAACCATTGAAGAAGATAGTGTGATTGCTTACGTTTTTAATCTTTTAAATCCCAAGTATCCCAAGTTTTGAAATTAATTCATCCACCCTTTTAGAGACTTTCCCTGAAAGCTGTTTTAATGAAAAATTAGAGGATGAGCAGAAGAAGCAATTGAGTAGACTTTTGATTCAATTTATTGATATTTTTTCAAATGAACCGGGTTGTACTGAACTAGCTGAACTGGACATCGAGTTGGAATCTGATAAACCTATTATAGCTAAACCATATCGAATGTCCCCACGACAGACAGAAATCTTGAAATCGGAAGTAGACAAGATGTTGAAATTGAAGGTGGTGGAACCAGGTGAATCCGATTACACATCACCTTTAATATTAGTTGAAACTCCTGGAAAAGAACCTCGTCCGTGCATTGATTATCGCCGGTTAAATGAGGTTACCAGAACACAATATTATCCATTGCCAAATATTGAAGAGCGCGTTGAATCTGTTTCGAAAGCGAATTTCATATCTCTATTAGACTTAACACGAGGTTATTGGCAAATACCTTTGAGTCCGAAGGCTCAAAGATATGCTGCATTTACTACGACATTTGGTGTTTATAAACCTTTGAGAATGGCATTCGGTTTGAAGAATGCCCCTTATTATTTCAGTAAGTTAATGGCTGAGATATTAAAAATTGCGAACATTTTGCTGTACCTTATTTAGATGACATAGCTATATATTCATTTACTTGGTCTGATCACATCCAACATCTTAAATGTGTTCTAGAGAAGATTCGATTTGCGAAATTGACTGTAAAACCCTTAAAGTGCAAATTCGCTCAACTTCGTTTTAAATATTTGGGACACTTTGTAGGACAAGGTCAAAGAACACCAGGTGATATTAAAGTGAAAGCTGTTACCGATTTCGAACGTCCCTCAAGCAAAACCGAAGTACGTGCTTTCCTAGGTCTTGTTGGATACTATCGTAAGTATATACCAGACTTTTCGGTAGTTGCTGCGCCTTTAACTGACTTACTAAAAGGGAAATCCAAGGAGGGAACTGTAATATGGAATAATAACTGTGAAAAGGCATTCATAGAATTAAAGAATGCTTTAATAAAGAAGCCTGTACTTTACAGTCCAGACTTTCAAAAACCATTTATTATTCAATGTGATGCCTCAAACTTAGGAATAGGAGTAGTTTTATCTCAGAGAGATCAAAAACTAAATGAACACCCTATCCTGTTTCTGAGTAGAAAATTTTCAAAGTCTGAAAAAAACTATAGTACTATAGAAAAGGAATGTGCAGCAATAATTTTTGCTGTTACTAAATTAAAATATTATTTAGATAGTCAGTATAAATTTGTTATAGAAACTGATCACAACCCTTTAGTTTGGTTAAAACATCATACAGGATCTAATCCCAGACTTTTAAGATGGGCTTTGGTTCTTCAAAGCCTAAATTTCGATATTGTTCACAAAAAGGGCAAATTACATCAGAATGCTGATAGTCTCAGTAGAATGCTGAATAACCAAACATAATTATTTTCTTTTTATTACTCAGATATTAATTTTTTTTAAAAAAAAATATTTTCTATTAATACAAATTTAAATTGTTTCATAATTTTTGAATTATAAAATTATATTGTTTTTTATAATATTAATGTGTATATTTGTAAATTTATCTATTGTTGCAGATTCTGTTGTATTACATAATTATTTTGTGCTCTTTTGATATATTTTTATATTATATAATGCCATATATTTTGTGTATCAGCCAGAGTCCGATTGATCAGGGCTATCTTTAATACTAAATTTTGCTTTTTGTTGCTTGTGTGTGTGTGTTTTTTTCTTTTTCATTGCAGGTTGATTTCCGTAGAAAAAAAAAAAAAGAAAAAAACTCCAGGGAAGGAAGGAATAATTTAGTCTGTAACGTCTCCTACTCAGCGCTTTCGATTTCCAGAGCCTTAGATGGGGAGGGTGAGTAGGGAGACGATTGGTGCGAGGAGCAGGCTGAAGAAGCTGCGTTTTTCAGTTTTGGAAAATTGATATTGACTCTTTGGTACGCTACGCAAGCGCGAGAGTTTTATGAACCCAAATATGACTCCTTGTAAATTTTTTGTTAATTAAATGTTTTTGTTTCTAAATTTGGAGTCGTTAGTTTGTTTCATAACAAGGCTCAAAGTGCTAATTTGGGAGAACTGCCTTGTAATTTCGATCCATGATCAGTAACAAAATAGACACCTAAGTTGACATCTTTCGTCTAAAGCTTAGTTTGAATTAAATTCTATATCCTCAAATCATAAGATTATTAACGTGTCTATATAGCGGACCTATCGAAAATTCCATATCGATCAGCACAGTGCTTTTTGATTGAGGTCTATATCCTGACAGGCTACTCTATGGTTTCATTGTTATCTCTAGACAATCCTGAGTTTCAATCCTTGGGATAAATATGTAATTTGATATGTATTTCGCTTATTCCCTTCGCTCTATATCATAGGTTCCCAAAGTAGACCAGGTGGAACCCCAGGGGTCTATAGAAGACCACACAGGGGTCCACAGTAGACATGAAAGGAAAACAGGGGTTCACAAGTTGTAAGAGGGGGTACACGAAAAATTTTCTGGTCTTCATAATAAAGTACAAAAATTTTGTCTTGGATTTACCTATCAATGTAGACAGGTAGCTAGATATTCAAAAATATTCGAGACTCAGTTCAAACACAGTATTGAATAGAATAATAGATAAATAGTACAAGTGTACTTGGTAAATTGAATTTAATGAAGCAAAATATTAATCGGCGTGAATTCTCCCAGTTTCCGCACTTGTCACAGATAGAATATCTTGACAAGGTTATTCAGTCTTACGCTCAACATTTAAATACCCTGCATGATAACTTCAAAAATAGATTTAAAGAACATTTTGATGATGGAAATACCACCATCCCATTTGATGAAACGGAAGAGGCGAATGTGGTATTACAGGAGGAGCTACTTGAGCTGAGCACCAACGAGGAACTGAAGGTGAAATTTAAAAAGGGCTATCAAACATTTTGGCTGCAGGCAAAAATCACCGAAAAATATCCTGGGCTGTGGGAATTGCGAGAAAATTTTTGATAGCGTTTCCCATGTCATATCTTGTCGAAAGAAATTTTAGTGCCTTTACCAACCTGTTAACAAAAGAAAGGAGCAGATTGAACATCACAGAACGGGGAGATTTGAACTTACTTCTTACAAAACTGAAGCCAAATATTGATAATTTGCTGTCAATTCATCAAGTACATCCGTCTTATTAAAAGTATGTATCACTATTTTTTATTGTTTATCTACATTTCAGAGTTCACTGTTGATTTTTTTTATCAATTGTTGATTGTTTGTAATAATAAATGCTTATAATTTTGTTTAACCACAAGTATTATTTTAATAAATAGGACAAAGAAAATGTGCTACTTTTTTTTTCATAACACCCCAATTTAGAATGCTATTTTTAGGAGTTTTGGGAATACAGTAGAAATGTAACAGGAGGGTCTACAGAAAATAGGAAAACTTTGAAAGCGGTCCACGAGAAAAAAAAAAGTTTGGGAGCCCATAATCTACTTTATCGACTATAACCCATTACGTGTTTCTTTAAGATACTCATTATACAATTTACACCTTTTTTCACTACAAACCATCTCATCTATAGTTTTATTTGTTGGATTACATTCGTCGCCATCTATCAGTTTCTGCTTACTTAAACTGCAAATCAAACTCAACACCTTCATAGTTTTAAACTATTATCAAATGAAAAAGTGGGTATCTTAGCTTTACCCTCATCTTCAAACTTCCACAATTACTGCTGATCATTGAACTCTACTAAGTTTAGAGTATAACTATAATAAGAGCTCTGCTAGTACGACAACCTTCAGCAGTTTCTAGTATATTGAGCTTCACTTCATGGTATTAGAAACCAAACTTGGCTTTTTTATACCCTGTTTTTACTGCACTTTTTAAATGAATTTGAAATTAAATGTAATTTAACTTGAAATACACTCTGAAACAAATTTCGAACTGCCTTGCACTCGAAATTGATTTAAGAAATACTGGTTTTGCTTCAAAATTTTGTTTATAACTTGTTGATATTATAAATATTATATTTTTGAAATTTTATAGTTAATCATGTTTATTAAATATTTACAGAACAAAATGTTGCTAATATTATATTTCAAGTGAGCAATACGAAACTAAAGAAAATCGTTGACCTAAATCTATATTTCTTCTCCATTTTAATATATTTTTTTAATGCTTTGCTAATATTTTTATAAATATTTCTGTTTTGTTATTTTTCAAATTTTGTTACTCATTTATTTTAATTCCTTTCAGATATTTCAGCAAACATTGATAACAATATAGCAAAAAATAAGATGGCGCTAAATCAATTGAAACGTAGATCAGCTTGCCAAACGCCGAACTAATAAGATAAATGAGTTCCAATTTACTTAAATCACAAGCTGTAACCGCAAAAAAGTTCGCTTGAGATTTAAACATTTTTAAAAGTGCAGTGCGCAGTAGATATGGCATGAAAATGGCAACATTTCTTATTTGGTCCGAATTATATTTCAGGCAAGAGAGTGAAATCTCTTATAGGCATGATATTTTTGTCACTCAACAACATTTTTTGTTTTTAATGTTAATTCAATCTACACTAAAAACAAACTCCTTTTGAACTATTACAAATAATGACACTCGAAGTCGAAATCAAAACCATGACCGAATTTCACACGTTTAATCATTCAGCTACCATCATCACATCACTTTATGTAAATTCAAAGATATTCACTAAAGCATGTCAGACAATGCTGTTCACTACATAAAAGAATAAGCTATTTTTTTACAAAAAAGTATTTATTGAAAGCAAATTGTATTGCAAGATCAAATGCTTGTTTACAGCCTATTTTCAGAATATTTAAATATTTATAGATATAAAAAAAAAATTGTAAAATTGCGAGTTAAATTTCAGAAACAAATCTTGCAAGAGAGAGGGCAAGATAATTAATAGATTTTTTTATTCCAGTGGGAAATTATTTTTTATAAAATTAAATGCACGATTTATTGAAAATATCGTATATCTTTTAACAAAGTTAATTGAAATAATAGGCGAATTTTGGTACTTACGTATTATCGCAACCATGCCAACCCCCGGGATAACTTGCCTAATTGGCATTCCCAATGTCGCAAGCATCTAAGGCGCTGAATTGGCAACCATGTCCTTCTTTTAAAATTTCCCCGCCTGCCACCTTTCTCAGCCTAACTGTTCTTTGAAAATGGCAAGGTCAAATATTAAAATGCGAATCTGGGATTTACTGAAAAAGATGTCGCTACACTTTTATAGAAATATAACTTTTTACCAGACTTAAGGAAATGCACCAACTCTCACCCGATAGATAAAGCTTTATTTTGGAAAACAGATTTTTTGGAAGTGCAGCGTTGCCGCATGTAATCAACACGCGGGAATAAGAAGTGGTGATTGGATTGAGGGAAGCCGTATCCCGTTATTAACAGCAATTATGTATTGCTGGTGCAAAGAATTAATAACTGTCAAATTTTGTGACGGACAACTTAATCTAGCAGACAAATATTTTATAGATTGAATTAATTATATGAGAGAGATTTGTGTTTTCCACCCATGAAATGCAAAGAAAGAACGAAAATAGGTGGACCTGGCCGCATTGTGGAAATAGATGAAAGCTTGTTCACAAAAAGGAAAAATTGGGATCGAATATTGCCAGAGCAATGAATTTTTGGTGGCGTCTGTCGAGAGACCAAACAAGCATTTTTAAAAACCGTTCCTGTGTGTATGATAGAACTGCAGTCACGCTTTTCCAGAAATTTGTCGAAAACATTAAGGAAGGGAGTACACCTAATTCTGACAGTTGGAGAGCGTATCAGTCTGATCAATTGGCAAGCGCTGGACTTAATCATTTAAGAGTAAAAGTACCAAATATAATTTTGTCGACCCCGAAACGGGCGTGCATACCCAAAGAGTGTGGGGATTCTTCGAAATGGAGGAACAAGAGACAACGTGGTACAGCAAGACACCATCTTGAGTCTTGTTTGGCAGAATTCATATGGCGACAAAACTAAGAAACGGATAAAAAAAATTGTTTTGATTCTATTCTAAAAACCATTTTGCAATATTTTCCACAGAAACGTAATTGATATATCGTCAAATAAAGGTAAAAATTATACAGATTAACACTACTTCATATATTATTTATTATTTTCATACTGTTTCTACATTACATAATGCATTTCAACTACGCACTCCATGTCCCGTCAGCGTATTCCGTTTTTAGAATTGGCCCGGTCTTATATAATGCCGCCAATATGGTTGCGATAATACGTAAGTACCCAGATTTTTTATCCGTAAACTCATATCATTAAAGTCGATAAGTTTGTATTTTACGTTTAATCCCCAAAAAATAAATAAGTAAAGAAATGAATTAGGTAAAGCATAAATTCCTTTATGATCATTGTGATTGTTTCATGAACCTGTCGTTTCCAGGATCGTTCAGTAATACTAACATATCTTCTTTTTTTAAGACAGATTTATTTTACATTAACAAATATAACATTAATTATAGACACAGACATAAATTTAGATTGTTCATTTTACATTATTCGAAACACATGTATTTTCCATTGCCCGTTCCTCTCGCTCGGACACAATCCCCCTATGCCTCTTGTGTGTCTTACATCCGCACTTAACGAAATTGAAAGTTCTCTCTGTTAAGTACTTGATTTTCCCACCTTGTCTCTAGTTTCCATTGCTGGACTTTATCCCGCAAATGGAAACAACGAAGAATCCTAGAAAGTTTCTGTTACCTTTCATCACCATACCATTAAGAGCCAAATAATACCAGAACTCTAAATGTAATTCAATGCTTAACCTGTTTTTTGACATGCTTCAGCTTAGACTTTTCTTTCATATTCTTTTTAAAGGAAAATATCCTATATTACTGCTATATCCATTATATTGATTACAACACAATATTATAAAGTAAGAAAATAAGAATCAATATTAACATAAAAAAATATTTATGCAAATATTATTCACATAAACCTTATAAAAATTAACAACCAATAACAAATAGAAATAACTACATTATATTATATAAAGTTAAATATGAATATTATGATATATCAGAAATTATTTTCTATTTCTTACAAGATTCATTGTAAAAGAAAAATAATTAATCATCCTCATAAACCCTTAATAAGGCATCTGCGATAACATTATTATTACCGGGCTTATAAGCTATTGTGACCTGATAGCGAGAGAGAGCCAATGACCATCTCTGTAATGTGGCATTCTTCAGGATGCTTTCCGTAAGATATTTCAGAGGATTGTGATCTGTGAATAAATTTATGGAAGTTCCATAAGTTCATGCTTCAAACTTACCGAGAGCCCACCAAACTTACCAAGTCACAGCATATGCTTTTCTCTCAATGGTACTCCATTTAAGTTAATTTGTTAGGATTAAGTTGGTTTTTTCTAATTAATTTATGACTGGCGAAGGTTATGACTGGTATAGGCTTAGGATTTCCATCTGTGTCTCTCTGCATTAAACATGCACCAATGCCAGTAACCGAAGCATCACTGTGTAGTTCAAATTCCTTATTTAAATCAGGGGTTGACAATGAAGTGACAGCACATAAATTATCTTTCAATGAGATGAAAGCCTTTTCTGTCTCTGCAGACCAAGGGATATCGTTTGGTACAGATTTTCTGGTCAGGTCTGTTAATGGCTTAGCAATGTTCGCATAATGAGGCATATATTTCCCTGTAATATATAAACAGTCCTAATATCGATCTTAAGGCTTTCTTTGTTCTTGGCGATTTTAAGTTTTTGATGGCTACAACTTTATTGAGATCGGGCTCATGCTCTCCTGATCCAACTACTAGACCTAAGTATTTTACCTTCGATCGAACAAAGGTACATTTTGCTAAATTTGCGGTAAAACTGCACTGTTATAATGTTTCCAAAACCGTTCTAAGATGGTTCAAATGTTCTTACCAACTTGATGAATAATGGGAATCAGTACAATAATTTCATTTCCAATAGATAATCCTTTTGATTTGGATCTTAAATTATGATAATGTACATATTTCTCCAGTTGATTTTAGTATGCTCATCGGCGTATTCCACAGCTTCCTGTAACCTATTTTGAACCTTCTGAAGATAATCAGTGATTGATTCACCAATACCTTGAAGCAGTACAACTTCATCTTCCCATGTAGATTTTAAAATTGCTAAAGGTCCAACTGGGGGTGTCCATGAACGAGTAGGTATTGTGAGACCCCAGTAGTAGCGTTTGGCACTTCATGATATACCTATAAAAGAAAAGGCAACTGTTTGTCCCATTATCTACCTTGCGATCTTATAGCATGATGCAACATTGATTTTATTGTGCCGATCCATCTTTCTATTTATCCGTTGCACTGTGGGTAAGCTGATGTAGAAAATTTTGGTACAGTCCCTAATCTTTTAAGAAATCCTTGCGTTAACTTGGTAGCATTTTAATTTCATGCTCACGTTTTCTTTGTTTCTCTTCTAATTCACGTTGCCTTTCTTCTCGTTCTAATTCATGTTGCCTTTCTTCTACTTTGGCTTTCTCTCTCTTTCTATCCGATCAGAGATTATTGTATTTATTAATTCTCGAACAAATGACTCTTCAAAATGTTTAGATTGAGTAATCACATTTTTTAAATCTATTATTTTCGCGTCCAGAGGAATTTGTTTTCCTAACTCACTAGCCAATATTAACAGATCCTCCTTTCGAGCTTTACCCAAGAATGCGAAGGCCATCTTAACAACTAATGTTATCGCAAATTACCAAATCTTAAATTATCAATTCAAAATAAAACATTTAAATCACACGAATCACCTTTCATTTGTTTAATCAATAAAACACTTTCGTTTATTTAATGCATAAAAAAATGATGTAAATAATTTATTCTAATAATAAATTTAAAAATTTATATTTTCGATTTTCATTTCAACACACTGTAATATACTTAATACACACTATAATATACTATAATATATATAAAACTTCAATTACATAATACACATTGATGAATGAAAACAACTCTCAAAACAAGCTAAAATATATATATATATATACGATTCATACTACTAGTTTAAGCATTTCAAATTAAATAAATCCTTATCACAAAAGATCATTGAACATATAACCACTTAGATCAATAAAATGATAAAATAATTTTTATAGTAATATGCATTAATATGTTTATCACTATATATATGGATATAATTTTACCTTAAAATAATATGAATCAGAGTTACCGAAACAACCAAAAACTATTATTCATCATTGTAAGCACAATTACTTTCGAAATATAAAATAATTCAAAATTTCCTCTCTCATAAATGTTTCACACTCTCGGTTTTGAATCAAAATTTAAAATCTAAACTTAGTTACTTTAAATATTGAATACAATCATAGTAAATAATTAATATACCTTATAACATTGAATAATTTTGAACACGTAATTTAATAACGCAAAACAATAAACAATTAAAAAAGCATTTAAACTTTCTTGAAATAGTTTCTTATTTCATAAACTTATATCATTTACATAATAAACAACAGAATGATAATGAAAATTCTAAGCAAAACATTTATATCCTATTATATCACGTTAAACTAAAAGTACGTTTCAACAATTTACTATTTAATAATACAGAAGCTTTTAAATTGATTCACAAAACTGAAGAAATTGATAGTTAGCAACAACATTATTATTCGACATAAATTTGTTTCAATAAACAGATTATTCCAAAAATATTTTTTCCTCTAATAAATCAAAATTATATATATATGTGTGTGTGTGTGTATAATAGTAATATCACCAATTAGAGAATAAAAACTTTTCTGAATATTAAATGAACAAATATCAATAACCCATAATATCTCGAAACCAGTATCGAAACTCAAATATTTTATCAATTAAATTGAACATTATACATACTTATTTTTATTTTGATATTTCATATATTTAAACAATATTTGTTAATTTACTACATTTCCTTCTTAAACAAAACCTTACAAAGAAATTTAAGAAAATTCTAAAACAAAAGTGTCCCCTTAAATCATACATAATTAAAACAAATATTGGCTCTTAATGGAATGAGAAGCAATCAAAATATACAGACTCACGACTTTGTAGACACTTTTCCATCATGAGCATCCCATTATTTTGTATTAATCCGGAACACATCCTGGAGTCAGCGCCAATGTGATTGTTTCACGAACCTGTTGTTTCCAGGATCGTTCAGTAATACCAACATATCTTCTTTTTTTAAGACAGATTTATTTTATATTAACAAAACATAACATTAATTATAGACACAAACATAAATTTAGATGGTTCATTTTTCATTATTCGAAATACATGTATTTTCCATCTACTGGAAGCGGTACCTCTGCTACTACTCGTCTTTTCACACACCCATACCATTCCTCTCGCTCCAACACACTCCCCCTATGCCTCTTGTGTCTCTTATATCTGCAGTTAACGGAATCGAAAGTTCTCGTCTGTTAAGTGTTTGATTTTCACAATCATGCATATTTTGAAATATCTTAGGAGCAAAAGACTAATAATTTTTATTAATTTTAATCATTTTAATAATTATAATTTTGTGCTTTTTGTAATGAGAGAATTCTATCCAGTCAGATTTTTTTTTTTTTTTTTAACTTGTAACAAATGAAAAATAGTTTCCATCTTTTTAAAAACATTATTTGTCGCTTATATAATCTAAATTGCTATAGAAAAGAATATATCATATTTTCAGTTCAATTGAAAGGCTAAAGTGCATTCTTATCTGTTTTAAGTTTTTGTTAATCTAATGAATTTGGTTTTATTAAACAGATTCTCTCTCTGATTTTCTTATTTATATTACTTAGCCCGGCTATTTCTTAATATATATATACTTGCTCACAAAAGTAAGTATTCAATTTATAGCTTAAGTGAAAAAGATCTCAAATAAACATAAGAAAAATATTATTTTGGAGAATGCTGCTTCTGATTCAAGTCATAAAGTAATGACAAGTAAGCCAATTCATTATATTTTAAAAAAACTCTAAGAGTAATTCTGTTAACTACAAGTAGAAATTTCAATCTGCAATATGCACTCTGAATTTTTGCCTTATAAATAGGCTGAATGAAACTTTTCGAGTGATTTTTCGTATTTCAGTGTTAAGTTTAGAAGTTCTGCTACAAAGCTTGTATGTTTGAGCTTTAAGTGCATCAACAATTCACCAATGCCTCCACGTGGAAAAGAATTATCAAAACATCTAAAGGATGCAATAATAAAGCTCTATAAGGAAAGCAAGTCCCATCAACATTACCCAGCAAAATTATGAATGAAAGATAAATTAGTAAAATCATAGGCAAAAGTCCCGCAACAGTGAAAAAAAATCATTGGAAAGTTTCAGGATGAGAGAAATACTCTAAACAAGCCAAGAACAGGAATCGCCCATTTTCACGGATCGAAAAAGGCGAATTATTGTTGGAAATGTGAAAAAAATACGAAGATTAGCTCACTAAAATTGACAACTAATGTGAGAAACAATTTTGCGAAGTTATGGAATCCTGAAACAATTCGCCTTGTGTTACGGAAGGCAGGATACCATGGTCGAAATATGTGAAGAAAACCATTTGTTAGAAAAGTGAATGGCAAAAAGAGAATATATTTTGCAAAAGAAAATGCAAAGCAGGACAGAAATTTTTGGAATTCCATGATTTTTTCGGATGAAAGTAAATTTAACATCCTCGGGTCAGATGGACACCAAAAAGTTTGGAGGAAAGCAAATGCAGCTCTAGAACCAAAGAACATGGGAGGAACTGTAAAACACGGTGGTAGTTCGATTATTGTTTGAGGTTGCATGGCAGCAACTGGAGTAAGAAATTTAGTAATAATTGAGGTAATAATGAATCAATATAGCTATTTGAATATGTTAAAGAATAATCTAAGCCAAAGTGCTTCTAAATTGGGACTCGATGGATCCTTCACTTTTCAACAAGATAATGATCTCAAACATACTACTCTGGTTGTTTGGGAATGGTTGCTATATAACTTGCGAAAACAGATAAAAACCTCACCGCAGTCACTTGATCTTAAATCCCATTGAACACTTTTGCTTTCTAATTGGGATTATCTTGATCGCCAATTAGAAAGCAAGAGATCAAAACTAAGAATGATCTAAAAAAACTAATGATCTAAAATGATCTTTTGGACGAGTGGCAGAAAATACCATTTTCTGTCATTCAAAAGTTAGTAAAATCAGTGCCATATAGATTGAGAGCTGTTATAAAAGCCAAAGGCTTTCCAACAAATTACTAATTTTTTGAAAAATTGTAAAATTTCTAATATTAATGTGTTGTTTTTGTTTGCATACTTACTTTTATGATGTAAATTACATCCTATTTTAAGTTAAGCTCATCTTGCTAATTAAATATTTGTATTTTTTAAATATTTTGCATTTTGTAATTAAGTTCGATTTTGCTGTAAACGAAATGAATCGTTAATTTATAAATTCTAATATTGTAGATCTGTTTTTTTTTTGTTTTTATTTTATTTTATTTATTTATTTTTTTATAGGACATCAACACATACACTCTGCATACTTATTTTTGTGACTAAGTCTATATATATATGTATGTATGTATGTATGTATGTATGTAGATTTTAAAATTAATTCTTAAATCTTAAATATGAAGTAATGGGTATTTTCTGTACGAGTTTAAAAAATTTTTATTTATAATATTTTCTTGATCTTTGAAATCATTTTATGTTTTGCCACAATACCATAGGAAATATAATGAGGAATCATGAGTTTATGTCCATCAAAGAGAGTTGTAGTATTTCTTTTCATATTTACAGCTAAGCCATTGATAATCGCCATCTACAACTAATGCATTTGTTTAATTCTGTTATGGATTTTAGAAATTTTAACAAAAGCATTATGTTTATCTATCTATATCTTAGATTTTAGAAAAGTTTGTCTAATATTTTTCTGTTGAATTTTTTCATGAATTTAAATAAAAAAAATAAAATAAAAATAAAAATTGAAATAAAATTTAAAAAAAAAAAAAAAAAAAAAGAAGGAAAACCTTGACAAATGACTTATAGAGTGGTAATATACATTTAAAAAAAATTTTGATGCTCTTATTGAATTTTATTATGGATTTACAGAAATTCCGAAAAATATTTCTGTTGAATTCTGTTATGAATTTCAGAAATTTTTGTAGAATTCTGTTATAGATTTTAAATGTTTAATGTTTATTAAATGTTTTGTAAGATTCTATCTTTTATTTAGATTAATTTTGATACATGTTATAGCAAAACTCTATCAAATATTTGTAGATATTTTAGGATATTTTTCTCCATTCTCTTCAGAATTTTAGAAATTTGGCAAACGTTTTTGTTGATTTCGATAATGAGAAATTTCAGAAAACTGACTTATATTTTATGATGAATTTGATAAATTTCGCGATTAATGTTCTTATTGCATTGTGTTGAGGATTTTATAAAATTTGGAATTAGATTTTTGTAGAATAATACACAATGGATTTTATAACATTTATCTCTTGTTTTTATAAAATTCTGCTTTGGATTCTAGAAATTTCAAAGAAAACATTCCATAAATGTATATTATTTTGAGATGCAGTCAAAATTTTGTTATTGCGCGGGAGAGTTAAAAAAAAATAAGCTGGTTATTCTCATCTTTTCTTTTTCTTCACAATAACATTTTTAAACCTGCCTTCCGACTGCATTTACCTTTAAATTCTATTTTCTTCAAGTAGAGGGGCCAGCAGGGGAAAAACAACTTGACAGTTGCCTGTCAGTTATCGACGCGAGTACAATAGTCTCCCATTTGTGTGAGCGTGTCGAATTACGAACTTCGTTAAAATGAGGTGGTTCTGTCTGATATCTTCGGTGACTATACCAACTGTACGAGACAGATTTTTTGACAGGCGCTGTTGCAATCAAATAACCTATTCTCTGACTGGTTTTAAGGGCGGAAAGCTTGAAGTCTAAAACATATTTTACTTGGCATTACGCCCATCACAGACGATTCATATTAACTTGAAGTAAAATCAAATCATTTGGCCACATTTTCGTGCCGCATGCTTGAGAATTACTAAATATTGATAAGAGATAATTTTTGTGTGTCATCAGAAAATAAAAGTACAATTCTAGAGTTGATGTAACAGCTATTAATATAATAGTAATAATAGTATAATAATAACATTTAAGTTAATTTAACACATCAAAAATATTAAACGATATTATACGTTATTGTAAAAGGCATGTGGATTCAATTATATTTGATATGATAATGATATAAATGGTGGATGGTAAGAGTCAAGTTTGATTTCAGTGAAATTAAAACAAAAGTAATTAATTTTTGTCCTGGATAAATATATATAATTCCATGGTATTGAAGAAAATAGTTAATAATAAGCATTGTGTGTGTGAGAGAGTTTGTAAATTTATTCCTGATTCTTTAGAAACTTAGCTCTAATATTTATCCTCTATATATTCATTGTTTTCCGTTAACATTTCTCATTAACTAATCAAACAAATCCGATTATTTCTATCTCCAATGAAATTATTATTTTAGTCACTGGATATATAATAGAATAAATAATACGAACACATATAATGTTGTAATAATCCTTCATGTGTAATAATACGAACATAAACTATTATGTAGTTACACACATATAATGTGTGGGTTATTAAGAATTTTTTTTATGTACATTTGGCATATATAACCATCTAGTAAGCTTTAACTGCAATCAGCTGTTTTCTTCCAGTGAGAGATGATTCATAAAAATTGAGTGCGCATTGCAGCAGATAAAATAGTTTCAAAATAATGTAAATATATAAGAAATACTGAGACCAAGGGACTGATGAGACGCCGTTATCTTATTCAGCGGAAATTGTAAATAGATTACCAATAAAACATTCCTAAAAATTATTTAAAATATATATTATTATAAATTGGATATTATAGAGTTTATAAAAAACGAAACATTATACGATTTTTCATTGAAAAGGTAGGACTGATTTTAATAAAAAAAACGAACATTTAAATTTCAAATATGATATAAGGGAGCTAATAACTCATTATCGAGTTCATCAGACCATATTTGGGAAATTAAAAAGTATGAATTAAATCTTTGTCGTCTGGGTAAATCGTATTTCAATGCATTTACATAAATATACTTTAGGCAGGGCTTTGGACCAAAATTGAACAAAAAAAAAAAAAAAAAAAAAAAAAAAGGCTTATTTCGATTTGAAATATTTTCAGTCATTTTGTCTACTTCTAATTAATTTATCAATGTTTTTTTAATTTAACGTTAACTTTATAATTATTATATATACATGACTTCTCGATTTTTTGTTTTGATGTTTATCAGTACTTTTCTGTTTCATGAAGCGTCTTGAAGAAAGCAGATTTGATTTAGTTAAATGAACTAGAATTATACATTTTTTTATAAAAAAAATATAAGTCTGAGTTATATTTTTCGCATCTTAGCTTGCGTCTACGCATGTTTGAATGGACTGCTTAGA
This sequence comes from Latrodectus elegans, assembly GCA_030067965.1. NCBI lineage: Eukaryota > Metazoa > Arthropoda > Arachnida > Araneae > Theridiidae > Latrodectus > Latrodectus elegans. The sequence continues at coordinate 16,471,226 of CM057810.1, read as the reverse complement.
GGAACAAAGCAGCAGCTCAGCAGGGTACAGTGCAGCACCGCCCTGAGAAAAAAAATGTGATGCATGTGTAATATTACATGCCTGCCTGTGTCTAATTGGTCAGGAGATGTAAAAAGGCTAGTAACAGTCGGAATTAATTCATGAAGAGTGTGTACAATGTTCGATAAGAAATAAATAATCAAGTATAGAGAGTGAGTATGAATAAATTAAAAAATCTTATTTGACAGTTAATCGGCTTAATATTTTTTTTTATTTTGTGCCTCTTACCCATTTGTCTTCAGAGCATTCCAATAAAATTTTTACATATAAAATGTTAAAATCTTTATTAGAATGCCAAGATTTTAACTCATCTTTAGCGGAAAATTGTTAATTCAGATTGTTATTGTGCAGCGTGTATATGATTGAAATTATAAAATTTTTGTACCCCACAATCCCTGATAGGAGCAACTTTGAAACTGAAAAGTAAAGAATTCACTGTAAGCTATTTTTACGGAATTTGGATCCACATCGCAAAATAAAGTTATGAAATTAAAAAAAATGTTTTGAAGATATTTCATATTACCAGTTTATCTCTAATAGGCAAGCACTGTTAAAAGAAAGTGATAGTTTAGTAATAGTTTATTCGGACCTGCGTCGTAATCAAATTTTTTTCCCCTGCATCTTGAAAAGTATAGATTTTGCAGCATTTAAAGAATATTTTGGACAAATTCCAATTTTTGGAAAAATTTATTTCAATATTAAATGAGGAAGAACAATTTTTTGCAGAAAATGAAAACGATTTAGAGTCTTCATTACAAATAATTGCAATGAAACACATTAATATCCTATTCCTACAGAGATTGATGTCGAATTCATTTTAAATAAATGACAATGAACACAATGGGTCGATATAAAAGATAAAATACTTTAGATTTCTGGGAGAAGAATAAAATAACCTAATCGCACTTGATTAAGATTTCAATGATGGTTTTTGCAGCTCAAGCTCCACCAGTTGGCTTTGAATGGCAGTTTTCAGGTTTGACATTTATTCTCGCAGACAATCTCCGTGAAACTATGTTAAAAGATATATTAATAATCAGAAACATGAGAATACACATTTTTGGTAACCTAGCCACTTCAAGATAGCCCTGCTCATAAAATTAGGAAGCACTCTTATTTAAACTTCATACTAGGAACTAAGTAGTTAGAGTTTAATGCAACTGTGATTGTCCTTGAAGGAAGTAAAATAGTAAGTAAAAATTCATCAATCCGAATTTTCTTACAATGTTGTTATCTTCATGCTCTTATTGTAGTCGAGGAAAAATGCCACCAGTTTTGCAGTTTTTTCTTCAAAAATGAACATAAGATTTTAAAACATACTTTTAAAATATACATGAAATGATTTAGTAAAAGTTGTTGCATATCTCGGCAGTTAAATTTTTAAGGCTAATCGGTAATATTCAAGAAGATAAGTGTTCGTTTTGGAGATTACAAAGAACTATTGTATTTTGTAATTTTAATCCATAATCTTTGTTAACACCCGTTTGCTCAAAAGCTTATTTAAACATTTAATATTCAAGCTCTATTTGCACTTAAAATTTTATGAAATGTTATGAAGAAACTAAATTACATGTTACACGATAAATGTGTCATGCTCTTTAACGTATCTCTTTTGCAACGTCCATCAGTTTAGCTGCTCATATTCCTGCAACTGATTTTTGATATCATGCCTCTTTGCATACGATGAAAATCGAACAGATTAAAACATTATTGATGATAAAAATGTCTCGTATAAATAAGATTATTTTATGTAATGCTTATTTTATTTCGTGCTTCATTTTTATTTTGAGAAAATCCACCCTTATTGATACAATGTATAATATCTCCTGCTTAGGAATTAATATTTATTTTCAGTCAACATACTTCTTTCAAAAATATTAAAAAAAACTGAAAGGTTTTGTAACGCACTCTTGCACGTTGTGAACCAACTTTCTGAAATTCATTTTATATAATTAGTATAGTTAATACAGTAATTTTTTTCTATCATATATTTAGCTCTAAATTGTGAAGAACACCTGAAGTATAATCATGGAGCAGATTTAAATTTTCATTTTCATTAAAATTGTTTCATAACAATCCAATTATATATTATACTAATTAAAATTTATTTAACACGATTATTATTCATTGGTTTAATTTATATTTAACCTTATCAAATGTTATAAATAATGATATTTGCTTATTGACACATATAGAAAACTTATTTTTGTTATATTCACTTTTATATATTTGATTTTTGAAAATCTCAACTAGTTGCTTATATTTAATATTTTGTTACATGGAACACATCCAACTATGCATTTTTTAGTTCACATAAAATTCATAATGAGTAAGAAATACTAAAAAAAAGATGCAATTCTAATCTTGGTCCATATTCTGTGCAATTTAAAAAACCCTGTGGAGATCGACACCAGTAGTGCGAGGGAATGTATAAAAAATAATTTTTTTTGATTGACAAAGACACCGTTTTCTTTTTAAGAATTCTCCCCTCCCATTTACTAAAAAAGAAAAAACGATTCTTTGCGCTTATTTTTAAGGGAACTCTTCAAGGTTTGGAAAACTATTTTTTAGAATATGGGGAAATTTGATGCACCATTAGAGAAAAAAAAAATATGACACAGAAAGTATTTCTGTTGAAATTCACATGAGTTCTTTTTCAATGAAAGTTTAAGACCAGAAAAGCAAAAATGCATTTTTGAACGAAAAACCGATTTTTTTTTAATATTTTTAAACTCATATTTTTTTAGTTTATTTGAATAAGAAATAATCACAGTTTTTAAAACTTATTTTTATGAAATTAATTAGTTGTCTCAAAAATTAAATCAAAGTAAATTTTATTGCATTGTATAAAGCAATGAGATTTTTCAAACAAAAAAAGTATATATATATATACATATATATATATATATATATATATATATATATATATATACTTTTTGTTTGAAGGCTTTTTTTTGGTTTTTTTGTTTAATATATATATATATATATATATATATATATATATATATATATATATATATATATATATATATATATATATATATATATATATATATATATATATATATATATAATGTTACATATATTATGGTAAAAGTGTATGATTAATGCTGCGATTAATCATAATTACCACTAAACTCGGTAATTATCATAATTCAATGAATATCTATCACTTTTACCGGTAGATATATATAATCCTCAACTCGTAATGAGGTATGTAGCAAATTTTTATTTTGTAGAAAAAAAAATTTAATTCGAAGAACTGAACATTTTTAAGCAATATTAAACATTTTGTTCTTAATTTAAAACGCATTATGATAGTTTAGAATAAAGCTTAAAATTATCTTTTCAATTTGAAAATTTAAATGGCAGTGGCTCTTTTGTACGTTCATTTCAGTAGATATATTTTAAGACAGATGTTTAGATAGCATAAGTTATATATCAGGCTTTTAAAAAGTATTAAAAAATACAAAATGATTTAAATTACTAAAAGGTAAAAGCCTAGAGATTGCTATTTAAGTAAGTGCCTTATCTTTTTTATCTAAAAAAAAAAAAAAAGACAGAATTTTAAATTACATATTAATTAGTAATTAGTATAGATAATTTTAGTATTTTCTTACTTTAAAGACCAGGAAAACAAAACAAAAAAAATTAGGTTATTAGAATTTATAAGACTCTTCCATGTCAAAACAAACTCCGCTTATATTCTAAAAAGATATTTATTTATATTTGTTGAAAGTATACTTATTTAGATATATTAGACTATTATGAAACTTAGAATTACAGTTTTCCAGACTTTTTTAAATTCAGGCTTATCAGATATGCACTCTCCCCTGCGAAAACAATGTTAATATCAATGGCTTTCAGAAAAATGATTTCTTAACGTAATCTGCAAGTGATATTGTTAGATTTGGAAAATCTTTAAGCAAAATGAATTTTTTTCCGAGTAAACTGATTTCTGGTATACCACTGTGAAAATTTTCCTTATTTTATATCTAAATTATAAATGTTTCCGTTTCGAATGTCTAATAAGATCGCTAAAGAATTTGATGGATCACTTCTTGCTCTGTCTGCATCTGGTACTTGTGGTTACATTGTGTCATCACTATTACAAGAAGGAATTTTAATATTTGAAACTTTCAACGTCTTTTATTTTTTGCCTATAATTCTAAACATTTTTAGCACTTTATCTATACATTTTTACTTGTTCATGTCTAATTAAAAGAACAGCCTGGTTTAAGTGGATCACATATTCATTCTCATTCGAAATCATAAAACTAATTGTAGGTAAACAGTCATTTCGCAATCTATCATTAATTTTCATATTCGAGAATATATGTATTTCACAAATGATTTTATGAGAAGCATTATTACTATTTTTATTGAAACCTGAATATCTTCTTATTCAGATACATTTTTCTCCAAAATAATCAGAATGTATCAAATTCCCCATTACGAGTGAGGGATTATATATATATATATATATATATTTACCAGTATCTGGCACTTATATTCAATAATATATCATATTTATTTAATTTTGTGGATATTATGAATAATTACCGGTTATTATAAATAATCCCTAGATTAATTACTTTTATCATTAAAAACCCGTAAAAGATGAAATCTTTAAATAATTCAAGCCGATATACGAAAGATATGCACGAAGAAGGCAACATCTAATTACCATTGTGCAACTGTGGGATTGAATCTAAAGCTATGGCCTGTTAATAAAACAATCTATTTCGAATTGTTTTTTTAACAGGCCATAATGAATCTACTCACTGTGGTTCTTATAGTCTTATATATATTTGGAACTACTAAGTTAGTAAAATTTTCACTTCTTTTAAAAGTAAAAATTTATTTATAATTACGCATTATTGCCGACATACAAGAAAATTTTACTTAATAGAGTTCTACAAAATCCCATGTTCTTAAAGATAATAAATATATCATTCAGGTCCTACAATTAGTCCAACTCTCTGTATATACATATTTCTTATGGGACATATTTTATGATGATACAGCTTATACAAATATAAATTCATTAATTAATTTAAGTTAACTAATTTTAATTTTATATGGGAGAAAGTGTTTTTCTTTGTTGACCTAAGTAGGAATTGAATTAAAAAATTTATTTTATATTATTAGTCCAATTCCGACTATTAATTCACACTTCTCCTGTATATATCTTGTTCAAGATTTCAATTGTTAATAAAATATTTTTTACTCATGCACTCAAATTCGAATACATTTTTTAAACTTGTTGTGGAAGACACTTGGTATTATGTTTTTTCAAAAAATAATTCATTAATTAAATTTAATTAATTAGTTTTAGTTTCATATGGGAAAAATATCTTCTTTTTTGACTTAAGTAGGAATTGATAATAAATATACTGACATTAATTTTTTTTTTTTTTTTTTTTTTTTTTTGCTGACAAAAATATTACTTTTTAAATATAGAGGGAAAATATTACTTTTAATTTTTTTATATTTCTTGTTGATAACTAGTTTAATGATAATATGAACAATTATAAAATTTAAACTGATGTAACTGGAATGACTTCATGTGTTACAAAAGAGAAATAAAGAACCTGAAAAGCTTTAACGCAATTATGGTACATGAGAAATCTATTTGGAAATGCAGTTTTTTGTACAGTTTTGAACGATTTATTTAAAAAAAATTAATTAGTACTTGACTCAACTGCTTATAAAACGAATTCATGGTATTAGGAAATTATAAATAATCTCAAAAGTAATAAAGAAGAATCCATGAGATAACCACATTTATTATGCAGACTAATTTTTGTTTCTTCATCACTCCAAAATACTTTTGTTTATTTTGTGATAAACTGATTAATAATAAAAAGTTAATTAATTAATAAAAAGTGGGTGAAACTGTTAACCATTCACCAATTTGTCGATTCAATTTTTTTCTTGCTTATATGCTTACAGTGGCTCGAAATCCACTTTGTTATGCTTAAAGATTATGCCCAGGTCCCCAATTAATACCGTGCATGAAAAAAAATATTTGTAATGGAGGCAACAAATCAAAAGTTAAAATATTCAATTGGGCAATAAAATGAGAGAAAGAAGACAATTCATAATAATAAAATGATTGCCAAAAGACTAATTCTGTATTTAGTTTTACTCACATGTAAAAGCAACATTATAGATTTATAATAGAAAATTTGCATTCAGTTTTGGAAATGGGTTCTTGTACTCTTCTCGGTCAGGAAAACAGAGATGAGCACTGTAGGCCTTGGCCCACATGGGGCTGTCGTGTCACAGAGTTTAGTTTAGTTACTTGTAATATACTTTCAATAGAGAAAAAGAAACTTTTATTCAAATTTTAAAATTTGCTCTTAATCCCCAAAAAATATAAAGGATCAAAACATATTTCCTTTCACATCATAAACATCCACGTGCTGTTCAGGGGAAGGGGGGGGGGAGGGAATCATTGCATTATTCAGTTTCTTTGTAGATCTTGTTTTCTTGGAGAAAAATTTAAAGCAAGCACATGGTCTCTCTCTCTCTTAATCCTATAACGTATAAGAAACGCCCGAAAATGTGGTACTTCTGAAGGTCAAAGATTCCTTACAAACATTCTTTTCATCTCAGTGTGTGCTAAAGGGATACAACGTTTTTGTGTTGGGGAACTTAAGGGATTAGGGTGAGCAGAGTTTCTGAAAATCGGGGGAATACTCCTTTGCTGGGTATTGTTAGCTATTCTATTTAATAACGAATTTGTGAGGGGAGAAATGTCTACTTTCAAATGATATCTAGCAGCAGCTTTATATAAGCCAAATACTGAGAGATTTCCTTTTACGCTTCTTCATTGAACTCTGCTTGCAATGAATGAATATATAAGAAATATTTGCGTCCTCTTCACATTTAAATATGTTTTTAATCAATTATATTTATTTAAAATTGTGGCTCAAATTAAAATTTTTTTTATGTATCATTTAATTGGATTTTTATTTTCAAGTATTTGTTAATGAATGAATAATAAAAATATAAAAATCATAATAATAATTTTTTCCAATTCTATTTATATAAATACAATTACTCTATCTTTTCTTTAGGTTATCATGAGATTATTGTGCGTGCTAGCATATTTAAAAAAAAAAAACTGTTTTTATTTTTGCGTTTTTTCCCTTTGTTATCATATATTGGGAAGGGGGCTCTTCTGTGACTGTATTCATTATTTCTACGGTGTTCATAATTACTCATAATGTATCATTAATTGCAAAACATTAATTAAGAGGATTGAAAAATCATGAAATTTGTTCTGTAAAACGATGAAAAAGGTAAATGTTTTTAATATGCAAAATACCTGCGAATTATTTTTTTTCACCAAGATTTAAATATTATATCGGGAATATGTGCAAAAATTTAATGTTAAGTGAGTGAGTGTTGGCTCTTCAAATAAAACGCGATATTAATATTTTAGAAAATATTTCAGGTATTATCACAATATATGTTGAAATGTTATATGTACCGCATTCCTATTATAACTTGTGAAGTCAGATTTTTACAGTATAATAATAAGATTTTTAATCATTATTGCATCATTGACTTTTAACCAAAAGTAACTAAGCCAATAGATTCTATTCGGAAAAAAAAAAAAAAAAAAAAAAAAAAAAAACTTGTTTTCTTTTGTTTAAATTTTTGTGTATTTTTTTATTAACTCTTATAAAATTTTTTCAAATGAGTATATATGTGTGGGTAGTATAAAATAAAATTTTGCAATTTTGCTTATGCTAAATCGCAAATTTTTTTTATTGAACATATTTTTCCAAATTCAGAAAAAATCAAAATGGTTATATATTCTCATCACATTTAATATTCTATTATATATGAGATGATTATGTATTCTCAGTTATTCTTTTGAGACAGGAGTAAATACTGTGATACACGTAACATAAATTGATAATGAAAACATTTGAAAATATTGCAGTTTTTGTATGACTTCAAATTTTTGCAATTACTGAGTAATCTATACATTAATTAAAAATTATGCAACTGAATTTGGACTTAAGTGTTTGAAAGGTATTAAAACTACTTTAAAATAAAAATACTTTTTAGTTTCTCTTTTTCCATATTTGAAAACAAGCGCGAGTAATTATCAGAAATCTCGATAAAAGAGAGGGAGCTAAAACTTATTGTAATATATATATATATTATTTTATATATATAACAAAATTATATACATATATATATATATATATATATATATATATATATATATATATATATATATATATATATATATAATTTTGTTTTATCGCATTATCTATTGATTTCAAAATTGAACGATTTAATTTAAACATTTTGAAAACCATCATTTAGTTTTCTTTTCTCTTAACAGATGGCGTCATCTTAAAATCATTTTAATTTTTAAAGTTGTAGAAAACATTGTTTTATCGTGATCAAGTTTCGAATTTTTCGGTTTCAGATGAAGGTGTTTAAACTCATTAAATTAATATGTTTGCATCTAAAATAGCTGTGTACTTTTCTTTACGAATGAATTCAAAAGTCTAAAAGTATAAATCATTCATGTCATGTGATTCATCCATTCATGAAGAGAAAGTGAGAAAAATATTTTTTCCAATATATGGCAAATGACATTTATTCCACTATTATAATCCTGGAATTTTTTTATAACACATTATTTTTCTTTGATAGATATACTTCTCAGTTATCTTGTATTTGAGCAAGTTTTGCATGGAAAACAAAAATTTATATATTTTTTGTTTCCTTTTCTCTTAATTTACAAAATCAATTAATCACAAAGTAAATTATATATTGCAAGTGCTACTTGATCTTTTTTTGATATTATATAGTTTAATCTGCTTAAATTATTATTATATTTTTTTGATAATTTTATATCTACTTAAAAAAGAAAATTACTTTTTCTTTTTTAAGCGGAGATTTTACATTAAAAATCTTTACTTAAAAAAGAAAAAGTAATTTTGAAAGTACATGAAGAAAATCTGATAAAAAAAGCAAAACTGAGGATTTAAAATAACTGAACAGTAAAGAAAAGAAAGATGACTGGATCTGCCAAAAGTTTGAAAGCAAGCTTCGTATTTCTAATAAAAATTACATAAATATGTAAATATGATATATGAAAACAAATATATAATATCTGATGTCCTATAGCAAGCCATGAGTATATAGTGTTAGCCTTAACTGGTAATGGAGAACATTTTAACTTCAATTTATCACCATTTGGGAAAACGATAACTTAGTTCTGATTCTGCCATATATTGGTTATAATGTCTTATAAAGAAGATTTGCTTACATATCGGTAAGTTTTACATGAAGTATACATTCATATCAAGGATTATTCGCTTTTGCATTTTTATACAAAATTTCGTTTAATTTGATCGACTTGTATAAGTTTTTTCACCAAGATTGACTCACAGAAATGGCGAACATACTTTTAGTAATCAATGAACCTGAAAAGGTAGACATCTGAAAAAATCTTTTTTCTCGACAATACTTCTCATAAGCTCGTAAGTAAAAACATATGTTTAAAAAAATTTAATGTTGTTATAAGCATGGCAATAGTTTTAAGATTCAAAAAAGATTGTTTACAAATGCTGCAACTATTAATTTAAAATTCTATAAATTAACGAAACTTTTAAAAATTTAAATCGTCTTTGCCGATTTAGGCACGGTGCCGTATATTCCAGGATTCTGAGATTGATGAATTTTTGACAGATTTTCTTATGCATCTAGCAACATCATTTTTATTACATCATACATATGGGGACCTATAAGAATTATGCAGAAAATTCTTTTTTGGTAACCCTAGTACTTACGTCATCGCGCACGTCACGATACGTCATTTTGGCAACATTTCTTCATCGCCAAAAAAATTCAGAATTTGGAATCATGGATTACACGTCGCCAGTGCCCCGATTTAAACTAACCGTAATGTTTTGTCTTGTCTTTTTCTGTTGGGTGAAAATGTGCTTTGGGCTCCCTGCTTGGTGCATTTTTAAAAAGTCGCCAACTGGCGCGTTTTGGCGTGTTGTCCCACGGAGTTGAATGCTACGAGAGACACTACGCAAAAACGGCGTTTCTATGGCGACGAAATCGAAATCCGTGTTTTTAACGAATTTTACCGTTGGTATGGTAACGGAAACGAAGACAATGGTTTTTTTTACGAATTGTATAACAAAAAATACACATATAATTGTATAACAAAATATAACAAAAAAGACAGGAGTGCCACAAGAAGTGCATTTAGGATAAAATAGTCAAGGTTACTTCTTTTTGCGAGTCTATCGCCTATTTGGCAAGAAAGGGGTACTCAAACCACAGATTAACCTTCTGCTGTTGTATTACCATGTGTTAATGTCCATGTGCAACTATCCATGTACAATTTTCAAACCGATGCTTTGGTCTTTGTGTAATTTTTATTAGCAAAATGAACCTTGATAATATTCTCTGACATTCGAGGGAGAACTTCGCCTTGTTTGTTGACGCTCGAAGAATGTGATTTGAAGGCACGGAATAAATTCGTCGATAAGTCGGATTTACAACTCCGTCTCAATACGATGTGATGCGAATGAAGCATTGTCTGATTTCATGGATATTTTAAACCAAGGGGAATCATAATAAAGTGGCGAAGTCAGGATCGCAATTGTAATGAAAGAAACAACCACTTTATGGTTAAAATAAGATTTTTTATGCATTCATGTAGGATGTGTTATAGAACATTTCGCATCTTCAGCGTATCTTATGAAGAAGTTCTTCCTCTTTAGAGAACCTCTACTTTCTGCTGAAGTTGAAGAGTTACTGAGAACTGTGGCTTATTTTGAATTGGCATGTGACTGGATAAAGTACATATTTTAAATGAGGAATTAAGAATTTTGCGTAAATTTATAACTATGAATTAGCAGATTTAAAGTTAAAAGAGGTAAAATTAATTAAACTATCAGTAAAGTTCTAGTTGCAAGAATGAAATATAGAAATTTATGAACATCTGGAAAAATTGATTAAAATACAAATACCATAAAAGTTTAATAGACTATTAAACATGGAAAGCGCTTTGACAAGTATAAACAAACGATTTTGCGTGTCTTACTGGGAAAGCAAAATTTATAAACAAAAATTATCTCTTAATTTATTTAATTTTTATATACATTAAAAATAAATATAAGCATTTCTTTTCAAAACTCATATGTTTTTGTTCACTGTATACTAGTATACACATCATTTTTTGCATTTTTATACTTTTAGATTAAACTCTTACTTCAAAAGAAAATCGAAAACATCCATTTAATGAAAATGCATGTTTTGTATACCCGAAATATATCGGATCAGTTTTGACAGAACCGTGTCCATTACAGGAATGCAATTTTTTTTTTTTTTACCCCGTCGACAAATCTAGTAAAATAAGCTTGCTTATCCGTCATGGTCAGAGGTTAGACATCATTGGTTTAGATATTTGTATAAAATCTTAAACACGGATTTTGTATCAAGGAGTTGAACATAATACTAACGAAGAATACAGTAATATTAAATTATTTATTTTAACTCTGTGAGTTAAAAATTCACTCTTAAAACAATATTTTTCATGATTCATTCTTGCATTTATGTAGATTTTGTAAATGATTAATTACTCTAATATAAGATGATTAGTTATATTTTTGAAACTGAAGAATTCTTCTACTAAGATAGTGTTCTTTAAGGATTGCAAAATGCTTAAACTAATGGTTAATTTTATCACGCATCTGCTAAAAGGAGACCTTTATGTTAGAATTAAAAATCAACCTAGGAGGATTATGAATGTGAATTCACTAATTGTTCATATATTTAGTGGATTTAATATATTAAGTGGTTTTAAAATAACTGTGATAATACCAATTATAAGCATTCCAAGTAATTTTTATTAAGGATTATTTAAAGATATTATTTTTTATTTTAATATAAGCTAAAATTATTAAGCATAAGCATATATTATATTGACATTCACAGTGACTATGAAAAGAAATTTTTAATTTTTTTTGCAAGAATATCTTTATTTTTACACATTTTACAAAACCATCATTGTGCAACCCTGAAATAAACGAAAAACATTTGTCCGAAGTAGACTTTTACTGAAATTATATTTCAAGTAAACCGGAATAAATGCTTGGAATTTTTTTCTGATATACTTCATTATATCTGTAACTGTTATGAAAAAAGTTGATTAAAAGATTACAAATGAATATTTGAATATTCTTTACAATGGCGTTTTGAAAAACAAGCACATTTTTTGTTTAAAAAAAATCGTTTTATTAACAAAATAAACTTCGACAGTATTCTCAGACATTCCATGATGAACTTCGCCTTCTTTGCTACAGCTCGTAGAATATGATTTGAAGGCAGGAGAAATATTCATTGATTAATAGGATTTACAGCAGCGCCTCAATACGCGATGTCACTCCAAGTATTTTTTAATTATGTCGTAATTAATTATGTGTGACGTAGATGAAAAATTCTCTGACGTCATGGCATTTTAAGCCAAGGAGAATTGTAATAATGTGATGTAGCCTGATCTCAACTGGAATGAAAAAAACAGTTATTTTATATTATTTATTTATTTATTTTTTACAAATATTTTCTTTTGCACTCTTTAAAAATTTTATTATGTAGTCAGGAAATTCATGGAAAAAATATATTTTCAAGTAAACATTTTTATAATGATTTGCTGAATTAACATTCAGCTTTTTCTAAATATAATTATTCAAAATTAATAACATGAATTTTCCTTAGAGAAAAATAATTATTTATGAATAAATATTCAAATGTCCTTTACTAATTGAACTTCGAATATTGTTTTAAAATGATTGGTGAATAATTTTTTCATAATATTCAACTATTTTGTTATTCACAATGATTTAACAATAACTTTTTTTTAGTTTTCCAAAATTTATACCTTATTTAAACAAAAAATTATTTGAGAAAACATTAAGATTTTTTTTATTAATGTAACGATAAAAAATAAAATTCAACTGTCATGATTGTCGAAAGATAAATTGATAATTATAATCAACGCGATAACTTGGATTTTAGATTCTATCAGATGAATTCATAACGAATTACACAGAATCCAAAGGTAATTTTGCTGAAAGAGATGACGTAATATACTATTTGGCTCAATTTTCAATTAATAATTAACAGAAAAATTTTGCTTTCAATATTCTAAAATTTTTATTTCGTTATTAAAATAAAACAATTACTTTATAAAAATAAATGAGTATTACATAGAAACTAAATACAATAGCAATTCCTATTGTGAAATATTATTTTATTGAATGTAGCATTTTATTCACACACGTTAAAGATAGCAATAAGTTATTATAATAAATATGTTATGAGGTATTAAGTGCAAAAAATTACATTTTCGCACCAATAAAATAATTATAGGCGTATTTTTTATTCATAGCATTTTTTAAATATAAGTATGTGAATCGAATTGGAATTAAAATAACATTTTTTATAGGAAGGTTTCGATAAAAATTCAAAAGTTTAATTGTTCATTCCAAAATATATTTAAAGTTTGCAGTCAGTATCATTTAACGATGGTAATTAAACAAAAATATATATCGTGTTTATTAATAAATAGTATAGTTCCAGTCTTCTTGAATTATATGTCAAGAAATGTTTTTTTCTTATAATAGAATTGAATGAAAGGACGAAATTGGAAATAAGGTATTTTAGAATTGTTTTCTCTAATGAACAAACAAATGTTTATGCAAAAAGTTCCAAATCTTTAATAATTTAACCTTAAAAAGTTATTGTTTTCAAAGCATATCATTTAGTATGCATCATAGTTAAGAAATAATTCAATATTAATTAAAAATGATTGATTATGTAAAAAAAAAGGCTTTTCACCATATTTTTTATTAAATTGTTTTGACAGTATAAAAAACGATTGAAGTTTCGAATTAAGTGGGAAATTTAAGGTTTCAGATCAAAATCAAAATTATTATAAGAGAGAGTTATATAGTACTATTTATACTTCATTATATTTTTTATCTCTTAAATAGAATAAAATTTTTATTCAATTATATATGTTATAAAAATTATTTATTATGATGTTGAAGTGAACGTTCTGGATTTTCATCAATATTTATCAACAAATCTTTGCTGTAGCTCTTAAACTTTAGACTGGATTTAGTAAAACTTTGTTTGTAGGTTACTTCTAAATCTCTTGATCGAGAGTGGGGCTGGTAATGAAATTGCATGCCTTTTATAGCGAAAGAAAGATCCTTATTGTTTCTCAAGCCCACAGCAAATTTTTTAGAATTGTTTTCAGATACTCTGAAATTAGAAAGAGATTCACATAACTCGTTTGTTTCTAAAGTATCTTCATCAATCAAAGGTTTAATGATTTCAGAATCTTTTTCTTGAAATGTGTCAGTCAAGGCCTCCTGAATATCAGCATTTGATTGCTTTTCGTTACTATTTAAAGGTAACCCAGTCTGTTTCACACAATTTGTAACAACAGGTGGGAAAGGGCTTTGCTGAGCTTTCTTAGCTACAGCTTCATCAACTGCCTCGACATTTTCCTTTGATTCGAGTTTCCTTAACTTAATTCTTACAGAAGGAAAATCTCGATGTATCTGGAGGTTTAAATTATCGCAGCTTATAGAGTACACAAAATCGTTCTGACTTCCATTTTTTGCAGAAGAAACAGTCCCAATCTCTGGCTGAGTTAAATTTTGGGTAACTGATCTTGGTATTATATCACTGTTCCATTTGATTTTAGATTCCTTATCCAATTCATTTGGTCTTTCGGAATCTTCAGTGGATTGTGTTGTTGCAATGCTCTCTTGTAAAATTGATTCCGCCATGTCGTCTGAGTGCCGGGAGGAGTTGTCTTCTTCCTGATCATCAGAATCGGAATCATCACTGTGAAAAACGTCATTGCCTTCACGATACTTGTGAGTACCTTTATGTGAATCAAAGGTGGTCCACTTCCCTGGCACCTAATAGAAAATCGCTTTCATTAATCATATTCTTCTTAACGTGTATTTTAATTTGTCTTATAATATATGTATACATGTTATATATATATATATATATAACTTAATTTTATAGAAACATTATAATTGTTGATGATTTTAATATACATATTTGCTAAATTTTCCTCCAAATTTTAATGGAGCTATCATCATTGCTAACTTTTAAATGTCTATTAGAATTTCAGTTGTTATAAAATTCAGGCTATCTCAACTGACAATTTATAGTCAGTGTTGTATTGATTTGATCTGTACTTATTTGACAAACTAGCACGAGTCACTTAAGTCTTGGTAATTTCAATGTTGAGACAAAAGTGTGACTTAATGACTTATTCAAATATAATCAATAAAAATATATCAATGATAGAAATATGATTTTTAAGATTTTGTTTCGCACGGTATCGCATAAGAAATAGCAGAATTTTTTAATTTACTTTAAATTTATAAATAAAACTTAATTTTTGCTTTGTGTTATCTTAATATATGAGAACTTATAAGAATTATTGTGTATATGCTGGTAATATTAATATTAATATATGCAATGAAATATGAATATGAGTTTTGTGATGGAGTTTGTCATCTAATAACATACCCCAAATACCTCGATCAGGAAAACAGGTATGGATACCGTAGGCTTTGGATTACATAGGGCTGCTGTGCAGCAGATCTAGATTTTTTTATGGAATTTTTTTTATCAGATATTTTTATAGCTGAAGAATTCAACAATTGATAATGGAGAAGTAAAATCCTCTATTAAAGTTATCCTCTTTCGATTTGGATGAAAATAAATTGTTGATACAATAGTTGATGTAAAATAAGATTCTAAAAAATTTTCGATTAAAAAAAAATCAGTGAAAAAAATTTTAAAAACTTTTGGTGATAAAACATTTTTAAATATCAATTTATTGATGTTAATAATTATTACAAAATGTACCTTTTGTAATTGATGAAATTGAAGAAGATTACCTTGTAATTGAAGAAATGGCGACCTACTGGAAAAAACACAATATCATATAATGCATTTCGTCTTTTGAACTTTGGTCACCTTAAGCCAATAGTACCCATACATCAACATTGAAGATGATCCAATTTCCATTTGGGAAGATAATCCCCCTTGCATGAATTATTACAAGTTTCTTCGACATAGAGGTAAAGTTCTTAAATATACCCAGAAATAATAATATAAAATATTTGAATATGATGTAAAATTAGAAATTAAAGAATTTATTAATTTGCTTCTTTTTTTTTTAAATAACTCACTTAAATATTGTAAAAAATTCAATTGCATGTCCACAATACAAGATTAAAATTTAACTGATAATGTGAAAAAGTAGGATTTTTGTTCAAACAGTCAAAAATCTGTAATAAATTATTTCGGTGATTGATTTCATAAGTTAAAAATTTTGCATTTGTTTCTAAAATAATCAGACATCTCAACTCTTTTCTTTGTTGCTTTTATTGTTGTTTACATTTTCTGCTCTAAATTTCACGCCAATCTGTATATGTTACTAGTGTTTTTTTAAACATTTTTAGCAGTTCATTCTCTTATTTATCTATGTTTTTAGTAAATTTGCTAAATTTTTTCTTAAAATTTCGACACAGTTTAAAGCAAAATATGTTTTATTATTATAATTATTATCAATGACTGGAAATAGAATTTAAAATTCAATAAAAGAAATATAAAGATGATTTTCCTTTATGGAACTATAGAATAATTTTTATTGATTACACTTGTGTTTTAATGATTACACGATAAATATATAATAAATGTGGGGAATGATGATTATTCAAGCCTAGTAATCAAGTCAAAGCCATTAATTAAAATTTAATGAGAGTTCAAAGTAAAGTTTATACAGCTTTATTTTTCAGTTTTTAATTCAAAGTTTCCAACAATTTTTAGGAATAATTACATGCAAATGTTTCTTCTAGGAATGATTTAAAAAGAAAAATGATATAATATTAAACGAGAGAAAAATATTTGAGATAAATTTACATGTGAAAACCATTAAAATAAAAATGGTACTGGACAGAATGTTATGTGCTGATAAAGACACATATATATTGTAAATACTTTAATTTAAAAAATACTTTTTATACACATAAAAATTCCATCTCAAAGACTGTTTTTGTTAGATTTGGAATGAATAATGAAAGAAGGCCTAAATTTAAATTTAAATTTCTTTTGTTGGAATGTCATTTCCTTACACTAGCAAATATTAGCTGATGAAAAGATGCATTAATCCCCAAATTATAGAAAATACTCTTTTGTACCTATCAAATATTATTTCAATTGGTTATTTGTATCACAATACTTAATTTCTTTGCAGGATCTAGAACGAGAGAGTTTTAAAATAAAAAAATAAGTGCACTACTCTATTACACATAAGAGAAGGTGTTAAAAGGGAAGTTCGTTAGGACATATTTCACTTAACGTAACGTCTATAATAAAAGAAACTAAAATTAGAAAAAATGTAAAATGAAAAGACATGTTAGTCTAAAACAGACGAAGCTCTTCTGTCGAAATTCGAGGTTTGGTATGTTATAAAGAAATTCAGTGAGAAAAATAATGATATAAAGGCTTTTATTTTATATTGTTTGAAAGAAATAAACTCGAATTGATCAGTTTCACTGAATTTCTCATTTATTAAGATTTTCCTGATGATAACACCTCTCTCTCACAAATTAGGAAATAAGTGGAAAGAGTCCAGACATTACGGTCCGATGAAAGATTTATCTGAAGATACTCGAATTGATTGCAAATAGAATTAAAAGCTTACTTTGAACAGAAAAACAAACGCATAACATATTAAAACAAATATGAATCAAGAGATATGAATTATACATACTGTACCTAACATTGAAATTGCAACACCAAGAATGAGGGGCTAGAAAACATTCAAATTTCAGGGCAGACGCACCTTACCCTTTTATGAAATGACGTGAAATACGTAGCTCTCCAGCACACGTAAAATAGGATTAAGAGCCGACAGAGTGATCAATATTTGCGCTGTTATTGCTGATTGGAAAATAATCATTGAAAGTTTGTTCTTGTTACAAATTTCGTCTCTAATTGCAGAGAATGGCAAGCTATCGTCAATGGAGTCAGTTTCAGTAGACAGACGAGAGTACGAGAGGCATGGTGATCGGACTGCGAAGAGCAAATTGTTTCTTAAGGCAAATTGCAGCTGACAGATACCTGAATGCATCTACTGTGCACTTGTTGTGGCGAAGTTGGTTGCAATAAGGATCTGTGGAACTTTTGAAAGGGTTCCCGTGCAGTCAGAATGACGTCAGCATGCGTGGATCGATGCGTCCGAGGAGAGGCGGTGGCGGTCCTGCAAACCACGTCTACCGAAATTCTGCAGCAAGTGCAAGACATTTTGGATGCTCCCATATCGAACAGAACTATTTGTACATCGTGCAACAAAGAGCATCATGGTTTGAGGTGCCATTACGTACGATTCTAGGTCACCTCTAGTTCGTATTTTTGGCACTATGACAGCACAACGTTTCCTGGATGATGTGCTGTTGCCGGTGACACTCTTCTATTCTCAGAACGTCATCCATACTCTCATTGATTCTGTGCCCAGACGTGTTGCTTCGTGTATAGCCATCCACCGTGGTTCGTACAACTTACTAACTCACCCTGTTCTTACTCTGCATTATGCATATCATTTCGAAATACTGATCACTTATTGTTCATTGCGATCTCTCTCCGTTTGACAAGTTTCATCACTTTCTGGCAATTCTTTCTTGGTGTTGTGTTTTCAGTGTCAGGCAGTATACGCAGCGATGCAACTGAACTCCAGATTGTTCCTTAATGTTAACGGTCTTGGAAAACTTAGTCATCATTTCGTCGTCTCGTAATTTTGAGCTACGGTCAGAAGCAGCTGAGACAAGATGGACTTAGCGCCTTATGCAAGAATTTCGAGAGATGCCTATGAATCTGACCTTTTTTATGAGTGATAACGGTCTCCCAATCAAGCAGATCAGGATAACAAATTCCTTGAAAGTGAAGACATCGAGTAAATAGCGTGCCCATAAAAGTCTTCTGGTGTTAATATGATATAGAATTTACGCGATTACCGTGAAAAAGCAGCTGCACACATACATCTTTTTTAGAATTTAATGCATTAAGAATTGAAATGTGGTTAATATTATTACCAACATAAAAATATGTTATGATTCATGCATGCAAAAGCCAGAGAAGATCACACAATGTATTAAACTTGTGCATCTTCATTTTTTTTTTCTGAATTATTCCTTTTCTTATAAAACTTTTTCGTAATGTATTCAGTTATGCTTATTTTATTTAAATCCATTCATTTTGTTACGATTTTCCATGCGATATATTTTTTTTGCGATTTTATTTCGCAAAGTTATTATTTTTCTCTTTTTATCGTATACAACAATTATGAATTTCTTACGGTTTGTTACATTTTTCTCCTATTGGATGGATAGTTATTTACTGAATAATAATCAAAATAAAAAGCAATTAGTATGAAGCAGATATAAAATTCTAGTTCATTTTTATTTTCATTCTTTAATTTAAATATTTGTTCACGCAAAAAATTTCTTGAAAATACGAATATTTGTTTGGAAGGCAGAGTA
Source organism: Latrodectus elegans (assembly GCA_030067965.1). NCBI lineage: Eukaryota > Metazoa > Arthropoda > Arachnida > Araneae > Theridiidae > Latrodectus > Latrodectus elegans. The sequence continues at coordinate 16,451,550 of CM057810.1, read as the reverse complement.
GTTACTAAGTATGTATTTGTTACCATGAACCTGATAGCCAAGCAGCCGAGGGTTGATGTAAAGCAACGAAGGATATTTTTCAGGAGTTCCTTTTATGTGAATCAGCTAGTTATCTCTAAAATTTTGGTCTGTTATCTATGCAAATCTATTTTTCACCTATCCCCAAGTCACTAGGTAAGTCGTGAATTCTCAGTTACACACATAAGTTTGATAGTCAATTTTCACACAACCAAATTTATTTAAAATGATTCGAATATTTGAAGCTAACTAAATAATTTACATTGAGTTTTACTGATGGGTTCAATTTGGCTCCCGATGCATGAAGGCTAAATTTGGTGATATTTTTGGCTATTTTATCATAATTTAAAATTTTTTAACTTCTGTGCAATGGTGATCAAGATGACTGCCTTGCTTATTGATTTTCTTAATCATATGTATAACATACTTTACAACTTTAAATGAGTTTTCCACATTCATTTTTTAAAACTTCTGTATTTTTAATTTTGTTACGATATTATTCTATTTACAGAAGTTTCAATTTACTGATTTATCTGGTAGAATAAAAATCCCCTCCTCTTTCGAAAATATATTGACATTATCTTGCGTTTCTAACGAATAAAAGAAAATAATTATCAAAATGCAAAGAATATAAAATTTCCGTTCATAAGAGTATTAAAATTTAAAAACCATTGAAATTTTAGCTACATAATCTTTAACAATAAATTTATTTTCTTGTTGTATTATTAATGTATCACTATTTTACTGTAACACTGAATATCAACGATACTGCTAAAAGTATATGATTCCAAAGATAAAATTCATGTTGCATATTTCTTTTTTACTGTATCATTTACAATGCTCTAATAAAGAATGATAATATAAAATTTTATGGGAAAAGCTTAAAAAATTTAGATTATAATTAACTTAGAATTTATTTAACGAATGTCCAAATAGTTTTACATTGTATTCAAGTATTTTCATATAAATGTTAATTATGACATTTATTCCAAAAGATAATTGAGATAACTATGTAACTTACCATTTTACATGGTGGAATATCAGTTGAAACAAGATATGAAGTTGTTTTCAATTGATCCTTTTGATTCCAGAAACTGGTAGATTCCTTTGATTCAATCTTCTTTTCATCAGATTTCACTGGACTTATATCAGGTGTTGTTTCACATATCTGAGCGGGAAAGTCTTTCGTTTCACTTGGGAGTAAATGCTCATTAGTATATTTCACACAATTGTTTAGAGAAACATATTCATTTCCCTGCTTTTCTACAGGATTTATACTTGAAACCGACTGTTCTCTTCTTAATAACTGTAATTTTGACGATTGCGAAGAATCTGATGCAACACTTTCCAATTTTTTTTCATGAACAATTGCTGATTCAATATTGGTTCCATAAAAATGATTAAAATTTGAATTGTTATTCTCGGTCACACTTTGTGTACCCCTAGCCAGTTGAATATCTTTCTGAAGAGTGGAGGGTTGATTATTCGTGGAAGAGCAATCCCCATTCGAGATTTTTACATTATTTTTCAATGCGTTTTCATTCTCTGACATGTTTTCAGGACTGATGCTTGAAACAGACTGTTCGCTTTGTGACTTTCCTTTTACGAATTTGCTTACGCTACTTGTACTTGGATGTTGCTTGTCTGATATCTGTGAAATCGAGTCTGCCCAAAGAAGAGTTTCTTTCGTATTCTTGGTTACCGGAAGGTCATTATAATCATTGTTACTGTAGGTAGTCACATTTTGGGAAATAAAAATAGATGGAGAAAGATTTTGAGCATCTGAACACTGGACTGTTTGGAAATTACCATTAGCTTGGGAACCAATATTTGGCTTATTAATTTCCTCAAATACTTTATCTCTTTTCGATGCCCTTATGAAATATTCCGCTGTTTCCGTTTCTTCAAACTGTTTTCCTAATAAAAAGAACTCATATACATTTTGAGGAATTTCCCCCTCAATCATTCCTTCCGACGGGCTCCTTACTCTTGCTAAATGATTTATATTAATATTTCTTAGTGAATCGACGGCATCTTGTTGATTTTTAATAGAAAATTTTATAAAATTGGCCTTTTGTTCTCCCATGTAATTCAAATGACTTCTTTCCTCATTATGCTCCACTGAATATTCCTGAGTTAAAATAGGCTGTTCTGAGCTTTCATTAAAGTTTGTTGAGCAATAAGAAATTTTACTTTTCTGATTCTCCTTTTTATATTCGTTATTTGGTTCATAAGTATTTGCAGTTTGACATTGTATGGCATCGTTACTCTTTCCTGAAACGTTCTTGCATAGTTCTGCATTTTCGCTTTTAATGCAGCTTTCGATTGAATAATTCTTCACACTTGATTCATTAGAAGTTTGATCTGAGTTATTTATAAACTGATTATCAACGCCACATTGTTTTTCATTTCTATTAATATCATCAAATTTTCCTTGTTGGTCACTGGAATCTGATGCATTTCCAAAGGAATTTACGTAAACTTTTTCTATGTCATCCATGTCATCCTCATTAATGTCTTTTTTTGAGGTACTTGCCAATATCTTGTCATCAGTAATAATTTCTCTGATTTTATTACAGTCACTATTAGTAGCTTGAAATATAGCTGAATCGTTTATATTTTGCATTTTACATTCATTAGATTTAATTTCTGTTTCTCCATTAAGACGATTTCCCTTCAGATTTTCCTCATCGGATCCAGAAATCTCTTCTTTTTCCAAATCGTCATTTACAGTACCTTCTGTATTATTTGCTTCTTCTGTGGAAATCCCTGTAAAAGAATTGTTTGTTGTTTCTCGACCCAGACTGTAAGTATTTACATCATTTTCCTCTAGATTGAAATTTTCATTGCTTGAAACGATTTTGACAGAAGAAGTTTTTTGATTCTCTTCTTTATATTCGTTATTTGATTCCTGAATTTTCGCAGTTTGATATTCTAAGGCATCGTCACTCCTTTCTGAAACGTTATGATCTTGTTCTGGACTTTCGCTTTCACTGCAACTTTCGTTTGAATAGTTTTTCGCAGTTTGTTCAGTAGAAATTTGATCTGAGTTATTTATAAACTGATTATCAACGCCACATTGCTTTTCATTTCTATTAATATCATCAAATTTTCCTTGTTGGTCACTGGAATCTGATGCATTTCCAAAGGAATTTACGTAAACTTTTTCTATGTCATCCATGTCATCCTCATTAATGTCTTTTTTTGAGGTACTTGCCAATATCTTGTCATCAGTAATAATTTCTCTGATTTTATTACAGTCACTATTAGTAGCTTGAAATATAGCTGAATCGCTTATATTTTGCATTTTACATTCATTAGATTTAATTTCTGTTTCTCCATTAAGACGATTTCCCTTCAGATTTTCCTCATCGGATCCAGAAATCTCTTCTTTTTCCAAATCGTCATTTACAGTACCTTCTGTATTATTTGCTTCTTCTGTGGAAATCCCTGTAAAAGAATTGTTTGTTGTTTCTCGACCCAGACTGTAAGTATTTACATCATTTTCCTCTAGATTGAAATTTTCATTGCTTGAAACGATTTTGACAGAAGAAGTTTTTTGATTCTCTTCTTTATATTCGTTATTTGATTCCTGAATTTTCGCAGTTTGATATTCTAAGGCATCGTCACTCCTTTCTGAAACGTTATGATCTTGTTCTGGACTTTCGCTTTCACTGCAACTTTCGTTTGAATAGTTTTTCGCAGTTTGTTCAGTAGAAATTTGATCTGAGTTATTTATAAACTGATTATCAACGCCACATTGTTTTTCATTTCTATTAATATCATCAAATTTTCCTTGTTGGTCACTGGAATCTGATGCATTTCCAAAGGAATTTACGTAAACTTTTTCTATGTCATCCATGTCATCCTCATTAATGTCTTTTTTTGAGGTACTTGCCAATATCTTGTCATCAGTAATAATTTCTCTGATTTTATTACAGTCACTATTAGTAGCTTGAAATATAGCTGAATCGCTTATATTTTGCATTTTACATTCATTAGATTTAATTTCTGTTTCTCCATTAAGATGATTTCCCTTCAGATTTTCCTCATCGGATCCAGAAATCTTTTCTTTTTCCAAATCGTCATTTACAATACCTTCTGTATTATTTGCTTCTTTTGTGGAAATCCCTGTAAAAGAATTGTTTGCTGTTTCTCGACCCAGACTGTCAGTACTTACATCATTTTCCTGTAGATTGAAATTTTCATTGCTTGAAACGATTTTGACAGAAGAAGTTTTTTGATTCTCTTCTTTATATTCGTTATTTAATTCCTGAATTTTCGCAGTTTGATACTCTAAGGCAACGGTACTCTTTTCTGTAACGTTATCATCTAGTTCTGGACTTTCGCTTTCACTACAACTTTCGCGTGAATAATCTTTCACACTTTTTTCAGTAGAAATATGGTCTGAGTTATTTAGAAACTGATTATCATTGTCACATTGTTTTTTGTTTCTATCACTATAATCAAATTTTTCTGTCTGGTCAATGGAATCTGATGCATTTCCTAAGGAATTTACGGGAATTTTTTCTATGTTATCCATGTCACCCTCATGAACGTCTTTTTTCGAGGTACTTGTCAATATATTCTCACCAATAATAATTTCTCTGTTTTTATTACAGTCACTATTAGTAGTTTTAAAGTTAGCTGAATCGTTTACATTTTGTGTTTTAAATTCATTAGATTTAAATTCTGTTTCTGCATTAAGATGATTTCTTTTCAATGTTTCTTCATCGGATCCAGAAATCTCTTCTTTCTCCAAATCACCATTCATAATGTTTACTCTATTATTTTCTTTAATTTCTTCTGTGTTCTTCCCTATGAATGAGTCTCTAGTTGTTTCTCCAGCAGGACTGACAGTACTTAAATTACTTTCTTCTAAATCGAGATTTTCAATGCTCGAAATGTTATTGGCGGAGGAATTTTTCTGATTCTTCTCTCTATATTCGTTATTTGATTCATAAGTAATCGCAGTTTGACGTTGTAATGCATCGTTACCTTTTTCTGAAAAGTTCTCATTCAGTTCTGGACTCTCGCTTTTATTGCAGCTTTCCTTTGAATAATCTTCCTCACTTGATTCATCAGTAATGTTTTCTGAGTTATTTATCAATTGATTATCAATGTTACTCTGTCTTTTATTACTATTATCAATATTCGCTTGTTGATCACTGGAATCTGATGCTTTTCCTATAGAATTTAATTGATTTTTTTGTATGTCATCCTCATTAACGTCTTTTTTTGCAGTACTTGTTGATTGAATTTCATCAGTAATAATTTCTGTATTTTTATTACAATCACTGTTAGTAGTTTTAACTTTAGCTGAATCGTTTATATTTAGCGTTTTAAATCCATTAGATTTTATTTCTCTTTCTGCAATAAGCTGATTTCTCTTCAAGGTTTCCTTATCGTGTCCAGAATTTTTTTTATTTTCCAAATCGCCATTCATAATGTTTTCTTTATTATTTTCTTTCATTTCTTCAGTGGACCTCCCAGTAAAAGAGTTTTTTGTTGTTTTGCCATCAGAATCATCAGTTGTCCGATCATTTTCTTTTAGTTTTCTATTTTCAATAGCAGAGGAATTTTCTACAAATACAGAAAGATTAATTCCATCAGCAATTGGAAGTTTTTTGACAGGAGAAAGTTCTATTTCAGATTTGCGTGATTCCTTTTGAATAATTAGTTTCCATTTCTTTTTTGGTGAACCCTTTTTAGAATGAATATTCAAATCTTGCTTATTGAACTCACGGAAAAATAAAATTTTAAGAATGCTACTGAAATTTTCTTTGTAAATACTCTCTTGAAAAATATTGTCAATAATGATAAGGACTGTCACGTAATACAACAGTGACTGAGAATGATCTAAAGATGAAATCCTACATTTTTGCTGAATAATCTTAAAGAACATTTCTCGAGTGGAATCTTGCAAATCAATCATGTTTTTCATGGAACATTTATTATCGAACCACTGTAAAAATGTATTCGCTGTTGAATTTAAGGAAAGTTTATCACATTTTATCTTCCTATATGCTTTGATTATTTTTGAATCTTGAGCAACGGCTATGAAAAGTAATAAAATGCATGCCATGACATCCAAAATATTAAAATAGTTTGGTAAATCAAATGTATAGATAATTATTGTTAATTTTATAGCAAATAAAAGTCCATAAACTTTATACCATGAGCTGCAAAGACGAGTAAAAAGAGCAATGCAAAATTTCAATTTCGATAATATATTTTCTTCTTTAGTCGGGGTAACTTTATTAAACTGACATGGGTTGAAGTTTAAATCAAACTTTTCTCCCACAAAAGTAAGTCTTGGTTCCATTTCTTCTAAGAATCGACTTACATAGGCACAATAGCTCTTGGCATCTCTAACTGAAGTTTTGACGTTTGTCAAAAGAGTTACTACTATTGCAGCGATAATGCTCAGCAAAATAATAAAAGCATTGAAAATTTGACTGATAACAACAAATCTATAACTTCCGTAAATAATTCCTTCAAGAGCCCAAAATATGACAATAAAAGTTGCGCAGAAGCATTGTAGCGCATTAGGTTTTATTATTGAAAACGACTCTTTCACAAAATCGAAAAATTTATTGAATTTTTCCGTGAACGACTGGGACCATCTATTGTATTCTAAAAGAAAAACATTTTGTTCTGTCTTCAATTTATGAATTTTTCTCAAATCTTCGATGAACTGTTCAATAAAAAGGCCTTCAGAATTGTAATTTGGGTGAACTCCTTCCCGATTACTAAACCTCTTTGTAATTTTCCTAAAAAGAAATTCTTTTTTAATTTAAATAATTAATATGTAATTCAATTAATAATTACGATTTCAACTAATTTAAAATTACTTATTTATTTTTATTTTGTTTAATATCGATATACATATTTAATTTTTATTACTATTTACTTAAATATATTAATATCTACATAAAAATTTAATTTAAGATCTTGAAAACTTTACGTTAGCTTAGCGGTCATTTATCTTAGAAAAATCAAAAATTATTTTATTAGAATTTAAAATATCTGTTCACCGTATTTGAAACTATAGCTTAGAGCTACAGCACATAGAATCTAAAGTCATATTCATAGATGCTAACCAATATAAAGAGACAATGAAATCTAATCATACATAAGTCAGAATTAATGCAAGTTTTGTATCACGCTCCATTTGTTGTCATTATAAAAGGATGTACTACTTTCAAATATCGATAATTCACTAATTAAGGTTCATTCTAACTAAATGCTTTATTTAGTTATTTCATTATTGTAAAAAAATAATGAATTTCACGTGTTATATTCATAATAGCAAACCATTATATATTTTTTCCTAAAGATAGTATCTGATAATATTGAAATTATTATCAATAGATTATGAAAATTGATCGTACTCATAATGAATGAGTTGACCAGAATTCATAAAAGAAGACTCTTCTATAGATTGAATACTATTTTTCCCATGCCATTCTAATTCATAATACCATTATTCTTAAGAAATATTCGTTTCAGTTTATTTGGTTAAAGCATTATAAAATTTCTCTGCAAACAGTCTAATTTAAATAAACTGTTAATTTTGAAACATTTGCAATGAAATGTGTTGCGCTAATTAGATACTAAAACTTGTTAAACAAATGACAGAATATTTTTATGGTTTTGGCCGTATTATTTTTGAGGGAAGGAAATAATGAGAATCAATTATAAAATAATATAGACCAAATATAAAAACTAAATAAATGCTTATTTAATTTAAATTTATAGAGTATTTAATTTTCTTAAGAGTTGGGTCTGTTATTGCAAATTGAAATTTGCTGTTAAATACATTCATTGAACACAATTATTAATATGGTATGGCTAGGTATGACTGAAATAAGATGCATATTTTTCATTATAAATATGCTCCGCTATTTTCTCTGAGCAAAATCAAATCCTTTAAAAAAATTGGAATAAGCAAGCATTTTTCAAATTCATTATGAAACTTAATATAAATTTATGTACAATGTTTAAAAAATATATGCAAAATAATAGCAGTACTCTTTCATATTCATAAGACCTTTCGAAGTTCAAGTAGGCATATTAAAAAATTTAAAATTATTCTTATTTTTAAAAATAGAATAATTTTCTTCATTCTCAAATTTACATATATTTCTCTACGAAAATTCAATTTGGATTATCATATAACTTTTTTAATTATAAAACAAAATGTAAAATAATCACATTTAATGTATATACTCTTCATAAATATTTTTGATTCTAATATATTTTAAATACTTATAATTTAAACTAAATTATAAATATTGTGTAAAATTTACTACTTTATAGCAGCCCTAATATTATGTAAGCACATTTTTAATTAATTATATTAGCGCATTTTTAATTTGACTAAAGTAAACATATTTTACAATCTTAAAAAAATCGAGTGGTTTTTCACCTCTGGAGGAACGATTGATATTAAGTACTCCATAAAGATACAAAATGAATCCTTTTCTACTTAATTGGGTAGAGAAATTCTTTTTCAAACACTCCATCCCCGATTCAAAGCAATTTTCACTCTATTCTTAATGTGTTTATGGCACAAAGCAAATGTGATGTGCTCTGATTGGTTTAAATTATCACGTGGCTCTATGCTTTTGGTTGAGTTTCGGTAAAAATAGATGAATTTAGTACTCCATTTTGTAAAATCTATCTATTAGAATATTTAAAATATATAATTGTACAAAAAAGAGTGCAGAAACATTACGGTAAGTCTTTATTTCTTATAAATAATTGAATGACTAAATCAAATCTTCATATTTGCGATTTTTCACCATTATATAAACTTTGGTATTCAAAAGTGTGAATGAATGAATTCTATTGAATTTATATTCATGCAATATTTATAATATTTGAAATTTCTGATTAACTAATAATATTTAATAATATAACATTGTGTTTGGAAATTTTATTTTTATTTCAAATACTATTTTCTGACAAAATTTAATTCATTATAAATTAATAGTAAATTATATTGAATGCATTTTTAAATTCTTTTATTTTCAAAACAGTGTGAATATGACTATTAATTTTCTCGTTGATTTAAATATCCACAATATATATTATAGAAATATTATATTTAATATAGTGTATTGTACTGGATTGAAATTGTGATTAATATCAAATACAACATTTTACCAATGAATAAGAATAAATTTTTTCATAAATGAAAGTAGAAGCTTTTTAATTTAAATGTTAATGCAATAAAAAGCAAATATTAATCTGCAGAATATTACTTGAATATTCTGCAGATTAATATTTGCTTGTATGTATAATAGTATGTATTTTATTAAAATTTTACTGACAATATGTCTTTTATTTATTAAAATTTCATTGACAATTTTCGATTTGATTGTTACTAAGTACAAGCAATCGTAGATAAAACGAAAAGGAATTGTATGCATCAAAATCTATTAATTTGTACATTTTAGAAATTACAGCTAAACATTTTGTCGATGGAAATATAATTTATATTTGTACTGTATGGTTGTCACTGTTATCATCGAAGAAAAAAATAAAAAACAAAATTAGCAAAAGCAAATCTGAAACATAGAATTATTTTGAATATGATGAAATGCAATATCAGGAAGAAGTGACTGATCAGGTATATTCTGTTATAATATGTAATCAGAATAAGTTTTATGAAGACTGAGAAAATGTTAACTATTGTTATTACTAAAACTATTGATTTCATTATGCTTGTAAAATTTATTTAAAAGTTTGAAGTAATATTCTATGTTTATGTAAGAACGGGGTAGCTTAATAATATTTATAAATCTGTTTTGAAGTAAAATTTTCTAAATTTTCAATTTGAAAGTTTCAAAATATAACTATGCTGTATTTATTCACTTGACCATAAATAGTTTTTACATGTATGATATTATTGAGTAAACACATATGTGTATATGTATGTATTTTTCCTTTCAGATAAAATGATGACTATTTGAAATGCCTAGTGAAATTCATTGAGAAAAAATATTTGAACTTATGGAGAAAATGGCTAAAATTAAATAACATTTTGCGATGAAAAATAGACCATCTATTGTTCTATTCTATAACAGAATTTATGTCTCTAAGTATCCAAAAGAGGCTGCTTTCAATGAAACATTGGTAGTATAAAACCTGTATTTTTTACATATTTAAGCACGAATTTTAAAATAGTCATGAAAGTACTAAACTTTTATATCAACATTATTTTCTAAAAATGTCACAATTAAGCACACCATAATTTACAATCCCTTATATAATTTCTATATCTGCATTTTTAATGGTAGAACATGAAACATGCTTGGAAATGGTAGTTCATATATTTCCAAGTTTTTTTATTTCATGTGAATATGTTATTTTAAATTATTTTAATGCCAAAAGTATTTAGTTAAAGTTTTGCAGAAAAATTTTTTTATACAAAAATGGTAGAAAAATCTCATTGTTATTTTAATATTTGTTTCATGATTGCATGATCCAAAAGAAAGTAATTAAAATCTATATTTTACAAAATATGCAGTATTACAAATGCCTTTCATTATATTGTAATTTTGTATCTTTTATTTTTAAAAATCGTTTTACTTGCAATGTATTTGAATTGTATATGTGATACAAAAACATAGTTAAAAAAATTGTTTTTAGTAATTTGTAAAAAAAATTATTCATTTAGTTTCAATTGTTTTTCAGTTACAGTTGATTGATTCAAAAATGCTTTAACTTTAGAAATAAATATATGTATACATGTATATATTTTTATTTAATGTTTAATAATCCATTTTGTAAATTATGATAGGGGCTATAACTATTTCATAACAAAGAAATATTCCAAAATTATTTTGTATTTGTTTCATTGTATATCAATAATTTATCATTTTTGCCACATTCTTATAAAAATTTTCAAAAGCTATTAAATAATCATTAATTTACGAACTTAAGTTACTATGTTTTAATTAATTAATTTATGATAACACCATTTTTTAACAAAATACACTTGCTTTAAATTACAATAAAAAGTTCTATTAATTTAATATATATGATTATTCTTTTTGTTACAGATAGATTTGGAATTTGAAATCCAGAGGCTGACTGTTTTCTCAATAAATAACCTGCATTCTGTGTTTTAGAATATTATCATATGTTCAAAAACTTGTAATCTAATTATGGAATAAATACGTGAGAATTCAGGATGATAGTATTTTTTAGGCGGAATATAAGTCCAATATAGAATATAATTACATAGATAACTGATTTCTTGCAGATTTATTTATTTTTTTTTGAATTAATAAGGTTTTATCTTTTTTTGAAGTATTATTCTGATGAAATTTTTTGGTATTTAAGTTTGTATAGACACTATAATGAGAATACAAATATTATAAAAATTTTAGTTATTATGTGTCTTTTTTCTTCTTATTCTTCTTTTTTTTTGGGGGGGGGGGGATTAGGTGAAGAGATCTGTAGAAGAAGAACCACGCACAAAAGTAGTTTTGTTTTGCTGTGGTCAAAAGCAAAACCTGAACATGAAATATTTTTATCAGCGGCATAAAAATTTATTGATGTCGGATAATCAAGATTAAAAAACATTCCATACTTTATATAAATGTCATCCTGTGTTAAGTACGATGATAAATTTACTGCATTTATAAATTGAAAAATGGTCCAGTTGGGCCTTTAAGTGAAACTATACATTCTTCCTATAAGTGATCAAGATCTAAATTTTTGCAAAATATATGCATTAAAATGCATATTATCATTTCTATTCTTATTTTAATAGTATTCTTATTTTGTGTTATTAAACTGTCGATTCAAAAAATTAAGCTCCAATATTAATTTTACATCATAAACATAAGAATTTTTGTATACATATTTTTATTTATTTTTTCTGTATTAAACATTGAATAAAAGTTTTTTGTGTAATCTTATATTTTATTTTCAATTTCATTCTTAGTTTCATTGAAGTTATTTTCAGTTTAAACTAAACTTGAAAATATATCATAAAACAATATTTATTTGCAAAAACATAAGTCAGTTTTGTTCAACAGAATAATCTGTAAATATTTGTCTTAATGCTCCTGTAACTTCAAAAAAGCATATTGTCAATATTCAAAAATAAATTTTTAGCTATATTTTAAATAAAGGAATTTTTCAAAAAAGAACTTAAATTATATTAACTTATATAAAATATTTATGTATTTTTTTAAATTGTGTACAATTTGTTGTATTAATAATGTTTGTAAAAGTTAATTTTGTACTTATGGGCCCATAGTAAACTAAACTGAAAAATAAGTAGTGTGACGATTTTTTCTTGAGAGTGCTACACTCACACGTAAAACTAAATATATATAAGTAATGTAATAAAGGGCTGAACAAATTGCTTAATATTGTAAGCAATTTAAAAACCACTATAATTATCCAAATGAATTAAAATGTCATATTCAACTGTACTGTTATATTATTGACTAAAGAAATTATATATTTCTGTTGTAATTGTCAAAAAAAAAAAAAAAAAAAAAAAACCTTAAAATAAACAATTTAAAAAATAATTTCTTCACTAAATTGTCAATATAAAAAATATCAGCAATACTCCTATAAAAGATTGAAATTCGCTCTTTTTTCCATCTAATTTACCCCTTTAAACGATATGTTGTTACTCCTCTTAAAAGGAGTGGTTTACCCACATCTTTCAAAAGAGTGAATTTCTATCTTAAAGATTGGTTGAGTTTTGTGACAATGAAAGAGTGAAATTTCACTCCATCTGAGTGAAATCCTCTCGATTATTTTAAGAGTGTAATCAGTTCGTAATTTGTAAGGGAAAATTACTTTTCATAGATGAGATTTATTTTCAAGAAACTTCTCTGAGAGAAGCAGCTGCAGCTAATTCGAGAAGCGGCGGACAAGGCTATACACGCTGTCGTTGCAAAAGGAAATGCTCCACAAATAAATGCAGTTGTAAAAGCTAGGGCCTCTTGTGCCATTCAAAGTGTATTAATAGTTTAAGTTGTTGCAATAATTAAGATTTGGATCACATAATTTAGTAAGCTTTTCATTTCTATTTTTTTCCTTTCTCATTTTGTATGTACTGTGTATTTTAAGTTCTTAGTCATTCCTCTCACAATGTAAAAAATTATCGCGACTGAATTACGGAGAAGAAAATATAAACCACAGACATGTTCCACATTCACCATTAGTGCATGGTGAATATCGACATTTACTGGTGTAAGACAGAAATAAAGGTATTTAGCAAATATTTCGGACATACACCGAACGACTATGTAGCTCACCGGTAAAAGTCAACTATATCCAGATTTCGGTGTTTCACCGTAACATTATTATAAAATTTAAAATCTCACTGTGTCTAAAATACCGTCATATTCTTTCTTAAAGAATATAAATTATTAAAAAATATTTGTTGAAAAGTTTAAGATGCAAACATTTATTTTATTTGAATCTAATCAGTCTAACTTTCAGATATTTTTATTCAAACAAAAAGATAATTCTTTAATGATATCCGAACAACAAAGTAAAAGATAATCATGAATATATTTGTGTATTTATATTTCCTACATTGTACTTATTTTGCCTCCTAAAAATAAAGATGGTTGCACAAACGACGATCATGGGATAAAAGTACATGCAGAATGTTTTTTGTCTGTTACATAATAAAACACTCGTAGGGAAGTCAGTGACAGAATCAACATGCTTTAAAAATCTTAAATGTGACTTGCAATTTTTTGAAAAAAATAGTATCGGAGTAAAGTTAGCAAATAAAACTGGGTAATTATAATTTTTAGGCTGCTCATTTATTTTTGAATTCTCCATTCTACTCGAATTCTGAACATTTACATAAGAACCAGGTTTGTTTCTCTAAAACAGGTAAGAACATTTTTTTTCGGCTGACTAATGTTACAATTAGCATAATTAATAATATATGTTAGTTGTCATATAGAAAATGAACCTTTCAAATAAATCAGTTTTTTGATGACATATACATTAGCTTCCAAAACTTTTGTACCATTTAACCGTTTTTCGTGACTTTTTCTATTGAATGAAAACATCTGGCACATTAAATAAGTTTCATGTCCCCATAAGACAGCAAATAGTTTTTTTAATCTAGCTCTGTAAAGAGTTTTTTATGTATTTCCACGCTGAGTGAAATTAGTGACATTTTAAGTAAAAAATTTTTTTAAAAATAAATATATGTATATACATAAATATACGTTAATATTTCGTGAATTTATGTGTGTAAGTAATCATTACAGTATAGTAGCGGTAAACAATTAATTAAAAATAATAGTAGTTTTTCGAGTTGATTATTTTTTTGTTTTCTGCAAATCTTGTAATCATTCTCTTCAATGTACCAAATATTTTCTTGCACCTTACAATACATATTATGAGCCTTGTAGAATTTTATATAATCCTGCAAATCAAAAAAAGCACATTTTACCATCATTTCTAAGCGCTCAACTAGTTTAGTTTCAGTTAGAAATAACCCCCCGTTTCTTTCTCTTTTCTATACTTCATAATTGCTACTATTTTTAATTAAAAGTTCATTTAAACTGCTTGCTCTTAAGACTGTGGTTAAAAGTTTCTTACTCCAGTAGCTCCGGAAAATCAAATCGTATTAAATTATACTAAACCATGCTTCAACCAGAATTTGTGACGTTGACTATGATTTTTTTTATTATATTCCTTGACATGTATTGTTGTTTTACAAGATTTTCCAATGAAAAATTCATCAACTAACAAATCGCTTAATTTTTCAAAACTATTTTATTGAATCTGCATTTATCTATTACTAAATGTTGATGAATATCTATGCAACTTTAAATTCGAAGTTATTCATTAATGCAGAAGTTTTCATATATTGTTATTATTTTCGTATTTCCCCTTTTCGCGCGAACGGTATCAATTAACGCGAACCATAGATTTTATTTTTCCAAATTATTTGATAAAATGTTATTTTTATCTATTGTTAAATGCTGAAGTATCTCAGTAAGGCTTTTAGTTCGAAGTTACTGATTAATTCATAAATTTTTATATATTATTATTTTCTTAGTTTTCTTCTTCGAAACGTTTATTTCAAGATCTATGGTATTTTTTGTTTCTTTCATAAGTGAATACGACTGAAAAAGAATCATGACAGAGATTCATATTATTTCATGCCGGATTTTCCAGAGTCTATCATCCGAATACGGAGAGATTTATACCCAGTTTTCTACTTCAGTCTCATTTTCAAATTCTAAACTGATTTCTGAAATATAAAGGATTTTATTATCATTTCTACTTTGACATGAGGCAACCGAGTAATGGAATTTTACACGTCTATTTGTAACAAACGATGCAGACAATTGACTGATAACAATTTAATCTAGGGTTATCAAATATAGGAACAATGTAATCAGTATTCTTTGACAACTAATCGTTAATAAAAGAAAAATCTTCTTATGAATTATCCATCTACATTATTATGGCTTTTAGTAGTATCCCTTTACGTACTGCTTTGGAGTCCCACTAGGTTCTACTACTTCAGACGCAAATCCGGAAGTCCTCAGGATCTTTAGTTGTTCACTTGAACCATTTCGTTTTTTACAGCTATGATATATAGTATATCGTGGTTTATTGAGCATTAATTAGTATTGTTGTTATGATTTTATAGGTGTTTAGATTGGATAATAATTATTAACTCGTATAACTGACCAGTTTCTTTTTAAATTATTTCATTACAGGCATAAACGTACGCATCAAAAGATAAGACATACGTACATAAGAATCACTGGTTTAAAACATAAATCTACAAATGCATAAAAAAGAAAATAGCAGCTCATTTTTTTCTCCTACCGTTAATGATGTTACATTCAACAACTTATAAATATGTTAGTGTAAAGATTACTAGAAAACATACGTCGGCTAAATCTGAAAATTTATCACAACATCAAAAAGAAAAATTGCAAAAATATTAACGAAGACAGAATACATAATTAACATTTAGTTCAAGATCCTGGAATTGAAGCCTTGTCGAGGGCAAATAGATTCTTATTGCCATTAGAAGTTTTATAAAATAGTTCTTCTGCATTCCGATAAAATAATAGTTATGAAGAAAAAAAAATGTTTTCAACGGCTATATATGCTCTACTTTCAATGATAATTACTCGAATATTTGTATCTAAGCAATCTACCATTAATTTAAAATGATGAATTTTACAAATTTGTACAAATTTGTGTGTGTGTGTGTGGAAGACAGAATTTTCAAATTTAAAATCAAATTGTTTTCTTTGCTGAATAGACAATCAATTGGAGCATTAATGTGTATCAAAATGTACTAAGATGGACATTTTATTCTCTGTGGTTTCAGTCTCCGCTAATATAATATTCAGCGACATCAGTTATGATATTTTTTCCTATCTGGTATTGGACCTTTAATACCATGACAAAACAATTCAGTTATTTTCCCAAAAAATATTATTTTTTATGATAGTATAAGTATCATAAAAATATTTTTATGAATTATTTTTATGATATTTCTGGCATGATGAGCAGAATTATTCAACCATGCAGAAGAAAATACTAGATTACATCACCTCACTTCTTTAACAACAATACCCACTAATTTTTTCTCTTCTCGAGCAAACATTGCGATTATTTAAGATCGTCATCTTAAGTGACTCTTTAAGGTATCATCTTCTAGAACTGGAACTCATCCATGTCAGATCTAGGGACACAAATTCGATCCCTTATGATATCCATTCTTTATTATTCCCAATTTTTTTAAAATTTTATTTTTGTCGTTAGTGTTGAACATCATTACCATCAAACAGGCTTTATCTATATCAGTTCGGATTTCTTGTAGTGATAAATAATACATTTGTGACAATTTTATATTCATTCACTATATTAGGAGTTGAATACACATTTTTAAGATGGTATTGCATGCATTGGGAAAATGTAAAATGAATGAATGAATTACATGTTATAACAGCAATAATTAACATGTACTGTAGAACTCCAATTATCCAAGTCACTGATTATTCAAATCTCTTTTAGTATTTCAGAAAAAATAAATTAGAAGGAAGATAAGAAGGAGAAAATGATAAAATGGAAAAAGTCCTCGGAAAAGAAAAATAAGAGAAGGGAGAGGAGTAAAATGAAAGAAGTGTCACTTGAAAATCAAGAAACATTCTTTTGAAAATAACCGAATGTTCGGAAGTTTGTGCTGAAGTTATAGAATGAATTATGGTTAGGACCTCGGATTTCAAATTGCAAATAATGGTCAACTAATTGAAAGAATCGAGGTAAAAGACCTCAATTTAGATGTTGAAGCAGACACAGAACCATCAGATAGTCATGCATTTACTAGCTTTGAAACTTTTTGAAGTGGATGGAGCGTCAGACCGAGTGAGACCACTTGCAAATTTACCCTTTCAAGTGAATGCGCCACTTGACAGCCCGAAAGCGGATGAAATTGGTGCAAAAACTTACTATCACCAAATTGTTCAGCAAAAAAAAAAAAAAAAAAAAAGAAGAAAGAAAGACTTTAATTTGCAGCACTGTATGTACATGCTGTTTTAATGAACATCATTTGTAAGTACCTCAACATGAAAAAGTGTTTCCTTTTCAATTAATTGATAAAAAATCATTTTGCTTTAAAAGTATATAATTTTTTTCTCATTTTTTAAAATACAATAGTTAATTTAAATAAACCCTTTCTTCGAAAAAAATTCAATTATGCGAATTTTTGACTATCCAAATGGGATACAGTCCCAATTGATTCGGATATTTGAAATTCTGTTGTATTTATGTAGAGATTAAAATCTACAAGTAAATTTAAAAATTTTTATATTATCATAAAAATGTACTCTTTTCAGTACCTAATTATTGTATATAGAAAATTTACAATTAAATTGTTTCAAGAACCTTAAAGTAATGTTTTTTCAAATACAACATACTGTTTTGATTAATGGATCATAATGAATTTGCACTTTTTCACTGGCTTTATTTTATACATTTAGTGTATGTTTTATCTGTTATATATAAAGGACCAGAACTCTTTAATATTTCCATATAATACATAAGATGACTAATTCTTTTAATATCAAAATTGTTTAATACTTTAACAAAAAATATATGTGTAATATTTAAACATTATATAAAACTATAAAATTATAATTTAGGTAAAATATTAAAAGATATTACCAAACTTTTGTTGAAAATAAATATGCAAATAAATAAATAGACTTTGGGACATATATTATAAATCTACTTATTGGAAAGCAAAGTAAGGATGAGTTTTATTTCAATTTGAATAGAATTAATTCTATGATAAAAGTCATAAAAGCACGTAATAAAAACTTCTGAAAGAAATCCCTACATTACCATATTACATGTTGGCCACTTTTGAACCTGCATAGGAATAAAAACAACGATTTGCGCTTCTGAACGCATATTAAGGAAATATTTGTATAGTATTTATACTAAAACCTACTCTCTGTATTTATAGTAAAACAAGTACATCATTAGTGTAATCATTAAATGTTTTAATTACCTCAATATTATGCTAAATATATATATTTTTAAATTTTTATATGATTCTGATTAAATTACACATATCAGGATTAATTATTCCCATTACACAATTCACAGGAGAAATTACTACTTCATTAAATGTATTTTTAAATAAATTTACATAATTTTTCTTAAAAAAAAATCTTGTTGATTATATCAAATTTTCTTTTATTATTATCATAATTTCTTTTCTCTTACAAAAAACTGTAATTATAGTTACAGTAAAAATATTTTAATATAACTTTTATATAAATTAATTTAAAATGTGACTCTGATAAAAATTTTAAGTAAAAAATTCATCTATTTTTATAAAAATTGTTAATTTTTTTTAAAGTTAAGCTTTGGATAAGATTTCTTTTTTCGTGGTGAATAATATTATCATAGCTTTAAAAATATATCAAAATTTTTATAATTACATTTTTTAAATTTTATTTTAACATTATATTAATATTTTTATAATTTACTTACATTTTTAATCCACTTGATGGCAATACGAAAATCGCCTTCTTTAGCAAATATTTAAAATAAGAATAGTAGTAGATAAAATTCTATCAGTTGTTGTTACCTCATCGTACAAGTTTCTATTTCGAATTGCGCATGCGCATTTCAAGGTGTTATTTTATCAATTTTCTTTTGTCATATTAATCACATTCTTTATCATTATTATCATAAAAATGAATAGTAACGAAACCAGGAAGTTCTTGAGTATTACTGCTTTTTTAATTACTTTTTTATTTTAACTTTGCGTGTAAGATTTTTAAAGGAATAAAATATTGCTTTCTATTATTAGGTTTTATTTCTATGATTTGGGTTTGCATTTATTTTAAATTCTGGTGTATCTTAAAGTATGGGGCTCGAATACTCTGATTAGAGTATTGGTGATATAATTACTCTAAAAATTTTTGAACAAGTATATACAACCTAAATTGCACTATTTGCTATTGATAAGGATATATCAGAAAGAAATGTAAATAAAAAAAAGATATTTATTAGATTAATATATTGTATTAAGCATATATAATAAGTGATTACATTTTAAAGAAAATTGAAACCATGGAATCTAAGAAACCAAAATCGAGGACGATTACTTCTGATATCAGTAACTGTTATTTGCTTTGGTATTGAATCAGACAGAGACTGAAAAGCCTTTATAAATTTGTCTTCAACACCATGCCACAGTAAATAAACAATAGAGGTTTGTATACGTTGACTAGCCTGTAACTCACAGAGAACATGTTGACCAAGGCAATAGAGGAACATTTTTTGTGTGGAGGAAGATCCGTACAATATTGACAATATGCGACCATGTATTATACTGCTGAAACAATGCATTTCACAAGGTTAGTCAATCTTAACATAAATGTATAACCATTGTTATTCAAAGTATCATCAATATAAGCAAAAAGTAGCCAAAGGGTGAGTTCAAATGCATCCCATACCATTACTCCAAGTAATCGGCCTACAGCATTATTGCTAGCGAGCATTCAACAGCATTATTCCTGTTGAATGCTCGCTAGAAATGTTTGTTCTCCACTATATCATCAAACCGGATTTCCAGTTCTGTTTACCACGGTGTTATAAATAGAACTGGAAATGATTTGAAGACACAAAATCACGTGATTTCTTCATCCAGGTCTGTCACTGATTGCCCTTTTATCACACCATTGAAAATATTGTTGTGTGTATAATATACCGTCATACGTAGCTGAAGTCATGGTCGACGAGGTAACAAATCTATGCTGCTGAAAATCAGTGGAATTGTTTGTCGAGATATTTGTGTCTTGCAAACTACTCTATCTAGTGTCATGGCTAATGATCCACTATGTTAATAACACGTCTGTCTTATTTGTGACGATTTAACACGGTGTTCTATATAGTCTGGCGGAACCCATCAGTTCCATACTGCGCAAATTGTCATGTGATCGCGATCCACGGAATCAACAGTATTGCAATACAATAAACCACAATATCTATTAACTAAGATTCAAACTCCATCAAAGTCAGAAATATGCTAGTAAGCATTCTTCTTACAAGAAATATCACTACAATTTTAGGCTGCTATTTTCAAATGCAAATTTGTGTATGAAAATCTTGTAAATTTTCTTGAATTAAATACATTTAATGTATAACTACCATCTTTTATTTTATATAAATGCGCTGTAAAGCTAATCATTGAGTGCCACAGCTTTTTACTATTATGTAAATTTCACACATGTAAGGTATTGAATTCTTGGTTTTAAGAATTTCACTATCCAGTAGGTTATGTATTCAGAGTAAATAATGAGGACAGTTAGTGTTAATTCCTGATATTCTCTTCTTTAACAGCATACGATAACACATTTATTCATTAAAGAGTAATATTAATCTGTGTAATTGACAATTTAATAATCGGTAATGAATACAATTATCTGGAAATTTCGCTGTCACATTTGTTTGCTATATATACCAGCTCAAGTCTGTCAGGCAGTTGAATTTTATTTGGTAGTTATAATTTTTACGTCCCCTTTAAAACTATCTTCGAATGTTTTTATACCATATATCACAGAATTAGACAAATTTCTAGATTGATAAATTTTCAAAAATAGGGATTAAAAGAAACAAAAAATAGATTTTGGCTAGTCATACATAAAAAAAAAAAAAAAAAAAAAAAAAAAATAGATGTATTACCAATGTCGTTATTTTGTGTATTTATTCATTAAATACATTTTTGGATATATTGCAAAAATGTATAACATAAAAATTTGATCTCACAGAATTATTTTATACGTCACGAACTAATTGAATGATGGATTTGGTTTCAGACTATCGTTTCTGCTGAACATCAAGTCTATTCACAATAATGGATTTCAATGTTTTGTAATCCATGGAATATCGAATTATATTCTTCTTTTGAGCGAGAAATTTCCGTATCACAATCAGTTTTCCTTTTAATATCATTTGCATGAATTTTTTTTTTAATTGTTTGTTTGTCGCTCAATGGTTATTTTTTTGCACACGAGGGCTAATTAGACCGGGACCTACTGCTTAAAGTGGATTCCGAACCGCTACAAACATCCATGCCCAAGGTGGGATTCGAACCCACAAACTATTAAACCAAAGGCAGATTTTTTTTTTTTTTTTTTTTTAAGAAACGTGTTTTATAAGTTTTTCTGAAAGAGATTTTCTTTTTCTACTGCCGATATTGCATACATTAAAAGTGGAAATGTGAATACTGTTAGCATTTTTCGTAACTTGCGATGAAACATTTTGCAATCGAAATTTGAAAGAAAGCAAATGTATTGCAATATTTGTGCTACAAATAATATATAAAGCTTATGTATGAAGAATAAACATCACTAATTTGTTATTAAAATTATGTTTATATATAACTTTTATTATAGCATAAATTTTCTGGCAAAAAAAAAAAAAAAAAAAAAAAAAATTAATTGAAATATTTCTGGCAAACTCAGTGATTAGCCTCCCTGTTTAATTAGCTATAATTCTTTTAGCAATGAAAAACACTTATGATAAAATAATCGTTTTTTTCATTTCAGTTACTTTTTAATTATTTTAATAAATAAAATTAGAAATTACATACAATTACAAGCACAACATTTATTTAATTTTAGTTTTTGAATAAGTGCTATACAAAGAAAGTTCTTATTTAACAAAAGATAATTAATTCTTTAGAAAAAATGTAGATCAAACGATAAATTGCTACTCAGGAATTATATAAGAGGCGCTAATGCAGTTATCAGTAATTAAAATGATAAAGACAAAGTTATATGTCTTTTGAAACCAGACATATTATGACAAAAAACTACATCATTTATCAAGTAGATTAAATAGTATTAAGGTTTGACAGTCAAAACCTCGATTTTGGTTTAAATATGGACTTTTTCATAATTAGCTGTCCAACGAAATAGAACATATTTCTAGGATCCATTTTAGATATTTCGAAGCAATTTAAAACACTTTAAATAGTCATATCTGATCTTGAAAATTATAGAATTTCATTCTTCACAGTTCTAATGTGCCTCACCCTTTTCACACTTTTCTACAATTCAACACCATGAGTGAGATAATTGAAATTTTCATCATAGTTTCTACGGTCTTATTATACCTTGGCGCGCACACACATAGATACTTACCCATCCCTGATTTAATCCATCCATAATACTTGTATTTTTTTATCTTATCTCTTTTTTTTCATCTTTGTATACAAAACTATTGTGTTCGAGAATTTGTTTTATTACTAGAAAAGTTGAATTAATTTTATTCTACGAATATATACAAGTCATTTATTATTAACTGATTTATGTAAACCACATTTATTGATTAAGCCAAAGTGCCGATTGATTTTTTAATATCAATTTCTGAAAAAAATTTTAACTATAGAATTGTGGTTTTCATATTTGGATTACAAAATTCATAACTTTGAATATGAATAAATTTTACAATTTATATTTTACAAAGTGAAATAATTATGAAATAATTATTTTGAATCAAATTTATGAGAGATGTTTTAACTCTATTATTTGTAATATATTTCTTTGAATTTGAAGTAGTTTTTTCTTAAATGAGTAAAGAACACCAAGATTAAGGTTTTTACACCATAAATTCTGAACTATAAACAATAATGGCAAAGAAGGAAAATAAAGGAAACTTAGAGTATTGATATTTTTACGATGCTCCCTTCACTCTAAATTTAAACTCTGACTCTAAACTTTGTTCTTTAAAACTATTTTTCAATGTATTTTAGTTTGTTGAAAAATGTTTTAGTATTATTGATGACAGTTTTCCGAAATAAGCATATATATGTGCTTTTCAAAAGTTTTAATGACTATTATACACAAATAGTTATTAATTTAAACAAAACTATGACATTTTTTCAATTTGAAAATTTTGCCCGCAACATTTTGTTTCTAACATTATTTTTATGCTTCTCATTTTCAAAATAACTGAAAAATGTAGATAAATTTGCTCAAGATTTTTTAAATACTGCTTGAAAATTAACTGTATCAGAACAAGAAAATTTTGTGTGTATTTTCTGTAAAACATCCTTTTTCGGTAACTTTGTCGCATTACTTATCCAAAATGGAATAAATTCATTGCCATATACCACTATTCATTTTGAACTACGTTTTCCATTCTTGGTTGAATGGTATGTATATTATGTACAAATTTATTTGTTATATATACTAAAGAAAAAATTATTTTTATTTATTTTACTATTACAACAATTTGCATGTGTCCTCGGTAGTATAGTGGTAAGTATCCCCGCCTGTCACGCGGGAGACCGGGGTTCGATTCCCCGCCGGGGAGATTTAATTTTGTATTGTGGCATAAGAAAAAAAAAAAAAAAAAAAAAAAAAATTATTTTTCATTATATAAATACAATTATTTTTGTGGCAAAAAAAAAAAAAAAAAAAAAAAAAAAAAAAAAACAATTATTTTTCATTATATAAATGCAATGTTTTTTGGAATGGAAGTAGCAATTTTATCTAGAATAAACACATTAAATGCTTCTCTTGTTCAAGTAAAAAAATTAAAAAATGAAGCATTTTTAAAACAGATTTTATTACAAACATAATTTATTCACAAATTTTAATTTTAATCCTATACATTTTAAGTTATAAATTACAACTCTTATATAAATGTAATGTATAAATTATATATGTGCACACACATAAAGTTAAATCTTTACTATATTCAGAATATACTTTAATTTATGGAATGTGGAATTTTATAATTTAGTTTAACCATTACTTAATATTTTACCAATTATAGTAAATTAAAATTAGTGCTACGGATCTTATTTTATAAATTTTTAATTTAATAATTTAGATTGATAGGGAGTTCATGTTAATTTTTTTCTGAATGTAGAATATCATTTAAATATCCTTAAAATTCTTGTTTAGAAATTTTTTAAAAAAATTTGGTATACTTTTATGAGTACTAAACGAAACAAAATTTTACATAGAAATATCTATAGATATGAGCAGTTAAATATTTTATTCATACTTTAATGAGAGCTAATTTTCTATCAGCCTAATAATTTTTTAGCTTTTATTGACTTTATCATGATAGTTATTTTCTTTTTTTATTTAATCATCAAATAAATGTTTGTTTATTTTTTCCTAAGATAGAAAATAATAATGTCTGTGTCCGTGTGCGTTTATAATAGTATCTTGTAAATTTATTTTATAAAAAACTGGAATCACTAATTTTATATTCTTAAACAGATTTGTAATTTTATATAGCATTTAGTCAATTATTTAGAGGTAGTTTTTTTTATCGTCAGTGTAATTCTCAATCAACAGAAAAATAAGGACATCATGTGGTTTCTTAAGAGTAAAGAATAAAGAGAACAAATTTTAAAAGAACATAATAAGAATCGTAATTTTTTTCTTTAATTTAAAACTAATGAATTGATATTAATTGAATAAACTCGTTTTAAAATAATTTAAATCTCATCTAAATAGGAATTAATAAAGAAATAATCATATATTTAAGTGATTTTTACCAAATCAAAATTGTTAATTTGTAAACAATATTAAATAAAAGAATTAAGAAATAAATTTTAAAGAATACATTTCATTTTCAGAAAAATGTTGTATTTAATTTTCAAAGTGTTTTCTTTTCTTCAGCTTATTGCATGTTCTTGGAATCTCTGAAATTGTGGATATAAATTCTGCGATTAATATCTAATACATTTCAATGAAATATGTGAAAGAAAAAACTTAATAAAAAAAATAAACACGTTTATCAACTACACATCACTTTCTCATAAATATATTTATTTACACAGTAGATGGCAGCACGAGAAAGTTTGTATCATCAAAGTGCATAACTTTTATAAAATGAAAGAATACTCATAGAAATAACTGGATTATCCAGGGCCTAACATAAAAAATAAAAATGTAACTAACTGCCATCATATTACCTCATATTTTGTCACATAATTTCAAACATTTTCAGGTTTAATGCAGCAATAATATGCCAATATATAGTGATTAAAAATCTGTACTTTACATTAACAAAACAATTCATTATTAATTATAACTTATAAAGTGTGTCACACTAGAGAAAATAAAATTAAGAACATCTTAAACCATTTCTATTAATTAAATCCACTTCTAGTAATTTTTTAATGGTTAAGTAAGCCGATAAATAAATGTTTTAATTTAAAAAATAAAGTAAAATAATAAAAACTGTTTCCACAAAATTGTATCGAAAGCATTTCATTTAAATAAAAAAATTATTTAACTTTTGGTGCATGGAACAAAAAGGAATAATTATTTATCTATTCGTGGTGCATATGATCGAAAGTAAATTATACACTTTGAATCTTTTTCTGAAATCTAAAGCTTTTAGTAAATCATATATTTAGAATTTTTTTAAATTTTATTTGACTGTAAAAAAAAACAATAATTATTATTTTCAAATAGTTTGTCCAACATTAATTTAAATTATAAATTTTAAGGAGAAAGATTAAGTACTTAATTGATGAGAATATGGATATAAACAACAATTAAAATAAAAATAATTTTTGAAACTACATTTGAAGTGAATTGTCTTGTCATTAATTTCATTAAAAAGATACAAATCTTTCATTTTTTTAAATACATAAATATCTTTGACTTACATTTATAATAGTAATTATATATGATTTATTACTCATCTTTTTTTGAAAGGAATTTAAGTATAAATATAAAAATTAAATTATACAAATAATGTTCTATTCCCTTCTATAAATATTAAGTCATTTAAATAAAAATGAAGCAAATGCTACATTTTAAATTGATGCAAAAAAATTACATTATTTTGTCAAGAACTTTTAAGAAATTTTGTTAATTTTTATAACTAATAATAAAAAAGCAAAAATAGCACTCTATTAAATGAAAACCCACACAGGAATTCCATGCTAAAATAAGAGTTATCCAATAATAGGCTAGTTGGAATATGCAGTGATCAAACATATCAATGAGATAACAGAAATTAAATTTCTCCTACAATTTTTAGATTATAGGGTTACATTATTACTGTCGATATTTTCACGAAAATTTCAAAGGATGATATGTCAAAATATTTTCCACTTACAACCATTTTTTTTTCAAATGTTTAATTGCGGAAAATCAAATTCAAAAATTTATGAGAAAAAAGAAAAAATATGTACATTCTAACGTAGTTTTAATTTTAAAAAAATGTAACTTAGACAATAGGCTTAATAATGTTCTTAAAAGAACATTTTTCATTAAAAATTAAAAACTTGCAAACTTACAAAAAATTAACATTATGTTTTAAATCAAAAGAATAATAAGAGTACAAATTATGATAATAGTATAATAGTGAATATTTCTTTATATGTACTGTGATTGCATGAAAGCGGATTTAAAATACTCATTAAGGTGAGGATGGTTCTTTTTCGTACAGAAAACTAATTCGCTCTATAGTTAAGCTTAAATGATCTATTACAAATGTGAAAAAACTTATATTATTATTCTAATTGAAAAGTAAATAGCAAGGTTGGGTTTTCTTCCTTCGAAAACAATTGTCAAATCTTATCAATAGTTTTAACTAAACAACAACGATCTAAAATATTGTCTTAGACGGATTACAGATTGCGCACTCTTATCCTAAATTCATAAACTATAAACTTAAGATATTTTATTAAAATATTACACTCATTAGTTCAACTTCGATGATTATTATTATTATCATTATTTTTTTTTCATAAGAATTACGTTTACGGTATCCCAATAGGCAGTTACTTTGCTTAAATATATAGTGTATTAACTGATCAATAGATGGCGCCACCAAACCTTTTATGAAAAAGTAATTTTACAAAATTTTATTCTATTATTTGAAATGTAAATTTTAACCCCTTGGCCTTTAAAATAAATAGAATTTGAAAGAATTGGAGAATAATAATTAATTTCGATTAATTCAACAGAAAGTGTAAGCTGAGAAAGAGAGTATTTTTTATAATAAAAGTTGGGTTTTCATGTATTCATAAATTTTTCAAATCTTGATACAATGGCGAGAAATACTGGTCAGAACATGTTTGGGGTGGTATTTCACATGTTACGAAGAATATTCAACATCAAAATAAAACAGAAACATTCGATTGTTTGAGTGTTGTCTCTAATCAAAGGATTTACAAAATACTCTTGGAACTTGAAAGTCTGATTGAAAGCCTTTATCTGACTAATCCCTTATAAATAAAGAATTCATCACTCACTATTATTTCATCGTAACTTAGTGATACCAGCGTCTTTTTCTTTCATAGAATAAATGCGATTCGAATTTGATCTCTTCGACATGTTTAATAATACCCTAAGTGCTTTTATTTGTCTTCCGTGGTTTCTTTAGTTGTGGATGTTTTCAGCATCAAAATTATTCTAATAACAATGCTTCGTGCTCATTCCAGAGATGTGGTCTCCGTTGTATCTTCACTTCCCGTGTGCAAGCAACTCGCGATTTTTGACCATTATCTTCAGGAGTCCAAAGAGTTCAGGTTTGTTACACAAATCCACTCAGATACCACAGCACGACAAAGCCACAGCAGTTTTTCATTTTCTTGTAATCATTTGTGGAGTTTTTTGTATATCCAATGATAAACAAGCTCCGTGATTCCTGATAATGAAAATTTGCTGTTACATCGTCTGCTATTAACTTCAAATGGAAAAATTAATTTTCTTAGTGATTATAACATTTGGTATACTATGTGAGAACATCTGAGACTTGTATTTCTCATTTTCTTAATTATTTTTTAATTGATGATAGTTAGTATTATCCAATAAACTCAGCTCTCGATTCTTTTTGATCGTTACCACAACATGCAAATTTTCTATCTTTCATTTTGAATCTAAAATAGCGCGGTGGAAAGGAAAATGTGTTAAAAAAATTTTTTAGTGGCACTACCTATCGATCTGTGCAATAATTACAGTAAAGTGAAGCAGCTTGCCTATTGATGTAATATGTGACTTTTCTATACAGCAATTAAAGATAGTTCGACCAAATCTGTAGATTACCTGCTTTTATTAGTTAACGCATCAAAAAATTTTAAGGGATCTTTATCAAATTTGGTTAAACCATACAAATGACCTGAATTAAAAAAAAACAGACTAAGAGCAAATTTTAAAATTCAAACAGATTAAATTATTTAAATATTTTAATTACACTTCGTACCTAAAAACGTTTTTTTTTTTTTTTTTTTTTTTTTGAATGGCAAGATGTTAGTGTAGACAATTTACTATAGTAGACCGAACTTAATTAACTAAAGATTATAATTGCCTATGAAATATTGATTTATAACAGAAAATATTTATTTATTTAAATTCTTCAAATGACCACCAGAACTATATCGGGGAGGTGATGACTTATTGGCGATAAATAACATCAATAGAATGTCAGTTTCTGAATGTAATGCAATTTGTTGGAAAATCACGAAGTCGTGTTTGTAAATATGTCTTGTAATGCATTTCTAACCAACTCTAATATGCCACAGAGTAATTCTAGTGCGATATACCGCTGCACTAAATATGAAACAATAATACACTAAATATGAAACAATAACTTCATATACACTACTGGCCATTAAAATTGCTACACCAGGAAGAAATGCAGATAACAAAATGATATTTATTGGACAAATATATTATACTAGAAATAACAAGTGATTAAATTTTCAAAACATTTGGCTGGACAGATCCTGAGAAATCAGTACCCAGAACAACCAACTCTGGCAGTAATAACAGCAGTTATACGCCTGGGCATTGAATCAAACAGAGATTGGATTGCATGTACAGGTACAGATGCCCATGCAGCTTCAACACGATGCCACAGTTCATCAACCGTAGTGACTGGCGTTTGGTGACGAGCCAGTCGCTCGGCAACCATTGACCAGACGTTTGCTATTGGTGAAAGATCTGGAGAACGTGCTGGCCAGGGCAACAGCCGAACATGTTCCGTATCAAGGAAGGTCCGTACAATACTGGTAACATGCGGTCGGGCATTATCCTGCTGAAACGCAGGGTTTCGCAGGGTTCGAATAAAGGGTAGAGCCATGGATCATATCACACCAGAAATGTAACGTGCACTGTTCAAAGCACAGTCAATGCGAACAAGAGGTGACCGAGACGTGTATCCGATGGCACCCCATACCATCACGCCAGGTGATGGGCCAGTATGACGATGACGAATGCATGCTGCCAGTGTGCGTTCACCACGATGCCGCCAAACACGGATGCGACCATCATGATGCTGTACACAGAACCTGGATTTATCTGAGAAGATGATGTCTCGCCATTCGTGCGCCCAGGTTCGTCGTTGATCACACCATTGAAGGCGCTCTTGTCTATGACGCAGCGTCAAGGGAAGCCGCAGCCATGGTCTCCGAGCTGAGAGTCCGTGCTGCAAACGTCGTCGGACTGTTCGTACAGACACTTGTTGTCTTCCAAACAACCCCGATTCTTGACTCACGGCTCGTGACGTGGTTGCACGATGCATTACGGCCATGCAGATAATATCCTGTCACGATGCATTACGGCCTGTCTTCTCGTCTGCTAGTGATAGGTGGCCGTTGAGATCCCGCATTGCGTTCCGTATTATCGTCCTGAACCCGTCGATTCCATATTCTGCTGACAATCATTGGATCTCGACCGACGCGAGCAGCAATACTGCGATAAGATAAACCACAATCCCTGTACGCTACAATATGACCTTTACCAAAGTCAAAAACGTGCTGGTACGTATTTCTCCTTCTTACACGAGACATCACAACAACTTTTCACCAGGCAACAACGTTCAAATGCAATTTGTGTATGAGGTACCGGCTGAACAATTTCCCCATTTAAACACAATGTAGGTGTCGCTACTGGCGCCTGCTTTGTCTGAATGCGCTGAAAAGCTAATCATTTGCATATCACAGCACCTTCTTCCTTTCGTATAAACTTCACGTCGGTAGCATGTCGCCTTCTTGGTGTAGCAATTTTAATGGCCAGTAGTGTAGAATAAAATAACTAAATTCATTCTACATAAAGTACAATATAAATATTTAGGTTATAAAATATAGCAATCTTTTATAAAGCTTATTTTATGAAAATCTTATCTCATTTTCACTTGAAGCAGATTTATAAAGTGTTCTTAATAACCTTATTGGTTGAGAATAATTAATTCACACGGCAAGAGCTACTTTTATAGGCTCCTTGAGATGATATAAAAACCTTGAGGCTGGTTCGATGGCGGCAAGCTGTCATCAAATTCATCAGCTATGCCACCATCTTGCCACATTCCAGGTTTCATTGGTTCTTTTAGATACTTTCTCTTTTTGGTCCTGAAAATAGAAACAAATTTGTTAACTAATTAGATACTTTAAAGTCAATGCAATGAATTCATTTAGTATTGTTGTAAAAGTAGTTGCAGAGTGATAGAGCATAAGTTGCTTTCAAATGTATAAGATATTAGAGTTATCTTATGGACACGAAAGTAATACTTGACTTGTAGAAGGCTTGCACTAAAAGACAATAATTTGATGAAAAAATCTCTACGAACCCATATTTTTGTTCTAAGGTGTGTAGATATTTAGAGTTCCAATTGTGATAACTTTTAGCTACTGTAGCTCAAAATAACGAGAAATTTGGTTTTATTTTGTGTCTTTGATCGGTAATGAACCACAAATATTTACGTTACTTATTAAGGTTCAAGATTATTTCCATTTTTTATATAAAAATCTTTCATTTCATATTATTAGAAACCATTAAAAGTAATATTTGTGACAATGAGTTAAATTTTGTATCATTTTGTCTGCCATATCACATTAGTGTATATCAGAATTAAAATAATAACAATATTCTTTCCCGAGAAAATTATAGACGGAAATCTTGAAATTGGTAAGAAAAAACTGAAAATATTTTTGTGTATGTCAATATCAAAAGATATCTTAAAATGAATACCGAAAATAGATATGATTTTATTTTGTTTGAAACTCTTTGGACAATTTTTCCGTACAAATATATAAAGAACTATAATATAGAAGAATATGTAAAGAAATTGTGGATTCTAGTTACTAAAAAACCCATAAATATCTAAACACCAACACTCGTGGTTGGAATCGAAGCAACAAATGATTGAACTGTAGACCAGAAAGCAAACCATTCAACTAACTTTTAATTTTCGGTTTTAAGAACCTCTAACTTATGAACACTCATAAGATTTTACAAACTAGTAGTTAGTCTTTAACATTTTCCCATAGATGCAATGATGATTTTAATTCCTAATTACGCACTGAAATTTTGAAAAGTATCTTTTTTCTAAACTAATTTTTTATGTCTCTTTCATTTGCATTTATTTTTAATAGTTTTTTATGCTTCAGAAACTTAAATTAACATTTTCGTTGGAGAACTGTAAACCCTTCAAATTGTGAACTTATGTACTTCAGATGTTGAAATCCTGGTTCTTTTTAAGCCACGTCAGACTCCTCTGGAATTTCTGCCCCCAATCTAATTTCCATCTTACACACGATGCGACTGATTTATAATCGATAGCTTCGAATGCAAACTTTACAAGGAGTGATCATACATGGCGTGGAATTGTCAAAGGAATTTCATATTTCAGACGTAATGCACTTTGAATGATATCAACGATGTATTGTGGTTATTTTGATAAACAGCTTTTAATACTACCGTAGCTAACGAAAGAGAAACACATTTGCCTAACAGTTTGAGTGAAGTTAACTTACTCATGCTTGAACTTCTCTGCCCGAAATTTCCTTTCAGGGCTTTTTTGAAAGTGGACTCAGATGTAATTTGTATTCAAAAGCTAGGCGATGATTGAATGCTTCAGAACAATAATGAATAAGAACAAGTAAGAACTTTTAGATATCAAACAAAAAAGAAAATAACGTAATGCCGTGTGTGCGTGTGATCGTGTCTATAAAACACACGGATAAATACCTGACAAGTTAAAGAAAACGCTTTTAAAAAGACGCTATTATAAAAAAGCAACAAAAAAATACTTTATATTTTATATTTATTTTGCCTTATATTTTATCAATAAACTGAAAGTA
Source organism: Latrodectus elegans (assembly GCA_030067965.1). Lineage (NCBI taxonomy): Eukaryota > Metazoa > Arthropoda > Arachnida > Araneae > Theridiidae > Latrodectus > Latrodectus elegans. The sequence goes on along the minus strand of CM057810.1, from coordinate 16,418,909 downwards.
AGAATTGCTTTAGTATAAATTTCATTTTACATTTATTTCTTACATAGTATATATTAAACAATTTTCCAATAGTACTCTTTATATATGAAGAGAGACTAGTTTGGTAAAAATATTATTATTAAGAGCTAGGACTCCTATTTCTAGTTTTCTAATTATTTTAAGGATTTTTAGAAGTTTGCAAAAATGAGCTGGTTGGTTGGGATTTTTGGAGCAAGGTCCAAAAACGGACAAACTGTGTCAGTTGAAAAAAATGAGTATCAACTGTACTGGTTTAGCAATTAGATAAGTTAACTACCTGTTAATTACATTTTGTGTTTCAGTGGCCTGGTTTGCGTGAGAGTAACATAAACTCAGTATTGAGTATTTTGAGTATCAAGAGTAATATTTTCTAAAAGCACTTTTACTGAGTTTTGACAAAGTATCGTAGAAATAATATATACAAATCTATAAATTTTTTGCAAAAAACATTGATGAAAACTATACAAATTTATAGTACATTTTAAACCAAATTATACAGGAGATTTCGAAAGAATTCAAATCTTCGATTATTTGGTAGGGGATTCATAGATGCGGGACTTGTTTAATGCGAATTTTCATTAAAATAAGCGGTTTTTCCCATTATTCACTGCTTAAAGCAATTAAAGTATATTGAAGTTGTGGTTTGGTCTTTCATCTAGAGAATTGTTTGATTGATTGATACATGATTGGTATACACAGTAGGCTATATGAGATAAAATAGCCTACTATGTATACCAATCATGTATAGTAGGCTATATAGATATTTATTTGGCAGAAAAAAATTCGTTTTATTGAGCATTTGGATATAAATAAACAACATGTGCATATGAGAAGATGTGTTTACTGAAAATAAAACCGTTTTTAGTGAGAGGTATGTTTTCCATGAACGAGCAGTAATATTGAACACCTTTAAGGCATCGAGATAATGAGATTATTAATGAGGGGCTGGGGTATTCTGTCCCACTCCTCCAGAAAAATCTTGTTCCAGTTCTTTGATAGTTTGGGGTAATGGTAAACGTTCAGCAACTCGTCTGTCTAGGATGTCATAAACATGCTCTAATGAATATATATCCAAAGAACTCGTTGGCCGTTCCATTCCTATGATTTCTTCCTCAATAAAGAAATCATTTACCAAGTTAGCACGATGTATTTTACAGTTACATGAAATCATTTATAATTGCTGCAGAGTAAAGGTCTACAATAGGTCTTAAGATCTCATCCTTATACTGAGTGACCTTACAGAGCTCCATTCTGAATGATATGAAGATCAATCATCAAAATATTTCATACTTAAGAAACATTTTCAAAAAATGAAATAAGTAAATAAATTTAATATTTTTAAAAATGCAAATCCGAAGGGGAAGAAAAGAAAATCATATTTAGTAATTACAACTTAATTTTATTACAAGTAAAAATATCAGTATTTTATATTTTAAATTAAATTTTATTAAAATAATAAAAAACATCTGTCATTAAATATTTAGGCACCTATGCAAATGATACAGTACGTTATTCTGTAGTCTTTACACATAGTGTGATAAGCAATGTTACAGTTATGAGTGTGGACAATAACATGCTGCCGGAAGTCTCGAATTTTAAGTAAAACGTGATTGACAATTACCACAAAAATAATTGATCCAATCGTGACACTGCCAATGCGATGAAACCCCTAAAAATCTGTCCTAGGTCATTCTTAAATAAAAAGACAGTGACTATCGGAACGCGGCCCAATCCAACAGACCCCGTGAAATTGATCTCTAAGGATTGTAGATGATAACCCAAGTGATCCAAAAAAATCGGATTCATCAATGGCCCACATTCTTAAGGAGATTCAAGAGATACACAAAGCTATTCCATTGATAAATACCACCTGTAAAAGACTCATTTGCTTTGTTATTACGATCATGAAGCCTTTGATCACTAAATCCAATAAATCGGCCTGATTAATACAATACCAAATTTGTACCCGTGTAAATCATCGAACAATGGAACAAGTGATCTGCAGTGATTAAGTTAAGACTTTATGGACGGCAGTGTCAAGATTGGGTCAATTGGGAGAATTTCTTTGGTAGAAATGCACCAGCAATGAAATTTGAAAAAGGTATGGTTTGGTATCCTGGTATGGCTTGAATTCCTTGGTTCTATAACTAATAAAATCAATAGCAAAGTAACTACACCATTTTGGAGGATCTGTTACTTTCACTATATTAACAATAACTGTCATCTTATGACCATCATTAAGGAAGTGAGGTTTAGCACTTAGTCTGACTAACTCAGACCTCAATATAGTCGAATATTTACAGGATGAGTTGGAACGTCAATTTAAAGAGTGGAACCCTCGTGTTAAATCAATGAATGAGTTGACCTGTCTTCTCAAATCTGAATGGATGAAAATATCGGTCGCTATAATATATGAACTGATAACTAAAATATTATTATTCACATACTAAATCAATACTATTTTCATGCTAAAGCAATACTATTTATATTTAAGCAAAAAAAATTAATTAATTAAATTGAAATAAAGCAATTTTTACCAATTATTCTCTTTTATCAAAAATAATTATTTTAAACATAATTTATCAAATTAAACAGTTACTTAAAATCTACAACTTAAAATTAATTCAAGATGCATTATTTCCATTTATTCATAAATTGCGTAGTATCTTTAGTTAACTCTTGACCGTTTTAATTATCTCATTCCTTTATCACTTTTTAAGCAATGACATCTGGAATTATGGCACAAGGGAAATCTCATGAGAACTCTAAGGGAAATCTCATGAGATTTATTAAATCAGGAAACGATAATTTGTAATTTATTGCCGCGGAAAAATTGAGCACATCTTTGAATAAATCCATTTTTCAGGAACATGTTCTTGAAAAATGTTGTATTTGTCTCTTTACCCATATTTTGATAAATGTGGATAAGTATCCATAAAGGAAATTTTTCTGGCTAGCCGTTTGAATCCACTGTGTATTTTGAAAATAAATAAATAAACAAAAGAAAAAAATCCAGTTAAAAAGAAATAAAAAATTGAATAATGAAATGTTTCTAAAATCAACATACATACGGGAATCAGGAGTTATACCTAATTCGCATTTGAAAAGTTACTTAGTCGGTTTCTTATAACGACGTCATAAAAGGGATGACTAAAAGTTACATTGTAATAAGTAGTTGGATTCTTCAGTCAGAATACTATTTTCTTATTACTTTGTCACTATATTGTTTTATTATCATTATTTCCTGCCAAATTTTAATTAAAGACTGATTTACATTTGGCTAGAAGATGAACCAGAACTTATATTGGATTCTTTTGAATATAGTAGTTCTTCAGTAGAAGTATACTAAGCTTGCAGATGAATTACTAGCGCTATGGTTTTCAGTTAAACAAGCCTTGAACTTAAAATATCCGAAAATTTTTGAACTGAAGACAATATCCAAAATGTGGGAACTTCATTCCGAGTGGATTTCGAACGGTTGAAACATCCACATCCAAAATGAAAAAAACTTCATATATTGTAAAAATTCGGAATCCATTAGGTTGTGATTCAATTAGAAATAAGTCACAAAAATTAACTGTCAGCTACAAGCAAATTTTTTCAGAAATGTATTGTATTTTTGCATATAAAAGCACTAAAGTGTACATGTTACAACCTTGTTTTACAACAGCATTTACAACAATGAGTGACCAATATTGCAAAACCCGTTTACTGATACTTCTTTTTTTTATACGTCTTGTAGTTCTAGATATAGTTTACCTGTAGTTCATATTCGAATGATTTTTTATTATTTAAAATTAAAATTCGGTCAAACCTTACACCATTTACAACAAAATTTTGTTAACTGAAATATCATGTAACAAAAAAACAGTAGTTTTAATTTAATATGTCAAATTAAAACAAATAGAGAATGTTGCCTTACGAAAAACGTGCTCACTTTTTATATTCCTATTACTGGAAGACATTGTGAGAATATTCCATCAAGACAATTGAAATCGATTACTAATAAATTTTATCAGAATCGTTTCGAGATACCATACAACAAAACGACTATTCATAGTATTACAGCAAAACGTTCGATGTTAAAATATATAAAGTGTATTATACATTAAAAAAACTAACTTTATAAAATTAATCGCAGTATAGTATAATAATACAGAAATTGAAAATATCTTTTAAGTGAAATATTTCATTTTTCAAATTATTGTTAAGTAGGTATGTTCGAAACTATCTTTTATATTTCGATATTATTATTGATATGTAACACAAAAATTATATCAGCCATATATTTCTTACCTTTTGTATGGAAAATTATCAATCATTGTTAAAGCGAAAATAGGTGGCACAATTTTATAATTTCTTCTAAATTGTTGTGAATGCGGAAGAGAGACTGGCATACTTTTTAGCATCGCTGCTGATTCATTGAGGATTCAAATATTAAAGGTAAAATTCTATATCCAGTACCTGCATTAGAGTCCCCAGCTTTTTGTTCGGACAAGGCAGATGAATATACAAGGAAAATGATTGAAGGAAGTGTTGTATTTATATAAAAACAATGGATATGACGTGGCTGTACTGTACAAATAAAGCTTTTAGGAAATAAAAATATTTTCCATTATAAAAACAGGAATATATGAGCCGTGTTTTGTTCTCCAGCTGAAGCGCTCTATGGACTAGACGAATGTGGAAGAAAAGTCATCTATTTGAATGGATGAAAATATTATTTTCCTTTGTGTGCATTACCTGAAAAAAAAAGAAATATTCATTCATTCAAAATATATATTTGCCTAATAGTTCCAAAATGCAACTCATTTTTATTTATTGTCGAATGTTTCAGTTTATGAATTCCCTTGATACATTAATCTTTTCATTTCTAAGTAAAAATCAAATGAATACATTATTTTAATCTGATTTTTTGTATCTGTTACCATTTGAGGAAATCTAGAATTACTACTGGGATGTTTTTAACTTTTTAGAAGTTTTAGTGTCTCAGCACCACTATTTTATAATAAGATTCATATATAAGATAGTAATAAATTATTTTTCGCTTGATGATGTTTTGAGTAAGTGAAGATAATGAAACATTTTTTATTTATGACAATCAATATTAGGTAGATTACGCGCAAAACATATATTCATGTATCAGTATCATAAATATATGTTGTATTGACTTTTCACTGCTCATTTTAAAAGCTAATTTTAACTGAAAGTTTAAGTATTGTTGGAAAAGTATGAGATTCATATATTTCCAAGCGATAATTGATCAAGCATTAAGATACGACGATCAACAAATCTCAGTCAAACTGGAGGAACAAAGTTGATCTAAAAATCCCATAAAATTTGACTGCTAAATTAGCAACGGCTAAAAATTGATTGAATAGATAGAAATCTAATGGTTAAAAGTCATGTGATTTTTTATTTATTACAGAAAGGAAAATTTGCTTGTCACTATCTTGGTTTATTTAAAATTATATATTAATATGTAGCCTTGAATATATTTGATAAAGAGAAATCGAAAGAAATCATATAAACCACTAACTGGCATAGTTTACCAGCTTTTGGATCCGCAGTTTCTTGTTGAAAACGTACACCTAGCTTTCAGGGGAAAAAATTGCGATTTGGAAGTATATTATTTACTATTTATTCACAAATCTCTTAGTTCAAAACACTGTTCTACACCTCAAAATGAGGTCCCAGAAGAACAACTTAAATAATTGAATGAAGTGTGCTTCTCTTTGTAATTTCTTTTTAGATACGAAATTATTTAACGTTGAAATCTTTACTATTCATCCATGTTTCAATAAATTTCGAATAAGTGGTTTATTGAAATAAACGTGAACACGTACTGGCAAAAACACTCTTTTTTCAAAAACTCGAAAAAACTAGTAAGTAAAGTTTTTTTTTTTCTTTTTAAATTTCACTTTAAGAATGTTGAAAGAAATGAAAATGTACCAAAGATATTCTTTCTGTTCTCCTAGCGATTATGCATCTATGACAATTTTAAAATACATTAAAGAACCACACACGCTTCTTCCTTAAAATGAGATAAGTTCCAGAGCGGAATGCTAAATCTTTTAGCCTTTCATTATTATAAATTAAATACATTGTAGCATAAGCAACTTCTCAGGAAGTTCAAATCAGCATTAATTATGTTTTAAATAAATTACAAATGCTGTAATCAAAATTTCGAAATCAACTAAAATTTTCCTTCAAGTAAGTTTGGAGAGATTTGAAACCGATTATATAATTCAAGAATATTTATCAGAGATGTTCAAGAGAAATAATGAATGCCCTCTGTGGGCAAACGGAAATCGATGTCAGTAAGTAATTTACTCAAATCTACGACTACATTACTCAAAATTTATTAACTGCGATATGTCAAAAATTGTTCCAATTTCTTGTGACAAGAAACTTTAGTTTGAATATATAAATTTAATTTTATACACGTAAAAGTTAGCCTAAAAGCAAAAAATCGTGTTAAGAATTTGTACATACCCACCACCTGTGTTGCCCTCCGTCAGACTGATACCAGTCAGTGGATAGAATTACTCAGCAACTTCAAATGAGCTACTGGTACTCAGAAGTAAGGAAAAACAACTAATTATAGTAATAGTGACTTATAAAGCATTAATTGCCACCCCAAAAACAACACACTAAAATATGCATATAAATCATGTGAAACATACATCATACTTTTGTGGCGAAAAGATATGCAAATCATTAGCATTGCAAGATATACATACATCACGAGAGTGATTGTAGTGCCATCTGCAAGTATTATTAACGAGAGAAAGAAAGAGAGAGAGAGAGAGAGAGAGATCGTCGATTTTTTTAAAATTATAGCAATTATTTTTTTATGCGCGTTTTGTGTAAACTTTAGCTATGCGTTTCAGGAAATATTGAGTATTCACCAGTGTAGGTATACTTTATACACAGGTATAGCTTTTAGAAAGCTTTGTAATGGAAAAAAATGATTGCCTAATAAGAGATCTGTAGCTGTAAGCGGACATCATTACTTAGTAGACATCAACGACGAAAAATTAACAAGTATTGCTACTAATAATGATTCCAAGTGATTAAATTTTAACATAAGTTTCAACTCCCAAACATTTAGAAAACTTTTAAATTTATAGGTAGTCTTGAGAAATATCCATAATTATCACTCTTAAGATGGTAAGTTATCGAAACGAGGGTTACTCTGAAATTTTTGAGATAAGCGCAGACGAAAATATACAAAATAAAAATAACGGTTTAATTTTAAAATAGAAAGTATTTTAACACAGAAGACGATTTTTTACTGACTTACTTCAACTTGTTTAGCGTAGAACAAATTTTAAACAGAAGACGATTTTTTACTGACTTACTTCAACTTGTTTAGCTTAGAACAAATTTTAACACAGAAGACGATTTTTTACTGACTTACTTCAACTTGTTTAGCGTAGAACAAATTTTAACACAAAAGACGATTTTTTACTGACTTACTTCAACTTGTTTAGCGTAGAACAAATTTTAAACAGAAGACGATTTTTTACTGACTTACTTCAACTTGTTTAGCGTAGAACAAATTTTAAACAGAAGACGATTTTTTACTGACTTACTTCAACTTGTTTAGCGTAGAACAAATTTTAAACAGAAGACGATTTTTTACTGACTTACTTCAACTTGTTTAGCGTAGAACAAATTTTAAACAGAAGAGAAAATGGAGTTCACGCGAGAACATTTTCGCCCTATGATTTTCTACGATTTTAAAGCAGGATTAAATCAGAAAGAATGAGTTCAACGATTGCAATCAGCATTTGGTGAGGAATCTCCAGCTCGTGCTACTGTATTCAGATTGTTTAGAGAATTTAGAAGAGGTCGCAATTTTCTTCGGAATGAAGAACACACAGGAAGGCCGCCGTTGGCAATAATCTCGGATAATGTGTCTGCCATACGAAAAATGTCAATGGATGATAATCGCTGTACCTATCAAATGATACATAAGGAACTTATAACATTGGATCCGCAGCCATGCGCAAAATCATTCATGAAAAATTATGTATGAAAAAAGTAGTTTGTCTTTGGATTCCCCATAATCTAACTGAGCACCAAAAAAAGAAGCGTGTCAGAATCAGTAAAGTTTGGATAAGATGTTTGGAGTAAAGTCAGTAAAGTTTGGATAATGATGGTGGCCACCGCATCATTTCTAAAATTGTAACAGGTGATGAAACGTACATACCGTTTTTTGACGTTCCAACACGTCAATTTCTTGACGTGTTGGCAAAGTATGGGTCTTTGAAGATGATCCCACGCCGACAATGGTGAAAAAACAACGCGTGGTGAAAAAATGATGTATGCCGTTTTCTCCAGAGGTACGGGATTGGTCAAAGCCATCAAGTTGGAAGGACAGAAGACAGTAACAGCAAACTGCTGTATCACTAAATGTCTTCCCGAAATTCTACAAGAACTGAATGTTAAGGGACTAATGCTTCACGATGACAATACATCTTCACATACAGCCGGATTAGCAGTTGAGTTTCTGAAACAAAAACAAATTAAAGTGATCGAACATCCGCCGTATTTATCTGATCTTGCTATGAGCGACTTTTGGTTATTCTTTAATCTAAAAAAGAACTTACGTGGACCTCGTTTTCATTCAGAAGAAGAGATTGGTATAGCTATAAGTACATTTTTTTCATCTATTCCAAGAAATGAATGGCTTGAGGCATTTAATCTGTGGAAAATTCGTCTACAAAAGTGCATTGATGCTGGAGAAGACTACTTTGAACACACCTCAAATTTTGTAAGTATAACTTTAAAAACCTAACTATATCTCAAAAATTTCAGAGTGACCTTCGCATCAGTCAATGAATAAAATTATTCATTATACTTGAATGACATCGAATCAATAGGTGTTCGCGGTTTATTGTACCCTGATGTTTCAATTAAAACTGAAAATTTTTATTTCCCAAATATAAAGTTCTTAAAATTGTAAATTTTTAAAAATGATCGATCATTTGAAACAACGTCAATACATGTTCGATATACCATTCTGCTTGCAAAAAGTGATTGATATCAATAAATGAACAACATTACTGAGAATCCAGCAAGCAGTTACGAACAACAATTATTCAAATAAGTATTCCAGCTTATTATAATAATATTTTATTAACAGGGATAGTTTTTTTAGAAATATTTGTGATGATTATTCCAGAGAAACATCATTAGTGTTATCCGATATATCATTTTGCTTGCGGATTGATACAAAATAATATTATTCAGTATATACGAAATGTAAAAATCGCAGTAAATTGTATCCAGACAGAAATATAAATGGCTTATTCGCAAACCATTCTTCCCATAACAGTTTCATATCGCGAGATATATATTTAGAGCGAGAAAAGCAAAAAATTGGGTTCTGTTTCATTAGATTCGCTTAGTATCACAAATGATTCCATACAATAATCAGTATGTACAAAAATACGGAAATATGAATTAATTTTAGTAGTATTGGCGAACTCCACTTATCCGAATCACTTGGGATTGGATCCCATTCGGATTATCGAAAATTCCGTTAATTGTATCTTTTCGATAAAGGTCACATTTTAATTAATTATTGTTATGTTGCAAATGGGACAAAAACTAAATATTTTTAAAGAAACAGAATTTATTGATAGTACAACACATGTTAAGGCACTTACACAAATATTGTACATTGATACAGTATGTACATTGCTGTGAATGAAAGTTATTGCTTGTTTAACATTTTGATTAGCGTAAACTGTTTCATAGCTTTCATCAGCTTGAGCCGGCAAGCGCCTTACTAACTGATGGTCTGTGTCTGTTACTTGGTTATCTACTCTCGACACTTTCAATAAGTTGACCATCATTTAAAATGAGAAATTTAGTGTTCCATTATCCATTCTCCTATATTTTCTGCACTAAGTTCTGAACATCCAGGAATTTTCTAAGGAGTGTTTCTAAATTCCTCTAGTGGAACATCTCTTTTTCCCTCCTTTTCTTTTCATGGTCTTTTTCATTTTATATCTCTTCTTAAGGCCCTGCTAGACCTCCGTTGGGGAAAATCGAATCCTATGTTAATCCTATGGATAATATTTTAATGTTTCACAAGTGCCATTTTCATGATAGAAACTTCCGGTCTTTTGCAAATTACAAAAAACAGAGCTACTGTCACTTTGACGTCCATTTTTAGCGTTTAAAATTTTTTCAAATATTTTTAAAATGTCAAAATATCTCCATCCAAGAAAATTTTAACCAAATTCTAAGTTCATTCAAGTTGTACAAAATTTGATTTAAAGATATTTCATTTTTTTCTCCGTACAGTTACAAAATGAACATTTTTGTTTTTTTTAAGCTAAAAATATTTTTGATTGCATTAATATTTTGATACGAATTTTGATTAAAAATCAAACTCATTCTTATTTCTGAAAATCCACCTCTGTACACAACGCCACCTATGAAACTGGAAAATTTTTAAAGCCAAACTTGGCTGAGTTTTCTACTTCACTACGGTAACCTAAAGCAGGAGTAATTTCTGAGAAAAACTTCTCCCCATATGATTCCCGCTGTTTTACCCTGTGGTTGGCAAACAATTCCAAATCGAGCAAGACGAATTAGCTTTTCTCACTCATGAAATAGAAAAGGCATCTGTAAATAATGCATGTCAGATTTCTGTTTATTAGTGTTGGAAAAGTAGCTATGATATGTACTTTTAAACCAACTTTGATTATTTTCAGTTAAGTAAATTTTCAGAATGAAATATTATAAACTGTTTTGTGTTACCTTGTTCAATTATATTATATACTACGATTTTGAAATAAGACTAACTATGTATTAAAAATTTAAACTACTTTATGTGTGAAGATGTAAAAAAATGCATTTTACAATAGACACACACACATACATATATATATATATACACATATATCTGTATATATATATATATATATATATATATATATATATATATATATGCATATATATATATATATATATATATATATATATATATATATATATATAGGAATATATATATATATATATATGTATTATAAAATAAAATATCTAATAATAAGAAGGATAAGTTTATTAGAATAATAGTGAGACAAATATTTTAATTTATTTTTAATCATTTTCCAAAATTATTGAGTTTTTACATTTACAAACATTTGGACATTTAATTTTATTTTCAACTTATTTCATGAAAAAAAAATACATTATATTATATATATATATATATATATATATATATATATATGTATGTGTGTGTGTCTATTGTATGATTAATAAGCATACGATACCAGCATATTGAGTCTGATAAGAAATTAAACACTTTAAATTTGAAAAATTATATATATCTTTGAAAAAAAATTGGGTTTGTAGTATAACTTCAGCGGAAAAACATAAAAGCATTTCAATAACCAAACGAACGATAACAATACATTACAACACACTACAATACAGATGACATCAATGCTCTTAGGGGAATCATTTTATGCTCACGAAATTTGTTTGAGAAGAAAATTGTCCTGCGCAACGCAAATGACATTATTTTTGACAAAAAAGGAATAAAAGTAATAAAATATCAAAAGAATGAATAAATATCCAGTAGCACTCAAGGCGATATAAAATATGTAACTGAAGTTATAGTATTGATGTTCGAGTAGAAATGCTTGAGAGAGAATATCAGGAAGGAGATTGAGAATCAATTAGATATGCTCAAAGTGACTAGTCTAGAAATAGTGTGATTGAACGACTTTCTTTCTCTGTATGGCTACAACAACAATTAAATCATCAATCACCTTGTTGTCACTAAGATGGGATACGCAGTACAATACCGTCTCCAAACAGCTTTCTAATGCAGCCATTTCAAACTATTCAACCGCAAGATTCTGTTGAACATATTATTCACTTTGACGCATTTCTCAATTGATGCTGAATGCTGTTTTCCGAAAATTCAAAATTTTCGTAAATTCATTTCAACACTTTTACCATTTTAAATGCATTTGGATATTTTTCTCATTAATTATCGAAAAAATAGAGTGTAAGAATCATTTGCTTAGAAATATGTGTAATAAATTAAAAGAAGTAGCAAAAAACACAAAATCGGGTTATAATATAAATAACAGGATACTGCTAGGGAAAAATATTTAAAGAATCAGGAAAGATGTGGTAGCCAGTGCCAGTCATTGGCGCAATGAACTGCTAACCTTTGATAAAAAAAAAAAAATAAAAAAAAAATAGTGAATTTAAAAACAGATATTATAAACATCCCAAATCATGTGTTTGGAAATCATGAAACATGCAAAAAATATTTTTGTAAGGAAAATGGTAAAAAAAGTGATCTTCAGTCCCTTAAAAACGATGGTATTTTATATAAAATATTAAAAATTTTAGAGTCCTTAGCCCTGCATACGAAAAGTTTATTGTATAACGCTAATACTAACACTGTAGAACAATTTAATTCAATTGTTGCCAAGTTAACGGGTGGGAAGAGAGTGAACTATTGTCAAAAGAATTCCTACCAAACAAGATGCTATGCTTCAGTTCTTTCCCACAATACTAAAAAAAAATATATTAAAATGCACAAAGCACTTAACGAAAATAGCCCAGGTAAATACTGCAAGCAGTTTGAAAATAAAAGAATAAATAAATTAAATAAAGCAAAAAATAAGTCAAAGCCTAGGAAATTAGCAAATATTTTTCCCGGTCCCGACAAAAATTGTGGCCCAGCTGCTGAAAAGCCAGATTTATCGTGAAAACGAAGAAAAAAAATTATCTAATGAATACGAAGAAAAAAAATCGAAATTATTGACTAATCTAGCTGTTACTTTGAAAGAAAGAGAAGATTTAGAAAGAGCTACTGTACTTCAAAGGGAGAATGCTGTTTGGAGAAAGGAAAGAAGAATTCGATTGACAGCGTCGAATTTTGTTGCTGTATGTCGGAAGTTACCCTCTACAGGATGCCAAAATTTTGTAAAAACAATACTATAATCTAACGTAAAAAATGAAGCAATTTTATACGGGATTATTCATGAAAAAACTGCCATTCTCGAACTAGAAAAAGAAATAGGACTTAAAATAGAACCATGTGGGATATTCATAGATAAATATTTGCCTCATTTAGCTGCCACGCCAGATGGAATAATTGGCAAAGAGGGTATTGTTGAAATTAAATGCCCATATACATGTCGCGATATACATCCCAATGAATTTATAAAGAAATCTAAATTCAATTTCTGGTAAAAAGATGGAAAAACAAAAGAAATTAATGGCATAAATAAAAATCATAAATTTTACTATCAAATCCAAGGACAATTACATATTAGTGAAAGAAACTTTTGTTGGTTTGCCATTTGGTCCCCAAAAGGAATTAAAACTGAAATTATTTTTAGAGATGATGTATTTTAGGAGACACAAATGAAAACTAAATTAAATGATTTTTATTTTGACTGTCTTTTGCCAGAACTAATCGATCCACGTTATCCTAGATCAATGGACATATTCAACTTATATAATTGAGGAGCAAACAAAAAAAAAGACAAAAAAAAGCTGAAAAATTAAAATCCAAAAAAATAAAAGTTTAACTACACGAATTTGTATGTTTATGTTTGTATATAGAGTGTTTGTGTGTGTGTGTGTGTGTGTGTGTATATATATATATATATATATATATATATATATATATATATATATATATATATATATATATATATATATATATATATATATATATGTATGTATATATATATATATATATATATATATAGTATCTGTTTTTCCTTCATGAAATGTGAATTGCTCAAGCATTTCTTTACTTTATTAACAGAGTTATTTTAATTACTATTTACCTCATATATATTTCAAGGTATTAACTAAATTTCCCATATGCTCATGAAATTGTATTATATTTTACTCGTATTACTATGAAATTATATTTTTCTCGTATGCTATAAGATGCATTTGCATTTGATTATTCGTTGACAAATATAAACCTAATTTATATTTCTCACAATTTCACTCTAAACTTATTTTAATCTAATTTACCTGTGTGTTTTTATAAGGCATATTAAGTGCTAATCTAATTTTGTTTTTATCAAGCCAGGGGAAAATATCTAATAAAATAACTGAAGAGTTTTAAAATCTTCAGAATTAAAGTAAATTTCACAACACATTTTACACCAGAATATCAAGTTTTTAAAAAAACGTGTACTTCTAATTATAACTTAGTTAACTTTATTTATATAGAGGAATAAAGTTAGGGGCTTGTGAGATGAAAGATAAGAGATGAATCTCTCTTTCAAGCTCTAAGTAATTCTAATTATATAAAATAGATGTAATAATTATTATATAAATAATTACAGTTACAATATTTTTATGAAAATTACGATACGATTATATAGATAGATAGATAGAAAATCGTAACGTTATTTTCATAAAAATATATATTGTAATTGTAATTATTTATATAATCATTTCATCTATTTTTATATAATTAGAATATATATATATGTGTGTGTGTGTGTGTTCGTTTTAAAAAAAAAACTTGAAAAAAATTAAATATTTTTATATTGAGTTAGTTTTGAAAATAATAGTTTTTAATTATTTGTTGCAATCATATTCAAAAGTATCTTAAGTCAATGGATCAAGTCTCATAAAATCAAATTGAACCAAGGCACTTAAAAAAATATTTTTTTAATCACTCATATAGTATTTTAGGTTTCATTTGAATTCTGATAGTCATTTTTGACCATTTAATTAGTAACTGTAAAATCACTCAACATTTGCAATTTGTCTTCATATATTTTAGTGCGAATAATAAAAACCGAACTCTAAAATATTAATAAATAATATTTTCTTTAGAATCACTGGCATCAAATTTTTCATAAGACAGCAACAGGTAATTCCGGTGTCAGTTCGTTGAGCATTTGTACTGACCCACTTTCCCCCACCCCTATTCTAAGAACCCTGAGGGTAATTTGAGGTAAACATCTGTTAGGAGCAAATTTAAAACTCTCTTTTTGGCTGTTTTTATGGCGTTAGTATTTTAATTTTTCACGATATAACGCGCCAATTCTGGCAGACTCCCTAACTTCGAAGGATTGATTGACAAGCAATTTCAACCAATAATAAAGTTTGGGATACTCCCCTCTACAAGCTTTGAGAACTAACACCAGATGGGGCGACAAGACAACAGAAGTTCTCACGTAGGTCTGGAAGAGCCTTAAGTCTAATTTATTTCTCTGAAGGTGATTCGGATAGTTAGAGTTCTACTGTATCAAGGAAATAGATTGTTACATGGTTCTAATATGATCGCCAGGAGATCAATTAATGTGAACAAAATAACTGAATTGATTTTCTACGCATGCGTCTTTTCTAAATTTCATTTCATTCAATTTCGTCTTTTAAACATCGGAGTGAGGCCAAAATCCTTTTACGCTGTTGAGTAAACAACAAGAAAAGGAAGACACATCACTAAAATGCATACCAGAACTGAGAATAATATTTTTTTATTCTGACTAACCAGAATTATTTCTGTATTTTCTGATAACCTATGTTTCATATATTTGTCAAAAACTTCATTTGATATTTATATTGACAGTTTTTGTATATCCCCCACTTATCATTTTAACTACTAAATTCTTTCTTCTATTTACGAATTTTATTGTACACTATCAGCATATTCTAGTAATTATTGCAATTCAACTTTAAAATTAAAGTGTTGCTTTAATTAAATATTCATTCACCTTGTAATTAAAATTTCATTTAGATAGATTTGAACAAATTATAGTTTGTGTAAACAATTTTTCATTTATTTTTAAAAAGAAATACTAATTTGTTTTAATATAAAAAGAACTTCGGAGACTAATTTATCAATATAGTATTATAAAAATAACTGACTAAAATATTTTGTCTTAAGTGAAGTATTTTTGAATAAAAATATTATAATAGTTAAACTTACATATATAAGTATTATAAAAAGGAAAGTTTTTCATTGAACTGTTGTCTTCTGTAGCTTTGAAAATTTTGCTTCTGTTTACATTTATTTAAAATATTATTTCTCTATTTTTTAAAAACAAAATTCCACAAGATTTTAGTATAGTTTATTATATTTATCTTTCTAAAATTTGAAAATTCAGTTTTATGAATATTTAATGATTTTTTTAAATAAAATCATCTTAAAAAGATAACACCGAATATATTTGCATGCTTTTAGTCAATGTCATTAAAAAGGATTTATTCTTCAAAACATTTAGTATTATTAATGTATATGCAGGAAAAATACTTGAATATGTCAAATATTTATAGGTACTATAAATATATAATAAATATTTTTCAGTAATATTCTTATGTTTTAATTGGTAAGCAGTATAATTTAAGTTTTCCTGAATCTTGTTAATAATTTCTCTCTTTAACAAATACACCTGTTGTGAAATGCAAACAATTTTTTTCTAAAGAAATAAAATTAAGCTGTGCGTTTTTAATAAATAAAAGTAAATTTATAACATCATCGCCATATTGTGTTTCGCGGGAATTTATATTTTCAGTATTTTCAAAACATTAAAGGTATTATTTACAGCACACTTTTTGTTATTACAAAGTAACTAATAAATCTAACACATGTATATTGTAATTGCTTAATATTAATCTTTTTTTTACTATTAATTGATCTTTCTTCCAAATTTAAGATATTTTATGAAAAATAATGCCTTAAAACGAATGGTGTTATGAATATTCAGTAAATAGGAAAAATGAAACATTTTAGCGGCAGTATTCATTTATGTAGAATAAAATAAGAAAACTTCAGGTTTTACCTATATTACAGTACTAGCTATTAAAATTGTCACACCATAAATGAAAAAAAGTATTAAAAAAAGACATTTTTCGACATAACTAGCATGACATGAATACGATTTATTAAATTTGCAAGTAGTTTGGCAGAGTTTACTGGGATGCGAAATAATAGAAGCAGTTACCACCCCAGGCAGCTAAAGCGCGTTTCCTTGATCAGATATGAAGTCGAATTAAAGTTTGGGTGACAGAAATGGGCATTTCATTTCAAGCTGCTTAATTCAAGTCTATGTCACATTACATCAACCGTAGTAACTAGAATAGGTTGGCAGGCTAGTCTTTCGTAATCCGTGACCAGATACTCACAATTTCTATGAGAACTGTAGTTCATGCAGAATAGGACAACAATGGAATATCTTCCACATCAAGGAAGGTTGGAATGCGATAATAATATTATCTTGTGAATCACTAATATTATCTTGTTGAAAGTAACGCTACACAATCCTTGAAGAAAGGGTACATCTATTGGTTTTAACCATCAGAAGTGTACCGACCTCTGTTTAAATTATTGTTGACCTGAAGTCAAAATACATTTGACATGTATCCAATGCTGCCCATATCATTACAACGGATGCAGAACCCTTATGACGATACAGAGTTTAATCAGACGATGAGTGCTCTCGAAATCTATAGGCATGTATATTGACATCAGAATGCTGCATACAGAACCATTACTTGTTTAAAAAATATGATGTGCCACTTCTTTGTCATGGGTGTATGAAGACCATCGTCTGTCTATGCCGCATTGTGAAAGGAAGCCGAAGTAATGGTCACTGTGATTACAATACATGCTGATTTAATTGTCTTCACACCGCAATGCACTATCAACACGCACAAATGAACGGATATTGTAATGTTGCAAACAAGCCATTTTATGAGATCATTCATGATATAGTTATGATAGACTTTTGCAAGTCTAAACTCACAATATGTCTCTCTTCTCGGGTGTCAGTCATAGTAGGGTCTTGAGATCTGGATTGTCATTCATTAAAACTCTTATCAGCTCATGCATTCCTAATTCATATACAATATCTGGATTTCGAACAATCAATATCAAGGAATAATAATTCGAACTCCCAATAGGTAACGATCCTGCCTTTATAGGACTCTGATATTTAGTGGTAAACATTTCTTCTTGTTCGAGTAAACCACACACAATTCAGAGTAAACTGTTACTTTACAAAGCAATTTCTGAATGAGAAGTCCACAGCAACAACTTTTTTCTTCTTTTTTTTTATGCAGGGCTTTAGATATCGTTTGCTCAGCAGTGTTGTACAAATTCCATGAACTGCTATTCATTTGCATACTTCACCGCTTCTTTCTTTCATGTAATTTTGATGTTGGCCAAGCATTTCTTTATAAAAAGATGTTCCAGTTTTAAAGGCCATCAGTATGTTTAAAAATTGGATTATTCGATCGTAAGCATAGCGAAGATTTATAAGTAAAGAGAATTCCATTTTAACAACGAAATTCAAGTATCATAAAACAAACAACTAACAAAAAACACATTTACTTAATTTAGATATTATGTCTGATATTTGTTCATAGAATCAAATGTATTATAATTCATCAAGGGAATAAATAATTGAAAAAAAAATGAATGTAATTGAATAATAATTGAAATGAAAGAGTGTGCATTATCCAGAAGGGGTAATGATTTCTTTACCTAGAGTCTGCCGAAAACTATCACACAGAGAAAATCTGAGCAAATTAGACATAATGATGTGGAAATTTGAGTCCTTCACTGTTCTTGAAATTTGGTTTGAAAATTAAATATTGACTTCATTACTGGAACAGAGCTTAAAATAACATGGTTGTCGATGGATGTAGATAAAAATATGCAAAAAACATCAATGTTTTTTTGGGAACATCTTTGAATTTCGAAGAGAAACATTAATAGGTTTTAAAGAGTTTCGATAAAATTTAATAATACATAAAACTTATTTTTCTGGGTAATGATTACAATTAATGAATGCAAAAAAATACAGGCACAGTTACAGCTGTCTCACAAAAAATTAATCCTTACACACAAAAATAACAATACTTATTTAACAACTAAAGTTAGTAAAAACACTACATAGAATTTAACAATACACGAAAATATTTTAACTAAATCTATATCAGACATGACATCAATTATTGTAAAACATTAAAATGTGGTCTTGTGAGATCACAAGATCTGATGTTTAAAGCTATTAAATAAATATATGTATGAGTGTTCACATACATTATTTTTCTAGTTTTCGTTAACATTTCTTAGCAGCACATTTAAGAATTTATAAAGCTAGATATGAAATTAGTTTTATTTAGATGTTAAATAATAAAGAAATGAATTTTGCAAAAGGATAATATTTTGATTTTTCGTAAATAATTACAGTTTAATCTTTTCTTTTTTCTAATCTTGTTTTGAATTAATGTTAGATTGTTTTCATAAATTTAGTACAGTTATATTCAAGGAAACTATAAGGATAAAATTTTAAATTTTATGTATAAACCTATATCAAAAAAATAAATTTCAAATCTCAAAATACAATTTTTTAAAAAATTTAAAAATACTCAAAATAATTTCATGAATAGAACTTTAATTTACTTCCATAAATTAAATAATATTTATTCTAAAATTTTGGTTGATCAATTAATATTTATTCTACAAAATTAAACTAAGAGTAAAGAATTTTAATTGTTAAAAGAAAGACGTTAGTTGAAAATAACTTGGGTGAGATTGACGAACGAGCATCTTATCCAAACTAGGAAAACGTCTGTTAAGGAAGTTGGACGTAGCAATTGATTGCAAGGGAAGGGGTATAAAGATATCTTATATTTGAAAATATATCCATAGGATTTTCATTGATAGTTGAGAATGAAACTGTTTATGCGTCCACTAATCTGGAATTTCAATTTATATATTCTGCTGGGATTAAATTATGAGTCGTAAACTCTACTCAGAATCCTTAACATGCTGCATAGACAGGTTACGAAAATAGTTTTATTGACAACTGCATTAGATGAGGAGTTGGTTGCTTTTTCTCATCGGGGATAATTTATGCACATTGCGGCATACATTACAAACATACACAGAAGATGTGGGACTCAAACTCACGAACTTTTAAGCAGAAGGCAAAATAATAACTCACCCACTAATGCGACGTGAGTAAAAGAAATAGATTCTATATTTCATCATAAAAAATGAAAAATAATTGGCCTTTTCATTAACTAAAATTTTTTATTCATTCCGTTAAAAAAGTTTCATTTACTAAATCCTATCGTAAATAAACAAACAAGCGAGTAAAAACGGATGGGAAAAATTGAAAGTAAAGATGTTATAAAGCGGTAGGAATGATTATATATATATATATATATATATATATATATATATATATATATATATATATATATATATATATATTGATTACATTTTGATTTAGAAATTAAAAATGATTTAACGCACACCCTTTGGGTCAGAACTAAAAAAAGAATTTGCCATATATCTTTTGAATCAGAAACAAAAGTAATTTAGCTCATATTCTTTGAAACAGAATAAAAAATATTTAGAATACTATTTTAATATATTAGAACCTCGCTTAACGAGCCCCAATGAGTATTTCGCATAGCGAGCAAAACAAATTTCATAAGAATGATTTGCTTAACGAATGACGTTTCGCATTACAAGTGACAAGGAAAGAGTAAATCCAGGATTGCGTGTATGATACATTAGATTGTGTTTAAAGCTCGTTTCTGTAGCATCGTAGTGATAACATTTTCTCAAACTTGCGTAACATTGTGTTACATGTACAGGAATAAAAATTAATTACTAAGAAGATAATGAGAAAATAGATTTGTAATTTTTTTATGTGAAAAGTTTGATAAATCTTCGCAAAAATGTCCCTGAAGAAAAAACCGCAAGAAAACAGCCACAGTAGTACAAATAACTATACAAATTAAACATAAAATCTTTAAAAAGCAAGAATGAGGTATAAACGTGGATAATTTAGCATACACATACAATCGGTCCACATCAACAACTAGCACTATTCTCAAAAACAAGGACAAGACTAAGGAAATAGATGATTCACAAGGATAGTAACAATATCTGCGAAACGTTTCGTATTCTAGACGGTATTGAAAGTTTGCTTCTCAAATGGTAAATAAAAGGCAATTGCACAGTGACATTATTAACGACAGCAACGTTTTTTAAAAGACAAAAATGATATCTGCGACTTCGTTAAGATGTCAGAATTTCAACGGAACGGCTGAAGAAGTATTTAAAAAACCGTAGGTCATTCAAGAAATTCAAGAGAAGAACCAGCCTTCATAGCATTGTGAAGCACCAAGATCTGACACGAAAACAGCAGAGAACTTCGTCGATTTCAAGAAACTTGTGGATTCTGAAGGTTATTTGCAGAAATAGTATTTTAATTGCGACGAAACATGTCTTCTTGAAAAAGACACCAATGCGATCGTATATAATAGCAGCGGAGAATTCATTGGCAGATATAAGCCAATTGAACACCGCTTCACATTGCTGTTTTGTGGCAATTCAAGCAGGAGATTTGAAAATTAAGCTGCTTCTTGTTTACCATTTAGGAGCTCCACGAGTCTTTAAGAAACGTAAAATCCAGAAGAGCAGTCTAAATGTGAAGTGAAGATCCAACAAGAAGGCTTGAGTGAGTGATACGTAACTTTTTTACTGAATTGATCAAGGAAGTGTTTGGTCCACCAGTGAAAAAAATATTTGCTTGAGAGGAATCTGCCATTCCATATCTTGCTTATTATGGATAACCTACTCTTTCTCCAAGATTTTTCTGAAACATTTAAGTTCAACAAGATCCAGTTTCTGCCTCTCAATATCACTCTGTTACTCCAGCCGAAGGACCCCAGCAAGTTATTTTTAATTTTAAGATGCTCTACATTAAAGCACTCAGGAGAATGAAAACAATGCTCAGGTAACTGAAAAACTCACCTCACTCTCAGAGAATTTTGGGAAAATCTCTTCCTCATTGTTGCCTGCAGCAAGATGATCGACAAGGCGAAGGCGTTATTATTCACCAGCATGCTTCTGTGTACCTAGCCAACACTCCCTAAAGACAAGGCCTATGCACCAAAACGTCTTTCTGGACTGAGTCACACACACAAGGCTGACCAACGACCTCTTAAAGTTGAAATTTTTCCCTCCATTTCCTGTTGCCTGCTCGACGACTCATTTCAGTCTCTGTACGGAGTTGATTTTGCATGTGTGTGATACCTGCCTTATCTTAAAATATTCATTAAAAGTATTATATTATTTCAAGAAATTTTATAAAAATGCCAGTCAAGTGTTCAATTGTCAATCAAACTACTATGAAACGAACTAAAGAACGTTTTGATCTTTATAGGCAGTTGGCTGGATGTCAATATAACATTTCTCTCACTGAAATATTCGAAACAGAAACTAAACTAAGAATCAGGAGTCTTATTCCTTTAACATTAAATTCTGCTATTCATGAAAATGTTAAAATTAATTTAAATGATGATGTTGATGAAAATCTAAATCTTGATATTCCCGACCCTAAAGAGAATCAACGTTTAATTTAAAAATAAACTCAAATGATTTTAAAAAAATATTCTCATTTGTTAACTATTTTAATAGCAGGTTATTGCGTCCATTATCTCTTGAGAAAAATGAAATGTGAAATATGTTGCGTCTACTTAATAAGCGGAGTTGACGATGAATGTGAAAACTATCTGTTAATTAAAAATATAGATAGGGGTGGTTTAAAATATCATAGTGAGGAAATCTTCAAAATAATATATTTATACTGTTATTTCTAAACTATTATCTTCTGAATATGAAAACAATTTTTTGAAGTATAATAATCATAGATTCATTACAAGCAATGTAATATTAAAAAATCTTAGATTAGCTGAAATTAATTTAAATTCAAAATATGTGTTGCAAGCACGACAGGGATGGATTAGTAAAAAATATTGTCTTAACTTCTACTAATATTTTACTCAAAGATTTATTGTAAAATAATTAATGATGATTTAATGAATAAAAAACTTCTTGATTCAGAATCAAACAGAAAATTACAAACATTAAGAAAATAATATAAATTTCAGAGAAGAGTTTTCTGCAGGTAAATATAATTATTAAATTGATGTTCATAAACTTAAATCGTTATTTGCAGTTTGTTCATTTCAAGAAATTATTTTGTACATGAAAACAAATTAATTACAATTTGATACTAATTTATGATATATTTTAATGTGGAATTACGTGTTTAATAAAGATATTTTAAGCATACTGTTGTTGTGCCTTTACTCTATTTTTTATTATCTGAGCGAGTTATAAATTTTGCTATTTTTTATGTGATATTTAATTAAAAAAAAAAAAAACAAATAATGCAATAATAGCAAATGTTTCATTTACCCAATTTATTTGGATAATGGAAAATATGAATGTTTTTATTTGACCACAAATTTAAAATATTATTTTTTATATTAATGATTTAATATATGGCTACATATTCATTACTAATATACATCACACACAAGTAATGTCGATATTATTAGATTAAATCATACAAATTATGTTTAGTTAATTATTTTCCCCTTCCGGTAAGATTTAATAATGAAACACTGTGCATGAAATAACCATTTAATTTTTATTTAAAAAAAAAAAAAAAAAAAAAAAAAAAAACTTGTTTCATTTTATAATTTTTACATATTCTTAATTAATATCCATTTTTACACTAGAAATTTTAAACTTAATTAATTATCACATTCAACAGTAACTTTAGTCGCATGACGAGTGTAGCTCTTCATTGTGCTGTATGGCATGAAACACCGATGACGAGCTACACTCATCATAATACCGGAAGGGGTTAATTAAATGATTATTGTGAAAAACTTTAAAATGTAGAAGGAATATATTTCAAACATAATCCTAATAATTTTATAAAATTTTTAACAAGTTACTTAAAAATCTCATCAAACTACAAATAATGGTTCATAAATTAAAAAATTATATAAAACATGGAATTAAAAAAAATGAGAGAAACAAAATGCATAACATTTTATTATAATTATTAAAAACATTTTTATAACCTAAGAATTACAAATTCAATTGTTAAAAGTAATATTTTATTTATATTTCTTATTCTCTAATCACTTAGTTTAGCAAATTAAGTATTTTGTTTTGTTCAATTCTAAAGTTTTTATAAGTGTACTATTATAATAAACTGAAAAATTTTTTTAAATTAAATCATATCAATAAAGGAAAGACCTTGGAAAAAAATTCTGTTCAGTTTCTTATTTATTACAATAATTTAACTTAGATCTTTTAACATATATGTTAAAATTTCTAAACAATTATCAAACACAGATTTATCAGAGAGTAATATAATTCTCTGTGGCGTAATTCAAAAGTTGAACATTTGCCGTAATAAAAAGTAACAAGTGAGCTATTTAGATCGTCATAAAGGAGACGAAACAGCCTCAAATGAATGAATCATCATAGCTGTGCGGAGGCCTTGTCTTTAGGGAGTGTTGACCTAGCCCTGAATTGGTCTTTACCAGTTTTGGTAGAAGCAGCCAGATGAAGTCCTCATATTTTGAAGCAGGCACGAAGCAGAAGACCCCCAATACTTTGCCTGCCTCCCTAGAGCTATCATTTCACTTGAAAGACATTGAGACCATGCCCAAATTTAATGCGCAACAGCAACCTTTAGCAAACACAACGGATTTTTGGTTAACCCGGGATTCGAACTCACTAACTTCTGATAATGAGAACGATGCTCTAATTAACCAGGCCAAAAGAGGAAGGGGTTATTATTTATGTTTGAAAGGTACTTTGGCCAAAGAGCATACTTGAACTTAAATTTGAAAAGTTTGAGACAAGTTTTTGAGAAATCTCCAGTCAACAAGATTGTATATTTGGCCACTATCATGGAATTGAAGGTGGATAACAATGATATTGAAAATCTTGTGAAAGAACACAGTCAAGAGCTGCATACTGAAGAGCTTATGCATTATCATACAGCAAGAAGTTTTGGAGGAAAGACTGTAAAAGGAAAAAAGGATGACAGAAAAGCTACTATCTTCTGATGAAGAAAGAAAAATGCTAAAAGAGCATGGAAAATTGCTGCATCTTACAGTGAAAATCATCACCCTCATAAGGAAGTGGCTATAAGCGATACAAATTTACTTAGTGCTATGTGTTGCATTTTCGACAAATTTTGAAGCCTTGGCAAATATATATATCTTTCGATATCTTTCTAATTAAAAATAATAAGGTCATGATAAAGATGATTCACTTTCTTTAACAATATGTTACTAATTTTCTTTGAATAAACGTTATATATTTTAAAAAAACTAGATTCTCTCACTTAAAAAAGTAGCTTGGCATACAATTTGCAGTTATTTTTCAAAGGCCAAAAATAAAATTAAAGATGCTTCTAAAACCTCAATTTAATAAAATGCAAATTTTCATATTCCCAAGGAACACAGAAAATTGGAATGATACAAGGTTTTTTTTATCTAACATAATTAAAATATTTATAATAATAAATTCTGCATTTCAAAATTAATATTCATTCTGAAATAGAATCTATAAAATTGTCAAATTTTCACTTTTTGAAATTAATTGCTTTTTTAACAATAAAATCAGTAACAAACTGTTTCTTTGCCATTAGCATTTTTTTAAAAATCTGAATGCAATATTTGCATTTCAAACAAAAACCTCCATGATTTATTTTACTTCAATAATGTTAATTATGTGATGATTTAAACTAAATATTACAGACTTAGCAAAGAAACTGAAGTTGATGCAAAAGGTTGGAAGAATTGATTTTTGATTTAAAACACAATCTGATTACTTTTAAAATGAATCCTAGTATTCTTGAATACAGCTTATCTTGGATATGGGCTTAAATTCTTGAAATAACCAAATGCAATCACAGTGAAAAAAATGTATGTGTATATGTTTTGAAGACTAACACAACATACTAGTTGAAATATTAAATCCCACATTTAATTATTATTCAGAATTAAGGCGATGCGGCCTTGAGATACAAACCATGAGTAATCTACAATGTGTGATTATAGCACGAGCAAATATTCACGTTGCACTGTTAAAAGAAAATATCTTACCTTGCCTTTCTAAACAAGAATAATTATATAGTGATGTATTTACTACTTAAGATGAAAAACCAAAAACAATGATATGAATTGCAACTCTAGAAATTGTGATTCTTGTAGATATTTTTAAAATACAATCAAGATTTTAATTATTTTTCATAATGTTTTTAATTATAAAGATAAAATAAGGATAAAATATAAGCCACAAATCAAGCAATATATGTGATATTTTGTTTGTTACTTAACAGACATTTTTTGTGCACAAAAGCCATGGCTGAAACATAAAAATTAAAGTGGATTCCAAGCTACTACAAATATCCAAATTCAAGGTGGAATTGGTACCCACAAACTGTTAAACTAAAGGCAAGCAGTAAAATGTGAGAGTCAAATGAAAAATATCCATAACATTACATACAACACAATTCACTGCATCTTAATTTTCATTTCAGAAATATTAATTTATTTGCACTGAAAATTTCTACATAAGCAGTTTTTGAAATTAAATTAAGCAGTATAGTTTCCTAACAAATAGCAAAATGAATAAAAAAACATTACAATAAAAGCTTCTTTCAGTAGTTAAGACACAATTAGCTTATGCACTTTTCAAGTATTGTATCAGGAAATAAAATTAAGCAATTTTTTTTTCTTGAACAATGATCAATTTAAAATTTTCTTACATGAATAAAAGGAATTTTCAATAAAACAATTTCATTTAATATGATATAAATGCTGTTTAATATTGGAATTGTATATACCCAATAAATAATATATATTTAAAAAAAAAGTTCGATCAAAGAAATCTATAACATGAATCGTATTATGATTCATATCTTATAATGAAGACAGCTTGAAGTAAAATTAAATTATAGACTTAATAATTTTAACTGCAATTCAGGAACATATAACTAAGTTATTGTAATGTGCATTATTGAAAAAGAAAACAGAAAGAACTTTGCTTTCAATATAGAAAGGAATGTAAATGTGTGATGTGATAGGCAGCAATTAAAATCATTTTCAATAAAAATATTTCTCAACAGCAAATATTAGCTCAACAGTTTATACCCAATAAATTTTGAATACAATTTTTGAAACTATAAAATTTTCAGGCATTTTAAATAATAATTAGAAAAAAAATATTATCTTTCTAATCAATTCTGCACTAATGATATGACATAAAAAATTGCAACATTAAATCAATTTGTAAGTATATTCACAAAGAATAATAGAGATTGTGATTATTAGAAGGATGTTCTTACATTTAAACGAGATAGTTTAAAGCTGACAATCAATTTTATGATCATTTTAATTTCAAAATATTCTAAATGTGCAGAGGTAACATAATTATGATTCCTTAATTCATTTCTTTAGGTAAAATGATTTAACACTATTCTATGTATTTTACCACAAAAGTATTCCATTTAGAATTTTACGTTACTTGAATGGTCAGAGTTACATATTTATTTATCAAAGTTTATGATTCTAAAGATATTGTAATTAAATTTTGAAGCTCCCCTCAATTAATATACTATGAAGACTTTGAAGAAATTTTATCATTTACGTAAAGCTAAGCACTTTTTTAGTATTAAATATTTTTTAAGCTAAAAGTCACAGATCTAAGAGTTATATAGAAAATATGTAAATACTGCCTTGATGAACACTCATTTTATTAATGAGCAGCTTTAGTTACCATATAATGTCAATATGTGTAATAAAAGAATATTCCTTTGGAGAATATTTATAAGAAAGTCTGATTTCTCTCAGATTTTTCAAAATACACTTTATTTATTAAATATTTGTGCATTAAACTACTTATAATTAGAAAAGTATTGTGGATAGAATGGTCTTGAATAGTGTAGAAAAAAATATAATTAAATGTAATCTATATAGCTAGAGCAGAATGATCAACTAAAGAATATTAAATTAATTTTTAAATTTTGCTAATACCTGATATATAAATAAGATATAATTCAATAGAATGATCAAATTTTGACAAATTATGGAAGTTATATTAAATGGTTTTAATGAAGAAATATAAGGTTGTTATTTTGCTTCATAAACAGTAATTTAAATTGATGAACACAATAAACAGAATTACCTAGAAATTCATTTCTAGTAAGAAATCATAAAAGCTTTTATATGATTATGTTATAGCCATAAGTTTTTAAAGAAAAGCATTAAATATAGGATCAATTTGGATTTCCATTTTACTCAATGCAAAAGTTTTCTATAAATTAAGTGATTCTAAAATTTGGTTGAATTTTAATAAATTATACTGTAATCGTCAACTCAAAGTAAAATTTATTGAATTAATAATAAAGACTAAAAATACATATCATTGAGGGATTTTTTAAATATTTCTTTATTTTGCAACTATTTTGTACGAATGCATTTAAAAATACTTATAATTTAATAAATAACCAGTTTTATAGATCATGATAAATTTTAGCTATAACTAATATAGCTACAAATATCAATGCAGGTGTTTGAAGACATTTCGATTTTTCAAATTGGTCGTTCAAACGTTTATCCCGACTATTGTAAAAATCCACGGGCTCATTTTCTTCTATAACACGATTTTGCTTAACAGTTTTTTGAGTATTTACTCGACTATCAAAAAACTTTTGATATTTAATGTCTTTCTCAGCAATAACCCCTCGTGTAGTTGAAGACTTGGTTTTTAACAAAGGTAAAGGAAGACCTTTATCATATCGTTTTTTTAAGCCATAATTTCCCAAAACTTCATACGCTTCTGACACTTCTCTAAATTTTGTAGATGCATCTGTATTGCCTTCATTTTTATCAGGATGATATTTAAATGTCAAATCATAATAAGCTTTCTTAATTTCAGAATGAGTTGCTGATGATTTTAGACCAAGTACATCATACAAATCTTTATTATCTTTCGTTTTGTCATCTGAATAATTCCTTGTGAATATTTGAAATTGCGAAATATATAAATGTTTTCTTATCACCTGTTCATTCAAATAAAAAGGCAAACGTAGCATTCTATCTAATACATATATACCACTAAAAATTTTGATGTTTTTGTTTTCATTTATGTTTATATAATTGTTAAGTAAAAGTTGTAGTGTCTTGACATTAAAATTGAAAATTCAAAAAAAATATTAATTTTTTAAGGATATAAGTGTTTAAAATAACTAAGCTTTTGATTTATATGAAGATATAAAATGTTTTTTATTTTAATAATTATAAATGAAAGTTTTTTATGACTATAAGCACTAGCAGTATTTGAATATAATTTAATATTAAATACTAGACTACTAGTGTTATACTTTTCTATAACCGTACTCATCTTTCAAAGTATAATTGGACAACAAATAATAGAGAAAACATGTGCTAACAAGGGAACTTTGACTTAAGATAACAAAATGTCAACTCATAGACCCGAACATGTTGCTCCTCCTGAAATAGTATGTATATTTTTATTTTTGCAAAATGTTTTTGATTTATAATTATCTTCCTGTTTATCTTTTTTTTAAAGTAACGCATTTAAATATGAGAAAAAACCAACGTTGGTAGTTCAGAACATATTTCATCAATTTAATCCATTTACTTAATTAGATGTTTCTAATCTCATCGAGTTCTCTTTTATCAATTTAATGGAAAAACTGCTTTATAGAGTATGACTTTTTTTTGGGACAGCAATAAACATTCATAAAAGAAATTCTTTGTTTGAGTTCTTTTTTTAACGTTTCTTGTTTTACTGCTGTGGTCAATTTCATACATTAATAAAAGAAATCTGAATATTTAATTCAATAAACAAAAACCAAAATCACAACATCTCGTAGACTTCTGACCAACATTTCCTTCAAAGCATCTGTGATGGACAAAAGAACAAAAACATCTAAGAGACTTTTCTTAGCCAAGATTCTGATCTGACTTTCACACCTTAAACATCAGTTTTAATTACAATAAATGAATTACGAATAAAAACTCCTTTTCTCTTTCTTGCTGTGCTGGCAGCCGAATGGTTAGCACTCCTGTCTTCCGTTCAACAGTTCGTTGATTCGAATTTCACTTCGAATGAGGATGTTTGCAGTGGATCGGAACCTACTTGAAACCATGAATCCTGGTCTAATTAACCTTTGTGACCAATGAGTTACAAAAAAATAACTGTTGAGTGACAAACTGACAAATTACCTTTTTCTCACCCATAAATTGAAACAAAAGGAAACAATTTACTTCCTTCTCTTTACCTAAAATATGGTTACCACTGAAGAAATTAAAACTCAATATTTCGTGATATCTCAAAATAAAATGATATAAAGGCTATTATTATTCATTAAAAAAATTTAAAAATAATATAGAAATTAATGGCAAAGAACATTACATCCAGGAATTTAAGTATCCTAAGCAGTGAAATCCTACAGAACACCTTTGTATTCTAAATCTCTGATATAATAAGAAATCAGAGTTGCCTGATATTCCATTGCAAATTATTTAATTTTATTGATCAAATATTCAAGTTTTTCATTTAAAATTTAATAAGTTGTATTCATTGTTTGTCAAAATCCAGATTTAACTATGTTAGTGCAGTCATGACGACAATTTAATAAATTTTAATTAAAAGTTTCATGTACATAACTTTTAAAAAGTCTGAAGTTCCAAGAATATACAGATAATATAAGTACAATTAAGTAAGTGATAAATTTTTTGTTATTGAATAAAGGGAGAATATGTGCTCAAATTAATGTTTTCCATGGCTTAAAACTTGTCAGGCAGGAATAAGAAAAATAATCAATATAAAGTCAGTTCATCTACACTCTTTCAACAGTTGTAATTCATACATTAGTGAAGATATAGAAATATTTAACAAGCTCATTGTTGATTGTTTTACAAATTCAAAGTAGACTTCTCAGCAGCTGTATATAGTCTTCAATATACCAATCATTTAGAGATGTGCTGTGAATAAATATACTGTATGACATTGGTTTTAAAAATTCAGGTCTAGTGATTTGTCTCTATTTTTAGCAATCTCACAAAAGATAACCACAGACCTTGAATAACAAAGCTCTGCTGTTAGCCATTGAGGATAATAGTAATCTAACATGTGGCAAAATTGCAATGCATTTTAACATTTCTAATTAAACATCTAAATTCTATCTGCACCATTTAGATAAAATATGCAGGTTGAGTGAGTGAGCTTACATGCTTTTGGAAGTCTACAAGAAATAGCTATTGACAGCCTATACATAAGCTTACAGTACGTTCTGTGGAAGTATCTTCAATTATGCTATCTTTTTTAGCTGAAACTTAAGGATTTGAGATGCTAAGTCAAATGAAGTAGACTTTCAGGCAAATGCCTGAAAGTCTACTTACTTCATTTGGGAAGGATTTTTCATAACATCAGGTTATATATGCCTTTGCTTTCTTGTTAGTGTACCACATGCACATC
The DNA here is from genome assembly GCA_030067965.1 of Latrodectus elegans. Classification (NCBI taxonomy): domain Eukaryota; kingdom Metazoa; phylum Arthropoda; class Arachnida; order Araneae; family Theridiidae; genus Latrodectus; species Latrodectus elegans. Next base: position 16,387,507 of record CM057810.1, on the reverse strand, counting down.
TGATCTAGTGATGAATGAGCACTGTATAATATGCTTAAGCGTTTTAAATATTGGTTATTACTCCAGGATATCCTTCACAGTACAAAACTACTTGTTAAAGATTCGAAAGATAATGGTTGTGTTTGATGAATTTGTCCTCAAAGTGCTCGCTGCAAGCTGCTACCAATATGTCAAACAGACAGAACAATGGAAGATGTGCTGTAAATACTGGCCAGGAACTAGTGTTGTTGAATCATAAGAGTTTTCTTAATGGCAGTGCCAAGACTTGTTTCTCACAAGGCACTGTAATGCTATACAGTAATTTGGTTGAAATACTATGTCATCATCCTTTTCCACCAAATCTTGTGCTGTAAAATTTCTGGTCGAAAAATAATGTATGCAGATTGGTATGTTTATTTCGACCTTTTGTTCATTGTCACCAGTGCCACATTTCATTAAAAAATAGAAAAAACGCATGCAAAAAATATTTTTCTAAATATATTCACTCTATAAAATTTTAAAAAGTGTTCAAAAACTATTTTTTTCAAATCTATGCATTTTTTAAAATTAAAAAAAAAAACTTGAAAAAAGTAGCTTTTGAGAAGGAATACTTTTGAATTATGTGTTCCATTTTGAATCCCCTTAAAATTTCGTAAGTAACATATAAAATTTCAAACAATTTTAATTTAGAATTTGAAAATTAAGAACCATGCCTAATAGATTTTTCAGTGTTGCATTGCTTTCCATCAATACTTTTCTAACAAACAAAAGAAAAACCATTGGAATAGCCTTTCTTTGGAGTAATCTTCATTTTTGATCCACATTTTCTAATATTTGCGTATTTTAATAAGCCTATTTCTGTTAGAAAATTAATTAATAATTGCGGATCTTGAGCCAATTGAACTAAAAAAAAATTCTATTAACAATTCCGGGTTTTCCAACTGTTGGCTTAGAGCTTGAAAAATTAAAATACCCATCATTGGTTTCTCTAATTTTAGCTAAAATAATCTGTTGAAATTTCTCAACACTATGAGCATGAGACAATATGAAACTATAATAATAAATTAATAAGATAATAATAAATAAATAAAATAAAAAGAAATAATGTAAAAGAAATTGTAAAAAAGAAGAATTTACGATGATTGGACGCTGGCAATAAAAAACACAACTGTGGGAAAATCCCCTAATTGCACCAACAGCAATCAAAAGACAAATGGCTTCCAATACCAATAGAAACATGGAACAAAGAATATTCTAGAGCAAAAAAGTCGGAGTAAAATTTATGTAAAACATGAGAAAAACGAATAGTGGCAACAACAAAAAAAAGGATAGTAACTAAAACTGAATTTGGCAACACTATGATGTAAACAAAGGGTGCCAGATTTGGCGAGAAATCATATATGGGGATACTGAACTTATACCCTCATTTATACCATTCCATTTTTTTCCATTCCCAATGAACAATTTTAATTTTATCTATTTTTATTCACATTTAGTTAAATTTGATTTCACTTATAAGGATTATTGAATAATCAACTTAGGATAATAATGACCAGTAAATGATCCATGAGTGTTTGTTTTGCCATCAATCTGCAGCTATGACATTACATTTCTTGAAGCTTCATTTTGTTGAAAATATCACTTATATATAAAAAATCATTAAAAGTGGAGTACTTTAAAAAAATGTATGTTTGTTATATAGTCAACATTTTAATAAACCTTTATTTAAAAATCCTCATGATCCTTCAAACTATCGACTGGTTCCTAATAGTCCTATAAATGCAATGATAATTTTGTTTCCAACTAACTTTTTGCAAAATCTCTCTTTTGCAAAATTGCTTTAATGTATTTTTTTTTTTATCATGGGAAGTTTTATTCATTTTTTTTTTTTTAAATTTTATGGTTGAGAATCTTAGATTGATATTATTATTGCCTTTGATATATATTATAATCTTTGACTTGTGGTTAACTAACAATTTATATTAATAGACTTAGAACTGTTAATAGACTAAAATCAAGTATCATTCACCCTGCATTTTCTTAAGCAGTCCATATAGAATTTCTCCTGCCTCAAATATTTGCCACTATGTATGTATATAAGTATAATCTATTGTTTCAAGTAGAAATATCAAAGGATATTTCTCTTCTTGAATGATGTCTTGAAATCACTTACGAAATTGACATTTTGGGCACACTTCTTTCATGAATGTATACTCTGAATAATGTTGCAAAAGGAAAGATATCTAAATATTTGACTTGCATGCATTATTTCTTCAGAACCACTGTAACTAAAGAAATACAAAAATATTTATTTGATGACTTAATTCATTTAAACTTTCTGATACCTTCATAAAAAACCTATTGCTCCCTGAAATCTTACTTCAGAACTTTTTAATCTGGATTAAGATTATTAAATGATTGAGAACATAATACATGAAAATAAAGAAATATTTTTAAAAACAGATAAAATAAGCTGATTTTTCCTCAGTAAAATGAATGCGATTTTTCAATATGTATTTTTTCTATGCTTTATTTGTGTAATGCATGCTAAATATTTTTTCTTATTGTACTTTATTTGTAAAAAGACAGCAAAAAAGGATGGTGAAGAAAATAGTTTTATGATCTAAGAGTTATTTTTCTATTTTGTGGATCTTTGATTTTAATAACTATTTTACTGATCTCTAATATTCAAAAAATGAACATCTATTATACCATATATTTGTTTTTGTTGAAATATAACAGTTGTTTCATTCTTAAACAAACATTTCTGTATAAATTGATATTTTGTGCATATTGATATAAGAAATTTAAAAAAAAGAATTTGTAATTTCGAAAGATTTGTAATTTATTTTCATATGCAGCTTTACGCATGAAAAGATAAATGTAAGTACCAAAATTGTCATCACATAAAATAACTTATCCTCTTGTCCATAAGAAATGGCATTCCTTAACGATATATTATTCTACATGAGAATGGCTTAATTTCACTGAAGAAGAAATGGTTTGACAATTTTATTATTTTTTTGCTTTTGTTAGTGTTGCTACAAACTATTGCTAAATGTAAAAAAAAAAAAAAAATATGGTAATGTTATACACACAAACAAATCCAAAAAAAAATCGATATGCAGTAATTGTTTTGTCTAGCTGATTAAGTCCCTAAATGTTACTGCTTTGATCATCTTATCATATGAAAGCATGAATTTTATTACAATATATTTTGCTTATTGTTAATATACACTTTAACATATTCGCTGCCACTGACGCTCTAGCATATCAGCATGGCACTACCTCTCTTGCTGGCGACACTCTGGGGCGACGATCGAGTATGATAAGTAAACTACTTTTTATTTTTATTTCTGATTTGGAGGTTGAACGATGAGCTTTTTGAGGTACGTTAGTGAAGCATTATTTTTATATTTTCAATGCTTGGTTTCTAAATTTTGTGTTTGAATCTTTTTTTGTGTCTTTTTAAAAATGGTGGACAGTACAAGTATTGCAGGACCTTCACAGCCTAAGAAAAAGAAAGTAAACAAAAAACTGCCTCTGAGGTTCTTGAGCCTCTGAAATTTCTTTACATTTAACATGAAAACAAAAGTTTATCCTTTTTTCTAGTTTTACTATCAAAATATAAGGAAGGTTGTTAAACATTAAAACACTTTTCAGCTTCTCGGAATGGGTATATAAATTTAGGTGGTAGCAAATGTGTTAATCATGTTTATTGTTAAGGTAAACCCTATGAATTGGTATGATTTCCTATTTGTGCCAAATGTTGCACTGTAACCTCATTTACGTCACTTTGCACAATATCTGGTTTTCAAAATTCTAGTTGCACTTAATCTTGAAATTTAAATATTGTAATCTCTTGCTATTTTTGACTTTAAAATACTAAAATTTCAGATATTTCATTACATTTATTTCCCACAGAAATACTTAAGTAGATGCAGTAATTTTCGAATACTCGTGTATTTACAAACTAGTGTCTAATCCCTACAATATAATTTTAATTCTTATGGACTAAAATTTTGAAAAATATTTTTGCAAACTCTCCTTTCTGGCATAGTTTTGTTTTCCAAATTACTGACGAATTATGGAAGGATCCTAATACATTTATTTTGCAGCGAATTATGTAATAATTTATATATAATTACTTTTTGAAAGCTTGGGGAGTAAGATTCTTCTACTGAAAAGAAAAATTAAAGCCATAGTACTATTAAACTTAAGTCGGTAGTATTTTTATTAATTTATTTTACATTTCTTGCAAATTATAAACATTTCCCATTTTGTTTGATTTATCCTTAAAAGAGTTTTTATTAGTGTATTAAGAATAATGACATTTGTGTTTTTTTGTATAGTTTTATTCAGAGGAGGAAGCAAAAAAATATACTACAAAGTAAGTATTATTTTCAAATGTTATTTAAATAATAGTTTTGCTTTATTTCTTTTTCCAGCATAACATGTCTCTGTTAAATATAATTATATATTGACATTGCATTTTTTTAATGTAATTGAATTTTACTTTTGATTCCAAAAAAATGTTATACAAAGCTGCCAACTACAGATTTTATCGGGAAGCTCCTGATTTTTCATTTTTCCCGATAATATTTTAAAATCTACTGATTTTCGGCAATTTCAGTGAAAACTTACAAATAGTCAAAAATCTTCATGAAAGAAAGTCTATTGAGTTGAGGATCGATTTTAACTATTCCAAATTCTAATCCAGAATGTGAATGGTTGTTCAGACTTATAAAAAAAAGAATGAATTCAAATCTTCACTTCCTGCTGAAAATTTAAAAAGCTGAAATATTCTCAAAATGAGAAAAAAATGTTTTGAACTGCAGTTCATCAATTCATTTCTAAAAAAATGCAGTCAGCAACATATGAAAAAAGTAAATAGTTATGAGTTATTCAAATTTGAAATGTATTATGTTTTTTTATGGACAAAGTATTTTATATTTTCTATATTCTTAGAAGTATTTGTCATTGAATTTATTTAGGAATATATTTTATGTTTTTATGTAATTTTATAAGTTTAACATTTATAAATCACATTAGTCAAAGTTACTCAATGAAATAAATGCTAAGGTTTTATTTTCTTACGAGTAGTATATTATATTTTTCATAATTCCTCAAAGACCTTTATAATTCATATAGCGAAATTACTAAAGACAAGGCTTAGGGTTCCCTGTTAAACTCTCCACTCCCCATGTGCCTTCCACACTCCATTTTCACATCCCATTTTAGAATTCTGACTGGACATGACTATCACCAAGGACACTTAAGCCGTATCAGCGTGGTCAACACACCCGACTGTACCCTGTGTCCTTCAGGAGCTTTTACGGGCCTTATTCATTTGACAATCTACTGTCCTGTGCTTTCTTTTTTAAACTGTGTACCCAACAACTTCCACAATAAGGCACAACAACTTCCACAATAAGGAATTTTTATTGGACTGCCAGAGGACTCATGGCCGATAAAGCCACTGTCCCACCGTAGGGTTAAAAAATTTTTTTTCATAATTCCCTTATGAGATGGATGAATAGTTGTTAAAATATTAAGATTAGTAGAAAATATATTTAATATAAATCATTCTCTGAATGTTTACATCTAAAGAGTAAAATTGTCTTATTATGGTACTACTGTTTTAAATATTCTGTTTCAAGGAAAAATGTCACTAGTTAGTGCCTCCTGATTTTTTCCATCAAAATCTGTAGAATCTATTGATTTCTTTTTCTTCAAGGTTTGCAGGTATGGTTATAGCTAATCACACAAATAACAAAGTTAACATGTAAAATTATTACATTGTATTACATAATTTGCAAGCTATTTATAGAACAAAATGGTTCGTTAACATACAGTGTGTAAATATATTCCATTTTATTACTCAAAATTGAATAAAATTGCCTAAACTTTCACAGTGTATGCACTTTTACTTTTATTATAATCTTTCTTATTTAAATTAGAATGGTAAAGAAACAGAAAAGGGTTCTTCCATAAATAACTAATTTTTTAATAATATAATAAAAGTGAAAAAGAAAAGTGAAAAAGTAGATTAAATGGTATTATAAAGTGATAAAAGTTTTATTATATATATTTTATTATTTTTTTACATGGTGTGAAGACTCCTACAAATAAGTTATTTAAAAGTTACTGTCCTACCTTAAAACTTTTTAGATTTAAAATGATTGCTGCTCTTTATCTATAAATCAAGTGTTATTGTCTACATTTGTATCAAGAGAAGAAACATGTGCCTTTTATATTTGACAATTAAATTTCAATTTTAGTTCTTTGAATAAAGGGCATTTATTGTGTGCCGACAGTTGTATTTTAACTGTTATAAGTGACTTTTATTTTTATAAGGATTACTATTTATTATTTTGCATTATATTTGCTTATATTAGGATGCCATGATTATCTCATCTCAGCATCCATAGCCATTATCACTTTAATGGTAGATATTTATTTATTATTATTATTATTTTTTTTTTTTTGCTTGGTGAGACAATTAATTCTTTTTGATAAAAGAACTTGGGGCTTATGTGTAAGATTTTAACCATGTGTGGACTGTGCAATAATGCTTGCTATGCCAAATTTTCAATATGTTAGTCATTTTTACAGGATTCCTTAGCAAAAACATTGTTTTTGGTTAATTTTCCAATTTAAATAAGAAATGAGTGCTGCTTTTAAGTTTTCAAAAGGTATGATATATATATATTGCTTGTGTTGAATCAATCTTAATCATGTCAAAAAAATTTAAAAAAATATTATTTAATAACTTGTAAAAATTAAATTAAGTATTGTTGTCATTTTTGTCAAATCATTTTGAATTGAAATAGTAATAGAAAACATAATTTTCATTGGTTTTAAACAAGATTTGCTATCTCCTAGTCTGAAAAATTGAAGTAATTTTGAAAGTAACACATGTGACACCATATATATATATATATATATATATATATATATATATATATATATATATATATATATATATATATATATATATATATATATATATATATATATATATATATATATATATATATATATATATGGAATTTCATTGCATAAAATTCTACAAGAGTGTGAATATCTCCAAATCTAATTATCTAAATTAATCAAAGTATTAATTTAAGAAGTGCATGTTAACTTATGCATATGTGTGAATATTGCTTTGTAAATATTTAAATAAAATTAATTGTATCATATTTTATTTTGCAAATAGTAAATCAAAATAAAAATCAAGTATGAAAGCTCAACTCTACTATTGATTTGAAATTATTAATTACCTCCTCTTTTTTTTTTTGTTATTTTTTTTATCATTATTATTATTTTTCTAGTTCTCGAATGATAGAAATTCAAATTCAGATGTCTGAAAGAGCAATTGAATTGCTTGCATTACCTGAGGAAACTTCTTCCCTTATTTTAGATATTGGGTAAGTTAGCGTTATTTGAAAGTAAAAGAATTATTGTAAAGTTATTTAATACATTTTATCCTTTGTTTAATGAATTCTTTTTTTAGTTTATTTTTCCAATTTGCTGAACATATATTCTACTTTCAGAACATTATTTTTATAGATTCTGTAAGTCCTGAATCTGTATTTATTACATCCTGTACTGTTTTTTAGATATACTGTATTATACTTTTATTAATATTTATACAATTTAATTATTATTTTGTTTTTTTATCTGCTATTGAATTATCTTTCCTGAATTGAAGAATTTAAATCATTTTAACAGAAATACAAGTTATTTTAGATAATAAGAAAAAGTAAAATTCTAATTAATTAAATATGAAAAATGTAGATAAAATCATTGAAATTTATAGGAACATTTCTATACTCATTGTAATATATTCTTATAATAATTTAGCTATAGAATTATAAATGTAATAGAACTTACATTTATCGTTTTGTTTTGATTATAAAAAAATCTTAAAAAGGACAATAAATTTAAATAAAATTTAAATTTTTATCCTCATTTTGTAGTAAAATTTATAATTTAAAAATGTTTTATATTGATGAAAGTTTTCAAACAAGTGATGAGAAATTAAAAGCCTTAAAATCTGTATATTCAAATTCTTTATTTTATCTACAAAGATAACAACCTCGCTTTTGTCTATTTTTGAGATATTTCATTGCTTCAATTGATTTATACTTTTATGTTTATAAATTTGAAGTGACATGTTTGAAATAGTATTTGCTAATAATTCTTCATTGCATTTTATAGTGGTTCTGAATATACTTTAAATTGTGAATTTCAATCTAATAAATCCTCATGTGTAAGAAATGATTCTGATACTTTTGTATGCATTTAAGTAATTTTCTTTTCTTTTCAAGACAATAAAATGTTTCAGTGCAAAGTGTTCGTATAAATATTTATGTTACATTTAGTTTTCTGTAGATTCATTATTTTCAGTTTAATCTCTTTTTGGAAAATTTAAATTTGAGGGTTTCATGTATGTATAGTTACGTAAGTTTGTGCCTGATAATATGTGGTTATCTATTAAAGCAGGTGATTCAGTTGACATAAATTTCTTTCAATAGCATGTGATAACAACAAAACATATGATAATACAATTTTTTCTATTTTTATAGGTGTGGATCTGGGTTGAGTGGGGAAGCATTGGAAGAGCAGGGCCACTATTGGATTGGTGTAGATATAAGTAAAGCCATGCTTGGTAAATTTACTTTCAATTTTATATTTTATTGGTAAAAATATTATTTTGATAATTTTAACAATATTCTATTTTTTATTGTATTGTATATATATAGTTATACATCAACTCATACACATATATAATAAATTAAGAAAATCATATACATACACATTATTCTGTGGACCATTTTGTTAAAAAAAAATATGTTACAAATTGTAGCAATTTTGTGATTGTATTGGATGGAGTTAACTAATATTAATCATGGTTACTTAAAATGAGGGAAAGATAAGTGCAACTGTAATATTTAGGATATATTTTTGCTCTGAAAGGTCAATGGGTTAATATGTAAATACCAAAAATTACTTTCAATGAGTATAATTATGATACAAAATATATAATATAATCTTATAAGTAATGAACTGTAACTAAAAATTGATGAAAGAAAATTTAAAAAAAATCAGCTTTAAAAATATGCAAGAATTTAAATACTTTGCCATTCACACAATATAAAATAAAATTACAAAGTGTATTTTGGTATGCAGATTAAAGTATGCCAGTGTAAATAAATTGTAAAGTATGGCAATGAGAGTTGAAAAGCATTAATTTAATCAAGTCGCTGGAATGCAAAACTTTAAATCTTACATTAATGGTATACTTATAATTCATTTGCCCTTTTTAAATTATGAGTTTTGAAAACAATAAATGTGAAAAATTGTAAAATCTTAATGTATTGCTCAGAGCTCAGTGGTACTGCTTTTTGCTCCTAAGGCACAAGTCTGAAGTTCAACCCTCTGGCTGGGCAAGGTTGACTCATTCTTTTATCCCTTCTGTGGTTTAATTAACTAGGTTACAAGCAAGCTTGAGAGTTAAACATTAAGGGTTTCACATTAGTTTGATTACTTAACTGGGATATTGCTTCGCTCTACAGGGCCTTCAGTCAGGAAAACAGATATTGACAATGTAAGCCTTGTCCCATTTTTATGAACTGTCATGACACAGGCTTAGATTTTTAAAGTAAATATTCACTGTTTAATCAAGTATATAAAATCTTATTTTTATAAACATATCTGGGTGAATAATACAAAATGTATATGTACCTGGTTAAAATTGTAGGCTTTATTATACATGGTGTATAAATCTTTATAAATGACATACTTACTATGTTTAAATGTTCATTTAAATATGAGTTAAAAATTTTAGTGCATTAATTCAAAGTCTTTAATTTAGGAAAGTGTATTTTATAAATAATATATTTTAATCAATATTTTTATTTAAAATTAAACAGATTTGCAAATTCAATTATTTTCATTGGCATTTTTTAAATTATGTAAGATATCTACAAAGAATAATATTTCTCTATGTTCTCTTTTACATTAAGGCTGTTTTGTTTGAAATTATAATTCTACTTTTCTTAATTAATTTCGAAATATATTACTTATTTTCGTTGAAGTATCTTAAAATAGCCATGTATTTATTTGTGTGATTTTGCTTTGATAAAAAAAAAACTGTTTATAATTTTTAGAATATGTTTTTCTTATTAAAATATTTTTGTAGAGGTTGCTAAAGAGCGAGAGGTAGAAGGTGATATAATACTAGGTGATATGGGTCAAGGCTTATGTTTCCGAGCAGGAACATTTGATGGTGCAATTAGGTAGTACTTACATTTTATTTATTAAATTTCATAAATCAATGCTTTTCTTAACTTTTCATATTTAAATGTTTATTTTGCCTCCATTGGTGAAAAGTAATTTTTCAACTGTTCTGGAATTTGTTACAGTTCTTACTATTTATATTATTTTTTAATTTTTAAATCATTTTTTCTTATTGAATTAAAAACTTATACCCCAATTTGATTCATGCATCATTGGTCTTCTTTTATCAGTTCAAAATGTTTGCATTTAGTGTAAAGATCTTGAATTCTTTTTATGTGATTTTCCATTTATTACCAAAGACTTTTATTTTATTTTTTCTTTGTGAAAAAGCAATTTTCATTTGGCTTGAATCAGTTTGTAAAAATATCTCTTTCACTGATAATAGTTGAAATGTTTTCATTATCCAAATAATCTTTGGCTTTTTAAATAACTGAGATTTCCTGGCTGCAAAAGATCATTTATAATTTTATGCAAGCCCAAAAGTTCTTATTTTTATTATGAATATATAGTAGTCACTTGCTTTTACAAACATTCAGTTGCAAGCTAAACTAGTGGCAAGACCCTACCTTATAACCTTAGGCACAGTGATAATTTTAATTCCCATTTACAATCTAAAATTTTTAAAAAATCTTTTTTGTGTGAATTTTTTTCCATTCTTTTTATTTTAATGATCTGATAATTTTTTAGCGCCTTAATTTTATTGATTTATTTTGTATATAAAACTTGAAAACTTAATTTTATCCTTAAACAAAGAAACAACCCATGTGCAGGTATTCCAGATATTGTGGGGACAAACAGTTGGTGAGAAAAAACTGTGGTGTTAAATTAGATTTCTAAGAGATGTGAGAACATAAAAAGAGGAAAAACTCTGTAGGCAATACATAAAAGGAAGAAACTTTAAAATTTTAATTTTGTTTCATTTCATTTGAACTTAATTTATGAAGTCTCATTTGTTGAGAAAGAGATTGTTTCAGTTACAGAAATGAAAGTATATCAGTTGAAAATACATTCTTCAGTAGAGGAAAATAGAACATTCTAAAAGATGTTGACAAAAAAATATTAAAGACAAATATTGTCAAAAAGTTTGGCATCTCAAAGAATAGCCTCTCAACAACTATAAAAATTTAGAAATTTAAGCAGTACCAGCAAAAGTGCTCCCTCTTAAAAATATTGTAGAGAAGCAAAGTATCATAAACTAGAAAATTTCCCTTATTTGCTGAGAAAAATTAGAGTAATGAACAATAAGTTATTAGTTTTCCTTATTTTTCATCAATGAAGGGAATGTAAATACTTTTTAATTATGAATCTGGTTTTTTGTGAGTTTCTTATAGAACAGTCTAAATAATTTTTGCAAATAATTTAATATTTTATTTATAAAAAAGTAATTTGGAAAAAAAATCAGATCTTAATTTAATACATTTTTTGACTAACTTGATCCCCTTCTGTATCTTAAAACATGTCATTTGTTGAAAGCAAAAAATTTCCTAACCCTGATATCACAACTTTTGATATTGTGTAAAAGTGTACAAAAGATGTACTTTTTTCTGCTAAATTCAATTTTTTATATTTATTGCTCAAGAAGTGGAACCTTTTCTGATTCTTTATCCAACTGATAAACCAATGTTGCCCTTTATTACTGGATATTTTCATGCAATGTTGAAAAGTTTGATGCAAAACTTTTTAGAAGAATCTTTGCTATCTGAATCTATTGGAAATGTCTAAAAACTCTAAAATTACTCATTATTTTATACAACGTATAATCCATTGTTATAGAGAATGTTGATTATTTAAATAAAAAATTTTCTGTTATAGCTATGAATTCATTGAAGGCTTTTGAAATAATCATTAATAATTTTAACTCAAATAAGAATAGTCTCATTAGTGTTTGTAATTATTTATTGTTATTATTAACAGAATATTGCATGTACATAATTATATGCATATTTAGTTAAGAAAATTTTTTTAAATAAAATAAAAAATTATTCAACGTGAATGTCAATACCACTTGGAAATTTTTGTTTTGACTCCTGGAAAACTCTTGGAAATCTATACGAACCCTGTAAAATGTTATATTGTAAAAAAATTTTCGAAATATAAATTTTGAAAATTAATGAAGCAAGTGTTGTATTAGTTTATGGGTCAGTTGTTTATTGCTTTTACATATTAAATTTCCTTTTAATATTAAAAACTTATATTAACTTTTATAACAATTATATTTAGGCTGTGGTTGCATGAAATTTCTTTAATTTCTTTTTATCATATATTTCTGATAGTTATTGATAAATACTTGTATCTTGTTTGGTATTGTAAATTCATGCATCCAATTTCACTCGTCAATTTATAAATATATCTGATAAAAATTTGTTGTAAGCAAAAAACATAATTTTCTTTATAACTTTTTATGTAATATTGAGAGCCCAAATGAAAGAACTGAACAGTTATTAAAAACATGAAATTACATTCTCCTTATTATCCTAATGTTAATTTTGATTCTACTTTATAGAAATAAAGGAAACTTAAAAAACAGTTGCCTAGTTATGACTCTGTCTACCTTGAATTATAGTAATTTTGTTGCAATAATATATTGTTCCCCAATGATATTTCCTTTAAAAAAATTATCTTTTTACTGTTTATATGTTAAAAATGTGTTATAATAACATATGATAATAGTAACAAAAATAATTTTGTGACCATTATTCATTTAATTATTTAAAATATTTGAATGGAAATATCTCATACTAAATACCATGTTTTTTAAATTATCCATTCTAGAATATTTCTAGCTAAAGTAAAAGTTATTCAGTTGGCCCTTTGGCCTTCTGTTTAGCAGCTTGTGAATTTAATTCCATCCATTCAAAGAAGTGTACGTAGACCTATAAAAATCAAAGTCAAGTCTAGAAAATTATCCTTATTTAGTGTATATAAGTTTTAAATATTTTTAATCAATAGAAATGTGAGAAATTGTGGGAAAAAACAGTTAAAAGTAAGTACTGTAGTGAATAATGTTATTGAAATTAAATATATTTGTAAAATTGTCATTTGATTCATATATTTTTCTGCTGAGAATTTTCAAATACAATTTTATTATATATTATCTACTCTATGAAATAAATTTCACATTATGTTCAGGAGTAATTATTTTTCAAGACATTATGATTTTTCTTACAATTTTAATAACCATTTTATTTATTTATTTATTTTTTTGATAGCAATGCTACTTGTAGATGACTGAATCTTTAACAAATTTTCTTTTTAGCATATCAGCTCTTCAATGGTTATGCAATGCTGATAAGCGGACACATAATCCAGCTAAGCGTCTTTATGCATTCTTTTCTTCTTTATATTCATGCCTGGTAAGTTTTTCATGTGTTGTGTTTAGTTAGGTTTCTTTTTTCCTTTTAACTTAAGGTTGGATGCGAGCATTTCACTTGGGGTCATCAAGGTGGCTGTCTTTCAAGTATCTAATATTTACTTATATTTCATCATACTTGTAACTGTGATGAATAATTCTTAGGAAAATTCTTATTTTTGTCTTTACAATATTTTTTATTCTCAGTACAGTACTCCAAAGATTATTGGAAAATATTATTAGTTTCATTTCTACTTTTGAATGATTACAAGCATTGAATTTATGTTCATTGAATTATGTGCAAGGTTTTGAATATTTGTGAAAAAGTTGTTTGTGTATGAGGAAGCTAATATTAAATTTATTTTATCTGGCAAAAGGATCATTACTAGTTATTTTTAACTAATAATGATGCTTTTGCATAACTTGTAAAATATTGTATATCATTAATTTGAAAAAAATAATAAATTCAAATGTGAATTAAAATCAAATAGGTTTTTAATTATTTTCTAGTCAATTATGTATGTAATGTACTGAGGATTTAAATTTTTGTTTTAGCATTGATTTATATAAAATAAAATTTCAAGTATTATGTAAAATTGTTTATATAACATATATTTTATCATTTTGCTATTTAATTTCTTAAGAATTGATTAATTTATTTATATTTTCTCTATTTTAAATGTTTGCATGTTGATATTAAAAAAATATTTGCATCAAATTTACTGTCATTTATATTTTCCATGTTAATTTATCTTTAGATTTAAAGAATTCTGTGTTTGTTGTACTGATCAAGTTATTGCATTTTTAATATTTCTAATATCAAGGTCTCATAAAAGATATTAAAATGACATTAGAATCGCTTATCAATGGATTCTAATAACAATAGCAAATGGAAATACTTCACAATGTTAAGAAAATTTAGTCTAAAAAAAAATCCTCCATAAGTAAATATACTTGTTAATGTCTCCTTTTCTTATGAAATGCTTAAAATATCAGCACTAATCAATCCTTATATATTCTTTTTGAATCTAGAGTCTAGGAATTTATTTTGTGTATCACAAGTAGAATGTATTAGTTACAAATTGCTATATTGCAAATCATTTTAGTTATTTATTTTAAATTAGAATTTGGATTTCTGTATAAAATTAGATTTATTTAATAAATTTTCATTGAAATAAAGATTCTTACTTACATTTAAATGACTCCTTCCTCTCCATTATTCAAGCTTAAATTGCTTAAAATTGCATTTTTGTATTGTAATATTTTATATTTATAAATAACCAAAAAATGTGAAAATCTATCGTTAAAAAAATAGAAAAGACTGGAATATGGATGTAAAATTTTATAATTGTTTTTATTAAATAATAATGGAGGGGGGGGGAGTTATTTTAACTATAATCAGCATTGTCCAATCACGTTCAAGAACGAATTAAGTTCTGAGCAGTTATTAAAGCTGCAATTCATTAAGGCGATTTCACATTTTGTCTTGACTTGATCTGTTTTACTTTGAAAACATTCAGATTTATATATTGTCATAGAGAATGGAAAAATTATTAAGTTGCAGGATAAATTTTTAATTGAAAGCTATCGAGAAGGCAAATGAAAAAAAAATGTTGACAAACTTGTAATGTAAGGTAAAAAGCAGCAGGTGCAGCACAAAAGAAAAGAGTATTCCATGCGCGGTTAGAAAGTAACCCATTTCTTTTGTTTAACTATTAACAAAACAAAGATAGTTTATTCGTAAAATATGTCTAACCTTTTTTTAATTGTTGTTAAAATCTAAAATTGGATAAGTTTTACTAGAATCTTCTCAGACATTGATTGATATAGTGCTTTCATCTCTGTTAATCACACTTTGCGTTAAGGTGGATTCAAACAGATATCTATCATTATAGATGGGGGTTTTTTCTGTAGAATTTATTAAATTTTTAACTAAAATGAATATATTTTATTTTCTTAGACACTAGATTATCAGCAGTATAAATTTTCGACTATTCGTCAGAAAAATTGCTGCGGATTATGCGATGCTTTTTTACTTTTGCTCAAATAGAGGGGCTTGCAGATTGTATACAGGAAAATACAGTATTTTGTTTTGAATAAATATATTTATTTGAAATGTGCTATTATACACATCTTAAAATGCTAATTGATAGGAATCTAATGAAGATACTTAAAAACTAAAATTATCCATAATTTTATGCAATCTATAAATCAGTAATGTTAAGGATATTAATTATTTAAATAAAAAAATTTATTTTATATCTGTAAATTCATTGAAGGTTTTTGGAGTAATCATTAAATATAATTCTTACTTAAATGTTCTCATTAATTTTTACAATTATTAATTCCTACTATTTACAAATATAATGGGAAAATGTTATATATTCATAATTATATGCATATTTGGTTAAGCACAATTGGTAAAATAAAAAATTAGCATGAATGTCAACAGGTACTGGAAATTTTTGATGTGATTCTTGTGTGGAAATTTATACAAACTCTTAAAGTCATATAAAATAAAAATTACACAATATTAGTAATGAACTTTATAGAAAAAAAAAACATTTATTTTTAAGAATATCTGATTTAAATCCATGTTATCATAAAGTGCGATAAACTGGGATGAAAGCACCAGATCAATCAAGAGCAATATTTCTGAAAAAAATTTAGTGGAACTTATCAAAAAAAATTTTTATTTTTAGTTTTTTATCAACTTTTTAAACGAAGTTAGACAAACTTTTAAAATGTAATTTTTTTCATCAATTATTGAATGGAAGAAATAAATTATTTTGCAACTTTACATTGCATAAATTTTTTTATACTGCTCATACTTTTTTTAAACTTATGTTAACACATATCACCATCTTTTATTTGTTTTATTCACGGCCTTTAGATTGAAATCTGCTGTGAAAAATATGCAGTTGCTTCTATTAAAATTTAATTAAATTAAAATATCCTAAAATCTAACAGTTTCATTAATTTTGTTCTAAATGTATATATTTTTTTGAAAAGAGGTTGTTATAACCTTCTTGATAAACTAATAAATAATAAATTAATAAACAGGAATCTAATGAAAACATTTAAAAACTCTTAAATTACCTATTAATTAATACAATGTATAATTTAGTAATGTAGAGAATATTAATCATTTTGTATTTTTTAAAGAATGTTAATTATGATATGTTTTTTCTGTTGCATTATAATAAACAAACTTGAATACTTTTAGATCAAGATGAATGAGGCAAAATGCCAAAAAATGATAGCCAATAACAATTATAATATCTTTTCATGGTGACAAATTCTGTCTCTAATGTAATTGGAGGAAAGTGATTATAGCTGAAATAAGTCGACCATGTCATGTCACCATCTGTTTTTCATCTTATAAAACATAATTCTTCCAAAACTTTTATAAGTTTTATGATCAGCAGTGTTTTCTATCAGATTGTCCACTGGGGCATATAATATGCACTATGAAATTGCAAATTGAAATTCAATTTTTTTCACACGTAATCCATAGGTTATATATAGGAAAGTACAGTAATTTCTTTGAACCTTTTAAACAGTCATGTTTGTTTTGGTTTTATAATTAGTTTGCTTACATTTTATATTTTGTCTTTTAATAATATACGTAGATAAATTAAAGAATTAAAATATTTTTATACTTGTAATAATTATTTTACAATGAATAAAATACTGATGTTAGAGACAATCCAATAAATCATTTTCTGTCATGGATGGCTTTTGATTTTTTTCACTTATTTATTTTTACATTAAACTATCTTTAGTCAACTGAAATGCAAGTTTACTTACATAAAAATAGTAATTATTATTTAAATTCAATGAAAACTTTCAAATATATATAAAATCATTGCTTGAAAATAAGTACAATCCTATTCATAACTTTTTGCATTAAAGTTCGATGGGATCATATTAATTCATTTTTTTCTCCTATTTAATTGAATTTATAAGTTTAACTCCCACTTTAAACTTGAGTCTGTGACTAATTAGCATTTGTGTGTGAAAGAATGACTATTCAAACCAACCTAACCAATTCCATGAGCTGAGTCTCAAATATCAGTTACTGATTTACCTTGCTCTTTTTTGTCCTAATATTCTTATAGATATACAATGGAATTAGAATATTTGATCTATATCAGACTGGCATCTGACTGGTTTTGCTCTTGCGTTCAGTTCAGCAGTTTGTGGGTTTGAATCTTATTTTGGGTAGGAATGTTTGTAGTGGTTCAGAATCTTTTTAAACTGTAGATCCTGAACTGAATAGTCCTTATGAGAAAAAAAATATTAACCAACCAACAAATCATTTATCTGGAACAATGAAAATTTTGCTTTACATAATTTATTTTATTTCTAGACCAGAGGAGCCCGTGCTGTTTTCCAGTTTTATCCTGAAAATGGAGAACAGGTAGGCCCATACACAAATCTGTAAATGATAAAAAGTTGCTTTTTTATTTCATTTTTTAAGGGCAACTTATATTATTTCTCATTTTAGAAACAAAAATCTACATGCCTTTAAAATGAAAGCTAATTATTTACCATTTTAAATTTCAAATCAGAAAATGTTAAGAATAAAATAAACATATTTATTACAATAAATAATCTCAGTAGCATGTTGTATTAAAAACAGAGAATAAAAAATTAAAAAGTTATCTTTCTCCTGTAAATATAATATCAGTATTATAGAATTAAATTGGAATGCAATGTTTATAAATTGAATTTATAAAATATTATTTCTTAAAGAATGTCTTTTGTAAGAATTATTTTTTTGAAAGTAATGCAATCAATCCTTGTTTTGTTGCTTAAATTTTACTATTGATAGCATTTTAGAAACTTTCATTAAATTTGTGTTTTTTAGTAACTAAGAAAAACTTTAAAATTTCTTTGAGACTTATGCCTTTTATACATTTTATGAAATGCAGTCATATTTTGTTATTGTCAACTTTAAGTTTTCATTTAGAAAAAGTTTAATGTGCTATTTTTTTGGTAGTAATTTAATAATGTTCATTAAAAAATTAAAGTGTATTGTTATTTTGAAGTATTAACAAATCAAAGTGAACTCGCGTGAATTTTTGGTATTATATGAATTTTTAGTAGAAAAATACTTAGTTGTAGCATTTTCCACGATAGAAAAATTTATTAAATTATTCTTAAGGAAACTTAAAATTAATTTTTTTCAATGAAATATATTTATATTATTTTAAAAAAAAGTAGTAGAAACTAGGTAATAGTGAAAAAAATATGACATATCTGTATTTACTTATATTATTGTTGCCAAAAAAGCTAATTAAGGACTTTTAATTTAGTTTTCTTTATTTAGTTATTTTTTCAATGGTGAAATGAAAACTTCTAGAAACAGTATTATAACCCAAGGCTGACATTCGGATAAAAAATATCTTAATTCAGAAAATTATATATTATTGATTAATTGATTGAATCTATCGTAAAATATTACAAAATCATGTTGTTTCAAAATGGTTAAATGCCATGTGAAACATTTCCAGTTATGTTTGTTAATGAGGTCAGCTTAATACCAGGTATATATTGTAATCAATTTATTAAATTTACAGGTTGAACTTATTACTCAACAAGCTATGAAAGCTGGTTTTGGTGGAGGTCTTGTGGTGGATTATCCTAATAGTACAAAGGCAAAAAAGTAAGCTGATATATAATGTGTCAAAAAATGTTCTTGACTAACAATTGCAGTGAAATTGACATACATTGCAGTTTTTATTCAGGAAAATTATTCTTTATTGATTTTTGATTATTTGGGTTGTCTTGTTAAAATGGAACAAATAATTCTTAATTCAGTTGTTTAGTAACAATTTAATAAGTTGATGGTGATTGTGATTCATCTTAAAAAACTTCAGTGCATTTTGCATTGCTTTCATCACGTGACTCATGACAGTCTTCCTTCATCTAAAGAATGAAAAGTAAGCACTTATGCTGAATTATATACTATGAATAATTTTCCTCATACTATGAATAAACTTTCTCATTGCTTATGTATCAGTTATGCCTTTTTAGGAATAATTAAAAATGCTATGTCATGTGCTTACGTTTTTTCAGTTATAAATATATTATTTTTAAATAGTGTTGCTTAAAAATTTTGGCATGGTATAAAATAACACCCAATGTACTTTTCTTATATTAAATCAAATTTTGAAAGTTAGGGGGGAAAATTTAATTCTGCAATGATTCAAGCATAGAAATATAGATTTCATATACAATTAACTGCAAATGCAAAAATTATGTTTCTAAAATTCAAGTATAATGATAAATTGCATCGATTCAAAACAAAAATTCTGCAATCTGTCAATAAAAAGGAAAAATTGTTTTGAAATGTATTTGAAAAGAATTTTGAGACATAGTGAAATCTCTAAAACAAGCTTTCAGTTAATAAGTTGTCAAATGCTTTTAAACTTTGATAGTAAAATAGCTTTTTATAATTTCTAACTTCTTGATTTCATTGTAATAAAATAGAAAAAGGATTATATCTACCATAAAATTTTTGTACCAAATTATGAAATACATTAATTTTGAATGCTTTGAATTTACTCTTCATAGGATTTGTATCATATTTGACTTGAATATTTTATCATAGATATTTAATTGGTAATTGTTTTAAATTGCATAAATATTGTACTTTGATATATGAAACTATTAATTTGTTATATCTTATTGTGTATGCTTTTATTCAGACATTTTTTAGTTCTGTTAACTGGTGGCCCCCAGAAACTGCCTGCTGCTTTAGGAACGGAAGAAGTTCCACAAAATCATATCAAATATGTTAAATCCAGGTATTTAGATTGCTTTATAAATTTGTGTAGGCATTAAAAATGTACAAAATACAAACTATTGCAAAGTTATATGGATTAGATAAGTCAGCAATATTTAACTCGGGCATATTTACGATCCAGAGAATATTAGATATTGCTTATTTATTTAATCTATATATGTTTGCAATTGTGCATACATATGATTTTGACTTGCATATCCCATTTTTCATTGTCCCCCCCCTCGATCATGAAATATATCACTGAATAAGATATATTGTTATTTCATGCCATGTCTTTTTAACATAATGATATCCTAAAAATGCAAGAATGGCAAATTAAAAAATAAATAAATACATTTTTTTTCATTTAAATTTTGTTGATAAATTTTATTTCTTCTAACTGTCAAGAAAAATGAAAACATTGATAATACTCTGGATAAGATATAATAGCAGTTTTCCTTATTTTAAATTTAGGATGTTTTGAACAGAATATATGAAACAAATGTGTCCTTGATCAATTCTACAAAACAAATGAAAAATGATGGCTTGCTGGTAGTCAATAATATCATTTTACACTGTTGGTCGTAATTTAATGAGCCATTGTTGATATTTGTACTAAATGCTTATATCTCTTGACTTGTTTTCTGAAAATTATGTTTTGAGATGTCAGTGATCGACCATTGAAGACCATTAAAAATCTTGGTGGTTAACTGTGGAAAATATTTTCTAAACAATGATTGACACCCCAATTGATTCTATGACAAAGAATATATGAATATATTTTTAATTACTATTGTCTTATTTCATGCTAAATAAATCATGTTGATTTGTTTATTTTGTTCTTTTTTCCTAATCATTTGAATGTAATAAACATGTTTATAAATCATCTCTGAAATTTACAATCCTTGTTGGTGTTTAAATTTCAGTGTTGGCATTGCATTAATGAAGAATCTCACGACCACAAAACAATATATTTTTAGTGATTATTTTCAATATATACTTATATTAAATACATATAAGAAATAAAAAATTCAATGTTTCTTTAATTACACATATGAATATTATTTACATTTCTCCTTTTGAATATATATTTGGTTCCCAAAGAGTTGTGAGATTCCTATTGAAAAACACGTACTTAAGTTCTCATTTCAAATTTTAGAATAAAATACAAAAAAGGAAAATCTGTCAAAAGCTATAGAGATTGGGTTTTGGAGAAGAAAGAAAGACGAAGAAGGCAAGGAAAGTAAGTAAAAAAAATATATATATATATATATATATATATATATATATATATTTAAAAAAATACTCATACAATTTTTCATTTTCTTACTCTAGAGAAGTGCGTCCTGATACAAAATATACTGGTAGAAAACGGAGAGGAAAATTCTGAAAAAATGAGATTTACTTTATAATATATGTATGAATTATAACATTAATAAAAATATGGTTATGTTTTATTTAATACAAATTATTCTTGAAAACGAGAGCAATTGCTTGAATTTTATCTGAATAGCTTATTTTTAGATAAATTATTTATTGTAAAATTGATAAAAAGACTACAATTTATTAAATATTCCACTTGGAGCTTAATGAAGCTAATATGCAGCAATAAATTTATGTAAAAATAATTGTAATTTTTAATAAAAGTTTTAATGTTTTATTTATTGAAAATTTTGAACTTTTCTTATAAATAATTGATTCTTTTATTCATTTTTCATGGTTGAAGCATAAATTAATAGTGGCATCTTCTATTTAGTAAACAGTATGTATATCTTTTCACTCACTAAATGAAAAGACTTATAAAAGTATACTTGATTAATTTACTATTAATATTATTTTAATCTAATAAAAATTATATAAATTACTACTATAGAAATTATATTTCTATATAAAATGAGATAAATTCCAAATTTTACATCCTTGCGTTAAAATTTTTAAAATAAAATTCTCGTTTAGAGAGAGTGTTGATAAATGTCTAGCTTCTTCATTTGAAACAGAAGAAAACAAACAAAACAATAATGGAAAATAGGTTTATTTTTAAAAAATTTAGGCTGCACATTTTATTTTAAACTGTCTGAATATACTCATTTCGCTGTATTCCATTCAAATAGTTTTATAGCAGGTTCAATGAAATTTAGCTCATCTGAATTACTTATCTTTACTTACTTAAGATTTTATGAAAAAAACGCACATCTAAATTTTAAGAATCCAAGTTAATTAAAAATTGGACAGACAAAAATTAATGTAATCAAAATACAAACAGGACATTTGTTAGATTTTTTATATATTCTACCAAAATATACAAAAACTCGAAGAATATAAAAAAAATCAGTTTGACTAAAGTTTCTGTTTAAACTTGTGAAAACATGATATTCTGCAATTATGCACATAAACGCTTATGTATTAACTTATTTAAAATATTTATGTTAATTTTGAAATGGAACATGAAATAAGAATTACTGCAAAAGTTTTATACGACATACTAAAACAAACTTCCTCACCCTTCTCCCAAAAAAATAAAAAAAAATACTGAAGCTTCAGTTTAAATGTGAAGGCATTCATTCTCTGGTTTAAAATGTATTAAGAAATTATTAATTTTTAGCATTTCAAATCTAAGTTTTTATTTTTACCACGACGGAAGTATTGTGTGCAGATCACCTGGAAACAAATCAAATGAGTTATATTATGCGTAAAAATGTTTTATTGAATTTTATTATCAATTATTGAAGTCATGACTCTATCTCCTTCCTAAAGCATTTCCTATTGATGACGTATTGGGAGAAGTATAAGTAATACGCTTGATGAGTAAATCGCAATACTTTGTTAAAAATAGTTGAGTATTAATGTTATTTTTAAAACACTCTGATATTATATAAAAATAATAATAGGAGAATCAGAGTAGTCGCAAATATTTTTCCCTGCCCGCATTGGTGGCGCATCGATAACAATTACTTATATCGCCCCCATATGCAACTTTACAAGGTGTTCCATAAGGATATGTTACATTTTATAAATTAATTACAATCGTTGTAATTAAAGATTCGAAAAGAAATTTAAGTTTTCATTTTAAATTAGCCAGAGTCCGACATCCCAACATAAGCTTCATTCCATTTTCGTATGAGATATTAAATTTGGGAAACTTACTTTTGATAATGATTTTTAAAACTGTTATATTTAGAAATAACATGTTGCGACGATTTTTAGGTTGCAACTCAATTCAAGCTGCAAATTTGACCTCGCTGCTTCACAATTTACGTTGAAAACCGTGGTAATAATACCCAGCTCCATTTGATTGACACTTAAATCTTGAAATCCGTACTCGCACTCAAATTGCAGCTTTTCAAGCCATCTTCATAATTCTGAAGCTTTTCTTCATTTATTGGGGTATTGAATTTAATCTCGGAAAATGAGACACGTTGTTCTTTGCTAATTGCTTCTCAAACATATTAAGTTTTAATTTAAAAACTTTGAGATGGATCCAGATATCATAAATTGAGTTTTTCCTTTGATATTTATGTGACCAAGAAGATCTGTGAATAATGCTAAGTCCGAAAGACATTTCTGTATCTTCAAACATTTGGAAAAATGACACAACATCGCCTTTAAATTAGCATAGTCGCTCGAAAACACTGCAAAGCCAACACTTTGTTCTCGTGTAATATAGTACATCGTAGTATTCAGATTCGACGGATTGAAAAAAACTTCGAAATTGTTGTGAATATTGCCTATGAGAGGATAGTATTTTCAAAACCTTACGACTATATCAAGCACATGTTTCTTATTCAATGCAGATTTATACAGAACTTCTTGATTTAATACACAAAGTAAGATAATACTGCTCCCTGGATGGTTTTGATTAAAGAGTCCAAGAAATCCAGATTTTCTTTTTTCTGTCGTATTTGGTGCTCAATCTATATCGCGTATATTTATTATTGGCACTTTCGAAATTAAAACCCGTCCTGTTCACGAAAATTGTCACACCACATTATAATTAATTCTCTTTTAAAGAACACATGCTTGCCAATTCCTCGGAAATTCAAAACTCACACCAACACCTTTAATAAGTAAGAATATGTAAACAGCATCACACGCATTTATATCGGTGTCTTCATCCGTAGCTATGTGGAGCAAAATTTAAAACTGGAGTGTGTTTCAGTTTAATTGTGTGTGTGATGTCAAATTTTGATCGACAGCTTCGACTCTAGCAGTCACCGTTTACCGAGATATGCTTCCAATCTTAAAATTATTTTTGTCTGGATATAAAACGTCACGAACTTAGAGCCTGATTGTTTAATGAACAATCCATCCCTCAGAGTTTTATTATTTTTTGCAATATAACTTACGCGAGTAGCTGTTTCTGGGATACTGTTACATTTCTTAATACTTTTTGTCGGCCTGATAATTTTTTTACAAAGATTTTGTTTTCTTTCATATTGCTTCGCAATAAGAACTCTTATGCTTAGATGGGAAATGTTATATTTTGCGAAGACTGCTACAACTTCATTGCAGACGAAACACACAGCTGTATATGTATGTATGTATGTATGTACACTGCTGGACAATTGCTAAGGACGTGTAACACTATCATCCATAGCAACCGCAAAATGTGGAAAATTAGAATAAGTGCGGGTATATAGTAAAAAGTATGCGTATGCAAATTTCTTTTCCACGTCAAGTTCATCACGTGATAGCGTACGTAAGAGCTTTAAAGGTTTTGATGCGTGTGGACAGTAATTGTTTCAAGTCAAAGTTTTACAGAAAAGACTGAATAGACGAACTTGAAAATTTTCATGTTTTTTTTCCTGACATCACTTAGATGATTTTATGCGTGGCCGAATTATTGGAAAGATCGAAGAAGTGCGGAAAGTAACAGATGTTGCTATGGAGTTCGTTATCGCTCACAACGTTGTTTCACGGCTGTGGAAGTAATTTAAACTACTGGAATGTGTAGTAGGCGGCACAGGGGAGGTCGTGTTAGAAGTACGACGCATGCAGAAGACAGATATATCTTCCTATCAGCAAAAAGGGACAGGCACACTACAGGTCAACAGGTGGCAAATCAGTTTCTTGCTGCTTCAGGAAAGCAGATCTCTCGAAAAACTGTTGCCAGACGTTTCAGGGGAGGAGGACTATACGCCCGCAGACCTGTTGTGTGTGTCCCATTGACCAGATAGCACTATACTGCTCGTTTGCAATAGTGTCGTGAGCATCCCAATTGGACTGAACAGGATGCGTACTATTCTCAGATGAGAGTAGGTTCAGTCTTGTCATCAGATTGTACACGTCAACTGATCTGGCGGGAGAGTGGTTCTGTTTATCGTCCAGAAAATATTCAGGAAAGGGACCGATATCCGACATGCAGTGTCATGGTGTGGGCCGGCATCATGATCAATGTCCCCTACATGTGGTTGCGAATGGGACTATGACGGGCCAACGATACATTAATGAAGTTCTACTTCCTCATGTTCGTCTTTTCCGTAGTGCTGTCGGTGGTAAACTTGTTTTTATAGACGACAACTCAACATGTCATCGAACACTCGCTGTTTAGGATTGTCTAGACTGCGAGGGTATTCAACGCCTCGTACGGCCATTACGTTCTCCAGATCTAAACCTCATTGAAAATGTGTAGGATGCTTTGGGGAGGCAAGTTGCTGGTCGAAACTATCCTCCGACAAACAAAAACACCCCCTCATCCGTGCACTCACAGAGGAATGGGATAAATTGCTTCAACAGCTGCTGGATAATGTGCAAAGTATGATACGACCTGTGGAATATTGCATCACACTCCACGGTGGACATATCCCGTACTGATACCTTTCTTCAAGGTGCCTGCTGACTTTTAGATGCATTGTTCCATTTTTCCGTATGCAGTATTAAATGAACATTTTCTTTTCTTTCAGAGGTTTCACAGCTTTTGTTCTTTCCAGAACAATTAATATTCTTTATTCTAATGTCTGAACAGTGTGGCAACTATATTTTATCCTACTAGGCCTCATGTCTCGCTTAATGTTATGCTACATTGCAATTTGTGATCCGTCCTTAGCAATTATCCAGCATTGTATGTATATTTGTATGTGTATATACATATATGCATGTATATAAATATATATATATGTATATATACAGTTAATCAATAAAGTCTGCGTTTGTCAAGAAAAAGTAATATCAAATCCAAATTTAAGGGGCGAAAAGGGTAGTTTCTTAAAGTTTTATTTTTTAAGTATTTAGTTTCAATAAGGGACTTTGAAATTATTTAACTGTAATATTTTCATATCTAATAACTTATGCACACTAATTTTTAAAAGATAAGTGGACAGAAATCAAAGCCAATAAAGTGTGCGTACAACGCAAAGGAGGCGGGGAATTTCTTATCTAACTTTTAAACTTTAAATCTGAGAATGCAAAGAAGATTACACTTTCAAGATCATTGATTTCCAAAACAAATTTCACGTTGATTGGAAGTTATTTCTATTTTCTTTGACCAAAATGACAACCAATAAAGAAATTCCTGTAGTTATGAGACAACTAATTATAAAATTGAGAGATGAAGGTAAAGCTCTTCGTGATGTTGGTGAAACCATTGGAAAACCATTTTCTAGTGTACAAAGAGTTATTTAAAACTATCTTGACACTGGTAGTCTTGCTGTAAAACCAAGATGTGGGAGACCAAAAAGCTAACGCAGTAAGAAAAAAAAAGAAAATTCTTTTACGAATTAAACAAAATCCTAAACTTTCTGTTGCAAGCATTGCAAAAGATATTTTTGTAACTAACAAGGAAATTTCTCTTGAAATTGTATGAAAATTGCTGCGAAAGGCCGATTAGCATGGACGCAAACCTTGGTCTAAGCCATACATTTCCGAGACAAATAGAAAGAAAAGAATTGCTTTTGCCAAAACATATTTAAACTCTTCGCAGGACTTCTGGAACAATGTAATTTGGTCAGATAAAAGTAAATTTACAATATTTAAAGTTAATGGCCAACCTATTGTATGGAGAAAACCAGGAACACAGAACTGAATCTGAGAAATTTAAATCCAACTGTCAAACATGGAGCTGGTGGTGTGATGGTAGGGGAGTATATGTCGTCGAAAAGAATTGGAAATCTTCACATTATTGATAAAGTCGTGGGTAAGAGTATGCTTATAAGGATATTCTAAAGAAAAATCTACAAGACAGTGCCCGAAATTTAAACCTTTCTGATACCTTTATTTTTTAGCAAGACAACGACCCGAACCATACAGCTAAAATTGTGAAGGAATATCTCCTTTATCAAACTCCAAGACGATTGCGTACTCCTCCACAATCACCAGATCTCAATCCAATGGAACATTTGTGGGTAAAATTGGAGAAACGAATTCGAAAACAAAATATTACGTCCCAAAATGAGCTAATTAGTAAATTGCACGAAAAATGCGCGAAATTTACGTCGGATAAAACTGAAAAACCAGTTCAGTCAATGCCCAGACATCTACAAGCTGTTTTGAAGAATAAAGGATATGCTACAAAGTATGGAAGTTATGTAAAAAAACTTACATTTTGCTTTTTTTGAAAGTGTACGCAGACTTTATTGGAGGGAATTTCTGAGTTTTTTTGACAAAATATATTTTTGTAAAATTGTAAAAAAAAAAAAAAAAAAAGTATTACTCTTATATTATTTACTTTTTATTTAACCTTACACACTTTTAGCTAATAGAAGAAAAAAAAATGCAATGATTAAAATACATTTTTCAATTCTTTAAGTGTTTTTTTAATTTAAAATTTAGTCTGTACGCAGACTTTCGTGACTAACTGTAAACAAATATATATATATATATTACAAATTTATTAATAATAATTGTATTTGTTTTAAAATATCTCAGACAGATCGGAAATACTCACATATGGGCAAAAGTTGCGGTATTTAGACGTGTGTTATACGTTTAAAACAGGATTTCTAATGATTTGGTGAATTGGCGAGAAAACTTGGTGACGGCGAGAAATAGATACTTCTGGAAACATCCATCAGCTAAGCTCTAGGACCAATATTTAGCGAGATAGCTTAGAAGCTTCCAGAACCTTGGCGGAACTGGTAGATTTCCCTGCCAAGTTAGGTATAAATACCGTAGCCCGACATAGAAGAAACAGCAGTTTTGTAAAGACAGTGAATGAAGACGATAAGTCGTGAGTGCTACTCTGGAGAAGCTGTTCTCTGTCTGAGGTATTTGAGACCTGTGATTGGAAGCTGTTACTTATTGTATCTGGCGAATTGTAGCTGTATTATTGTGATTGTTACAACTGGTATATCTTGTGGAATTTTTACGAATAAAAGTCTTGTTTTCATTAAGTGGCTGTTTTATTCAACTCTCAATCGACACGAACCCCAAATCTCGGTACAACTGGTGTCAGAAGCGGGGTTAAAGAATTGATGCAGCGTGTTACAAGAAAAATGGATATGGATTTAATGAAAAGTCTTCTCAAAAAATTATCGGAGCAGATGGCTGAGATAAAAGCTGGACAAGAAGAGATTAAAACCGAGATGATGAAAAAGATAAAATCTGGACAGGAGGAGCTTTAAAAGGAACTTAAGAAGGACATTGTAAGTATTAAATATGAATTTTCCAACATCATTCAGGAGAAGTTGAATGCAATGGAAGATAAGGTAATTTCAATTGAAACTAAACTTTTGAAGGTAGAAGAAAACGTTAAAGAAGCATTAGACGAAATGAATAAGGAGATTGAATGCTTGAAGAAGCAAATGTAAAAGAGACATGAGGAGCCCAATGTGGCATTTATGCCTTCCCTAGCCACGATTAAACTCTCAACATTCGATGGAAAATCATCCTAGCAAGTATACAAGATCCAGTTTAGGATGGTAGCGGAAGCTAATGGATGGAATCCCCGAGTCCAAGCTTTTCATCCAGCGACTTCTTTAAGAGGAGACGCGGCTGACATACTCGAGAAGCTCTCGGAAGAGCAGAGGCATGATTTCCAAGCCCTATCGAGTTCGCTTGAGCTGCAGTTTGGAGAAAAGTGCACTAAAGAATATAGCAGGCTACAGTTAAATTCCCGCTATCAAAAAGCGGGTGAAAGTCTGCAAGAATTGTCTGCCGATATTCAGAGACTTTCCCGTCTAGCATTTTAGGACTGTCCAGCTGAGACACGTGAAGATCTGGCACTACTTCATCGATAGTGTGCGGGATCTAGAGATACAGAAAACACTTAGATTCGCCGATGTCAAAGATATCGGATCTGCCCTAGTCTACGCACATAAGATAGAGGCTGCCCATCAATGCCGCGCGTAAAGACTGGCATTCAATCAGAGCCATCTTTGCTACTGATGCGACTATGATCTAAGAAAGCAAATTGAAGTTCTGCGGCGAAAATTCTGTAGCTTAGAATTCAGTAAAGGTGGCCGAAACACGAAAATTCAGTGTTGAACTTGCGGTGCAGTCGGACACGTCCGAAGAGACTGCCCAAAACCAAAAGATGGTGGAAATGATCTTCTACCACAGAAGGGAAAGATTTAACGAATCCATGAGTTTGACTTTGAAATACGTCATCGCAAAGGAACTCTTGATGGAAATGCTGACGCTTTATGAATGAAACCGTGTAATGGAAGCTGCCGATATTTTCTAGAGTAGAGAAGAACTATCAATTAGTAAATCCTTCGGTACGCCAAGTTACAGTTTCACCACCATCGAAACCAGACCCATGGAGTGATGAAGGACTTAGATAGGCCCATATAAAAGACCCAGATATAAATCCAATTTTTGAACTAAAAGAATCTTCCAGTATGAGATCAAGTTGGCAGGACATCTCCACCTATAGTCCTGCTACTAAACAATATTGAGCTCTTTGGGACTCATTCCATATTAGAAATGGCATGTTATACAGGAAATGGGAGTCCGATGATGGACGTAATTTCAAATAGCAACTTGTTCTTTCAAAATCAAGAATTTCAGATGTTTTGAAATAATTGCACAGTAGCTCAACTGGAGGCCACTTCGGAGTAATGAAGACTCTACAGAAAGTTCGAGAACGCTTCTATTGGAGCAAAACTAGATAAGACGTAGAGAAATGGTGCCAATCTTGTGATGACTGTGCGGCACGTATGTGACCAAAGAAACGTAGCCGAGGAAGGTTGCAGCGGTTTAATTTAGGAGTACCTTTTGAGCGGATAGCATTAGACATTTTATGTTCTTTACAACGATCTTCAAATGGCAACAAATACATCCTAGTTGTCATGGACTACTTTACTAAGTGGCCTGAAGCATTTTCTATCCCTGATCAAGAAGCAAGTACAGTAGCCGAGGTTCTAGTGCAGCAATGAGTTTCCAGATTCGGCGCACCCTTACAAATTCATTCAGATCAAGGGACAAATTTCACCTCTGCTGTATTTAAAGGAATGTGTCAAATTCTCGGAATAGACAAGACGCAGACCACGCCATTACACCCGCAATAGGACGGCATGGTAGAGAGGTTTAACCGAACCATCTTAAATAATCTCTCACTTATGGTTTCCAAAAATCAGCAAGATTGGGATTTGAAGCTACCGCTGTTTCTGCTTGCATATCGCAGTGCTGTCCATGAGTCTATCGGATACCCTCCATCACAAATGCTCTTTATTCGCGAACTTCATCTCACTTGAGATCTTCAGTTTGGTTGTCCACCGGATACATCTTCATCGCCAGAGGAATACCTTCGAGACCTTCAGGCATGTCTTGAAGATGTCCATAACTTTGCTCGAGACCAAATCAACCTGACGACCGAAAGAATGAAGACAAGGTATGACACAAGAGCGACAGGACATGAATTTCAGGAAGGTGATAAAGTTTGGTAGTGGAACCCGATTCGACGTAAAGGACTTTCTCCAAAGTTGCAAGCCAACTGGGAAGGTCCCTACACAATCGTAAAAAGACTGAATAACGTCGTGGTTCGTATAAGGAAATCATCTTCTTTAAAACCAAAGGCAGTACATTATGTTAGATTAGTTCCTTATCGTAATGTAAAGTAAAAATTAGTATACCATAGTCTCTATGTAATAAGTATAGATAATTTTAATATTTTCTATTTTTTGTATTTTTAATTGTTTGTGTATGTAATGTGTTCTGTATCCTCTTAGAAAGTAAATTATTTTATACTAAACTTGGCTTCCTATCAGGGGATTGTACTACTCGAGACGTGCAACCTTTAAGAGGGGGGCAATGTTACAAATAATTATTGTATTTGTTTTAAAATATCTGAGACAGATCAGAAACACTCACATTTTGGGCAAAAATTGCGGTATTTAGAAGTTTTATACTTTAAAAGCGGGTTTTCTATTGATTTGGTGACTTGGCGATGTTTTGGCGACTTGCCGAGAAATAGATACTTCTGGAAACATCCATCACCTAAGCTCTAGGACCAATATTTAGCGAGATAGCCTAAAATCTTCCAGAACCTTGGCGAAACTGATAGATTTCTCCGCCAAGTCAGGTATAAATACCACAGCCCGACATAGAAGAAAAAGCAGTTTTGTAAAGACAGTGAGTGAAGACGATTAGTCGTGAGTGCTAGTCTGGAGAAGCTGTTCTCTGTCTGAGGTATTTGAGACCTGTGATTGGAAGCTGTTACTTATTATATCTGACGAATTGTAGCTGTATAATTGTGATTGTTACAGCTGATATATCTAGTGGAATTTTTACAAATAAAAGTCGTGTGTTCAATAAGTAGCTGTTTTATTCAACTCTCAATCGACACGAACCCCGAAGCTCGGTACAATATATATATATATATAAATATATATGTATGTATTAAAAACATAGCACTCTGAGTCAACTTTACGATTTTAGTAGACATTTTGAGGTTGAAACATTTTACGAATAACCCAAACGAGCACTAGCTACGCCATACAATAATCCTCCGTTTAACACGGTATACTCTGTGTAAAAAAGTAGGACACACAACATACTTGATTTTGTAACAATAACCGAAAAATATTTTATTTTTACTGAAATTTTTTATTTTGCTTTTACATATATTATCTAAAGCCGTTAACTTTTAGAGTACAAAATATTTGATAATTTGCAGTGTACTAATTATCATCAACAGTTATATTTCACATATTTGTATTAGAAACACATAATTTATGTTAAAAACATTTTACAAATATTTTAAAAAATTTTAACATCAGAATTATGATATTCAAACATAAAATATTAATGACAACAAGAATAATTTCTCGTTTTTGAAACTTTGTAAAAAAATTAGGACAGCATTATTATGAAAGAAAAAAATAATGATTTAATAAGGAAAATTGCCTTCCCATTGGCCTTTATAACTTCAAATATTCTGTTTGGAAATGAATTATATAGGGGTTGAACTTCTGTTTGGCAAAAATTGTCCCACGAGTCATTCAATGCTTCTCGAAGCTGAGTTAGCGAATCAAATTGTCTTCCATCAGCATAAACTCGACGAACTAGCATTGCCCAGATGTTTCCCACTATTTTAAGGTCAGGACTTTTGGCTGGCCATGGTAAAATATCCACATTATTTGTTAGGAACCAATGTTTGATTCCAGTTGCGGTGTGAATGGAAGCTCCGTCTTGCTGAAACTTCCACTTTTCACTCCTCAAGTCAGAGCCATAAGGAAGAAGCTCGGAATTCAGCAATTGTGTGAATGTAGTCTGTATTTTTTGCCTACCATTTAAGAAAACCGTTCCAACGTATCTAAAATCCAATCAAACCATTAAACTCTCTCCTCCCATTTGTCATGTTGAATAGTATTCTTCATTCCCCAGACAATGCCAGTAGTGCTGATATCCGTCTGGACTGTCTAAGCTAAATTTCTTTTCATTGGAAAATATCACACAAGTCCATCCTGTAATTCCAGGGCATGTGCTCCTTAGCTCACGCTAAGCGATTATCAATGTGAACTTGTGTCCACTTAGGATGATATTTCCGTTTTTTGAAAATGAACTTTTGAAATCTTTTAACATAGTTGTAAACTGTTTGTTTCGTCACATGATTAAGTCCTGCTTGATTTCTTGCCCTTGAAACACTTCCTTTGTTCTTCTTCGAACAAGTTTTCTTCACGTGGCGTTAACATTTTCGGCCTACCAGTCTTTTTTTTTCTCCATTTTTATAAGGATATCTGATAAAGTTTGAAACTATAACTGGCTCATTTGCAACAATCGAGCAATCTCTCTGACACCTTTACCATAATTTTGATTTGCGGAAATTTGGCCTTTTTGAAAATTGTTCAAAGGTATTCCTTTAGGCATTTCTGTGAACGGAGAAACAACGTAACATTTAAGCAAATTAGATTTTCTTTTTTTGACAGAAAAAGATGAAACAAACTACCAAATCACTATTTAACTAAAGAACAACTCACTAGATTAAATCTATTAGCAAGTATCCTACTTTTTTTACGCATCGGATATCATATATACTAATTTTATTATTATTAGTAGTAGATGTTTAATTTTTCCCTAAAATGAAAAAAAAGGTCATTAAACTAAATCTGCATAAATACCTGATAGTTAGGAGAATATAAGAGATATTAATTGGCAAAAATACATTGTCCTACTTTTTTATGCAGTATATTAGTTCCGCGTTATAGGAAAACGCGTATTAGGCGTTATGTATAAAGAATTCACGCTTTTCTTGTTAAAGGGAGAATGAAGAAAAAAATTAATTAAATCGAATATCGAAGTAAAACTGTGTTATGAACGAAATGTGTTTTAATAAAATCAAATTAAGAACATTTTAAATAAATAAAATCGTATAAAATGAGACTAAAAAACAGTTAATTCCAAATAAATCAAGTACTTCCAAAAACAGTTTTATTACATGTTTCTTCGATGAAACACAACTGGCACTACATGCAGACGTACGCGAAAATGATTGTGAACCGTAAAAATCTTTATAAATTTAGCAGTACTGAAATATAACGTGTGGAATTAAGGCGTTATTTGGGGGGAAAACCCGTGTTACTCGAGGGACATGAAATCGTGTTATATAAGGGGGATTATTGTACTCCTTACTAACTTCGCCACTGTTCACAATGGAGCTCCCTGCCCGCAATTTTTTTCCATACGCAATCAATAACATTAGAACTCGCATAAAAAAAGCCGTGGATTGGAACTTAAAATGCGTTTCACTTGTATCAGATTCCCATACATCTGCTTTTCGAGAAAGAGATGACCCTACTTGGCGCCAGTCAACAGTTATGAGGGTTACTCTGAAATTTTTGAGATACGCGCAGACGAGAATTTTCAAAATAAAAATAACGGTTTGATTTTAAAGTAACACAAAAGACGATTTTTTTCTTATATTTATTTATTTTTAACTTGTTTAGTGCAGAATAAATTTTAAACAGAAGAGAAAATGGAGTTGACACGAAAACATTTTCGCGCTATGATTTTCTACGATTTTAAAGCAGGATTAAATCAAGAATGCGTTCAACGGTTGCAATTAGCATTTGGTGATGAATCTCCAGCTCGTGCTACTGTATTCAGATAATTTAGAGAAATTAGAAGAGGTCGCAATTTTCTTCAGGATGAAGAACACACAGGAAGGCCGCCGTCGGCAGTAATCCCGGATAATGTGTCTGCCATACGAAAAATGTTAATGGATGATAATCGCTGTACCTATCAAATGATACCGAAGGAACTTAACATTGGATCCGCAGCCATACACAAAATCTCTCATTCATGAAGAATTACATATGAAAAAACTAGTTTGTCGTTGGGTTCTCCATAATCTGAGTACCGAAAAGTGGAGGGTGTCAGAATCAGTAAAGAAACTCTTAAATTGCTAAATGATGGTGGCCACCGCATCATTTCTAAAATTGTAACAGGTGATGAAACGTACATACCGTTTTTTGGCGTTCCAACACGTCAAGAAAGCAAAATATGGGTCTTTGAAGATATCCCACGCCGACAATGGTGAAAAAACAACGCGCACGGAAAAAAAGAGATGTATGCCGTTTTCTTCAGAAGTACGGGATGTGCCAAAGTCATCAAGTTGGAAGGACAGAACACAGTAACAGCAAACTGGAATACCACTAAATGTCTTCCAGAAATTCTACAAGAACTGAATGTTAGGGGACTAATGCTTCACAATGACAATGCATTTTCACATACAGACGAATTAACAGTTGAGTTTCTTAAACAAAAATAAATGAGTGATCGAACATCCGCCGTATTCACCTGATCTAGCTATGCGCGACTTTTGGTTATTCTTTAATCTAAAAAAGTCGTACGTGGACGTCGTTTTCATTCAGAAGAGATTAATGTGGCCATAAATGCATTTTTTTCATCTATACCACGAAATGAACGGCTTGAAGCATTTAATCTGTGGAAAATTCGTCTACAAAAGTACATTGATGTTGGAGGAGACTACTTTGCACACACCTAAAATTTTGTAAGTATAACTTTAAAAACCTAGTTGTATCTCAAGAATTTCAGAGTGATCCTCGTATAACAAAGAACTTAGACTTTTAACATTTTATAGATTGAAAGCCATCTGTGCTTGCTATTTACTCGATTTATGCTATGTAGAATAAAAATGTAAAAATAAAAACATACCAGATCTTTGCAAAAAAAAAAAAAAAAAGGGTTAGAAACAATATTTAAATGAAGTTGAAAAAGATTAGGGATAAACATTTCTTTTAATCAACCTCGGACCGGCAAATTAAAATTCTATCACGGTAGAACCTTTGGGAGGGTCGCAGTTTGCCGATCCCTGGTTTACGACTTAGACAAGCTGTCAATGCCAAACGCTTATGGTCGTGGAGAGCGTGGTAAGGCCAGAGAGTGGAACGCTGCTGGTATGTCCCTGTCTAACAAAGTGTTAATGAATCTAGATTCATGACAGATGTTCTTATCATGAATGAGGCAAATCTTACACTTGATGATATTTTATACTTTTCATAGACATTCTTTACCAAAGTTTCGTCAAATTGCGAGTGGTATGCTTGTGAGTGTAAGGATACTTTAACATGTGAATTCAAAACAATTAAGGAAACTGGAGCTAATGATAAATGCGAAGTAAGTCTCGGATTTTGGAAGAGGAACTCACTTTATAGGATTTTCGCGGATGTTACAATCATCCTAGCAATATACCAGATTTCTCTACTTTACATACATTAGATAAGCTATTTTTATTGGTTTTAAAAATTATATACATATGTAACCGGAACATCACCAGATATTTTAATGCCCTTTGCAGATATAATTATATTGATGAGTCAATAGATAAACAATGTAAATGTTGGTGCGATTGTGTACAGCGATCTTTCTTTTCATATTGCTGTTGAAAAGTATGCTTCCGCATATGAGATGAGGGCTATATACATGGCATATTAGCACAACTTAAATACCATAGACGTAAATTTAAGGAATAAGTTATCTTGTTAGATTCCCAACTATTGAAACAACAGCATCGATGAAGTCGCATAGTCTAAACCGCAGTTAAATGATTTGCAATAGCAAAACACAAAAGTGGTATTGCTATGAACCCCAAAACACAGCAGGATGAAGAGAAATGAGCTTATAGATAATTTGACAAAGAAATGATCTGCAATTGCCTAAATAACAGACAAACCAGTTTCATTTACTACAATACTTCTATATGTTAAAATGAAATCAAGAATTTTAATTTTTGAGAAGCTTGAAATTTAAAAATAATGACAAACAATGTGGTTTGTAGACCACAATTTTATAACAGTATCATACCAATCAGTTTCTATTTTGAGATTCTAAACTGGCTACGACTACCAATACAAATGTCTGTACTAGTTGAAATTTCTCCAGAGTCCCAATTGTCTCTAAGCCATTCACACCAGGAAATGGATATTTAATATTTTTAGACATGGATTACTCCAACTGGCCAAGGTCTCTATGACTGATATAGGGAAGCCGAAGAGAGCTTGCGCAACTGATTCATTGCTTCTGTTGTTTGTTAATTGTCTTTTTTCGTGCTGTTAGCCATTGGAAGTAAAACAATATTGAAAAGAATGACTAATCATTTTTTGCCATTTGTTTTACATCTTTTTTATACATTACACTCTTTATGTTGAAAATAATAGAAGGCACATTTACATAACAGAAGTTTGGATATTTTATTTAACAAAGCTTAATTATCAATCAAAAATTTAACTATAGGAATTATTATTAAAAATTATGAAATGATTAAAATTTTATCTCTCTAAATCTTATTAACAATATGTGTCAATTTCATGAATTTAACTTTAAATACAAAACTTTTACAAATACCCTCTACTTTAGGAGAAAATCCTTTATAATATAAGTACAAATGTAATTAATGCCAATAGGAAGAACTGAGACAAAACAATTTTAAATTGTAAAATTTTATTTTCAGTACTGATAACTGTGTGATTCACAGAACTTCCACAAATTCAGCCAACAAATATATAATACTTATTATAAAAACCTGACTTTGCAAAGGTAACACAAAGTTATCTCTCAACATACAAGATTTTCCTGTACAGTTCATTAAATAATTTATTGTATAGGGCTGATTAGACAAATATATTTCTACATACATAATTCAGGAAACACAGAATCTGAATAGG
The DNA here is from genome assembly GCA_030067965.1 of Latrodectus elegans. NCBI lineage: Eukaryota > Metazoa > Arthropoda > Arachnida > Araneae > Theridiidae > Latrodectus > Latrodectus elegans. Next base: position 16,349,523 of record CM057810.1, on the reverse strand, counting down.
GAGAAGAGAAGCCACACAGATTTTTCAATGGCGACACATTTAAGGGTGAGGAAGGAATAAATGCTATAAATTCATTTTAAATATTATAGAGTATCCATTAATAGTATTTACAGACTGTATTAAGTTTTCCATGAATAGCTAGTATTTCTAAATATACTGCATCAATATGGTTCCACAAATAAAAAACTAGAATTGTACAGATGGATTTTCTTATACACTATGTTCAAGGAGAAGAAAACTTCCAGAGAGGCACATATTATACAGTTTTACTCATATTTGACTCTTTAGCTAAATGGTAACATTTCATTCCCTAACATGACTGGATTGAGAGAAATTTTTATAACCATGTTCAAATGGTGAATAACAAAACTATTTCAATAAATAAATTCATCACTGTTATTCAGTTTATGAACTCAACTAACACTGATAGAAACAGAATAAATGCAAATCTCTTCAACAGTTTAAGTAAAATTGTTCTTGGTTTTAAGACTAAGGTCACTGGTATGCATGTTAGTGCACATATAATTGGTAGATTAAATTAACTGAATATCATTACTACTATTACACCAGGAAGGTTTACTTTAAGTAGGTTCAAGGTATATGTAGAATATTCTGAAAAATCTTTATTACTTCACTGATTCTAAGTAGATTATAAATTTTTATTAAATTCTATCCTTTTTTTTTTCAGAAATAAGTTTTTAATAATACTAAATACTTATAAACACTTAAAATCAAATGTTATTTTTGCATGCTTATTGTATGCAAAGCATGAAAAATGAAATATGACAGGATAAAAACGAATATTTTATATTCAAAATTTAAAATTAGTTTGACTTTCTCTTTAGTGATGTTTTCCCAAAGCCCTTTTCATTTTTAAAAAAGAAAAAGCCGTATCAAATTATCAGAAGAGCTAAAAATTATTAAAAATACTGAAAAATAAGCGTCGAAACAAAATTTCGAAAATAAGCAAATTATATAGTTTATTGACTTTTAGAGTAACACTCATGATTTTTCATTTAACAAAGCTTTTAAGTGGAATGTACAATTCCAAAAAGTTCAAGCAGACTGTACTTGATATAATTTAAACTTGAAACAGAACTTTTTGTTTCAATAAATAAACTTAATGAAAAATTCAATACCTTTGACTACTTTATTATAAATATCTTCTTAAATAGTGAAATAAATAATGAACACATCTACACGAGCTGTATGACGAAATAGAGCTTAGTTAAATGGCATGAAAAGCAGTGATGCATCATAAAACATGTTCATAAATATTAAGGGGGAAAGTGGAATAAATAAAAGAGTTCAATCTACAGGACTTCAGTTGAAAAATTAATAAAATGCTTTGAAAAACTACAGATCATCAATTTTCTAGCAGAACGGCACACAAATCGGTTGAATATCAATCCTGTGTGTTGGCGATCTTACTCACGTCCAAAGTATTGCATGTGAGTTTGATTTAGGATAATGTTAAAATTTCTTACAACATTTAATGTTTGTCATGATGAAACTTGATGTAATGCATTTTTTTTCCTAATTACTATCACAGACCACCTAAATAGGGGAATATATCATGAGCGCAATATAAACAGCCCAAATCGCCAGCATCCAGTGTAATTCAGTAAATGGATTTCTGCCTTCATTAAATTTTCTTGAGAAGAATTTCATTGTTTCATCCAGAATGATGACAGGAAATGAGATTTTTAGAACCACCAGCCACTCTGTTACTGATAAGGGGCAGACTGAAAATACAGCCTAAAAATAAACACAAAATTTAAATATTTTACAAGAAAATTATCTATGTCAAAATACTTATAATGATGCTTTACAAATATTTCTATATTTTTATTCATTACTGAAATTTTTAACATTAACAATTCCATAAACTTAAAATAAATGCCATTTAAGTATATTTTTGTTTATTCTTTTCTGATAATGTGCATAATGATTAATGGCATTTGAGATGTACAAGAATTCACACCACTAGAAGATAACACTATTAAATTTAGTAGGATCCTGCTTTGATTACAAAACACTATATTTATAATAATCTCAAAAATTCATATTTTACATGATTATACAATCAACACCTCAGAAAACTGTCTAAATATATTCTAATTAAATTGCAAAATTCTTCAGTTTGCCACATTGTGAATAAACTGTTGTATATATCATCATTACAAACATTGATAATTGTTACAATAAATTTTTAATGACAGAAACTGAAGTTTTTGCAAACAAAATAAACATTACTTTCTGCTAGAAATAAAACTGGCTTTCTGGCTAAGTTTTTTTTTTTTTTTTTTTTCCCCGCACAAAAGCAGGTGGATAAATAAACAATTATTCTTTTAGTTTTGATTTTTAAATTTAACGTGAACGTGAATTGCTGCCATAAATGTTAATTGTGAAACAAATTAATGATACCTTGCTATTAATGTTTCCAAATCGATAACCAGAATTCTAATTTGACAATGCAGGGAGACTATAATTATCTTACAAATATTACCCAACGCCCATAACTTTTTAGAATATAAAATATTTGATAGTTTGCAGGATACTTATTATCATCAACATTTATATTTCACATATTTTAAAAAGCGTTATTTTTAATACTGTATTTAGTTTATCTAATTAAATAAGGCTTGCTTTAAAATACAGGTATAAATATCCAGAAATTATGTTTAGCACAGATATAATTTGTATTAAAAATAAAATGATTTAATAATAATTATGATAACTAAAAGGCCCTTCTGAAAATATGTAATGTTTTTAAGATTCTCTACTTAATGATACAAATGCTTATCAAGTCAAATCAAAATATAATATTTAATAAGTAAACCTGATGTGATACATTTTTTTAAAAAAGAAATTTAAATTATCTTACAGAGCGTCTTTAAAAATTTACCTAATAACATTAAAAAAATTCAAAGATCATACAAAAAATGAGCGATTCTATCAACTGTTATCTATTGACATTAATTTTTCTAACAAAAGTGGAAATATATATTAAACATGGATAATTACATATGAAATTATGGTCACAGAATAAACACATACATATATATTATTTAAAAAATGTCTTACCGAAAGTATATCAACATAAAGAATGATGAAATGCAAAGTCATAGATAGTGTGATGGCCGAAATTAACCACAAATTTGTCCAAGGCGGCATTAACACCAAAGATTGATTCTCAGATAAGCTGAAAAATTTGCATCATCATCACAAAAAGTAAAAATTATTTAGCAATAATTTTTTTTTATTCGTCTTAATTATATACATAATTAAAAATAAAGAGATAAAACTGCAAACCTGTTAAGAGCATTCAGCATTTCAATAGTCACTAACACAGACAGAGCCATTGTCATAGAATGTGGATCAGAAAATATTGTGCAATCCACTCCAACAAAATTATCTGGATCCTGACTGCAAGCAAGATGGTGAGTCAGCTGATAATAACTAAGGTGAGGTCCATCAGGTGCAGCCATAAACCACCAGCAAGCAGCCCCCACCGTCGCTGCTCCTACATAACCTGTTCAAAAAATGGAATTTTATCAAACATATTTATAGATGGAAGAAAAAACTAAATTTATATTAAAATTATTAAATACTCTTAAAAGTCACACTTTTAGGCAGGAGTGCAAATAAATAAAACAAGATGGGCTTTGGTGTTTCTAAGTATAAATTGATTTTATTTTACTTTCGTAATATGCATCGTCTCACATTAAACACGTATCCTTACAGGATAAATAATGATTCAAATATATATTAGACTTAAAAAGCATTCATAACATAAATAGCAAATTGCTATTCAAGAATAAGAAATTTTTTATTGATGACAGTTAAAATGCATCAAGACAGAAATGTAACTCCTGATAAAAGAGGATTCTAAATATGCTTTAATCTATTTAAGAAAATTGATGAAAAATTAATTTTGCAAACCTCCAATTGCCATGTATCTAAAAAAAAGCCAGCCAGATATGAGGGATTCATCAGCTTTTCTAGGAGGTCTTTCCATTATATCTAAATCTGGAGGGTTAAAGCCTAAAGCTGTAGCAGGTAATCCATCAGTAACAAGATTCACCCATAACAGTTGAACAGGAATAAGAGCTTCAGGGAGGCCGAGAGCAGCAGTTAAGAAAATGCTATAAATTAAGATTACTTAGTGAAAATTTTTGTATATATATATAAAGGAATTCAATATAAATTATAGCATTATATACTAATTAAAATCAAAATTGACAAAATATTTATTACCTGACAACTTCTCCAATATTTGAAGATATAAGATATCTAATAAATTGCTTCATGTTATTATAAATGGCACGGCCCTCTTCTACAGCTGCTACAATAGTTGAGAAATTATCATCAGCTAATACCATTTCAGAAGCTGATTTAGCAACAGCAGTTCCAGATCCCATTGCAATGCCAATTTCTGCCTTCTTCAATGCTGGTGCATCATTCACACCATCTCCAGTCTAAAAAAATAATATACTTTATAAGCTATAGTGAAACATTTCCAGTGATTTTTTTTTATTGATTACATATAAAAATACTAAGAAATTACTTAAACATATATTTAAACTTACTAAATGAAAAAAAAAAAAAAAAAAAAAAAAAAACATATCGTACATTTAGATCAAAATGAAGCAAAAAATGAAATGCTATGTTATAAAGATATTAATATATTTATTCATATTAATATACTAATTATTCATTTTCATTTTTCTCTAAGTTTACTATAAGTAAAACAAATTCCAACACTTCTAAATTGTGCTAATATTCTTAAAAATAGTTATACTGATAAAGCATTTTAAATAACTACTAATGTTATATATCTGCTAACTTTCATAGATAGGAAGAGGGAGATACAGCTGTAAAACCAATATTGTTTAAGTTTACTTGTTATTGTGAATAAATTCAATTTTTACATCAGAAATTTTATTTTCAAGATATTATAGTTAGCTTTTTTGTATTTATCATAATGCTTCAGATTGGGTATCATAATTACAATCCTGACCGAAAATTATATAAGTGAGAGGTCAATTCTCCTAATTTTATTTTTACACATTGCATTTAACGGTCCAGAATAAGAAATGTTTCCAATTTCATTGCACAAAACTATGTGAGCCTAGTATCCACTTTATCTGATATTCCAACAATTAAAAAAAAAAATAATAATAATAATATTTAAAGAATATATGCACTTTTAAAACAAACCTTACAGTTTTTTTAATTACAAGTTAAAATACTAAAAATTTCAGAAGTTAGAAATAAATGCTTATTTTTTTCCTAAATTTCAAATTTTTATTGACAGGGTATTTTTAATTCTAATTAAATTTATTATACTGCAAATATTTATATTTAAAACCAAATCTAAAATTTTACAATATAAGATATTTTTAAAATATCTAACTCAATAGCAGATATAATAAATGAAAGTTTTCAAATATTGATTATTTCCTCATAACTAATGAAAAATTATAAATTTAAAATTTATCAGAAATTTATTCTAAAATTACCTAAGGGCAACAAAAAGTTGTTTAAAGAATTAAACGTATCTGGTAACATTAAATGAAAATTTTTGTTTCATAATCATACAGCAAGTTCCTTCCCTTTTAAATCATTATTAATACAAACACCCTTCCCTTTTTGATAAGTTTTTAATAATGAAATAAAATTGTTGATTGTCACACTTTTTCCAAATAAGGGTTAATTCAATTAACAATTAAAAAAATATTTCACCTTAACACAGAATGCATTATGTTGTAAAAAATAAAATTGCAATGAAAGATGGTATAATGAATTTTTTTAACAGAAGGCAAATGTGATTTTCAAGTTTTTAGCATTAAATCCTTCAGTTATAGGGAAGTTTTTCTCTCGCATTTAATAGAAAATTTGCATCTCATTCCTTATGGACTATTTTTTAACACCATTCTTGAGATTTCAAATAAATTTATTACAATATGCATTTGTTAAGCTTAAAAAATTAACTCACCATAGCTGAGATTTCACCATCAGCTTGTAAGAATTCAATTATTTTACTTTTGTGTGCTGGTTCAACTCTTGAAAAAAGTCTTGCTCTTGAACATGCCAATTTCTGTTCAGAAGGTGCTAACTCATCAAATTCTCTCCCAGAAAATGACAATCCTGGTAGGAAATTGGGCCAATAAAAATTCACAATTTTTTTAACATAACAAAAAAGGAAGTATTTTCTACAAATAATAATAAATGAATTTGGAAAATATATTTAAAATATTTTACAAGTAGGAAACAGTTACATGAAAATTTTAAGAGTACAATGATGTTTATGTTAACCTTGTTAAAAATACACAATAAAATATAACTTTAAATACAGGTTCTGCATGCAGCAGTTTACTCCACATTTAGACAGAGATAATACAATTTTTCCTTGATCAAACAGATTTTATACATGGCCATATCTTATAATTGATCTATGTTTTTTTATATAAAATTTTAAAACCCACTCAGCATTTAGACTGAAATTTATAATTAAACAGTACAAGGTAAACAAGAAAATTCTTGCCATTTTTAATGCCCCAAAAAACATGACATACAGAAAGTGCAGCTTTTTATTAGTCCTTGAAGTAATAACCATAGGCATCTGTCACCTTCTGCCAATATGTCTCCAGCTGTGGAAACCTCTTGCAGTGAAAGTTTGGTGTTTTCGATGCAAAGAAATTCGTGAGCGCTTGATGCAAGCCGATTCCATTGGTGAAGGACTTTCCACAAAGATGATTGTAAGGAAATGAAATAGGTGGTAATCTGATGGTCTTATGAGTAAGGAGGAAGGCACAAAGTATTGCAACCAAGTTGATGTATGGTATTCTTGTCTACCCGCGAGCGATATGTGACCTCCCATTATCGGCCAAGAACAGTACACCCTTATGATTAACCAATCCTAGCTCCTTCTGCTAGAATGTCTGTTGCCCACATTCTAAATGCGGTGAGTACAGGTACACACTGACCATTAGGTTTGTTGGCAGTAGCTCATAGTGAACAACTTAACAACCAGTCCACTAGACACAAAGAATAATCTTGAATGAGTGCATAGGTTGTCTTGTGCTGTGTGAGACAGTATGTTGAGATATACACTATCCCCACACACTTAACACATTCTGCAACTTGATGCAGCAGCTGATAAGCCCACTTTGATACCATAAAGCAAACATCCAAAGAACTCCTTTGACACGTCCATTTCCCTTTGTTATTGAACAAGATATATTCATCAACATATGTAGTGAATCATAAATATAGGCTGGGTACAGATAAACAAAGTTTTGAATTTCAACATATTGCACACAAATAACTTTTACATTATGTTTCTAAGCATCCACCTAACTTCAGGCTTCCTCCCTTTTTAAAAGTGCAGTAAAAGCACAACTCTTATTTTATACATGCTCTATAGTAAATGTGTAACATCACATTCACTATACACCTCTCGTGAGAACATACAAATCATCTTTCTACAGCCTAACAGATGAGAAATTTAATGTTATATATAATTTAAAATGGATGTACAATTTTATGTGAGACATATTGAATATCCAAGATAAAATTGTAAATTTTAAAAAATATTTAGGCATTTGAAAACTACAGATGACAAGAAGGAATAAATTTTTTAGACATATATTAAATTTATTCAAATGGGTATTTTTTATATTTATGTTAACTTTTATTTAAAAAGCAAACATATTATTTAAAAAATAAAAATTTTGACTTAAGATTAAATTTTATTGTCAAACTTCCTCCAGCTTAACATACACTGATTTGTTTGAGCACAAATTTAAAACATTTTGTTGCTTACATTAATGATGAGTAGACATTTTAAACGTTCTGAAATTAATAATGCTATCAGAAAGAATAATAAATGATTCAACAGTTATTTTGTATTGCTATTATTCTTAGAAAGCTTTCTCTTATAATCACTTTAAATACTTTTTTATTTTGTTATTTCCACTTAAAAATAATTTACATATCAAACTTCACTGTTGATTTGTATTTCGAGTATTAATTGAATCTAGTGAATTATCAAACCTTGCATCATAATTGTATACATTTACATGATGGGAAAATAACTTTTGAAGCAGTTAATTTTGTAACTATTTATAAAGAACAATAACTTTTTGCTTTCATTTCACAAAACAAATTTGCATTTTTGAAGGGATAAGTATTTTTATTAGTATCGTATAATGTCAGAAAAAAGTACTAGGAAGTCTGCTTTTTTTTTTTTTTTCATTGATGAAAAAATTGCATAAGAATTATTTTTTGAAAATTCAACACATTTTCACAATCTTAATGAATTGAGACCTAAGGAAAAGAATACAATTAATTATTTAGTAAATAAAAAGAATGAAATTTATAGAATGCACAAAAGTCTGCAGATTTGATAGATTGATGTGCAATTTCCAGTATGACAATTTATGGAAATATGTATATAAAGAATACAGACTGTGTTAAATATTTTATTAGATTTATTCCTAGTTAAGCAAATTTTATCCAGTATTAGGAATCACAATAGAAAATAAAGTTATTTTTACAAATGTCTAATTTATAAACAACCACAATTTTATGAACTTGCAGTTGGTCATAAGCAGGGATACAGACACATAATTTCAATTCCCAATTATGAACTAAAATTTTGAAAAATCTCTGCAAATTAATCTTTTACCCACATATTTTATTTGCGCTTATTTTTATTAAATCATTTTTTAAATTTCATTTTATGTTTAAGAAACTTGAATTGATGCTTTTGTTGAAGAATCGAAAATTGTTCAAATTCAATTCCATTGTTGTCATTGAAATCATGAATTTTTTTAATGATTTTGTATGGAATTTTACCTGCTTAATCTAACTCTTGTCTTAAAGAAGATGCATCAAAGTAATATCAGTAGCTTAAATAAATAATATAAATTTAATACATAAAATTGACATACTGGAACTTCATGCAAAACACTTCTGAATCTGAACTATGAATGATGTTGCAGAATAAACTAAATCATTTTAATAGGCTGGCTTCATTAAAGAAACCAACATAATTCAAAAAAGACATGAACACTTACTTGCCAATAGAGTGAAAATGAATATGTACTCATATGTAAATTGCATGTAAGATGTATCAGATGATTAAATAATGGATTGAGAATTGTTCAAATTCAATTCCATTGTTGTCATTGAAATCATGAATTTTTTTAATGATTTTGTATGGAATTTTACCTGCTTAATCTAACTCTTGTCTTAAAGAAGATGCATCAAAGTAATATCAGTAGCTTAAATAAATAATATAAATTTAATACATAAAATTGACATACTGGAACTTCATGCAAAACACTTCTGAATCTGAACTATGAATGATGTTGCAGAATAAACTAAATCATTTTAATAGGCTGGCTTCATTAAAGAAACCAACATAATTCAAAAAAGACATGAACACTTACTTGCCAATAGAGTGAAAATGAATATGTACTCATATGTAAGTTGCATGTAAGATGTATCAGATGATTAAATAATGGATTGAGAATAATGAATGAGAATAGAAAACATTTTCTGTTTTTGATAAGAACACTGAATTTTACATTGAAGACATGAAAAAATGTGTTTTAAACAAAAAATGAAAGTGATTGGTTCTACAATTTTTTTCAGCAAAAAGAATTGTTTTTAAGTATGAATTTTATCTTGCATGTTTTCTATATAATGCATATTAAATATTTTTCCTGATAGTACTCTACAAAAAGAAGCAGCAGTTTGGTAAAGAAATTTAAGATGTAACACTTTCTTTTATGAAGTTTCAATTTTAAAAACTATTTTACTGATCCCTACAAGTTTGTAAAAATTATATTCTATATTATTTGAAGAACTAAAAAATCGACAATATCAGAGCAAATTTAGCAGCAAAATTATATACAAATAATTTGATTATAAATGTTAATATAATACCTGTTTTTTGTAAATATTCCTCTATTGTTAGCAGAAAAAGAAAAGAAACAATTTGTAAAGAAATTGCTCAGTTATTACATAAAATAACAAATTATCAAAAAGTGAAATATTTTGTAATAAAACTGAAACTTTGAAGTGAAAGGCAAACATGATGAAGAGTGCAAAATTACCTGATGTATCCTCATTTTCTTCAAATACACCTATTCTTCTACATATAGCTTCAGCAGTAGCCTGAAATTTTTTTTAAAGTAAATTACTAAAAGATCTAAATTGTTTTTAAATATTTAATTATAAGATATACACTCTTTAAAAATTTTCAAAGTAAAATTAAATTACAAACTGAGTATTAAACCAGAAACCAAAAATAAGCCACATTTAGAGATTTACAGAAAATAATTCTAAAGAACTCCATGCAATTTGATACATTCATAACAGTAAAAAAAGGGTTGAATAGTAGGAATAAAATCCTAATATTTTTCTTTATATATTTATAGTTTAGCAATCATTCATATTATATCACCTATCCCACAACATTATTCTTGTTATCACATATAATCCAATTAAAATTGCTAATAAATAAATTCGTATAATATAAAGGAAATTAATATATTGAATTATTTTAACTTTTCTTAAAAAAATATAATTAATGTTACATTTTATAAAAAAAATTGAGAACAAATGCATAAGAGGTCCGAAAAGAGTTAAAAATTATAATCTTATTTTCAAAAGTTTGAGTGGCGCAAATCAATAAAATGCTTTTGTACATAAATACAAAATATTTTTTTCTAAATAAGAAATTATCTAAATTTTGTGGATGAGATAAGACTAAAATATATTGCCTTTAGACTTTCTCCAAAATGTTAGATAAAATATTTTATTAGAACATCAACTTTCCAAATATAAAACAGATGGTAGCTGTTTTATGTTTGGAAATTTGTGTACTACAGATGTAAAAAATGTAGTAACATTTGGTAGCTAATTAGGCCATGATGCATTTTAGAACTTATTCTTCTACCAATTACAATAATCTCACAATTAACAAAAATCACTTTACAGAATTATTAGAACTTTTTTCCATCTGAAAGTATTTTTTACATTCATTATAATTATAATTTAAGTCTATAAACATAATCAGCTTGGAGCTATCAATAAAAGATTTATCATAAAAAGGTTGTTACATTATAACTACAGTTAAGCAAATATTTTATAATAATCATACCAAATTCCCTGAGTGGAAAATAGATAAAAAAAACCTTTACAGAAATATTTAAGATAGCCTGAAACTGTAACAGAAACTGAAAGCAAATTACTATTACTGTTAATAACTGAAGTGAAACTATTAAAATTAGTAATTTTCCCTTCATAGATTACTTAGAGTAAGGTTTTCATCTTGATGAAAAGGTTTTACAAAATGAAACAAACTTAATTTTGAAAGAAATGTTGAATGAACTACAATTTATATATAAAAAATGTTTAAATTATTTCTTTTTTTTAGACAATCTTTTAATAGTTTTCTTCTTTGGATAAAATTTAATTATGTTTTAGTTGCAAATAAAATTATGTATTTTGCATTCATTATAAAAAAGTGTTATCATTGATATTAGAAATGAGTCATTCAAATTCTTAAGAGCATAGTTCTTCATACTTTATTATCACCAGTAATCACAATGACTCTAATTCCAGCAGCCTTACAGCGAACAATAGCATCTTTGACTTCCTTTCTAGGAGGATCAAGCATACCAACTACACCAACAAATGTCATTCCAGTCTACAAAAAATAAACATTATATAATTATTTCCAAAAGGAAATCGAAAACAATGATTTCTTTTAAACTTAAATAAAAATTTATTCACAGAACTAGCAAGAAATAATGATTGTAACAAAAAACTTGACATTTTAAATATCCATTAAATGATTGAAATTTATATATATATCAATTGGAAAATATTAAGTCTACAAAACAGAAGTTGATTGAATAATGTTTCAGCACTTTAATGTTTAAGATCATGAAAAATATAATGAGAAATAAATGCCTTGTTATAAATTAAGCTATTTCTCATGCCCAATATAAAAATACATTAAAATTTCCAACCACACGAAAGTAAAATAAATGCATCCAATATATAGATATATATACACAAATGCACATTTATTTACTAGAGCATTACAAGTAAATCCTAACTAAACTCAGTGGTATGAGACCAAAGCTTACAGTGGCCCAATATCAGGTGTCTATAGGGTCCTGGGTGTAAACCATATATCCCTGTTCAGGTATTCAAAACCTCAGCTGTTTAGTTCCTTAGTGTGTTTGCCATTCAGTTTCATCAATTTACAGAAGGGATGAAAAGCTGAGGTGACCTTGTACAGCCAAAGAATCAAACACTGAATCTGTGCTTAGGAAGCACAAAATGCTACCACTGTGTCATTGGGTTTTGGAACATCTACAGGTACTCCAGTATTTTTTCTTATAGCTAAGGTAATCTCATAAGTATTAAGAATGAAATAACAAAAAGATTAATGAAATTTAACACATAGCCAAATACATATTTTCTAAACCTAACAAATTTATGATACTTCAACCATAAAACAATTCTTCATTTATTATCAAATTAATACAATAAATGCATAAAATATTTCTTACCTCATATGATGCAAACTTGGTGGAATCTGACAAATCCATTTCTGCAGGCTTCATTGGGTTATCAATTGTTGCCAGAGCCAAACACCTCAATGTATCCTTCCCAGTTCCATACTGTTTAGTAATGTCTATTATTTTATTTTTGATCTGTGATGTTAATGGTATCTTTGTACTACCAACTCGAATGTAGGTGCATCTATCCAAAACACATTCTGGAGCACCCTGAAAAATTTTCAAACACAAAATTTAAAATTGATTACTAAAAAAATTCCTTTAGCATAAAGATTAATTTTTAATTGTTAAGAGATGAAAATATTTGCTTTAAAATTTTTTCATTGTAGTATGCAGTTTTGGTTTCCATTCAATGGTCTTTTTTGCATACAAGGGCTAATTAAACCAAGACCTAAAGTTTTAAGGTGAATGGCTGAGTACTAAAATCATCCATGCCTAAGGTAAGATATGAATAAACACTTTTGAACTAAGGGCTAGAGTACTAACCATTCACAATTGTCAGCTTGGCCCTCAATAGGTATGTAAACTGCAAAACTATTTTATAGTAAATAAATTGTGGAATAATTTGCAACAATGATATAAAAATTAGTCCAAAAAGTTTACATAATTGCTCTAACTATCAATTTAACTAGGAAATAAATATATTGAGTGGTTCTTTCAATATGTACATGTAAGTTCTAGAACAGTAAAAATATAAAGAAACATTATTAACTGGTTATTTTTGTATATATTTAACTATTGCAACCTATAAATTATATCTATAACTTGAAAACATCAAACTGATTTTAAGTATTTCCATTGATAATAAAAAGTGGTTGGTTGGGTTTTAAGATGCAATATCTGAAAAGAAACAAGCAGCACCAAAATTTAGATTTTACTGAAAACATTTTTCTCAAAATCCAACAACATTAAAAATTTAACAAAATACAAAAATTAGTAAACATAATTTAATTTAAATCTTAATATATAAATTGGAAAAATGAAATAAAATTGATGAAAAAATTATGAATTTTAAAATATAAAAATTAAATTGGAAAAAACCAATTGCTGTTAAAAATGCAAAAAGATTTCTGTGGGGTGGTTCCCCCAAAAAATGAAACAAAGAGCTGAATATTAGTGTTCAAAAAGCATAAAAAGTGATTAAAATATGATAGAGTGAATAAGGTTCATCACACTTTTCACTGTATGGATTTAATTCAATCAAAAGCAAATGTTGATGTGTGAAGTTTTTATAACTGATACGAAGGCATGTCAAACGAACATAAGCGTTTCATAATGGTAAAGCTAATGATGATATGCCGCATAGGAAAATCACACACAATTCGCAAGTGACTTGAATATTCCAAAATTCTTGCTGAGAGAATAAATGAGCTTTTTTAACACCTTATTTCTCACATCAATAAGAGGGCTAGTTGAAGTCAATGCAGCTGCAGCACCCTTTTCATTACACCCAAAGCTTATGTAACTTGCATTCCAACAGAAGTTGATATCAAATGACTTGCCACCAATAATCTTGGATACAACAGGATGACAGAAAGGATTTGAATATTTCAACGCTTTTATAACACTTAAACTGTCAGTGTACATGCAACATTTATTATTTGATGTATTCACGAGCTGAAGAGACTGGTGTATTGTCATAAAATTTACAAGACTTAAACAATAATTTTTGTAAAGGAAAGTTGATACAGAGAAAATTTTCATTAATGTATAAAATATATCGACATTTTAAATAAGCAAATATCTAAAATTAGAATAAATATATCATATTTTTTAAGCCTCAAAAATTGACAAAACTAATCTTTTTTAAATTTAGAAATATTACAGTCTTGTTTTATTGAAATATTTAATAAATTTTCCTTTAATACAAATTGCATTAAAATTATTTGAATTTTTTTATTAGCTAACAAAAACAATTGGTTACTATTTTTGTTAGTTATTAATTGTAAAATACCACAAAATACTAACCTTACAGAACATTTTAGGTCCTGACCCCAAACGAGTAGACTTTAAAGGAGTGCAATACGAACTCATAGATTTACGATCTCTGGAAAATTCAAGAGTAAATTCCTTCCTCCACATAGCAGATATGCCTTGATTAACACACACAGCTGCATCGCGTCTACTGAGCCCAGATTTTTGAAATCCAAAAGGATTCATTTTTTCCGCCAAAACTACCAAAGCTGTTTCAGTTGCTTCTCCTACTTTTTCAAACTGTTGCTTATACTATAAATAAAATGATCAAATTTTTATCATAAGAAAATACAAATTAAATTTACAAAAGCAAAGTAAGTATAATTTATTCTAAGATAGTTATAATAATAGTTATTATAAAAAGTTTTAAAAGAAGCTAGAAAAATATGTAATTCTCATGTTTTACAATTTAAGATAAGGAATCTAATTATTGATTATAATCTAGTCTTACTTCATTGAAATCTATGCTTGAATCATTGCACATGACACAAATAGTAGAAAGCTCCGTTAAAGCTTCAAAATCAGAACATCGAACAGCTTGCCCTTCTAAAATTCTAGAATATAAAACATAAAATGTGTCACTTTTAAAAGGAAAAACATGTAATTTTTAAGAGGGAAAAAAATCAGAAATTCGCACAAGCTAAATTAAATTAATCAAATGCTTTAAAATGTTAAAACAGTTTGCACAAAAACTTGTTATAAAACTCATTCATAATTTCATCAGAATTATCATTTCAAATGTCAATAATATTAAATATCCAAAATATAAATCAAGAAACTGTTCTAATCTTATAAATACATAATATTAATGTATTTATAAGATTAGAACAGAGTAACTATTAATAAATAATAAATATATAAGTTTTACATATTTTCATATACAAACAAATAAATTTACATGGATTCATTCAACTAACTGGTTTTATAATTCTTATTCAAAAGTATATTTTCTAAATGGTTTGTTTCAATTGACATTTTTTAATCTTAAAATGAACTTTTACGATTCAAAAACTCCTAATTTTTAATAATTGGAAGAGTAATTTTTTTTTTTTTTTTTTTACACAGAGTTAAAAGTAAATTTAAATAGTAAATTTACAACACATTTAAGAACATTTTCATTTGCATGGAAAAATCTAAAAATATATATGCATACATTTTTGGAAGCAGTTTTTTCTGTTTCAACTATAATATGAATCAAACTTCATTTGTTTTTGAATATATAATAAAATTATCAAAAGGATAACAAAAAATGTTGCTTTTCATTCTTATCCAATTTAAAAATTTTTATGAAGTTTTCAAATTAAAATATTACTTAGTTTTATTTTAAAATAAAAAATGTGATATAAAAGAATATTATTCCTTTATCATAAGCATGTTTATAAGACAAATTCAAGTGTTGCTACTCAATAGCCACATAAGAGATAATTAGACAATGATAAATAATCTAATGTCAATTTTGATCTGTTATTTGTTGCTCAACAGTCATTTTTTACAAATGGAAGTGAATTAGACCTGGAATTACAGTTTAAAGTTAATTCGAAACCATTGTGAATACCTAAACTTAAGTTTGGAATCAAACATACACAACTAAATCAAGAAGTTAAAATATAGCACTTAGAATGTTATCTGTCAAGACCTTAAAATATTTTTAAGCTGTTGAGTGTACATATAAAAAGAACTATTAAAGCTAAAGCTTTCTTCCCTTTATTGTTGTTTAACAAAAAAGAGAAAAAATTTTTTTAAAGTGAATCTATTAGTAGGAAAAAACATTTCTCAAAACATAACATTCTTCAAACAATAAAGAAAAAATCATTAATTGGAAGAGTTTTTTTGTTATTTCTTTTTCTCATAAGTGTAAACATAATAACCAGCTAAACAAACAAATTAAAAAATGCTTAATATTTTCAGTAATTAATAAGAAAATATGGAAGCATTGGTTGGCTGATAGATAACAGTATAAGATATGATCATCTTCCATGGTGAAAAAAAAATGATTTTAATGATTTAAATAAAAGGATATTAAGTATAAAAATGTTCCTACAGAGCAATATCAATCAATATAAGTTTTTAGCTGTTCAACATACATCTATAGCAATCATTAAGGACAAAAGCAGTTTAAATTATAATCAAATTAAAATTAATTTTTACAACAAATCAGTTCCTTATTAAATTAAAATATTAAATACAGCTATAGAGTTTTAAACAAATGAACAATATTAATTTGTTTATTGCTTAATAAAGTTTTTTGAGCAAATTATTTTGGTGAAAGCATAAAATTTAAAGTGTTTTCTAAAGCACTATAATCATTTACAACTAAAATGGAAGTTATTGGACTAGAAATCAAATAATTAATTGTTTAGCATTTAAATCGGTTCCAATTGATAAGAAATAAAAATAATCAATTAATAAAAACTTACACATCTCCTATTGGCTCATAAGTTGAACCAGTAACTTCAAATTCATGAAACTTAGCATCGCTGTCAATTTTATCTACAATGAGAACCTGAGGGGAAAATATTACGTAAATTAATATTGCATTCATAAATCTGATTTAACATAGCAAAATTATTTAGAATGCATATAAAGTTGTTAAATAATATATTACAAGAATAATAATATTGCTATTGTGCTGCATTAGTCATAATTTCAGAATTAAACCTTTTGTTTATGAATGTTTCTGTGTAAGTGGCTCTGCAGCCACTATTGTCTGTAACTTCAGATTTCTCTCTATAGGCAGAGGACTGTTACAAGCCCTTGTTGGCACAATTTTATTTATATATCTAATTATGGAATTATAAGATTCTAAAATACTATTCCTTAACAGTAATTTCTAATTATGTATTTTTATTAATAAATCACTATTGTTTCTTTAACTATACATTCCACTATCAATTATTCTCACTCCACACTATCCTTCAATAGACTATATGAAAAATAATTTAAAACTATACCAATAATATTGGTATAAAAAAGGCAATGAGAGTTATTTGTACTTACTCTGTTAACTGACATTTGATTAGTTGTTAAAGTGCCTGTTTTGTCTGAACAAATAACAGATGTGCAACCTAAAGTTTCAACAGATGGTAAAGATCTCACAATGGCATTCTTTTTAGCCATTCTTCTTGTACCTATGTTTAAATAAAAGTTTTACTTGTAATTTAATATAAATTTGAAATATATAAACATAAAAACTTTTGTAATTAATTCAATTAAGTAATTTTATAAAATAGCTTCTTTATTTAAAGTAAATTTGTGTAACCTTTAAGGAATTTTTAGAAGATTGAAAGAAAAAAGAGAAAAAAAAAAAAAAAAAAAAACAAAAATTGAAAGTTGAATTTACTATCAAATTTATACTCATAAATTGTTTAAGTCAATAAAAATTGCTATTCATTTTACTACATATTCTATACAATTTTTTTTACCTATTCTGTAAATGACACAGCTAAATAAAATATCAAGACAAAAATAATGAAGTTTTTAAAGATGAAAATAACTGAAAAAAAATTAAAATAAGCATTACCTAGAGCTAAACATGTTGTTATAACTGCTGGTAATCCTTCAGGAATAGCAGCTACTGCTAGAGCAACAGCAATTTTAAAGTAATAAACAGCACCCTGACAGACAAAATGAATAACCATTAATAAAAGTAAGTACTGAATTAAATTTGATGTTAATACATTTCAAAATAATTTATAAAAACATGATTATTAAAATGAGATTACAATTTGAGAATGTTTGATTTGAATTAAGATGTAAGTACTGCAAGTTTATAATTGCAAAATAAAAATAAGAAAAAATATTAAAAAAGAATTAAAGTTAATCTGAACAGAGCTATTATAAATTCAACCAATGAATTTTTAGATTGTGGATTGTTTTACAGCCTGTAAAATATGTTCATATTAAAATATTTGTTAAATTAAATATTATACAACAACACAATCTCTGAAATTTTTTTCATAAGTTTCAATTAGTGAATCAATATATTCTAGTAAAAGTTCAAAGTATTCATGTATTATGAAGTGTTAAGTATTATTATTTATATGCTACGGGAAACTACTTCAAATTTCCTTAGTGCAAAAGGTTACTAAAGACACATTTAATTAACTTGCCCCAAGTCATAGTAAAAACATTACTATTAATATGCTACAAGAAAAAACGCATTTATTTATATAACTTTAATAAAACTATCTCGGGAGCATCAATAAAAATAAGCTTAGATAATACTGTAATTATTGCTAAAAATCACTATTAATGACAATATTCAAATAGGATAGATACTTTTTGAAAAGATATAAAATAATTTAACTTTCTTCATTATTGTATGTCAATTGAGTCCACACACTCACACATCAACATAAAATAAAAATCTAAGTTCTATTTTTTTAAAGTTCTGACAATTTCTTTATGTATTTTTCAAAAGCTAAACCTTTGATATAATAAATTAATAATCCAATAGGCTTACACAAATTTCATAAACTTTTAAATAATCTATGCCTTGTTTGGTATCACTGTTTTTCTATCTCATAATTAAAAGTGAATAACAATTTTATTCTTCAAATTAATTATTTTCAATATATTGTAAAACACTAATCTTTGGGTAAAAATTTCAATATAATTCACATGAAAGAAAGAAAATGACAATATAATTCATATTATAGTAGCATTATCACTAAAGTATTCACACATAAATATAATAATAAATAAATTGTAATAATTTAAATTATTGAATGCATAGATTGTGTAATGCTTTATCCTTTCAACAGAATTAATTTTTAATTATAAGCTAAAGAATTCTAATTTTTAAAATTGTATAAAAATTCAACAAATTTTATCCTTTGTAGAAACCTCATAAACAAAAAATTTCACCTTAATCCATGATCCACCATGAGCAGGGTCGTTGAAATGGCCTATATTGATGGCCCAAACAGCAACACAGATGACAGATATGACTTTGGATAACTGTTCACCAAATTCATCTAATTTTTGTTGTAATGGTGTTCTGACTTCCTCAGTCTCAGACATTTCTGTTCGAATTTTTCCTACAGGAGGAAAACTTAGAATTGTATTAAATTTGCTTTGATTGTTCAAAAAAAGAACATTTCTTGATACTTTTGAGCTTCAACTTAAATACTGAAATGTTGCAAGCTTTGAACACTTCCCAAGGCACATTATAAAATAAGTAAAATAAAATTTTTTGAAAAGATGAATTTACAAAATACTTAGAATATTTATTTTTATAATTCAGTTTACATTTTAGTGCACATAATCTTCAAGCTACTTATTTTTCTCGTTTTTTAATTATTATTTGTATAGCTTACATTAATAAAATCAACAAATATTTAGCATAACAGAATTTCATGAAATTTTTATGTACTAAACTATTTTTTAATTCATAATTTAAAAAACTCAAAATATTAGATACCTATTGCAGTTTCAAGTCCAGTACCAATAACTATTCCTCTGGCTTTTCCTGAAGCAATATTTGTACCCTTTAACATGAAAATATCAACATCCATTAACAAATTATACACAAAAAAGACTAAACTAATAAAAACTTGCTTACATTTCCAATATATTTAATAACAGTTCATTTATAGTAGTACAATTATACATTTAATAAATTATCAAAACTTGTGCAACAAGTGTAATAATATAAAGAATAAAATAATGATGAACTTTTTATTAGTAAGCAAGCATTTTTAATTCATATTTTAGGAAAGTTTTCTAAAAAAATGAAATAGACTGTTCACAAACATTAAATAGTATACACACAATTGCCAAAATAAAAAACAAAGCTTACATTTCATTAAATCTTAAATAATCTTTTTTTTTTATATAATACACTTAAAATTGTTGAAAAAGCAATAAACTTCCTATAAATGGTTTTCTAAAATAAGTATTAACAAGAATAATTGTGCTAATGTAATGATTAAAAGAGAACATTAAAAAAAATTTTTTTTATATTATATTTTAAAAAAATGTTTGGTGAATTCATTTAAATAATAAAAACATAAAAGTTGTATTCAACAGATGCAAATTCTCACTTTTTAGCCATCAAGATAATTTAAATTTAAAAAAAAAAAAATCTGCAACTGCATGAAGACACAAACAGCATATTTGACATTATACATATAATTAACAATAGACTACAGAAACTTATTCAATAAAAATATCAATAGCGTATTTACATTACCTTATTTAACTGATTACACATTAAAATTAAGATACATAATGTTACCATTGATATTATGCACTGTAAATCATCCAGTAAGAATTTTCTCATAATTATTTGAAAGGAAGATTAAAAAATGAAAGAGAGAAAATATTTTGAAATCAAATACACAATACAAAATAATAATCTTCCTACATATTCAATTTAATCTTACTGGAAAGTTCATATTTTAAGCAAATATGTTAATATATCTTAAATGATAAGTAAATGTAAAATTAATAAAATTACATTTTAAAAAACAAGATATTTTTTATTTACAATCGTCTACTTGAGATCCAAATTTAATATTTTTAAGGCTTTGGTAGTTTTAAAAATTGTTTTTTAACTTTTGAATTAAACACATGCTACAATGTGTACATAATAATTATATGTCGTTTTTAAAGAGAATTTCATGTGAATTGGTTTCAACCTGATCATTCCTTTAGAAATTTAAAATAACTTGAAAAGTATTTTTAGTTTTGTTAACAGAATTTCAATACTAACATAATTTCAGACTAATATCTGTCTTAAAATCCTAATTCAAATATTTTAAAATATACAAAGACTAAAAATTGCAGCTTTATTAAATCTACAGATATTGTAAATAATGAGTTTTAGTTTTATTCAATAATTGCAAACTAAATAGAGAAATTCCCCCTTCATAAATCTTATTTACACAGTAAAATACAATCAAATAATCTCACTTTAAAAAATATATATTTTAAAATTTTAAAAAAAAATCATCAATTTAGGTAATGAATATAAAAAGGTTTTAAATAAGAGATTAACTAGAATAGAGAATTTGAGGGATTAAGAATTGGACAAAATTTACAAGAGAGGAATATTAATTTATAAAAGTTAAATCGAAAATATAACAAATGTGCAATTCAATAAAAACTTAACCTAAATGAGAAGACTTATTTCAAGGATACAAAAAATTATGACTCACTGAAAAGAGAAGATTCTTTTTATCTTGATTAACAGCTTTCAAGTCACGAATGGGATCAGTGTGTTTTATAACAGAAACAGATTCACCTGAAAAAATATTAAATTTAAATTTTTAATAAGGAATTTATAATGAACCTTATAACAAATGTATACAAATAAATGATCTCAAAATTCAGGGAGAAAAATAATTTTAGGCCCGAATTTATTTATGATTAATAGAAATTAAAAAAAAAAAAAAAGTATGGATAAAAAGAATATTAAAATATTTTAAGAATAAATCAAATAAATAGTAAAAAATATCAATTTTCAAATGACAGTCAAAATGATTAAAACAAAATCATTTAAACTTGAAATTCATTCATGCCTTTCTTTTGTGTAAAGATTTCATTTATGTGTTTTCTTTCTTTATTAAAATAAACAAAAGAAAGTTAAAATTAATCCAAACATCTTGTACTAGAACTAAAACCATAAGTGCAATTTGGCCTCTATTTACCAAAATTATTTTTGGTAAGTGAACCAACTGCAAAAAGTGATTATTAAGTAAATCATTTCAAACTTCAGTATTTTTTCAATTCTCAAATTTTTAAACTATCAACAAGTGATTCCCAGATGCTTTCTTGACAAATCTAAAACATTTATTTACTCAAAGTTATTAATGTCATATTTAATATTTCTTAAATTTAAAATACAATATTAAAAAAATTTAACTTTTCGATAAACGTTATTAATGCATAACATGAGAACTTTCCTAAGAATCATTAAAAAAGGCTATATTTCAAAAGGTCACATATTATTCTAATAAAATTTTTACTTACGTTTGGCTAAAACATTTCTTAAATACTGAAAATTAAAGAAAGGCTTTGAATTACAGACAGCATTACTACTTGGAAAACCAGTCCTTTCATTTTTATAGGTGTTTTCAATGCCTTTAATTTTTTTTTTATAGCAATGTAACAAAAGTAACATCCTACCACTAAGCTAAGGTGAGTCTTTAAAGTACTTTCAATATTTTATTTACATTTCAAAGTAAAACATTAGAGTATAAAGAAAATAGTTATAAGAGTAAAGAAGAGCATTAAATTTTACACTAACCAATAAGAGTGATTTGGAGTACACAGTTATGTTAAATACAAAATAATTAAGAAGAGCATTTTTTTCAACTTTTACAAGTAAAAAAAAAAAGTTATATTAATATAGACTAATGATTACAACTGAGAAAAACAATTATGAAAATTATTTTTTTTCTAAAATAAAGTGAATTAGAATAAACAAAAATTTAAATAGATGTTGAATTTTTCAATTTAATATTATTTAAACACTTACCAGTTAAAATAGATTGATCTACTCTTAGAGTAGTTGAAAATATTTTTATTAATCTAATGTCTGCAGGCACTTTATCTCCAACTACAATAAAAATAAAATAATTGAGTTTATATTGGTAATATTTAATAAAATATAAATAAATTAAGAAACATAGACAATAAAAAAATTATGGAAAATTTTATCAAACAATGAATGGAAAAAGGTAAAAATCTCTTTAAATACAAAAAAAAAAAAAGAACATTCATTTAACAAATAAGTGTTTGACTAAGAAAATGTAATATTTGTTTGGCCGAACACTAAAAGCATAAAATAAGAGTTGAAATATTTCTAGCCATTCATGGAAAAATAACAAAGAAACCAAACAAAAAAACTTAATATATTTTTCAATGTAATCTCAACTCCAGTGCCTATGGCCTCAATATTCATTGCTGTAGATTCACAGTATAAGGTAGGTATTCCATGCTGAGATGATTCAAATATTACAACAGAATTTCCTTTCAGACAGAAAATTTTTGAGAATGGGGAAGAGGGGGTAGCTTGAGAGTAAGAAGAGGTTTGTCATTCAACAATCCTTTTCTGGGACAAGAGACCAAGACCTACTGTTTAAAGAGAAGTCCAAACCACAACAAACATAAAAGAACAAGGTGGAATTCAAACCTACAAACTGCTGAACCAAAAGCAAGAGTGCTAACTTTTCAGCTAATAGATCAAGGATCTAGATTAAATGGTTATATCCTTAGAATAGGATGCATGAGAAAAAACTTCAAAATTCAATTCATGAAATTTTATTATCACATTGAAACCTTTGTTGAAGGGAGCCCTGGTGAAGCAGGATTCTCTTTTTAGCTAGCCTTGGTCTTTAAGCATTTTAAAATCAATTTATCCAAAAGACTAATATAATAAATAATAAATTATGCTTTGTTTTCTCCAAATAAACCAACATAATTTCTTTAATGTCCACCAAAACTGTTACCATAGCCACCTAAGCAGATTGTGTTTTTTTGGTACATGTTTACCGTTTGCTATCCACTGTTTCAATTACTATTTAGTCCACAAATAATAATAAGTTAAATATGAGTTTTATAACACTAGACATTGTTTCAATGTTATCATGTACTGCAACTTTTTGTATTTTTTTTATCCAAGGTCAGTAAATGCAGTGCCCCTCTTGCTGACAATTTTATTTGATTTTTCAAAAATCTGAGAACAGAAAATTAGTATGACTACATTTAAAACCTGAAACAGTGTTTAGTGTTTTTTTTTTTTTTTTTAATTAAGAAGCAGATTCCCACAGCATTACATCTTGTAAAGTTTTAATATCAATTTGGGGGTGGGGGAAGAAGCTTTTTACTCATAACAATTAGATAAAGTTTCCCCAATGACTTTCTTTCCCCAATTATTAAAAAAAAAGCAATTCTAAATTTTTCTTCTGCTTACTTTCAAACTCTTAAAACTATGCAATTTTATACCCATATTCTAGGCTTTTCTATTTACTTAATCATTTAATAGATTCACATTTCTTATTTACACATATAAATATAAGTCAATCTTTGAATGGCTTTTCCAGAGCCCACTAGTGACTGAAAAGGCTTTTCTAGAAGGTATATTATTAAATAATTTATTGCAGTGTTTACTTCATTAATAAACAAATGCACACTGATTCACTGAAATTATATGCATTTTTGCCATGAAAGATGCATATAATTTCAGTGAATCAACTATAATTTAACTAAAAAGTGTTAGATTTAAATATTAGTATTCTGTGTATTTCAAACAATGTAAAGAAAACAGAAACAAACAAAAAAAGAATAAAAATCACCCGCTAGATTGGACAACATGACGATCTTGTTTGTGATTACTTCACTTCACAAACATAAATCTATAAACTATATACAGTCTTGAGTAAACTGAATAATTATGAAATTATTGAAGATGAGCAGGATCTTTAATTTAGTCAAAAGTTATGCATACAATAATAACCAAGTATCAATGGTCCATCATCTAGTGGTAACACAAATACTCAATTAGGTTTTGGGCAATTTCACTGAAAACTTTAAATTGTAACAAAAAAATAAAATAAATGCATCAAGATAAGTAAAAATTTTGGGAGTATCAAAAATGCCCTTAAATAACTGTTTCAAGTTCTAGGAGTTGTATGAATCCGTGCATATTTTAAGTCTATATCCTTTGTTTAATCTTGAAATGAAATACTTTTTCATTTAATTAAAAATATGTAAGAAATAAGAAAAATTCCTCAAATAAAAAATCATTTCCTTTCATTGTACTCACCAGATATTTCAACAAGATCTCCAGGAACTATATCCTTAGCTCTGATCCTCTGAACTCCCTGCTTATCTTGGCGAATAACTTTCCCCATTTCAGGTTCATATTCTTTCAAAGCTTCAATTGCACTTTCAGCATTCCTCTCCTAAGAAATAAATAAGAATAAATTATTCAATAAACAGTTAGAAAAGGCATGCCAATTTAAAAAATATTAAGCAACTAGGATTGGGATTGGTTTTGTTACTCAACGGTCATTTTTTACACATGAGGGCTAATTAGACCAAGACCTACGGCTTAAAGTGGATTCCGAACCACTATAAACATCCATGCCCAAAGTGGAATTAGAACCCACAAACTGTTGAACCGAAGGCAAGAGCGCTAACCATTCGGCTGCCAACTCAGCTATTAAGCAACTAGATATATGTGATACTAAATATTTAGATAAATTGCTAAATTTTTAAACATAAAATTATAAGATAGCAATAATTGTCACATTTTCATTTGTTTAACACTTTAATTTATGGATGAATATCATTTCATGAAAAATATGGGATAACATTTTTTTTTTTTTTTTACATTCTACACACATCAACATTAAACACTACAATTTTATATATTTCTTCAGTTGTTTAATTAGTAATTAGATAAGTCGTCAAAATATAAAGTAACAATCTTCTAAAACTCACAGCGCATTAAATTCTTACATTCTAATTTTGTCAACCACTTAAAAGTTTTAAAAAATTATAAAATGCATTGAACAAGTGAGACAATCTGTAAGTGTTTTTGAGCAATGTTGAATAATTATTATGAAATACTATTTAACATTCTATTTAAATTATTCAACACTTATTGAATTATCCATAGACCTTTAATTGCATTTTTCATAACAGTTTAAAAAAGAAAAAATACTAACCAAATTGTGAACAAATCTTAAAGTTGTTCCAAGAAAGATAGTTTCTTTTACATTAATAAAAAAAGAGCGATTAAATGTGATTTTGTTTTCATAATTTTCAGAAAAAGACCTTAAAATTTAGAATTTAGTTTTTCTTTTTTCTAAAAAATTAATTTTTTCATGTAACTTATACATTCTAGCTAGCATTCGATCTTTTTGAACGAGATGAAAAAAAAGATTAAAATCTTTTTTTCTAATGATAAAAGCAATAAAGATGGGAGTTTTGGCAAATTAAAAATTAAGTTCGAATTCTATTAATTTAACAATATTAAAAATATGTAGCAAAAACTATACATTTTTTACACTTAAGAATAAAAAAAAAAGCAGAGTGGGTATCCACATAAAGCTAGTTTTACTTGTTCAGCAATCATGTAATTCTATTTGTTATTCATCTTCTAAATATTGTGTTAAAGAGTAAGTAAAATGAAATAAATCTTTAATTTATCATTTACATAAGAGCCTATTATAAGTTTTTAATGTTATAAAGATAATTTTAATCAATTAGAAAATCATTTCTTGTAATATTTCATTGCTTTTAAAAAGCAAGAGAAGAAAGAATAAAATCTGAAACTATTCTTAGAAGCTATTAAATGTGAATTCAAGGGATAATAAGTTGAATAAATATTACAAATCTTGAAAAAACACAGAATTTAGAATTGTGAAATTTAACCACTTCCAAGAATTACCACAGAATTAGAAAACAGTATCTCATGTTATTAATAAAGAAATTACTTCAATAGTAAAACAGGCATATCATTTTGAAAGAAACAAGATGAATTTATCATGCATTAAAATCAAAGATGAAAATATTAAGGTTCATTTTTTCAAATCAAAAAGCTATTAAAAAATGTTAAGAAAATACATTACCATATATTTTTAATATAATTAAAACTAAATTATAAATGACACTCAGATATAGATATAATGGAAAACATCTTTAATTCATAAATATTATATATTATGTTTACAATCAACATGGGATTCTTAAAAGCATAAAAAGAATTGTATTTCTAAAAATATATGCAAGTAAATTTTAAAATTAATAAAAGTATATTTAAGAATAAAAACATCAATATATTTAATTAGAAACAAATATTTATAAGTTTGAAATAGTTTCATGTTTTAATAAAATTTTAAATTATATTTGGTCTTCTGTGTTTTAAAAACAAGGTAAAGTTATAATTGTATCAAAAACATTGCAAAGATCTGTTACAGACTATGCATGAGAAACAAACATAATAGGGGAGAAACTTAAAAAACAAATAAGGAAATCTCATTTTATTGAAACTTCTTTCCCCAGAAACAATATCATAACAGATAGAATAAAATATTATGAAAAAAGAAGTAGAAGTTAAAAGATGTGAGAAAAAATGTGTCAAAATGAATATATATCACTCCACATATTTAATTCTGGATTCACAGAATGGTACAATATAAATGACTATTATTCAATTTGAGGATCATTTGAGTATCCTTTTGATTGCTATAATAAAAATTAACAAACAATTTATAAGTGAACTGGATTCACTTTATAATCCCATTTCGCATAAAATAGCTAATTTGATTGAAACTGCCATCTTAAAAAGAATTCAAAATCACTACAAACATCTACATGAGGAAGCAGTATAATAAATTAACTACTGTATTGAAAACCAGCAGTGCTAAAAGTTACAATTCAGAATTTTAAAAATGGAAAAATTCACTTGAAAAATAATAATTCTGATAATCAAAATTGTTTATTAAAATAAGTGTTGAATTTATTTTAAACACAATATTTTCATTCTGTATTAGTAATTTTAACAGGCACATGCAATTTAAGTTATATAAAATATTAAAGAAAGTTCTGTACACTCATATAATGATTCAAAATTATACCTGCCAAACACCAACAACAGCATTTGCTATGAGAATAAGTAAAATGACGAATGGTTCTACAAATGCAGTTATTTGACCTTCATGTTCTTCAAACAATGCTAACACCTAAAACAAAATATTAGTAAACTATATATGTTAGAAACTTATAAAATACAACACATTAACTTATCCGATGCTCAATTAAAAATTAAAAGGAGGAGAATCACATTATACTATGTTCTTTAATAAAATATTAATGAAAACTATGATTTTTACAAAATTCCAGCTTCTCTTTGTATCTATGATAAGGAAGTTCATTGTTAAAATAAACTTCATTATGGTAAATTCACAAAGAAATTGTCATACATAAAACAAGTGTAATCTGATAAAACTTAAGTATATATTTATATTATTTTTTAATGTTTTTAATTTTCCTTTGTTGTATAATAAATAAAATGCTAACTATAAATAATTAGCTGTGAGGAATAGTTTATTATATAAAATATAATGGGTTAACAAAGCTGCTTTTCAATCATTATTTCATTAAAATTTTATAAATTAATTTTGAATTCAAACAGAAAATATATTTTAACATTAAGAATAATGAACAAATTAAATCATTAAAAACTTACAAATGATATTATAGCCGCCAAAAGTAAAATTTTAACTAGTAAATCATCAAATTGTTCCAGAATGAGTTGCCATAATGGTTTACCTAATGATAAAAGAAAAAATTATAGATTTAAATATATAAGTAATTAGAAACTCCTAATTCTATGCATTCAAAATGGCACCATATAATTGAAAATAATAATTTTCTGGTGTATGGTGCCATTTCATAGCCTAAAAAGTGCTTAAAAAATTCAATTATAATTCTTGAAAATACTGAGAAATAAACTTTTAAAAATATAAGTTTTAAAACTTACCTTCTTCAGCAGGTAATTCTGAAAATAAAAGAAAAACATGCATTAGAATTTTAAATATTGAAAAAATGTTTTAATTTACTGAAGCAAATGGTAAATATTTAAATGCAAAAAGTTACAAAATTTAACCTGAATTAAATGTAACAATAAATGAGTATTTTCAGGAATGTAGGGGTGATAATTTAAAAAATGCCAAGAAAATTTTAAGTAAAAATATTTATTAGTCACTTGCAATTTTAAAATGTAATTAATTTATATATTGTAAAATATATAGTTTCTAAAAATATTATTAAAAAACTTCCTAGAGAAAAATAAGTTATTTTTGCAAATATTTTTTAACATTAGACTAAAAATTTTCCTTACAGTTTACTGCCCAAAGGTAATTTATATTAATCTCTGGATTAAGAATTGTTAAAAAAGCTTCAGTTTTAAAAGGCATAATAAATTCTGATCATTTTTCTTTTCTAGAGAAGCTAGGTAATTTTTGAATTAACTACGACGCACATTTGTGTTAACTATCTTTCACAACCATATACATTTAACATTGTGTTCAGTCATTTGTAAATTAATTTATAAATAGATATATCCACAAGCATAAATTTACTGCAATGATATTAATATGGTATTTAAAAGACATTCTTAAAATAAGAAAATAAAAGCAAATCATCAAGTTTTACCCATAAAAAAGTTTAACAAAATCATATGATCTAAAATCACAATTAGTCTTACACAACAAATTGAATGATGAGGATGATAAACCTTGTACTAAAAATCTGTAAAATTTATGATTAAACTGGTTTTGTATTTTTTTTTTAATTTAATTGATTTGTACATATTGATTAAAATAAAATTTCAGACTGGATTTAAAAAGATTTCTTAATACATAAAGAAAAAAAGAAAGATTTCTTAATCATAATTAAAATCTCAATTTCAAGTGGTATCTTGAGGAATACAAAAAAGTTTCATTAAAATTTATTTCCGTAAAATTGTTGTACCTGAATTGTTTACACTCTACTATTAATTTTTAACAGCAATTTCTAATCTTATTCAGCACTGATGCATTAAAAAAATCTCAAAATACAAAATAAGATTTTTAAGATTTCACTCATTCCTTTAAAAAAAAAAAAAATAAAAAAAAATAAGTAAAATACAAAAAGTCTATAGCAATATATGCAAAAAGTCTATGGCATGAATATATACAAAAAGTCTATAGCACAAGTAAAATACATCAAAGCAAACTAATTTTGAATTATTTATATAATTACTGATACATTTTGTAAAGCAAATAAATTTAATACTCATATGGAAATTGTTTATATTAACTGAAATTGCAAGAATTTTAAAATAAATTTAGTTCTTCATTCAACTGATATATAAATTGTTAATAACTGACATTTCATTTTTATCTCCTTTTTTAATTAAAGATAGCATTGTATTTTAACTAAACAAAGTTATTTATAAGCTGAAAAATAATTATGTTTAAATATTTTCACAACTTACATAACAAATAAAATCAAAATTGGCTTATATTGTGAAACTATTAAAGAAATATACCATTTGGGCCATATTTTTCTTGAAGATTTCTAACTTGGGACTCCGATAAACCCCTTTCTGGATCTGTCCCAAAATATTGTAAAATTTCTTCAGCAGTTTTGGTATGAGCAACTTCCATACTTATCTATTTACATGGAATAGGTGCCACAGAAATAAATGCAATGTATGTCTTTAAGCTACACAGACATGTATGAACACAATCATATGACTTTGTACAAAATATCTAAAAAAGAAAAAAATCATACTTGATAACTTTGCAATAATAT
The DNA here is from genome assembly GCA_030067965.1 of Latrodectus elegans. Taxonomy (NCBI): domain Eukaryota; kingdom Metazoa; phylum Arthropoda; class Arachnida; order Araneae; family Theridiidae; genus Latrodectus; species Latrodectus elegans. The sequence goes on along the minus strand of CM057810.1, from coordinate 16,318,624 downwards.
AAAGTCAAAAAATCTACACTAAGAGTAAACTTTACTAAATGCAAAATTATTTTTACAATAAGAAAAATTAGTGAAATTTATTTTAATGTCACATATTTACCAAGAATTTCAGTAATTGAAAATCAAATCTAAGTTATAGAATTCACACAATGACTGCCAGGTCAAAATATTTTAAAGTTTAATGATGAAAACTGAACTATCAAATATTTTAAAAATTTAAGTTCTCTTTGAATTAAAAGCATATTTTAACACTTTTTTTCTTAACAGAAGAATTTACAGAAATACTCCTAAAAGGAACAAAGGATAAATTTTAAAGCATGCAATTTTTTATAACTGATTTTACAACTGTTTATCAATACTTGAAACTATTATTGCTCATTAACAATCTTCATTTATTACAGAATACAATAACATATCCATTTTAAGAAAAAAATGATTAACATATTTTTCTTAAAAATATTATTAGAAATTATTTATCAAATATTAGACCTTTTTTTGACACAAGCTTATTAAAAAAATTTTCTTTCTAGTGAATCTGATAATTTAATTTGACATCTAATAAACCATCAATAATTTGACTACTGAATATAAATAAATCATTATATTGCTTGTTATATTGCATAAGCAAAAATCAGCAATAAGACAGAAAAAGTGAAAAATTCCTCTTTTTTAGCTCACATGATTTTTTTCCCCCTTAACAGATAGCTAGTGAGCTTAAATTGAGTTTTTACAATAAAATAAACCAATATATTATAAATAAATATAAGTTTTAAATAAGAACAGAAATGAAGGCATAATCCCAAGTTAGAAAAAATATGCTGCACATAAAAAATGAGTAGAAATTTTTAAAATAAAAAATCTGTATCTTTAAAAACTTTTGGTCAATTTATTTAATAATCGGTAATAAGAGCTCAAATTTATTATAAATCTACAAAAAGAATTTAATAAGGCTTAAAAAATTGACGACATATTAATATGCAATGTCAAAAGCAAACGCAAAAATACTTGCGTAAATGTCATTGGAGCAAATTTACAGTTAATTACAACTTTTTTAAATAAAATACATTAGCATGTATATTCTTGTTACTGCTTTCTTTTGTTATTATACCTAGGCATAACTTCCATGGTTCTAATTTGGCGTGGTGAAAAATTGGCTGCAGTGACACTAATATGTAAGTAACCAATTTTCAATAAACTCAATACAATAATCCTCACACAGGAAGTTTCATAAACAAGAAAAATATTTTATAAAAAATAAAATACAGTGAAAATTTACAAATAACCATTGTAAATACAAGAAATTTATAATCTGAAAATGAATAAGCAAAGCATTAATGCATTTTATGGAAAGGCCAACATACAGAAAGAGTGATCACTTCTCATAGAGCGCAAGTAACAATTTTATAGAGGACAAATAAAATCTGGAGAAATAAAAGATATAGATGCATCTTAAACATACAAAATTTTAACTAGATGAAACATCAGCAGTCAAAAATTAATCTACATAATTCTTTGCATGCTCAGTCAACAAAAGATTTAAAAACTTCACTGGCAAAGTAAGTGAAGTCGTTGTAAGTAATATTTGCTAATAATTACTGTAAACATATAGTATTCATCTTAAGAAACATAGATACAAACCTGTTTTAAGATTTGTACACATCACATAACATGAATTAAAAAATAAATATACAACACTAAACAAAAAACTTTACCACAACAGAAGGAAACTTTTGGTGTTTAATATTGTTGAGATTTTAATTTTACTAAAATGACAGAAATATGTACATAAAATAAACATTTTATTATAAAAAAGTATTTTTCAAAACTAATGGGATGGATATTTATTTGCACACATATACAAGAAATAACATTACAATAACAAAATTAACCAACAAAATTAAGCAAGCTGTTATTGTAAATGTAGTATTGGAACTAGGCAAAATTCTTCCAAGAAATGCAGACTGATAACTTTCAGCTTCACAATGATTTTAAGTTAACTTATTTCTCATGAAATTACAATTAATTCTTTAAGGTTTTAAATGTAGAGCAATGTATATTTTAAGTCACTTTTCAGTATATACGAGATTTTAAAACACTTTTACAACTAATAAACAAATTTAATTAAATTTAAAAAGAATATTAAAATATTCGTAAAATTTTACATTTTTATAATAAAGATTTATCAAATAATAAAAAAAACATAATTCTTTAAAATCAATATAATAGAATCTAGAGATCAATATATAATTCTTGCTCCAAGATAATAGATATGAAAATACACTGTTCATTTTCTTGTCGGATTAAAAAAAAAAAAAAAAAAAAAAGGAAAAAGAAAATAAACGGAAAAACTATGACTTTGGAGAAAGAATGTTTCCTTTTTAAAATATTATCAAAAGAACAAGATACTAATTAGGAAGTTAAAAACATTGATCAGTTTTTCAAGTACTGCATGCTTAAATGATAATACAAGAGTAAGTAGAATCAAATATTTCTCATCTCTATTATTGAAGTGTCAATTGTATTAAGATAAAATATTAACTGATGTATGCATAATTATTAAGCTGTTTTCCTGTATCAGAAAAAAAAAAAATTGTGTTTCATGTAAATATCACTGAAATCATCTTATGTACATAAAATGTACTATAATTTGATCAGATATTATAAATACAAAAAACAAATATTTTGATGCAAAAACACTGATTTCTTTTAGTTTTGTTACTGTTCAATGAAACAAAACTAAAAGATAATAAATTTATACTTTAAAATACAAATATTTTAAGGATGGTTAACTTGCTCTACAATGTAGATTGCTAACCTGCTCCTAAGTGACTTATTTCGACGGAATTAATATTTTAGTGGAATAATTTTCAAAAGAAATCAAATCAGAAATAAATATATTTGGTCACTTTTAAAGGTAGTCATATACAATCTTAAATGATTTATTGAAAGCGATTATAAAATTCACTAAAAATTTTCATTTCTGAGTTTGTCTACTCAGTAAAATTTTTAAATGTGTAATAGGGATAGTTAAAATTCAGTCGGCATAGTTAAAACATTTATTTCAATTATATAGCTAAAATATACTTAATATGAATTTTTTTTTAATAAAATGACGTACAATCGGAAGTAGAATGTTTATGTAGTGTTTAATACGCAGTAAAAGAAAGCAAATTTTGCGAGCACAATTTTTTATTTTTAAACAATAGTGCAATGAATAGTAATAAGAAAATTTTTTCAATGCAACGTAATCATAAATATCATAATGAGAACCAAATTTGCCAGCTGGCAACACGGTTCAATACAAATATCATTTAATCCGAATACGAAAATAAGCCTAACTTACCTTATATTTCTGGAATTTAAAATAACCAAATTTTTCAGCAATATATACACAACAAAATGAATTTAAAATTGTATATATACAGGAATGTTACAAATTCCGAACATCTAAATGCATGCCAAATTTTATTGATCAAGGAATGTAACTTAGGACCCTCGAATATTCGCCATAGCCGGTTAAGTAATGTGGTTGTGGAAAGCAATGATTGGACAGAAACTAGAAAGAGAAAACGTGAAAAAGAGGAATTGTTCACACACACTGCTCATTTTAACGAAGTTAACAAACTTCACATTTTGTTCCCCTTTGTAAAATATATGTTTTTTATCTACAAAAACGTAATCTAAGAAAATTTAAATCTAGAAAATCTTAATTTCTTATAAAATAAATATTTAACTTCATTTTATTTTGAAATTAAAATAATTAAAGTGTTAGTGAAACATTTTTTTTTTAAACTGCCATGCTGAAATTTATGATATGCTATATTTTGGAGTTGTATGTAATTGTGTATCTGTGAATAATAAACTGTTCATTCATTTTCTGCTTCCATAATATCTGAATGTGACAACAGAAGCTTTATTGCACCTCATATTGAATTGAACTAATAATACAACTATGATTCTTTGTGGTATAACATAATTTTGAATTAAGTATAATGTAACCTTCTGTGAAAGTCTTTAGTGATTTCGAAGTTTTAAAAATCAAGTATTTTCATTTGTGTGTACAAATGCTTATACACATGAATTTTCTATTAATTCTAGCAACATTTTTTATATTGCACTTTAAGTTACATCTAAATCGAATTTCTAACCAATGATCAATCTTGTCTTTTCAAAATATTTATGTATTTTCCTTTAATTCTGCTGATTCTTTGTGAATACAGATTTTTTAACTTTTTTTCATTTATTTATTCATAGTTTTCCAAAATATTTCTGAAAGTCCTAAGCTTTCATTGAAAACTGATTGACTTTGAATAAAGTATTTCCAACCAAATAACAAATACGTTTACATCATGATTTTTGGAAAATTAATATTTTTTCCAAAAAAATAAAGAGTAATCATTAATTAAAATAACTAATTTAATTTAGAAATTGTATTTGAAATACAATCGATGCTATTTTTTTTTGAAGCACTATAACTTACGAAATTTGGTTGAATGAATTCACGAACTAGTGCTAGACCCATAACATGATCTCATAAATGCATTTTATTCCCATTTACGAACTAATTTTTTATTCGTATTTTGTTTGTATTTATTTTTTTATCTTAATTTTTTCAATTTTCTCTTTTTTTCTTTATTTTTTAATATTTAGAAACTTGAATTGGTGTTTTTATTAATGAACTGAAAATTTCGCAATGTAGATAATTAACTACACTGCTGATTTTTAAATTCCACAATGCTTAAAGCAATTTATATAAAATACATTCTACTTAATATTATTCCCTTCTTACAGCCCATGAATCAGAATATAATAAACAGTTTCAAGTACACAGTCATAAGAAATATTTGCTACGAGTAATCATGGTTTGGAAACATCCTATGAAATTGACAATCTAAGTTATTTTCTCTTGTAAAACTATGCTTGGAAAGAGGCTGCAGAAAAAAAAAACGATATTAAAGTCTTTAGAGGCTTTATTAAAGAAACCTTTGCTACTGAAAAAGAATCAAGAACATTTGCTTGAGGACTTGATCGAAAATAAGTTCTCATCCATGAATTTCGACAATGAAACCTACTTTTGATCGAAATTTCATTTCTCTATTTTTTAATATAGGCTCAAATGCCGTGTGTACGTACGAAATATTAATGAGTAAATGATAAAAAATATAAATAAAAATGAAGATTTTTCTACAGAGTCAAACAAGAAGAAAATGACAGACTTGATCTATAACAAGCAGATGGATGGCTGATAAATGATTAGCCATTCATCTGCTTGATATAGAGCGAGTCGGATGACTGAGAAAGTTAAGGTAATTTTTCAAAAATTTAATAGTACAATACTTTTCTACATAAAAAAATGGGAAAAATTATGTTTTTAAAGATTTGATTTTGAAACAAGGAAAAATTGATTTCTTTCACTGATTTTTCTCCTATGAATGGAAAATAAGAATTTTTAAATAGGAATTTTATTTTGTATGTGTTTCCTATGTTATGTAAATTAAATAATTTTTATAAATAAAGTTATTTTAACGAACACAATTTGATAGAAAAAAATTGTTTTCTTTATTTTTCTATTTTACGAATTTTTGATTTTAAGAGCAACTTTATTATTCCCTATTAGTTTTTAAAAACATACGTCTTCTGTATTTCAATTCAACTAATTTATCGAGACCAGCTATTATTGTTTGCTTGTTAACGAACAACAATAGCTGCTATTCCCAGCTATAACTGTTTTTTTCTTCATGGATGAATAATATTAAAATATCTTTAAGAACCTCGATATATGATAGAGAAATCATTTTCTGTTTTTTGCATTTTTATAATTTTCTCATTTATAAATCTATGTTTTTAAATTAATAACCATTCATAAAGAGTAAAATACATTATTATACATTAACATAAAAATATAGTTTTATAAAATAATCTGATCTTCATTAAATTATACTCTAAAGGAAATTATGCTTACCCTGTAAACCTTATAGATATTTCGACAGCTCTGAAGGTCAATCTTGGGCATATTTTAAAAGACATTATAACATATTTATATTATAACCCATTATTATTATAACACATTATTTAAAGACATAAAAAGTTTATTGACAAGATAATATTTATCATTATTCATTAAAATTTAGAATTTTTAGATATTGCTTTTTATGTATCAAATTCTTTCGAAATGGTAAATTGCCCTTCATGGTATGTTATATACCATGGTATGTTATATACCATGAAGGGCAGTTTACCATTTCGAAAAAATTTGATACATAAAAGGCAATATCTAAAAATTCTAAATTTTAATGAATAATGATAAATATTATCTTGTCAATTAACTTTTTCCCTGTCAATGGAGTAATCTAATGATTATATTAATTTTATTCATATATAATTATTTTATTTATATATAATTTTTATTCCCTCAAAAATATTTCTGGATAACGAAAAATCTTCAATTACTAACACATTTTCACATAAGAAATACATTACTGAGAAGTGTTTATTTAATAAAGTATATGCGTAATATTAAATAGCTGATAATTTTTAGGTAGTCATCTTAAAAATCAAAGGACACATTGTGTGCATATAATGATATTAAAAAGTTGTCAAATATACATGTAAGGAAGCATGTATATTTTCAAGGTTTTATATAATGGAAAAATAAATTATGGAGTAACTTTTTTCTTTTTAAGAAAAAAAGGCTGAAAATAAAACAACGAACAGTAAAAGGGGTCCACTGGTATTTAGGAGTTTAGTAGTCACTAAAATATGAATTCGAAATGTTTTTTCTTCTTCTTCTTTTTGGTGCTTTAAAATAATATACAACTTTATAGATACTAAGGACAATACCAGCGTAAATCTTAGTGCAGATAACGGAATACAAAGATTGTGGCATTTCTTAGGAATGAGATTTGAGTGCTGACAAAGAGAGATACACGCCAATCTAAGCAATTCGCACTTTCTTCCTTTGAAATGTGTGTTTCCTCTCTATTTTGTTTCATTTTTCACATTCTTGCTTATAGACATATACTTTACAAACGCATAATTTTTTGCCAAATTATCCGTGCTCGTGACAACAATTCAATAAACGATAAAGATAATGCAAGTATTTAAAAATTAAAAATATTTATATATATATATGCGAAGAAAAATTAAAAAACGTTTTATAAACCCAAATTTATAAAAAATAAACGCCGAATTGCGAAAGTATAAAGTGCAATTTTACACCTGCTAAACTATTAAAAAATAATTATTCTTTTCATATATTAAGTATTTGAAATATAATTAAATAATATATGTAAATTAGAAAAAAAATAGTTCAATTATAATGAACAAGATAATAATTATAGATTAATGATAGATTATAATTGTATAATGATACACGATATAAAATGATTGGAACAATGGAAGGTAAAATGATATTAATGTTGTTAATAATTTGGAAATATCTGAATTAAAAACTTTTTTAGTTTCGAATTTCTAAACTACAAAGAGAACAGATATCCATGAAAATTTTTTCTTGGTACCATTATGCAACGGATATTGAAATGTTATGTGTGTCTTTGTAAACACCGGATAGGGGCTAATCTAAGAACGTTTTTGTAAGTATTTTATATCTTATCTAGTATATATCTTAAATTACGTTACAGATTTATAAGCATTACTGGTATTTGTCTCTTAAAATTTCTCAGACAGATTGGTATACACAGATAAATTGAGCATTAAAAACGGCATTTCTAATGATTTGTCTAAAGATTTTCTAAAGAATGTCTAATGATTTTCTAATGAATTTCTTATAGCGAGATTCTTGGCGAAACAAAGGTTTTTTTTTAAATAAAATTTCTATCTACCTAAGCTCTAGGACAAATATTAAGGGAGATATCCTAGAACCTTCCGGAAACCTTGGCGTGAAATTCTTACATTTTCTCTCCGAGTCAGATATAGATACCGCCACCCGACCTATCAACTGTTAAGTGAAGACGATCAGTCTTGAATGCTATTCTAGTGAATACAAGCTGTTATCTGTGAGGTATTAGAGATTTCTGGGTTTGGAAGCTGTATTCTCTTGTATTAGATGAATTGGAGCAATTTAATTATGATTTCTACAGTTGGAACTTCCTATATCTTGTTGAATTTGTACATATAAAAGTCTTTTGATTTTTAAGCGATTGTTTAATCAACTCTCAATCAACACGAAACTCGAAGTATGATAGAATGGCATTTTGAGAGGACTTTTCATAGACAATGGCCCGTATTCAAAAGTTGCAAGGTAGTAAATCCATAAAATTCCTCAGGATTCACTTTGACAGACATTCATGCAGAATGATCAGATGCGCAACATCTCTTTCTTGTTGTTTAACAGAAGTTGGAATCCAACATAGAACTTTCCACTTTGAAGAGTATTGTTCTACCACTAGACCATTTGTAACTCTTTATTTTTTTTATAATTTTTATTTAAATTAAATTCGCTTAAAGCTCTAATGACAAAAAACACAGCAGCACTCCTATTAATACAGTGCCAAAAACTAATCGAATGTCCGCCATTGCCAGTTATTCTCTACATTGTAAAAAATGCATATTATTTCAATGTATACTTCTTTGCTGCTATCCTTATTGCAAACATGCACATCTGTTTAAGTCTTACTGAGCACGTTAAGCTGGCAATAATAATGAGCAAGAGATGTGTATATTTATTCCATTTAAGCAATAATTGTGATTTGTAAAAACTAAAATGCTCACTTTCATTTTTTTCTGTCGACATCAAAATAACGAGAGAAAAAAGTGAAGAGAAAACCTCTTAGACCCTACTGGTATAAATCAGTGTTTTTATCTTAATACTTTAAATAAAAAAAGATCATTGTGGAAGTAGGCATTGATAAATTTTTATGATAAGAAGGAAAAATTCAGTGTTCTTTAAAATACAGTTAATTAGTTTAAATACAGTTAAGGCAAAAAATGTGATTTTTGAGTTTATTCTGCATCTTTAATAATTAATGGTTTTAAAAGCTATATCGCTATCATTCTTGCTTCCAGCAATTTTTGATATTGATATACACCATATTCTGAATTAAAAGTATAACAATGAAAATTCAAATAATGACAATAATTTGATTCAAACTAATTATTTTAAATGTGTGTGTGATTGCTAATTATAATTTCTTTTAAAGTAATTTGCATCAATAAACATTAATTTTGTGCATGCTGCTTAACTGGTCAGTATAATAATGCCATTTTGATTTCCTTAAATGTAATTATAACCTAGCTGTTATTCTAATGAAAGAAATTAATTTTTAAAAATCCTAATCATATATAAACAGAAAATTCAAAAATTATCATTAATAAATAGTAGCGTCTTCAAGATAAATAAGAGCTGCACGCGTCCAGGTGCTTCCTTGGCTACTGGTCTTATAGACAAGAACAAACGGCTATTGCCCGTTTCCGAAGTGGCCATCTTAGTAACTTGAAATTTGTCGAGGGTACGAAGAAATTCGAAATTTGCTCCAAATGCTTAAATGAACAGGCCTCTCCTAAACACACCCTTCAATGTCTTGGTCTCTCCGGGAAAGATCTGTTGGAGAATCCACTAATGGTACTGGACTTTTTAAAGGTGTATGCGCTTATGGACCTGGTCTAGCACTGCTAACGTCGGGGCATGCAATAGCAACAAGAAGAGATATATAAGATGTTATTTTTAATTGTTTTACAAAATTAAATTTTTTTTTATAAATAATAAGTCAGTTTTTAACAAACACATGCAGTGTTTTCGATTTCACTGCGCATTTCACATTAAAAAAAACTGTAAAAATAGATTTTTTTATAATTACAAATTTATTTATTTAAAGAGGGAATTAATATTTTACAACATTGAATTTGACATATTTCATATAAATGCAGTTTCGGATTTAAATTTTATTAGACTCCAACCAATTCTTAATTAGTAAAATCTTTGCTGTAACAGTTTCTCTAATCAATAAAATTTCGGTGCTATTTGTGCTAGAAGTGGTGGTAGAGAGATGTTACTTGTGCATGGTGACTGAATATTTCTAACACATATCAAGTATCACCTTCGGTTTAATTTATTTGTCTCTCAACTGTTACGTTTTGTATAGAAGAGCTGATTCAGTTGGTGCTTATAATTTAAAATAGATTCCAAAATACTATAAATTTCCTTAACCGAATTAGGCATCAAACCCATGAACTATTGAACTATGGTACAGAATGATTACTCTATTCGACTCTCCACTCACTGCTTGAGATATTAAATGGTAGATAAACTACTATTACTTTATTTTACTTTTTTGCTAGAAGCTATGGGCACACACTAAAATCACAATGGGCAGATAAAAATCGCTCGCATTGGATTTACCATTATCTAATCAGAGATCACACCAAAATGAAAAAATGTTAAATAGTCTCTAATACCTCAACTAATATAATATGGAGAATAGAAAGTCAACTCAGATGTCTATTTCGTCATTTAAATATCATCCAAAATTACTTAAGCCTTTGATAATGGATCCGCTAATCCGTGAGATTTAATCCGCCAGCCAACTGTTTACGCCCTGAATAACTGATTCTACTTGATTATGAAGTATGTTATTTGTATTGAATGTGTGAGAAAAAAATATTCTCAAGTTAATATACTCAAGGGGAATTAAGTTTCGTATATTCTTCACCAAAGATCACGGGTACACGTCTTGACGCTAATCAGAGACGAAATTCCTGGACTAAGTAGTGTTAGGCAAGGGATAATCAGTGTGAATTCTCTAATAACATTCTCTAATTTTCCACCATTTTGTACTAAATTAATTTAACGCAACTGCTAAATATGATTTTATATGATGCCTATGTAGGATTTTGTATATTGTCTTCTTAACACATTATACTGCAACTTACGAGTTTCCTTATACAAAAAAATTATGCTATTAATTTATATTTGTCATATTTAGATGATTATAACTACATCAGCCACGATCTTTTTATAACTTTATCTTATAAATTTTACATTTTTAATGCTCATTTTTAAATATATTTAACGATACACTAGAATAAGTTACGGTCCGGATTGAACATTGCTGTTCTGGCTATATATATATATATAAACTTTTAATGAACAAATCAAGCAATTACAAAATAGATAAATTAAATTCTAACTACTAAAGCATGGTTTTTATGAAATGATACTCTTTTTTTGGATATTAAAAGTAAAAATATACTTTCACATAAAATTTATAATCATAAAGAACTTGAACAAAATGATTGGGATTTAAGTAAAGTGAATAACTCAAACTGAATCATTTTGTAAAGCGAAAAATAATTAAATTTTTTAAAAGCTTCTAGAGTTCACGGCTCGATAAAAAGAATTAAGTGCTGCCATTAGTATTAAAATATCGGTAGTTTACTCTTTTCCAATGTTTAAAAAGATACTTATGATGATCAAAATTTGATAATTAGTACGAAATTAAATTAATTAAAATAGAATAACATGCTCTATAAAATTTTTAATTGAAAGTATAATAATTATAAATGATTTTACGATATTAATTTTCTACATTAAATACAAATGCCAACAAAAATTTATTGTTCTCTGGATTCTTTTAATCGATAATCTTTTTAGTAATCATCAGTACAATTATTTTCATTCAAATGAAGACAAATTACAGCTAATCTGCAAGTAAATTTATCATATATATATATATATATATATATATATATATATATATATATATATATATATATATATATATATATATATATATATATATATATATATATAATATATATATATAATATATATATATATATATATATAATATAATATATAATATATATATATAATATATATATATATATATATATATATATATATATATATATATATATATATATATATATATATATATATATATATATATATATACGCTAAAATAGTTTAAAAATAAATAAAGGATAATTGAGATTAAAATATTCAAACACTTCCTTGAAGAAGTCACTGGATAAAAATATAAATTAAAAAAAAAGAAATGTAATTGTAAAGAAGAAAGTCTTAAAAGATGTTTGGGATTGTATTTGAAGGAGGGAATTTCCGATAGTAAAATAGTTGAAATAATGATTCAGGATGGGAAAAATATCGAAATGACTCCTAAAAAGAATGGTCAATACTGTAGTCATTCACATAATTAAACAAAATTAATGAAATTAAAATAACAAAACAAATAAAATTTGCTTTGAATAATGAATCACAATAAAATAATTTTGAAAACAAATTTTTTTCTTCAGAATTGTGTTCATATTTGATAGAATTTACCGAATGTCATAGACAAGCGAAGATTGAAAGAATCGCGGATTTTTTTCCCAGACGATGACATGGTTGGTAGAAACTCAAATTTATGTGAATGACACACTAATGATCATTTTTCTCAGAACATCTTCACTTTTGGCATTGTTCCAACTGTTACACAGGAATCCATGTTTGCAATATCAATCATGTGAAACCTCGCACCATTGGTCATTCATTCCTCTATCTTTGCTGCGAAAAAAATAAAAAGAAAAAAGAAAGAAAATAGTAAAAAAAATAAAAGAATTCAAATACAGGATGCGAGATTTTTATAAATTAATTTTATTATTCCATTCATTATTGTTTATGCCACAAACTACTGAATTGCAGATGATATCATGTAAAAATTTTACTACATTTGTTCATATGAGTTTATGAGAAACTTCAATCTAAGAGATTTTTTCTATATATTCTAATACGATTCATACATTTATATTGTACACAAAAATATTAGAAGATTACAGAGAAAAAATTTAATTTTTGTAGAAACTGTAACATCCCCTCCCTGGAAAATCATTTTTAATTAGTGATTTCTCCTTCAGATATTTCTTCATTAAACTTGATTAGTTAATTAAATCAAGAAATTAAGACAAGATCTTAGGTATGCTGAGCAGAGAGGTGGCTAAATAAAGGACACCAGTTTTGTTTCTCTTATAACAGACAGCTCAAGACTTCAATCCCCTCCTTATATATATATATATATATATATATATATATATATATATATATATATATATATATATATATATATAACAGAATACAGCGATCCTGGACTCTATCCAATGATTTACTGTTGATTCCTGTTATTTCCAAGCCTCTCGTAATTCTTAATAACTGTCAAATGATGAAACCGATACCTGAACTTCTGCTTTTCCGCATAACACGTCCAAAACAGAGTTCAGCTGCCATTTTTCTAATAAAAAATTGCTTTGATTTCATAAATACTTCTTGGTGATTCACAGCGGATCTGAAAATTTTATCGTCTTGCAAAATATTCACAATGTTGAAAGTGTGTTTCCAAAATACACTATGTGTGTTTCAAAAATAACACAAATACATATGTTTAAATGTAAAAAGTAATAATTAAAGATTAAAATAATGCAGTAAATTCTTATATAAAATGCGGAAGCTGTATAGAGAGAAAAGTTTCGTATCATAAATAAGTATCAACCTTAGTATTCTCCCCCCCTTTTTTTGTCCTATTCCTAAAAAAATAATAGATTGCTCCAATACACTTTTACATATTTTTTCCACTTATTGTATTTCTATTTTCTTTCATAGATGAATGTCAATAAATACATTATTCAATTATCTTCAAATATTGGATAATGAATTTACTATATGACTAGAACAAATATCGAAATACCATCAGTACACAGCTGATGTGTTTTACATAAATATATCAAATTATATAATTTATAATAACTAACGAAACCCAATTTTGATGAGTATAAATAGTATGCAAAATTAAAATTGCCAGTTTATAATTACAAAATAAGTAAAGTTTTTATTTATTTTTAAGGATTCGAATTTAAAATAAAATCTGCTAATCGTTTCTGTTTTAAATATTTTTGTTATGTAATTACTTTTTCTTTTAAAATTTCTTTACAGTATTTCATATACAGTACAAAAATATTTAATGTTCTGCTTCTTTGTAAAAATAACTTGTAAAGATATAGGGAAAAGAGGAGTCAACTCATCTTCATTTTGAAGCGTCTGAGATATCAAATATATCAGCAGCGAAAAATTAGATTTTACGGAACATTTAAGGAGCATGGGCCCTATCAACCCAGGGGTTTTCGAGGAGACAAGTATCGAACCTGCTGTTTTCTAGACATGATAGACTCTCTTCCCCCATCAGACTGTTGCATTGAACCGAAAGATGGCGGAGAGGTTAGCGTCCCTAACTTCGAAGCGGTAGGTTCAAGGTTCGAATCCTGGCTCCTTTCTATCTCTCTGCGTTTGTCTTTTTTTTATGCCTTCACTTTCGGCGTGAAGATGGCGCTCCAACTGAATGCCACACTGTGTAAGACGTCATCGCCTTCATCCATTATATAGTGCTGATTAGGTATATCCTAAGGGCAGCAGGATATTTTGAAAATAATATATTGTACCTATAGACAACATTAAAATGACCCAATTATAAACTTTAGAGGGCGCGACCTTAGGCGACGGATCGAGGAAGGCCTCCACTGGCTCTCCAACGAATGATAGAAGAGAAATAAAATATCTTCTGCAGACCAACAGGTAGAAGTCCAACCTCTCCGAAGCAATGGTACTCATTTTTTCCATAGTCAAGGCACGCGGAATAATTTGACTTTACTTCAAATGAACACGACACTAACCAACCAATCAAAGTGGCCCAGTGCAAAAGTAGGTGAATAATTATCTTAATACAGGTTCAAAAAAGTCGTCCATTTTATGAAATTCCATATCGTACTATGATAACTCAAGTGTTATGAGTAAAGAAGGTTCTTTGTTAAGTAGTGACGACATCTCTGTGTAGAAGAGATCCTCAATCAATCTTATTTACTTTCAATAAATACATTTTTACCAATTTCAAAATGGATTGATGCAGTAATAACACTTGAAGAACATTGCATGCGCATTACTATTGTTTTTCTTTTAATTTCATTGATTTAGTTTTTAAAAATTTATATTTATTCAAAACATATTTTCCATTCAGTAGAATTTATTGATTAGAAATAATTACCTTGATGCGAGCTTTAAATTGCGTTAGATTTTATTTTAATTGGGCAATGCATTTTCACGTTCAATATGTGTATTGAAATCCTTATATTCGTGTATCTTCATAATATTTTGCTAACAATTTCCTTGGCAGTACCTGAACTGATCTTTGAATGGTGAATACTTTATTTTCATTTCAACAATTCGTGAGTTCGTTCCTAAACATAAGATGTTTGTACGCTTCTTGTTTTGATTGGAATCATAAGGTCCTGCCGATGATGCGTTTTGTAAGTAAAGGGTGAAAGAGATTTAGTTGCACGTAACGCAAAAAAATTCGAAACTCCTTTTCTTTTGGAATAAAATTCTCTTTCACTAACAATTTAAAATAATAATTTTTGGTAAAATAGCTATAATTTTATGAAATGCAGAATTAAAAGTGAGAAATATGTAATTATTAAATTGTCACCAAAATATTCGTTTTATATATATAAAAAAATTACATTCTTTTAAATAGCAATATGTTGTTCAGCAATTTATTATTCTTAAACCACTAATTAACAAGACTTCATTAAATTAAATTTGATTGTTATTCTTGAGTATATGAAATATTCTGAAGAGAATTTCTTTGGAATCAATAAAGAGTGAAATTTTATGTTTGTGAGTAATAAATCTCAAAAAATCTAATATGCTTTATTTTCAACGAGCTATTTTCTTTCCAAATAAATGCAACTATTTCAGAAAAGCAAAAGAATTTAATTTTTATAAACACAAATTACAAATATTAAACAAAAAGCAAAAGTAAAACAATTAAAAATTATTTAGTATAAATGATTAGAAAACGAGGATTATTAGGCCCTTATATATAAGTAGAATTTCTATTTAAGAATTTAGAGATCAACTTAATTTAATTTAATTCATTCTTTTTCATATCTAGTTTTTTGGCAATTTTTAAGATGCTCTGCAATATATATTGTTGCATTGCTTTTTTTCTTAGATGAGTCGTCAATTTTTCTCTGAGAATTATGCTATCATATTAATAAACAAAATGTTTCTTAAAATAAAGTGGCATAGAAATAGAGACACATTTTTGCTTACGTCATTTAATATACATTCAGTGAACAGCTTCATCGGCATAATCCACCTTTTCAGCGCTATCATATGGTTAATAACCGAATAACCCTTTCGTGCAAAACTTCTTATTAGCCATGAACCAATAAACTAATCCAGGAATAATATATAATTGGTTTTTAAACTATCCACATAGTTGGAATGCGAAATATAGATTATTGTTCCTTATTGCCTCTCATGTTTTATATTTCTTAGATTTTGAGAACCGGATTGTATTGATTTTAAAATGCAATCTTTCAACAAGACAACGCAAGATCACGATTAGTATATGCTGTCCTGAGCCTGATACAGTGGGAGTTTCACCTTTTACTTTCTACAGAAATAAACAAATAAAGTCTTGAAACTTGACATCTTTTAAAAATAATTTGATAGGGATTGGCGAGTGATTTTCACTCTACAATCATTTCGACAGAAGAACTCTGACAGAATTGAAATCGAAAACATTGAAGCTCTCAATTGTATATGTCATCCAATATCAGTTAAATTTGATATCCAAAGAGCTTTAATATCCATTCTTAACAGCCACAATGGCAAATCAACATATTGGATTCTGTACATTTTGTGTCCCTAACTTCTTCCAAATTTAATCAATCTGTTTTCTAGATACTGTATACCGATAATAACTATTATTTTTCTGTTTGCTTTCATTCGCGGCTTACTAAATTTAATACGCAACGGTAAAATATATTATTATAAATTGTTTGCTTGTTTTTCATAAAATGAAAAACATATTTGTATCTATAATAATTAATATTGAAATTACTTAATATGTGTCTTAATATACAATTTATAACCCCTTTAAATACAATTCGGCCGAATCATATTAAAATAATGTAATTTTAACGTAAATTTTATAATTTATTTTTATACTTGGTGAGTTTTTATGAATAATTAGATTCTAAACAATGAAACTACCGATGCTCTTGGCTCTGAAAATAATATACAAAATTCGAAGAATCATGAACATATATGGATGCAGTTAGCACAAAATTAAAATAAGCTTAAAATTCAGTCTACTAAATTTAACCAATGATTGTAAAGTAAGCTGTAATGCACTGAGTTCATTAATGGTATGAATATATATATATATATATATATATATATATATATATATATATATATATATAGAGAGAGAGAGAGAGAGAGAGAGAGAGAGAGAGAGAGAGAGAGAGAGAGAGAGAGAGAGAAAGAGAGAGAGAGAGAGAGAAAGAGAGAGAAAGAGAGAGAGAGAGAGAGAAAGAGAGAGAGAGAGAGAAAGAGAGAGAGAGAGCTCTGAAAGTTTAATTGCTTATAGCTCTAAAACCCCTTTTCATACAGGAAGGCTAATTCAACCAAGATCGACATTTCAATGTGGCTTTTCAACCATTATATAATCATTTTCACCTAAGGCGAGAGTCGAGCACTTCAAATTTAAATTTAAAATATTTTCCTCCGATTTCAACGCATTTCAATCTAAAAATTTTTAAATCAACAAAACATGCATTAAAATCGCGTATGCGAATAACCATTAGAGTTCAGAGCGAATTTTCGATTGACGAATACACGGATTAAAAATACTGAAGAAGAAGCAGTTTCAATCATGGGAATAAGAAGAATACATATAACGCCATGCTAGGAAAAGCTGTTGAATTTTTGCCAATAATTGACAATTATAAAAACGCTGTCACTGGATATAATCCATTAGTTTTCTCACCAGATTTCAGGTCACATACGGAATATACAAATAATTATCTTTAGTGACAGTCTCTCTCTGTCCAGTCAGTAGTCATTCATAATGCACAAAATCACCACTATCGAATAATGTCCTTGACCTTTGAGTGATATGGCGTGACCTATTTAGTTTTACTTCACCTTTTAAACGCTATTCATTTGATTGTGAAGCTGTTTATCAAAAGCATTGATCCAAATTTCATAATCAATAATAACGTGTTTTGAAAAGGAATCGCCTAATAAAAACATTTCCCGGACCACTTGAAAATCGTTATTTTCGGAACAAATTCAGCAATTTGTTATGAACAAATCGAGAAATTTGTAATTTTGTTCGTCTACGATTATGATGTAGACGAACTTTTGTTGATAATGTTTCTTATTGTCAAAAAATGATCATCGAGTTATCAATTCTCTGATTGATTGATGTGTTGATCATTAATCCAAACGATTGTAACCAGATCGTAAATCAACTTAGATTTTTTGTCTTCTTTGAATTTTTATATGAATCAGATGCTATTGTTTTTATAGATAGTCAACTATAACATTTCAAATGTAAGGTGTCAAGTGTGGTATGTTTTCCAACATTTGAAATCCTTTTGTAGAGGAGAGAAAATTTTATGCATGTTCTTAACTCAATGGAATTCATTAACAAAATTCCGTGGATTGAAAATTTTCTCCGATTAAAAATTAATTTATCTTCAGACGATAAAATTGATCAGCTTTCTGAATGATTCCAAATGTGTCTACGAAAGCTGTAAATATATTTAATATAAATCTGGAAATATAATGAATTTTAAAAATAAAGTATTTTGAATGCTTTTTTATAGTAAAAAATGAATAGAATAATTTTTGACAGTAATAAATATATTTTAATTTTTAATTTGAAATACATTTTTATAAAATGTCTTGTAAGAAATTATTTTGTAAGGTAAAGAGTTATTTTGTGTACTGAAACTATTTTATTCTGATAAAAGAAGGCCTTTTTGATTGTGTGCTTACTAATAATAGCAAAAATATGGAATTTTTCTTTCAATCAACGATGTTTTTCCTTGATTGTTTTCCTTTAATAACATTAAATAATATTATACAGTTAGGAAATTATATATTTTGAACACATTGCTGTGGATCGCATTTAAAATTATAATTATTACCTCAAATGGAGTCAAGAATAATTTTTGAATAAAAAAAACTTATTAAAAATCAAAATAAAAAATGAATAAAAACATTTAAACTTATTAATATTTATAAAAGAGAATAGAATAAAATTGAAAAGAATGGTTACATTTCAAGATTCATTTTGTATTGCATTATATTTTGATATGTAAAATTAATTTTTTTACAATTAAAAAAGATTACAATATTTACTCATGTACACAAATATCAAATTATTTTAATATATAACAAAATATTTCTTGCACATTAATTAACAATTAACATTTATAACAATACAAATTGAAATTTTTTTAAATACAAGCTAGCGTAGAAATCGTCTCAATTTATTTGATACTTTGGGAATTACAATTTAATTTGCAATTCAATTATCTTTCTTCTGTTAAGAAAATTTGCTTTAAAATCAATTTTATCTTTAGAAAGGGAATATTAAGTGAGATTTTAGGGGAATGATAAAAATATGTATGTTTTATCTGCAAACATTAATTATTTTGTTAGTATGAATCTTTTACTTCCTTTCTTTCTTATAAGCAAAAGGGAGGCCGAGAAGTTTTATAAAATTTTTCACTTTCTAAATTCAGTCAAAAATTATTGTCTTATTAAAAGCTTTAATTTGATGATTTATGTGACTTGAATATAAAAAATTTTGAATGTAAAAAAATTTCAATGGTATCGAACAACGTAAGCGCAATCTCGAATTTAAGATGAAATTAATTTAAAATTCTAAACTCAAACTTCGAAACTTTCTTTTTCATTTGAAAAAAATCCTATATGTGAATAGAAACGTACACGGTTCAAAACATTTCAAGACTATAGTAATAATTTATAAGAATTCAGTGAAAATTCCTGGGTCTCGGATTTATCGATATAAGCATACGGTTAGCTTTAATTCTAGAATGTAGCACTCTAAAAGAACGGTTCTAAATCTTAGTTATGCTACCATTTTTGTGTAATTCTTCAAGGGCACGTTGAATGGCTTTTGTTCAAATATGATAAACATTTTGAGTATTTGTTCCACTATTAAAACTATTGCAACCCTCATTTATGTTAGAGGTAGTGTCAAAATGGCTCTAAATGCACCATTTCATTTGCAATTTTTCAACAATGAATAGTTCTTTTGATCTGATATTTCAGTATCTTATTTTTGTCAATAAAACACACTTTCAAATTCGCTCAACTCTTATAAAACATTTTTATCATTAAAATTTCTATGTTAATGGCGCGAATGATTATATTTTTCTTTTTCAGATTAGTTTTTAACCAAGAAGCTCATATAATATTTCTAACGATGCAGTAAATTAAATTTGTAAAAATTTTTGCGTATGAGTTTTTCTATAGCTTTTATACTATAGATTTTAGAAAGGAGGGAAATATTAAGAAATACATGAGTATATGCTCCAATGAATCTTTCGAAAACTGCGCGCACAATATCTACTTGCACTAACCTTCATCAAAAGACTGTTAATCATTTTAAGTTTATTGTTTGATTTGTGTCATATTTACATAAATATACAAAAAAAAGCCAAAGTTTAAGTTTTTACACCTTTAAAAATTTTACATAGCTTACATTCACTTGAAAAGCAGCTTCAATTTGTCATTAACATACGACATCTTGTTATTCAAAGGCCTCAATATCTTCACTAATTCAGGGCTACATCACATTCTAAATAAGATTTTACATAATCCAAAAGGTTTATTTTGTAGAAATATCAAGGAATTTATAATTAAATATAACTTACATGTTGTGAATAAATAAGGCAAGATATTATATTTATCAACGAATTTGATAGTTTTTACGAAAGTTTCAGTCTATTTATAATATAGTGGAAGACACTATGCAGATTAAAATGGATTAAACTAAAAACCATTTTCACTTAGAACACAAATAATAGGCATTTAAAGGTTTGTTATGAAATATTTCAAATTTAGAAAGTAAGCAGCCTTATAGATACAGATAGATTTCTTTCACAGTTGAAGTCATCTAATCTCTGGTAGTTGAGAGTAAATCTAATGAAATTTATAAAACATTTTATAGGAGTTAAATCTGTTCATTTGACTTATGCTCCCTTATCTAAAAGCCTTGATACGCAACTTGAATATTCTATTTTAATAACTCATTGGCTCAATCAGATTCTTTAGAGAATCCGTCTTCATCTCTTACTGATAAATGTCTACAGTGATCCAGAATCTACTTTAAGCCATAAATTCCTGTTGAAGTGACTCTCGTGTGTGTAAAATGCAATTATAAACGGACAAGCTAAACTAAACTAAGTTTTCTTAAAGAAAATAGATGTATTAGAAAAAGTTAATTCCTCCAGTTTTCACCAGCAGTAGCTTTTTGAGGTAAAAGTACATTGTACATAGCTTGCGTAGAAAAATAGTAATATTTACTATTTAATTATCTTTGTTCAATGTAGTGTTTTGCATCATGTAATAAAGTTAACATGCGTATCAGTTAAAAATAAATCGAATGAAGTGTAGAATGCTTGAAAACTCTCTTTTGTTATTAAATAATGAAATCTGGATTCTTGTCATCCTCCTTTCACTTCATATCTTACTGATGGCGCATTTGAAGACTCATTAAACAAATATATGGCAATGACTTAAAATAATGCTTTTACACAAAAATAAGAAAAATAAAAAATAGTAATCGTAAACTTTAAAAAAAATTTCCTGTAGGTATTTAGTTAGGGTAAAGGATTTGATACTGTAAATATTTTCCCCTACTGTTAGGTATTAAACACAGATATGACAATTTTGAAAAGAGAAAAAGAATCACATATTTTTATTCTTGAAACAATATGATTTCCAGATCTGAATGCTACATCACTTAAAGTGATTAAATCACTAAATGAACAATTTTATAAAGATTCTTATCATCGTTAATAATGGATTAAATTAAGTACAACAGCTATTATAAAAATTTCAAATTTAAAGCAACTTTTTTATTTTAACTTAACTTTGATCAAAATAATGATGGAAGTTTGGATCCATTCCATTTAGACACTCTTAGTTTAAGCCCTGACAAAATTTCACTGGACCCACATAGTAAGAATTTTATTTATTTAGGCTATTGAATGCAGTAACCTCATAGCCAGAATTACGTCTTTCTAGGACATTTTTTAAAAAACTTTCAAAATAGAAAATCAGAAATAAATTTCTTATTCTTATCAGAAATGAATTTCTCATTCTTACCAGAAATTGGTTTCTCATTCTTATCAGAAATGAATTTCTCATTTTTATCAGAAATAAATTTCTTATCGTATCAGAAATGAATTTCTCATTCTTATCAGAAATTGGTTCCTCATTCTTATCAGAAATGAATTTTTCTTTTAACCTGTAACAGACAAAATTCTTCATCTACGATGAAAATTCTTTCTGTATTGGATAAATATTTCAGACTGTTATAAAATAAATAAAATTATTATCCCGTGTTTCTTATGCTTAAGTTGTAAAATGCTATAAGTCACTCATATCGAATAAAAATAAGTGTCCCACATTCCGGAAATTCATTTATTGTGGCTTTAAGAATGTAAAAAAATGCGTTAAGCATTCTTCCATATTGTTAAAACTTCTTTCTTTCAACTTTATTAACAACCATAGACTGGGACACTAAATATATTGACTTTTTTCTGGAACACACAGCTTGAATTGTCGGATGCTTGCGAGTATTGGAGGTGAGTTCTGGACAAAATAACCCTCTCAAGGGTTTTTTTTTTAAAAAAAAAAATTAAAAAAAAGAAGAAAAAACTTTTAAGTTTGAGAACAAAGCCATATTGCTTATTATCGTTTTAAACTAGAGATTATAAATTTTGAGCCTCCAATATCCCAGTTTTCAAAACCTTTTTCAGATTATAGTTTTCCATTTAAAATAAAATTATTTGTTTTAAATTCGTTGCTTTATTTTTAACCGAACTAATAAACGTGGTTCATCACCTTTTAATTTTAAACCTAAGTCATGTAAGGTAGTTTATACCTGAGGGAATTAGCATCATTCATTCGAAAAATTTTAATACAAGACCAATGAAATATTATTAGATCTTAGAAAATTTAAAGTGGACAGTTCATTCAACATATAAGTTTCTGGCTCGGATAAATATTACAACTGCAAATTTCAAATATGACAACTATACCTTCCCTACAGTATATATCCTATTTCCTATAAAAATAAGTCCTAAACTTACCGTAGTCCTATAAGAAAACATTCTCTAAGATCATGATCTTCTTAAATAAATTTTTTCCAACTAAAACTTCCGAATACTAAACTATTTTGTTCTTATAGTGAAACAAAAACAAGTGTAATTTAATTATTGGTAATTTTATCAATCATCAACAATGCCTGAAATGGACATTTCCTAACCATATACGTAATCAAAATTTTCATCCATATTAGCTAAATTTTTTAAATTGTTGCTTATTATCGCTCTCGAAAAAGAATTAGAAATTTACTATAAGAAAATATTTAACACTCTTCATTACAGTAAATTTTTATTATGTCACATAAGTGTCTTGAGTTATAAATTTTAAAAGAACTGACGTTAATTCTTCTACATAGTTTACAATTTAAACTGAAATAAACGTGCTGCTTTATAAAATATTTATTAAAGTAATATATCAACACACAAAACTAAATATTATAATCATAAATTATTATAATAAATTATTACATAAATATCTAGAATAAAAAAATTGTTTAAGTAACTATAAAACAATTTTCATTATACACCTTTGTTTTGTATTTAAGTATTTAAAATCTGTTTTTCAATCGCATATAATTCTTTTATTTTTTGGCAAGATTCTTCTAATCATCTCATTTCACAAAATAAAAAATATTACAAATCTTAAGAAAGGCTTAAAAAGTGATATTTTAAGTAGAATTTTATCTTAAAAAAAGCCTTAATTCAAATTAAGACTTAACACACACAATGATGAAAAGGGTTGAATGAAAATTATAATCCACTTTGATGATTATGAAAACCTAATAACGATCTCTTTCTGAGTTAAATACTCTTAAATAAAGATTAATTTTAACCAAACGATACCCAAAAATAATAATAATTTTACAATTAAAATTCAATTTTTCGCTCACCGTTTGCCTGAAATTAAAGTAAATAGGAGGAGAGGGTAAATCGTAGAATACATCTGTGTGAAATAGTTTATTGAAATAAACTCTTTTAATGGTTAAATTCAAATCGGCAAGAAAAACGACTACTTAAGAATTTTTTTTTTTGATTTCGTCTTATATTTTCATTTGCTTAAAACGTTATAGTTCTATAAATGGCAAAAGAGATTAAAAATGGTTTTTATTTCTAATGAATTATAATTCACTATATAGGAAACTCAAGTAAAATTTTCCAAATGCTCGAAAAGCAAAAAACCACCTGTCATTGTTTTTTAATTACACTATTTCTGATCCTGTGGCAGATGCGCACCAGAAAATGTGCTGTCATTCTTCCTGAATTAAATTTATTAAGATTTCTGCATTTTTCATTCATACGAACAACTATTTTCTTAAATACAGATTGCAATATTTGTATTCAACAGATTACATCTGTTGTGATACTATTGCCAACCTTATCACAACAGATGGTAATATTTATTTAAATAAATGAAAGGAAAAGATACATTATTAAAATATTTCATAATATTTTAACAATATATATAACATGATATTCTAATTATTTTTGGATACTTTTATAACTTTTATCTAATTTATATGTTTTTGACATAAAATTAAAGAATTATCGTGTTTGAAAGTAAGTCTAAAATTAACATTCCATCTCAAAAATCAATTTTATATCGTTATAATTTTACTAGTTTCTTGAGCACAGATTTTTAATAATATTATATTATTTGAGCGATTTAGACAATAAACAAGTTAAAGAACTACCGATTTTAGGGCCTAATTCGCAAATGAATGAATTTATACTGGTGTCCATAAATTAAGGATAATGCAAGAGCAGGAAAATAAAGAGACAGAAGCAAAGCAAATGTGACTTATTTGTAAAGTCTATTTATTAAAAAAAA
Organism: Latrodectus elegans; assembly: GCA_030067965.1. Lineage (NCBI taxonomy): Eukaryota > Metazoa > Arthropoda > Arachnida > Araneae > Theridiidae > Latrodectus > Latrodectus elegans. The sequence goes on along the minus strand of CM057810.1, from coordinate 16,293,573 downwards.
GGGAAAAAGCAAAAAAGTTGCTATTTGTTTGACATTATTAATAAAAACTGCGATTTCTACTCCCTGGAGCAAATTTCAAAAAAGAACCTATTTACAAAAACTAATATAGCATTATTGGTATGATGCTTAATACATAGTATCCCCCCAGACGATGCGATACAGACCGTACAACGCCTAGGCATGCTGAGTATCAAATTATTGATCTGATCTTGGGGAGTATTACCCCACTCATCAAGTAATGCTCTCCGAAGTTTCTGCAGACATGTGGGAGGGGGTTGACGGTCTGCAATTTGTCTGCCAAGCACGCCCCACACATACTCTATTGGATACAAGTCTGGTGAGTATGCTGACCAGTCCATACGGGTGATATCCTCCGATTGAAGGCATTCATCTGCAATGTTTGCATGGGGAGGACGGGCGTTGTCATTCATTAACAGAAATTCTGCACCCATGGCGCCCAGAAACAAACGTACATGTTGTTTAAGAATGACATCCCGATAAATATGGCCTGTCATGATTACATTCTAAACATGCGGGTTAGTTCAGGAAACCAGAATAATTCCTCCCCAAACGAGAATCTTGCACCATCGTAACCATGTCGTTCAATGGTGTTCTCTTGGTGGTAAAAAGTACCTGGTCCCCTCCATATGAAAGTCCAGTGAAAATCAGACTGAGAGCTAAACCTGCACTGGTCGGAAAACATCACACAAGACTACTGTTGTGGTGTCCACAATGCATGCTCTCTACTCCAGGCTAACCGCAGGTGATAATGAGTTGCAGTAAGTGAAACACATCTGACAGGCCTACGAGCATATAGATCAATGTGCCCTAAGCGTCTGTACACGATCTGCCTTGAAACTGTCGTACCGGTAGATGAAGAGAGCTGACGAGACATGTCTGATGCTGAGCTCCGAATGTTTCGTTTGGCAGTAGCTGCCAAATGCCGGTTGTTATTCGGCGTTATAACTCGGAGGCGACTTGTGTTGTAACATCTACTCACATTACCATCATCTTGGAACCGTTGCCAAAGCCTGGAGATGACACTCTGGGAGATTCTAAGTTTCTCGGATACTTCCAGTTGGGTACGTCCACATTCCAGACGGCCGATAATTCTGCCACGTAAAATATCATCCGAATGCTTCCTTTGTGCCATAATTATGCGGTTATTACACTGAGAAGCTTTTTTAAAAATTGCAGTTTATAACTATAACAAAGTTTCCTGTTTCAAAGCATATTAGTCATTTAAACTCAGTTTTCACAGCTGATATCTTTGAATCAGGTTTGGCAGCGGCCAAATTCTGTATTTTTCTTTTCTATTATGTTCTGTTACCAAACTCCATATCATATTTAAAATGTTTGGATGCTGGTAGACAAGGTCGATATTTAGGAATCTATTCATCCAGCTTGAATTTTAGAACCCTCAGAAACTATTGGTGAAGAGAAAATAAATGCTTTTGTGAATCTTGTATTAAAAGACGCATTCTGCTCTCGTTTTCGCCAAATGACTTTATCCACAAAGTTAAATACACATGTTATGATCACATAACAACCTAAATGATGAAGAAATAGATACACCAGCAATTTTTGAATATATACTCCAGCAGAAAATGATTATTAATTTCTGTCTTGAAGCATTGGTAGTCTAAAGTCAGAACTACTGGTAAGCTACAGTCAGAACCAAATGTTTCTAGACAAATGTTAAATTACATGTTTTTCTTTCTTCTTCAGATAAAAGCTGTAGCAAAGATGCAGAAAACAATGAATTTTATATTGCTCTGATAGCCTCGGTACAGTTGAGAAAGAATTTTTTTAATGAGACTTAGAATTGAAGCTCTTTCTTTTTTAAACTTTTTTTAACTGTATTCACTCATAGATGACGTCGTAAAAAAACTGAGGCTACTATATTTTCTTTTTGCAAACTAATTTTCATGAACTTTAGTTTCTGATGCCAAAGTTTCTTAATTAATTTTGTTTTAGATGTAGTATAATGAATGATCAGTGGATGTGTACGTTATTTTACAACTAAAGTCATCCACTCAATATTGATTACGAATCTATCTTTCAAATTTATTATTCTACCAATTCTTATTAGGTGTTAAACTAAATTTAATCTCAGTACAAGCAAGAGTCCTCTAAGCATAAGATTCTGTAAGTTTTCGAAATAACTTGATTTAATCTTTCCTTAAAAGGGAAAATATTATCTTAACTTTAATCATTGCTTACAAAAATTTATTGTGCAAGAAATGTTTCTTTTTGATTTTTACTCATAGCAGCACATTATTCATAAAGATTCTCAGTTTTTATTTATAAATAATTTGACAGTTAGATTTCAATATGAATATAGTCAAAAGATTAATCAAAACTTTTGACATTCAAACAAATGTCACACAAAAATAATGGAATTTATAAATTGGTGGAATAATATATTAAAATCCAATTACCTTAAAATAAACATTCTTTAATCAATAATAAAAGATATTTCTTATGATTAGAAAAGTAAAATTATGTATGTCGCAACATAACAATTGAATACTTTTTGATTAGCGAATCCTGATACTTTTAGGGAAAGAAATAAGGCCAACTGCATTTACTTTGAAAAACTTTGAAAAAATTAAAGTCAACCATTTTTAAAGGAAAATACGGTTTACTTTAATTTTTCATTTATTTCATTTTTAAGAAATAAACAACAAAAATAGCATTATTTTTGGAAAATTGCTATATATTCTTAGTCTTAATTAAATTATTGATTTACCTACCGCATTTAATATTGATATTTTGCACTTAATGTTTTTCTGCCACCCTACTGACAAATATATACGCATAATACTGTTTGTCATCCATTCTTTTTATTGCAGATGAACTTTAACTTGCAATACAATATTTCTCCAGACAATTGCGTCGTTTGGTTTTCTTTTCCACTTGATCAAGTAGCTGACCGGAAACTGTCATCTACCAATGACACAAGCTCCTAAGAATTTTATGTTATTTAGAACATTTCTTATCCACCTCATTCTTGATTTACTCCAAAGTATGTTACAGACTGGTTTCCAGAGTAAGTTTTTCCTCCTCGACTTCTAGTTTGTCTGTAGATTTCTTTGTGACAAGACAAAGAAAATGTTAAAGGTTTAGTAGATTTTATATTATCTTTATATTTATAAACGCTTCTGTATTTATCTACTTATTCTTCTTGCACTACTTTATTGTTATAATCTAAATTCATTCATATATCTTTCTCAATGTTTTCAGTTCAAATATTTTTAAGTAATCAATTATAAGTTTGCTCCGAATTCCAAGTCTCAAAGCCATATGGCACTACAGATCAAATATTTTTTTTCTCTTTGTGTACTTCTGACACTGAACGAATTTTATATGGCTAATTTCTAGAAGGCCATACAATTAGGTAATTAATTTTTAATCATATTTCTGAAAGTCATAGATTCTTTTCATGTTTTTCCTTTATGGCACGAGACTACAACCCAGTGTCCATACAAAATCTTGTACAAGGTATTATGTAGTGGTTGCAAAAATGACTTCAGCAGTTCCCAGCTTAAAGTAGATCGTCCGATGTATCAAATACGAGTTGGCATTAGCGTTAAATACATAGTCTCGGAATTCATTATTGTTGTTTGTTCTGATTTTAGTTTATATTGTTTGGTTTTTCCTTATCACTCTTGATCTACAAGAACATTTAAAACTCCATTCTACTATACCATTACTATTGTTTAAAGTAACTCTGTATTTTTGAGGAAAAACACTATTTAATCAATTTGTCTTAATTTGGAGACGAAATTTCTTTGTTTCTTAAAAAAAGATGAGACTTTTTATGTTTAAAATAGCCTGAATCAATAAAATATAGTCTGTATATTAAGATTGCAAATAAGTGTCCCGGGAAATGAAGGCGAATTTCAAAGTAACTTCCAATTGGAATACCAATTAAGGACAATTTTTCCTCACTAACGCTACCCAAGTGATCTTTTAATCTCTGACTGTTCTAGATAATCCCAGAGCCATGATAATACTCATATTAAATGAAATTCCGGAGGCATGGTAACACTCAGATTAAATGAAATTTCATATTGCAATCATCATTGAGGAAAATTGTGTTCCCATAATAATATAATGGGTAAAAAGTGAACATTGCGATCATACTCAAATTTTTAAGTCGTTGGTATTGGAATTTGATTAGTAACCTACAATGTGTGATAACTGACTCTTTGAAAAGAATAACGACAATATAAGAAATCGGGATTTTCTCCGATTTCAAATTGCTAAGCCTAATGCTAAATAAGAAATTTTGCCTTTAGCAGGCTGTGACTGTAATGTTCACTTTAGTCAAACACTTTTTTATTTACATCATGTGAAGGAAAAATTAAAAAAATACTAATTTTATATTACCCTTATATTTAGTGTTTTTATTTCTCACATGATCGCGTGAATACAGTACCTATGATCGATGTAACAGAAGCATTGAAAAAGAATTTTTACCTCAGAAAAATAAACATTAATTTGTACAGTTGAAAATTTAATGTGTAAAATGAAGGGATGAGAGTATAAACTTTGCTATTTTTCGCTTTCACTCACAAGTTTATTTTTTCTTAAATTTTCGTAGATATTTATGTTAATCAAGGTCCAAAAGAAAGCTCTGAAAGGAAACAAATAAATAAAATTAGACGATGATAGAAGACAGAAAATGAGATAAGCAAACACTGTGTGGGTGAAGGAGACCTCTCAAGGATAAAATAAACCTCCACACGCGTGCCTTCTGTTAGGAACCATAAGTTAGCAAAGATAAAATACACAGTTACTATTTCAGTTACCACTCCACTAAACGTGTTGTGTAATGTTCTCTCGAGAATGCTTTCGAAAAGTCCACTTTTCCAATAGCTTTTACATTAATATCTTAATTTTTAAAAACGCATTAATTATTTAATAAATATAAACCAAGAAGATAGACTATCACACACTGAAAACCTCATTGGAAATGGGGTCTACAAATGATTTAAATTTCTGAACTTCCAATGAAAAAAATCATTCTTTAAAAAAAAATTATGGGACATGCAGGGTGTCTAATTAATTGCTGCCTTAATTAGGGGATTATTTCTTCTACATCTAATTACAGATATCAAAACCTGAGCATTTATTTTTAGCTTTAATTTTTGGTAAATATATGCTAATTAAAAAATGGTAAAATACTTGCAACAAATAAATTAATTTACTTATCATAAAATAACTTTTTTTTAAGAGCAAACTGGACAACTCTTTTTTTTTTTTTTTTGTTACCAAGCAAAATACTTAAAAATAAGGTTGTGAAAAAAAGAAGAAAAAAAAACACTTTATACATTGATGAAGTATTATACACTGTTCTACTCAAATCTGCATTTAATGCATTAATGAAAATTTCATTAAACAACAGCACATTTCAAAGAGAATGATGAAAGTTCTTAAAATATTTGTCTGTGAAATGTTACAATATGCTATTTCCCATGGAAGATGGATAAATTTATTTATCTTGAATCTTGGGAATTATACGTTATTTCTAGTAAATATCCATGTTTAATGAAAGCATTATTATAAGGAAATTATATACCCTTAAAAAATACAAAGAAAATTGTTGTACCATCAAACTTCCCTATATCTAGACCCAAGTTGGGCTCCAACAGTAGGAGCAATCCACAGGGAATGTTATACACGATAATTCCAAATGCATGCAGCGATAACAAATGGCTATAACTATTTAATAAAATGAATTTACTGATAAGATTAACACACAATGTTGACGAAAATTTTTTTTTTGTGTAAAGCTCAGGTGTAGTGAAACAGAAACCTATTCATGCCCAAGTTGAAGCTATGCAACAACAAGAAACTTGGTCATTGTGGGCATCTCTTCAGTGAAAAATGGCGAGTACAGTGCAGAAAGCAGTCAATGTTAGATTTTAAGAATTGTTACTCTGTTATCCAAACTATATGAGTGATAAGAAGTGTTCAAAATCATCAAATGACAGCAGTATATGCAGAGGACATCGAATATTTAAAGAAACAGAATGTTTACGCAAAAAAGTAGCGGAAGGCCATGTATTAGAAAGCAGAAAACATTGATTGTATGAACGAGGCTGTACGCTGCACGCATGAACGAAGCCCATGCAAGTCGACGTAAGAATGCAGTAAGGAATAGAAAATGCCACAAACAATAATATGGGATGTTCATAGAAAGAGGCTGCGAATGAATTCGTACGTAATTCAGTTGTGAGCAACTGAAACAGGAAGATTACGTATTAATTATACTACATTTATGCTGAATGTGATTCCCACCTAGCACGAACGTACAACTGTATGTGTTTCCCATGCCCAAAACAGTTTATGTACAAAAGAAATCAAATTATGCATTTGTAATGCGCTTGCAACGGTGACCTGAAACTCACTTCAGAATGTATGGCGTTAAATGGCTTACCGTTTAAATGTTGTCCGTAAGACTAATGAAGGTCACAAAAGACATCTATGACACATACAAAATTTTCAAGTTAAGTTTATATTGTGCGGGAATCTTACGTATTTTTTAATAAATAATTATAGCCGTTTGTAATCGTTACATTCATTTTGAATGACCCTATAGAAGACGGAGTTTGCACAATGGTAGTTATCATCAAGGAATAGAAAAAGGTTTGAACAAAGGACTTCGCGTAACTTGAATTTTATTCTTGTTGATATCAATAAGATTCAGCCCAATGCACTCAAAACCATAATATTTCCAAATTTGTTTGTAGAATATGATGACGACACTAAATAACTTGTTGGCTACTGGAATGTTCTAATTTAAGAAATATTTCCTTTTTAGCCGTGATTCTGAGTATGTCGGACTCTTTGAAGTGGATAACCGATTCTAGATATTGATAGTCTTTCGAAATTCATGTACGTCGTTAAAAGATTATGGAAACAATTCCTAATCGGATAAGCAAACAATTATTCAAAGGCTTATAACCAATCACCTTTTGGTTATGACTTTCGCAAAGGTTGATATAGTTCTGTTATAGCCAAGTGGAATCTCAAAGCGATCACTACGTTTATGACATCGATTGTTGCAGGAAACTTTAGTAAGACGATATTTGCCACTACTGTCAGCTGAGGGCTATGGAGTAATTGACTCAACACGCGAGTATCACGCATTGTGTCCCCTATTTGCCCAGAGGACAGTTTTTGTCAATTGGACTATGAGTGATAGGGCAGAATTATGTTTTATTTGCTCTGGAAACCGATAACAAAAAATTATCAGTCTATGGAGCTCAAGACAAGGCATACGAAATCTGCCCCAGATTATGACCGCCTTCTTAAGTCACAGAAACAACATGGTGGCGCACGGGTCAGAGAATAATTCTCAGAACTAATAGTTAAACGCTATAAACTTTGTATTCTGATGAGTGGTGTTTATATATCCTATTAATGGTTTTTTTTTCTTTGTATATATTGTCCTTAAAGTTATTTTTCATTATTGCTCTATTATCACGTCATCTAATAATTCATGGAAAATATAACTATACATTTTACCATTCATTCTTAGTTTTATTTCATGGATGAACTTATTTGCTATTTTCCTATCATATTTCGTTGATTGAAAGTAATATTTGTTAATTTGTTCTCCTTTTACAGCTTGCTTCAATTTTTAGAAGTGACTATATTTTATATTCTTTGTGTTTCTACAAAATACTGATTAATATTAAGAAATTCAAGCTTTTTCTCTTCAATACTTTTTATAATTTATTTAATGTGATTTCGTTTTATTCATGGATTTTTTAAAATATTCAATAGATATTGTTTTTAAATCGGACAGATTTTTAAGTATTAAAGTAAAATAATTGTTAACAAATATTGGGAAAAACTATTTTATATGGTGATCTATTAAAATATTTTTCCAAAAAATCAAATATTAAATATCATATTAAATTTATTTATGAAACTCAAAAACTTGAAAAATGTTGCATGAGAGAAAGAGAGAGAGAGAGAGAGAGAGAGAAACTATATTGATAGATATTTAAATTATTTAATAATTATTATAAATCCCAATATTAAAATTTTCTTTGTCAGCAGAAGAAACAATGACGTTACAATTGCTAACAATTTGAAATCTAATACTCGTGCGCTATTAATTTCCAGTGTTACATACAATCCCAATTAAAGTACATAAATTGATGTTGTTGATTAAAATTTTTCTTCATTTCTTGAAGACAACAATAAAATAAATATAATGGCAATTAAAAAGAAAATCTGATTGCAACAAAAATTAAAGCATGACTTCCGTCATAGAAATTAGACTTAAAACTGTGATTTCTCTTTCTCCGCTAATATCTCTTCACCATGCTACCATTCTCATCATTCTAACCACAGATGATATTGTATATTGATATTTTTTGTAAAATAAAATTCTACTATTAAAATAATAATTATCTGTATTTAGAGATTCACTTGAATTCTCGTAGTGTAAACAGAAAATTTCTTCTTTTAGGCACTCACAGAAAATACAATTATGAGTATACAGTTATATAAATGTTATGTAAATTTTTTTAACGTTTTTTCATTTTAAAATTATATATTAAATAAAAATATTGCTAATAATCAAAATTAAAAATACTTAACTGGGATAAATTGAAATAATATTTTTCCTTAGCTTTGTATGTTCTGTATGTAATTGTTGCCGATGAAACGCTTACTAACAAATTCAATTTCCATGAAACATTTTAAATACTATTAGTTTTCAATGACTATATTCAATATAAATCATGGAATGCTTATATATGTCACGGTTGGTCAACCTGTGGCTCTCGAGCCACATGCGGCTCTTTGAAGGATTATTTGTGGCTCTCGATAAATGTACTCGAGAGGAGATCAATCTCTGCAATTAAAATATAAGTCAACCCCGATTACTGAATTTTGGAAATTTGTACCAGAATCGAAGTATCCTGAATTAAAGAAAAGAAAAAAAAAGCTGCTTTTCGAAATATTTCAATATTTGAAAAAACGTACTCATGTGAATCATTTTATTCCTCTTTAAAATTCATGAAATCCATACACCGATCAGTGGTAACTAACCAATATCTCAAAGAATTAATAAAAAGTACTGTCACCAATTAGTCACAAAATTATAAAAAATCATCAAAAGTAAAATGTGTTTAGTTTTTAATATTTATATGCAATACACATATTTTCTACTTTTATTTATGATTTCAATAAATAAAATTTCTGTAAAAAAATTTTTAATAACTTTTTATATCTTTTTTAAATACATATTTAATGGCGGCTCTCTAAAAATTTCAACTTTTGAAAATTGGCTTGGATTATTAAGGAACTTGACCCCCCCCCTCCTGATATATATGTTTGGAAACAGTATTTATGAGTGTATGTGTATATTTGCAGTCAAACTCGGCCATTGATATTTGAAATTGTTTTGAGCAATCTTTTGACTATTGGTTTTAGTTCAATAAAAGTAAGCATGTTTAATTCGTCACTCAGAAAACGCTCCTTGGGGGACCAGCTAAATGTTCATATTCGTTATCGGTCATAAGATTATCTTTAATGTCTTAAAAAGTCTGACCATAAAAGTGAGGTGACAGTTAATGCAGGTCGTAACAAATGTTTCCTCTTTTTTCTTTCATTTTCCGTAAACATTTTCCTTTCTAATAAATCAGTGCGATTGATTCTATTTGTCTGTTTTGTTTAGAAAATTTTATTTTCCGTAATAAAATTACTTTACCTCTTATACCACCATCCATACATCTGCATTTGGATCGCCAACTGAAGGCAAAGATTTACTTGCAATTTTTTATTTATTTATTTGTTTGAAAACATCAAAAATGTCCTTTTTCATTACTACATTCAATTTTTCTCATTTATTCAATATTCCAAAATATTGAAGAGACCAGGCAGTATTTTGATACAGCATGGATTTAATTCAAGTGAGTAGAGCTTCTGCAAAATTTGCATATGTGGTCTCAGGCGCAAGTTTTATTTTTTCGATCAAAAACATTCCTATGTAAAGAACAAGACTTTACTAAAGTACTATTCATAGTCGATTTAGGAATGAATAGAGAACTCTTTTTCAAAAGTTGTTCATAAAACTTTTCGACGATTCCAAGTTTTTAATCAATTATTTATATTTATATTTTAATTAATTAGTTAATTTTTATTGATACTACTTCAGCTAATTAATTAAATATTTCTGCAAATGGAAAATTCTTCATTTAATTTCTCATCAGCATTTTATGAAAGAAATAAAAACATAAGTCCCATTCTTTCAAACATAAGAAATCAACCAGTTCCCAATAGAGTTAATTTTGAAATTCCTTTTCACGAAACAATGTAATAGAAAGAATTCGCACGTCATCTGAGAAGAGTGAAATTCGCAAACTATGCTCTTTTTTTTCTTTCCTCCAGAAAAAGATAGGGGTTCAGAAATCCCTCAAGCGTTTTACTCTGTTTCACCCCTTAAGATGATCGTTCTTCATTTCCCAGGATCCAAGATCTCCTGAGGTACTCGTATTAGATGAATGATAAGAAAGCGGCTTTTCAAGGGTTTTATTATCAAAATGCTTTTCTAAAAAAATAACTAAAAGTCTACGGAAGAATGTTGTTGAAAAAAAAAATTAATAATCCTTACAATCAAAGAGGGAACAATATTTTAAAGTGTAATAGGTGCCTAAATATTGCTATAACTCAACTTTAAGAATAACCATAAGAACGATGATAAAGAAAAAAAAGGGATAGTGGAACATTTTAATATTGATTTTCATTATACAAGACTCAAGACTTAAAATATACTATATAACAGGAATTAACATATCTATCTATCTATCTATATATGTATGTATGTATATATATAATATATATATATATATAATATATATATATATATATGTATATATATATATATATATATATATATATATATATATATATATATATATATATATATATATATATATATATATGTTTGTGTGTGTGGTGTATATCTCAATCAATCTTTTCTTTTTTTGAAAATTCTATAGAATCATAAATGCTTATTTTGGTTTAAAACCTTTTGAAGATGGTAACTTTGACATTAGCGATTGAGAGCGTATTAGCATTCCACTAAAGGAAACCATTGCTGGAACAAAATGCGCTTCAGTAGCAAAAAGAAAGGTAAAAGTTTATAATTGGGTACCCTTTGACTTTTTGGCGTCAAGCTGCGACTAACAAGATATACGCTACACAAAATCTAAACTAAAATAGGTAAGATAAAGAGATTTTATCGCCAAAACAAGGGGTACCCAACTCTACACTTAATAGAAGAAAAGAACTTGCTTAGGAATTAAGAATATCACTAAAAATAGTTTTTAAGCAAACATGTTTATAAGGTATGGAAAGATTCAGAATCGGGAAGATGGGTGCTACATGCATTGAGACTCAGAAACACGTTTGCGTTTGTATTTAAAAGCACGTATCTAATGAATAGGCAACGCAAAAAATATCTCTTTGGAAAATTTTGAAGGAGATGAAACATAAATTTTTAACAATACAAAATGTAAGAAAGTGCAAAGTCGCAACATCAACATTAAAATGAGCCATTTATGGCAAAATGGCGTCCTTGGTGGAATATAAAGGATATGTTCAGTCATGAAAACTGCTGGATCCAGGCATAACATAAGTAACTTCTGAACATTAATCTCTAGAACTTTTTAAATGCGAAATACGAAAAAGGGTTCATTTATAGGTTAAGGGTAATTTGTGAAATTGTTCCATGATAACGTAAAGCCTCATTTATAATAACATTGGAAAATTATTCACCATGATTACCTTGGAAAATTATTAAAGAACAAGCCATTAAGACTTATCCTGGAAACTGTAGACACCAGCATATACTTCCAACATAATCCTTTCTAACTATCACATGTTTCTGTCCATGCATAATACCTGATCTCCTGTACTATTTCCGGACAGGTGAAGAAGCACAAAAATAAGAGAGCATTTCTATGAATGAGTGTAGATTTCGTGATATTCTACACTACGAAATACTTGAACGATGTAGAAATATGTAAGAGTGGTGAAAGAGGATAGACTTTATGGCATTCTATAACTGCTGGCATTCACCAGCTATTTGAGCAACAGGGAAAGATGTAAGAGGTTGATATAAAGTATCATGATGAATAACGGTGTAATTTTCAGTTATTAATTATATAGTAATATTTCTGAAGCATTCTTTCAAACGTATCAAAACACACAATATAATAATAGTAAATAAATTCTATGATCAAAACATTTAGAGGCATCAAACACAAAATATTTATTCATTCATGAATTTTACTCTTTAATTCTTTCACATTTAAAATATGCCTTTTCTTGAAGAGTCTCGTATTGAATTTCAAATATGATTATATTTGAAATTCAACTGGATAACAAATCATAACAATTTAAGATTAGAACACATCTTAAATAATGACACAAAATAAAAAGGTATAGTAACATTGTAATTGATTTTAGACTGAAGACGCGTCTTGGCAAATAAGAAAAATGACAGCAAAGGCAATATATTTTGGATAAAATTCGTTTATGTTTAAAGGAAGTGATATAAAGGTAGGATACAGCCTAAGTTTTATATTTCCTGCTTTTCTTGAAAACGAAGGTGCTCTGAATTAGGTAACGCACTGGTGATATAGATATGATTTATTCACCTTTTGTTAAATCAATACAGGGGAAAAAAAGCAGTGGCCCTTTCTCAGTTGTTCAGCTACAACATTTCAGGTTAATATTTTTTATTATGAAATGTCAATTAAAATTATTTTTCGTCTCAAATGCATGAAGTACTCAATATTGCGTTTTCATTGGATAAAATGGGATTTCTTTTAAAAAATTCGTGAAAAAAATGCAATCGATTTATTTCATTAGATTATCTTAGGAATTGAAAAAAAATAATGTTTGGACATTTAAATTATTCGAATGATATTAAGGATTATAATATCCTGATAAAATGATTTCTTTGAAACATTATAAAAAATATTTCTCTTTAAACTAGAAAATTTCAGAAGAAAAATGGATAGCTTTAAATTTCATTTGAAAAGAATTGTTTCATTTTTTAAAACATAAATTAATAAAAATATGTGATAAATTCATCCGCATTTTTATTGAGGGCTGATGTCGGTGAAAATCAGATTTAGACACATGTTGCTTTGTAGCTGAATAATATTCCATTTATCAAATATTGATCTTCTAAAGACAATACACTTGGATGTTGGCCAAAAATCCTTATTTATTTACTTTTGTTTTTGCTTTATTAATCCAAACATGTGGATACAGTCGCCATTTGGTTTGGAAAATGAGTTGTTGTTCTTATTTTATCATCTGATAGTAGAATTTTGAAGTACGTCTTTACAATCAATTTTAGTTTATTCCTCAAGATCATTGTTTTTTTAAACACTTTTCAATATGCGTGATTCTTTAAGAATTCATTTAAGTTATCAAAATACATTTCTGATTTTTAAATGAAAAGTTTATTTTAAGAGTTCATCAATAGCTAAAGTAGTATTTCGTTGGAATCAATTTGATATTTAAAATTACTAGAGTTTTGGTCGTTTTTTTTATTCTGGATATCATAAGATTGAAAAGTTTAGAAATTGTGAAATATAGAGAAAATAAAATAATTAATTTATAAGAGTGCTGAATTTTTCTCTCTCTCTTACAAGTTTTGTCTAAATCAACTGTTAAATATTATTACAAATTTATATTATAGTTACAGATAATAGATTGTTTTTCAATAAACTTTTATGAGACGCATACATAAATGAATTTTTCTTAAGCACTGCGCAGATTTACAGTCATATTTTTAAATAGTATTGATCATATAGTTAAATAATATGCTAAATCAAGTATTTGCTTATAATTTCGCATTACAAAATAATTGATAATGCTCTAATCATATTTCTGTAAATAAATGCGATAAAGCATTTTCCATTTTTATCACTTTATTTTTATATATGTGAAATCACTCTTAAATACTATAAGAAAAAGAATTCTTCGTGTGTTTTATGACAAAATTACATTTTCCTATAAAATATTAAAAAAAAATGAAGTTTTGTTCGAAATAGTCGGTGAAAGAAGAAGTAATGTATTACAAATAGATAAATGGGGAAATGTCAATCATTCGACAGCTCAAAAGCGATGAAAAATGATCTCAAATTTTGTATAACAGGTATTGAATTTTCATATGTATACTTTTTAAAAGAGGAAGCGCTTTGCAGAGCAATCCTTTCAAATTTTTCATATATGAACAACAATTGAAATTCTTTACAAGCCAGAGTAATAGAATAAAATTTCAGATTGGTTTTAGAAGAAATATTTATGATAAAATTATACATTTAATAAAAAGAAAAACTCCCACCCACAAATTTATCATTATAAAAAAAATCTATGAAATCAATTTTATAATATAATTATAATTTTGATTTGAAAATATTCATGTCAATATATTGTAATAACGATATATTTTTCTTTTAATTTAATGGTAACAACTTTAACTTAGTTTATTACAATTCTATAAATAAAAAAAACCAATTTATTTTTTAGATTTTTTTATAAATTTTTTCTGAAACTTAATTTTATTCATTTGATTATTATTAATAGTTTAAAAAATTATTTTTAAGCTTATTCGTTCTAATTTTTCTACTCACAAAGAAAAATAAGAATACTGGGTAATAATATAAAACACTATTCAAGTAATGTTACTAATAATTTTTGGAATTCCATTAAAAGAAGCTAAAATTTAACAGATAACTATTGTATTAAATTTAAAATGTTAACTTCATTATTTGTTTTATGAATTGAAATAAAATTATGTACTTTTCTATAAATAATTTATTATAATATATCTTTACACTATGTATTTTATTTAAAGGAAAAATAATTTTGTTTTTAAAATTAGATAATGAAAAATTGAGTTTTATAGAGATAGCAAAATGAATTTCGCTTAAATTGTGTTGCAAAAAAATGCACTCAAAAATTTAATTATTCCAATATAAAGGAAAGAAAAAAACCACAAATACCTATAAACAGATATATACATATAATGAACCCAAAAATTAAGAAAATATTAATTCATAAAGAGAAAAAGATACAAATAAAAAAAAGCACGATTGAAATTTCAACTTGTTTATACTTCTATAAATAAAATGAATAACTTAGCTTGTGCAAATAAGCAAAAATGTTGAAAATTATTTTTAAAATAAATAACACCATTAAGAGAAAAATATTTATTAGTAAGAGAGAAAGAACAGTTACTTTATAAGTAAGAATAAATATTTAAAAAGCCACGAATATTTTCTTCAAATTAGAACAATAAGAGCGAATTTTAATAATATTAGCGGGAAATTTAGGTTTTGTCTCTGAAGACACACATATATGAATATATCAAGTTAACATTTTTACTCTTGATAAGCTTTTACTTTATTTTTGCTGAGGTATATGCATTTCATAAATGCTTTTACACTATAAACTAGAATTTTTATAACAATAATATCTAGCTTGACAATAAAATTCCAAATCAATTACACATTCCTCTAACTTTTTCTCAAAAACATTTTCGAATAATTTGTACAAATAGGAAGTTTTTCGTTTATTTTGGCCATTAAATAATCTGAAATTTCTGAATTTATTAGAGTAATAATCTGAATTTATTAGAACAGTCTTTATAAGTCCAGCTTATATTAGTACTTTTAAGTAAGAATGTATACGATCTTATAATCATTAAAATGAATATTTTGATTCAATATAATAATACTTAAGATATTTTTCACAAATTATAAATAATTTCTAAAACTGATGGCATACATTTGCGTTAATGAAAGATTACGTTATTTAAATTGGTAAGAAAAAGGAAAAAAAAATTAGCTTGCTAATCTTTTGTTGCTAATGATTTTTTAGCTTGCTAATGTTTTTTTATATGTGTCAAGTTCCTTATCAAAATATTGATTTTTGGTTTCAAGAGGACATTATACAGCAATTTATTTCATAGATGCGCACGTAAAAGTGTATCTTTAATTACAATTTCCTTATATATATATATATATATATATATATATATATATATATATATATATATATATATAACTACAATTTCCTTATTTAACACTTCATTTTTGTGTTCAGAATGTTTGCTCCACAGAAATTTTTCCAATTTTTTAATCTTAATTTTTCCAAGTTTAATAATCGATGCCTATTTTATAGCCTTTTGACATATACTACGTATTATGCCTTTTAAGGAGGAATTTTACACTGAGCACTCCGTATTCATGGAACGTTCCATACAAAGAAAATAGTAAACATACATTTCGATAGATTTGCACGCAGAAAGCAACACCTTTCTCTTGTTCAACAGCGCCTTTGAGCAAACACGAAATTTTCCTCTATGATAGTGTTTCTCAACCTTTTAGTACTTGCGGCCCAATTTTCAATCATAATTTTCATCGCAACCCCCCATTTCCCACCGCATACAATGAAATGTATACAAAAATAATGTATTTTGAGTATTTTGGCGCTAAACCTATACTACACAACCTTAATTTTAAACTTTACAAATTACCAAGAATACGGAAATCTATTGATATTTTGCAACAAAGATCCTCAGCATTGAAAAAACAAGAATCCTATGCCTTTTTATTACTCTTGCGTCCCACCATGACGGCATTCTCACGGTTTCGCCTGAAGTTTCGATTTGTCTGGTCAGCTTAAAAGTTAAGTTAGGAGCGTACGCAGATGTGAACAAATGTTTTCTCATAGGGAGAATGAGAAAATTCTATGACGTCAATTTCAATTCCAGCCAATCTCATTCGAATCAATCCTTCTATTGAATCTATTCTGAATGTGTATGTTATATATATTTTCGTGTAATTGAAATTCGCCGTATTAAATATTCACGGCAACAGACTTATGCAGAATCATGGAAAAATTTTTAAGCGGGCGTAAGTGAGCATTAGACGATAGACAAGCATCGACAGGTACACAGACGAGCGTGGTTCCAAAAATAAAATCAAGAAAATGTTCTCAAGAATACTTAAATTTTGGATTCACAAGTCTTCTCCTTTCTTATCCCCTGGTCTGAGTCAGACCAGGTCCATGACATCCTTCGCCTTCAAAGAATTATGGACAGCTCCAGGGCTGTATAAAATTTCACATTTTGAAAAGTCAATGCAGTTCAGTAGATGTTCGAGACTAGCTGGGTTCACTAGTTCTGAAGTAAATAAAGAAGAAAGGCCCCTGTGTATCATTTGCTCAAAAATGTTGGCAGCAGACAGCATGAAAACTAATAAACGACTTTTGGAAACGCTTCATAGTGAGTACGTAAACAAACCCAGAGAATTCTTCGAATTAAAATTAAAATCATATGAAAAGCAAAAATCATTGTTTAAAAAACCTTTGTTTGTGAATGAAAAACTTAAATTGCTTCTTACAAAGTTTCATAAAATAGCCAGATGTAAAAAGCCGCAGCCCATTGGTGAAGAGCTTATTTTGCCATCCGCAATTGAGATTGTAGAAATTATGTTTGGAGATAATTTTGTAAAACACTTGCAGTCTATACCTCTTTCAAATGGTATTGTTGTCCGTCGAATTGCTGATATAGCTGAAGATGTAGAGTGTCTGCTTTTGTCGAAGTTGCGTGACTAATTGTTTACAACACAACTCGATGAGGCAACAGATAGTAATAAAGATGCTCATTTCATTGTTATGTTAGATTTTGCTATAATTCGTCAGTAGTAAAAGAATTGCTTTTCTGCAAACCAATAGAACTCAAAGCAACAGCACTCGTATTTTTTGCTATCTTAAATGATTTTATGAACAAGGCAAACATAGAAAGAAAAAATTGCGTCGGAATATTCACCGATGGTGCTTGTTCTATGTCCGAAAAATTCCAAAGTATTCAAGCACTTGTGAAACAAAAATCGCCACAGTGCGTCTGGACATATTGCATGATCCACAGAGAAGCTTTGGCTTCCAAAGAAATGAGTCCTGGTTTGAATATTGTGTTAACTACAGTTTTAACTGTAGTAAGCAACTTAACAATATTTGCAAATTTGAATGATTGTATTAAAACTTACAAGGCTGAAGAACAACATGTAAAAGTTGTTTTTGTAACCATTGAAAATCATTTAGCAATGCTATCAAAGAATTTTAAAAAGTACTTTCTTGCTGACGACAAACTGATGTCAAGTTACAAGTGGGTGAGGGATCCATTTCAAAATGCTTCCGAAGGACTCTATATTGAAGAGGATGAAACTTTCGTAGACTTCACAGCAAGCGGCGAAACCAAAAGGCAATTGAGTAATAAATCACTCTTTGAATTTTGGGCAGGAGTGGATGATGGGTTTTCTGCACTAAAAACAAGAGCATTTCGCATTCTACTACCATTTTCCCCATCTTACCTTTGGGAAACTGGATTTTCTGCAGTGGCTTTTTTAAAGACAAACTATAGATCCCAGCTAAATATAGATAAAGAACTGAGAGTGTCTATTTCTAATATTAAACCCTCCTTCGAAATACTTTGTTCTGAAAGACAGGCCCAAGGAAGTCACTAGTAATTAGTAAATTTGTTTTTAATTTAGTAAGTTGTTTTAATTTAATAAGTTAATTATTAATTATGTTGAAATGTATTTTGTTTTGTACATGTGTGTGTGTTCTTTCCTTTCAGTCTCTTAATAAATTTTCTTAAAATAATATTTTCTCTTGGATATGCTCGCCCCCCCCATTAGTGTGTTCGCGCTCCCCTAGGATTCCTAGATTTGGTCTCATTCCGTCAGATCCTTGGAGATAAACAACAACTCTCATAGAGCAGTGGTTCTCAACCTATAGGGGGCGCGTCCCATAGGTTGAGAACCACTGCTCTATGAGAGTTGTTGCTTATCTCCAAGGATCTGACGGAATCAGACCAAATCTAGGAATTCGTTGATGGAGAGGAAATCGATGACAAGGCGGGGAGAAGTGTAGATTTCGTCCCATAGTAGATTCATACAATTCAGGATATGCTCAGGAAAAGCTTGGTGTCCATGGCATTTAGGACAGAGGGGGAAGGTCTAGTTACCTCCTACAAATGTGAGGCATTTCAGGTGTCCAGAGGCGAGACGTGCAAGGCAAGTACTGGATTTCCTAACAGAGGAAAGAGCCAGAGAAAGTCCCGGCTTTCTACCTTTGTACACGTGGTGAGTCAAAGGTACTTGCCAATCGTTTTTAAACTGGGCTTTTCTCAGGGAAAGGTATTCAAGGTAGGTAAGAGCAGAAGAAGAAGGAGCAGGATGACCTGAGCCCTCCTTTGCTAAAGTGTCTGTTATTTTATTGTCTACAATATCCACGTGAGACGGGATCCATTGAAAATAGATATTATGCCGAAGAGAGACAATTTTAAGCTTGTGTAAAATAGAAAGGCTTGTTTGGTTTCCCTCCTTAGCCCTGTTAATGGCCTCACCGTGACAAGGGGGTATTCCTGGGAGGAGTGGGTGAAGTACGTCGGGAGTTTTTACTCCTGGTAGTGTCATCTAAGGCGTGTAGGTCACTCCATATTTCCCATCTAACACTAACAGGCATGGAGCCAAGACAGTTTTCTTCCTCACGGTGTTCCAGTCTTCGGATTACAGAAGCAGCACTTTTTCTCCCTAGGAATCAGTTGACAAATGATATCAATACTGCATCATTCGTCGCGCAGGATAAACAGGGATGCGCTCGTGGTTTAGGCTCTGAGGATCGAACGAGGATCTCTTTCGAAACTTTTCGAACGAGGATCTCGTTCGAAAAGTCATCTATGGTCTCCCTTTGCTTTAAAAACCCTTAAGATCTTGCAATACAACATTAATGGATTGTCTACTTTGGCTACTAGGGTCAAATTGGATCCATTAGTGAAAATTGCGGAAACTAATGACGTCCAGATGATTGCCATTCAGGAAACTAAGTTAAGGATGAATACAATTCTTAGGTGTAATGGATACCACATTTACAGGAAGGATAGACCAAATTCGAGAGGTGGAGGCTTGGTCTTTATTCGAAACATCAAATACGAAAGCATTAGCACCCCCGCTTTTGAAAACTCTGACCTTGAAATCCAGGGTATAAAAATTACACGGAGAGGGAAACTCTTACAACTTTTTCATTGTCTACCATCCGCCTAACCAAAACTGGCTACCGGATAGTCTCTCTAACATCATGGACAAAGATTCCATCAGTCTCGGCGACTTGAATGCTAAACATACCATCTGGTATGTTTAGCTCCAGTATTGATTATAGAGGTCTTGACGTTCTCCAGTTGGCTGATGACTCTAATTTTATGATTCTCAATGATGGAACGCCCACCCACAGTTCTTTTAGTTATTACTCATCCGAGGAGTTAGACATAGCCATGACTAGTACCGAATTATTCCCGTAATATTTGTGGTCAACACTGGATAACATTGGAAATGATCATCTGCCAATCATTATAGAATTGAATAAGAGACAAAAAGTCTTCAATTCCAGTAAAAAATTCTGGAACTTCAAGAGAGCCAACTGCACCTCTTTTAGAAATTCAGTAGATATAGACTTGGCTTCTCTGCCACTTAATGAATCTCTATGAGAGTTCAACCATTTAGTCGCGGGAATTTCAAAATGCACAAAAACTGCTGTAAACTTATAAACGCTAATTAATATATATATATAAATATAAAAACATTCTCAATTTTCAGAATTTCTGTATGAAATTCAACAAATGAAACCAGATTATAGATAATTTAAATTTAGAATTATTATGCATCAAATTAAGTCAAAAAAATTGATTTTTAGTTTTATTTCGTTAATTACACTTATTTGTATATGCTTTAAGACTACACTTAGAATCCTAATAAAATCTACTGCTTTTGTCCATCAATCTGCTTGATATTATTACAGATCAACTGCTTCACCCCATCAAAAATATCCTATTGAAGGATATTTTTGTAACGAATAATTTTATTTTTGTTGAGTAGAATTAAATTTAACTGTCACCCGCTGTTTATTCAGAATTTAGAAATCAAATTTTCAAAATTTATGTGTTTGCCGTAATAATTGGATTTAATAGTTTAGTTAGCTCATCGTGAATAAAAATATCTTTTGTTTCAAATAAAGTTTGCATAAGAGTTTTTATTTTCACATATTTATCCACACACACACAGATTTAAATTTAAAACAGTATTTGTCATATTAATTTAATTCGCATAAAATAGTTGGGAATACTTATTCTACTGGCTGATCTCAAAATCAATATTAGAATAACAATAATGAAATTAAAAAAAAATAATTCAATATTGAAAGAAATTCTAATGCGATAATTTTTTTACAAAAATATTTATTTCACTTGTTGGTATGACGTTTGTTTCCAAAGTGCTATTGCATGTTAATTAATATTAATTTATTTACTTTTTCAAAAAGTTTCAAGTAAAGCTAACTCTTATTAGAAATTAATTTTAAATCAAAAATTTTTTACATGAAATACGAATTATAATTTCTTGCGTATACAAGATCTTTTCACAGGAACATTTTGTAAAAAATAAAAACATAAAATCCCTTTAGCATTTATTTTTCAGTTTTTTAATACCAGAAAAATATAATGACATTTTTGATAAGTCAACTTTTATTTTATCACCTTAACTTTTAATATAATTATATTTACACAATAGTACGTTTAATAAATATTAAATAATGCAATTTAAATTTCTACATTTACGAAGTAGAATGAGAGAAATGGACGAAATATCTGCTAAGAATGAGTACAGAACGAACTGAAATTCTTCAATATAATTTCATGCTGGAAGTGAAGGGGCACTCATAAAAAGAGATAGAAGAATTGGAAGATTTTGCAGCATTCGATGCAAAAATTGGAAATATATATAGAAAGATGGCGACTTGGAAGGATTTGGGAAGGGTATCAGGGAACACAATAGACCATCAAACAATGCTGATGATGACAATTGCGAAAGGTTTAAATTAAACAATTAATAAAGTTTTATTAAATAGTAAAAAATGTATACAACCACTTATTACAGCAGAATTTACTTTAATAATTGTATACCGGTTTCAAAATATTTAATGAATGTCTCAAAATCTGAAAAACACTGCCATAATTTTTTTATTTAAAATAATATCTTTATTTCTTATTTTGCCTAATAAAATCAAGCATTGTTGCTTGTGGGTAGTATTTGAAAGAACTGTAACTATATATCTTCCACTTTTTTTGTGTCTCCTCTTTTTTTTACATGGGTGAAAGTATTTCATTATCTAGTAAAGTAAAAACATTAATTCCAAATAAAATAAAGGAATAGCATGCATTTCTTTTATTTCTTAACTTTGCAATTAAATATTGTATGAGTGTTCCTTCATAAATACATTTTTCAAAATTTTGCTTTGAAGCTTCGATTTTGATTTTGTTTTATTTTAATTTTTCAACAATACAATAATATTATTTTTAGGTATCTATGATTCACAAGCGATGCGCGTATAGTCAGTGAATGCATTACATTATTCAGTTCAGTTATAAAAAGTCACTTTCCATCGTTATGATTAAATAGTATATTAAACACAGAAAATAATTTGTAAATACTACTATTTCAGGAATGTTGTCGCTCACCTGTTTTCATACTTCTTAAGCATAAAAATAATTTATTTATAAGCTGATCAAGCTTCAATAGGTACATATATCTCTTGGAAAAACGGAAAGTAGAGAACAAACAAAATTGTTATGGCCGATATTTCCGAATGAGTCAGTAGTCATAACTAGAACTAGATGTTTGCTACAGTTACAACAATATATTTAGGAGAAAAAAGTTTCCTAACAGTAACAGTTTCTGAAGACTAAATATAGAAACATGTTAAATGTGTTAGAAATGATGTATGCGTTCAACCTAGTGAGTTACTTCTGAGTACTTGTGAATTGAGCAAACGCGTAAACAAGTGTCATTATTGGGCAATGTAAATATGAAATATTATTTGCTTAATTGCATTATGTTAGCTTGACGTTGATATTTGATGTGTTAGTAAAAAAAAAATTAATGCAATCATAAATCTTGATTCACATATATTTAATAAAATATTGGATTATATTAGCATGATACAGGTATTTTAATGTGTAAAAGCAAATATTTAGTATACATTAAAAATCAATTTTGAATCATTTAATGTAAGTTCTAAATTTTTTTGAATTTAAAGCTATATTATTCTAGATAATTTTTTAATCGTAAGACATTTTTTAACTTTTTCATTTCTGATAAGGATAAAAAATAAAAATCATTCTCTCAAAACTAAATGTTGTTCATTTCTCGTCACTCAAAACTAAAGAATTAAAAATAAAATAAAATAAAATAATAAAATTTTCAAAAGTACTTGTAAAATTTATTCAAAAAATAAAATATATATTTGAAAAAAGTCAAATAATTAATATTTGTTTTATTGAGTCCAACTTTTATTTTTAAACTAATAATATACTGCATTATTTTAACTTATTAATGTAGAATAATTTGAACAATATGATCAATAAGAACAACTGAAATAACTTTAGAAATGGTGTGGAGAATTTCCTAGGCTTTTAGGCTAAGAGACCAAAATAACATCGTTTAATACTTCTCTAAGAATTTAAGTTTAACATCTGAATTATAAAGTTACTATTATTGTTTACGTAAAAAGCATGTCAATTAAAAACATTAGGTTAAATTTTTTGATAGAAATCCCCTTTTAAGAACTTTTGTGACAAATTATATTTAAGAATGCCTTTTTTGACTTGTATTTTCGAAAGACTTAAACCGTCGGTCACTGTCACTAACATTCGAGTCACACAGATATGTAAAGCATTTTATCTCTATAAATATAGTGCAAGGAATGTTTGAAATTTAAACTTTTTACCGTACAGTAGAACTCCAAATACCCGGACTCCGTCTATTCGAATCGCTAGTTATCAGAATCAGAATTGTAGAAAAATTAATTAAGCTGAAGAAGAGAAGAAAAATGAGAAAAAAAAGGGAAAAGCTCAAGTAAAGGAAAGGCAAGAGAAGGGAGAAGATGAGAGAGAGAGAGATGTGTCATTTGAAAAATTCAAAAAAATTCTTTTGAAAATTCCTGGATGTTCAGAAGTAAGTACTGAAGATCAAGAACAGATTATGAGTCAGACACACTGAATTTCGAATTGCAAATGATGGTCAACTTATTGGAATTGTCGAGGAAGAAGATGACCTTAATGTCCAAGTTGAAGCAGACACGGGACCATCAACTAGTGATGCATTTTCTGGCTTTAAAACTGTTTTGAAGTGAATGGAGCGGCAGTCCAAGTATGACCACATGCAAAATCTTACTGTCAAGCGGATGTCCGACTTGGCTGGCCGAAAATGAATAAAGGCTCTGAAACAGCTTACTCTGACCGAAATGTTCAGCAAGTAGACTTTCATTTACAGCGCTATACATATATACTGTATTAATATACAGCACTTGTAAGTACTTTAACATGTAAAAGTTATGTTTTCATCAATTTCTTTTCATTTAAAAGTATAGTTTTTTTCTTTCATTTCAAACATAAGATAATTAATTAAAATGGAACCTTTTTTTCGAAAAAAAATCAGTTAAACAAATTTTTGATTATCTGAATATGGTTAGGTCCCAACTGATTTGGATAATGAGTCCTACTGTAGTATTTTAAGCAATAAACAAAAAAGTTGTAGCAGGACTTGTATCCTTTTTATACCCCAAATATGGCAAACTGAAACAAATTCTCTTAGAATTAGTGCACTGTCATCATCACAAATAAGATAGAACTTAATGATTAAGCGATTCAGCCTACTTTAAGTGATAAGAAGAATCTAGCACTCATCTTTCGAAATGGTGAATAAATATAATAATAAATAAATATAGGAAATGGTGAATAAATATATATCGGAAGCTTTTGTGTGCAAAAATGCCTCTAGATACCAATAAGATGTATTTATAGTTGCATGTATATTTTCAGTAGATCATTTTCATCACATTTGCATAAAACCAAAAACTATAACAATAGAAAACATTTTTATTGTGATTATACGTTAATTTTCATTTAATATTTTAGCAAATATTATGAATGAATATTATAAATGAATAGTGGGTTAAAAACAATCTATCATCTTAAAATTTATCCAGTAGTTATAAGCTACCTGTATACTTTCCCCAGTATCAAAATGAAGTCTCCTCATCCTTGAACAAAATATTGCATTATTAATTCAATAAAATATTAATTTAAGTATTAATTTAAAATATCAGCAAAATTTTTAAGTTTAGAAAGAAATATTGAACTACATTGACAAACATTTATGAATTAAAAATCCTTAAAAATAAATATGACAACAAAATTGAAAAGAAAACAAACAATAAAAATTTTTATTTTCGTACTTTATGGAGTAAAACTTTTCGTTGTTCAAAATCAATTGAACGACTTTTTTTTTTTCTTTTTGTGGAGAAGATAAATTAATTGCAATGAAATACTTAAATTAACACACAAAACCATTTTTATGATCGATTCTCGATTCTTTCTTGACTCAAAGATACATTTCACCATACAGTTATATTTATTGATTTCATTAGACAATAAAGGATTTTTTTTTACAATTTTCTTTCAAAATATTACTTTAATATCTTTATCAGGTCTTTTAATTTATAAATTTGTGTAATATCTATTAGTCGATAATATTTCTTACTATATAATTGCTGTCAAATTTTCAATAGAATAACAATGGGGAGATTAACTTTATTGAGATTTTGGTCATTTTGAAATAACAGCTTGAGCTATTATCAACAAAATCATAGTTTTATTAAATTATTAAGTGACTGCCAGGAGAGAATTGATAGAACTGACTCCTTATAAAAATGTAAATCAAGACATCGGTTTTGGTTTTGCAAAGAGTTAGTTTAAAAATGGTATAAAAAACTTCCAGAATTCGCTAGAGGTGTTTATGATTAAAATCATTTTGTAAAATAGTTTCTGCATACGTTGTAGTTCCTAATCTCTCATCTGCTCAGACCAATGAAGCTTGACATTATGAAGTTTGGCACAAGAAGTGGCCAATTGTGGATATCCTCCCAGTTCAGTCTAAGATCTCTGTCCTTACAAGCATCAAGGACAAAAAGGAAATTTCTTGCTACCCCAAATCATTTATCAGCATATTCATAGGAGTAAAAAGCAGTTTCGGTCTTTCGAGATCAGGAGTAGCATAAGGTAGAAGTACTGCCTATGTATTGATGATAAACAAGCATTTTCGTAATCTTTATTTTAATTTCGAAGAATATGAATTTTGATAAATATATAATACATAGAAATTTTCTGCTTTTACTAATTTATTTACAACATGGATTTAAAAGATGTTAATTAAATTGCAAATAGAATTAAATCTGATTATTATTTTAAAAAATTTTTCGATGATTTCAAATGTATAACAACATTTTTAAATCTCAAAACAAGTCTAAAAAGATAAATTTTATTCCTCTTAAAATGTTACAGATGAATCTTATTTGTTAGAACATTTAAATATTTTCATTGCACCAATCTTTTAAAAAAAAAAAAAAAAAAAAACTTTAAATTTTGTAAATTTTATCTAAATTTAAATCAGTATAAATATCTATATTTTTAATAAATGTGATATTTTATGTTGTCTCCAACTGCTTATATAATTCCATTTAGAAAATTTAAAGCTCGTGTTTGTTTTAAACGTTAAAACGAATTTATCGAAAAAAATAAATAATTCAATGGTTAAAACAATGCACCCATTTCCCCATTCTGAACCGCTTATCTATCTATTAGCATTGATAAATGGGTCATAATGTGGCAATGGGTGCAGTGATTCTCAAATATGTTCTTATGTATAGGTTGTTTAGGACATAGTTATCCATGTATATTGGCCTTCATCTATTTCGATGCTACATTGTATTGTATTACAAAAAGAAGAGATTCTCCGTGAAAAACAAATCGCACATTAATCCAGTCATTTAGGGTCTTTCAGATCATTTTTTATAAATGTGGCGACAGTCACCAAAGTAGCGCCCTCTTTATATTTTTTTAATCATTACGGAATGTTATCGTTTTTGGATGATATTTTGATTGCATAAGGATTCATCTCATCATAATATTTTCATTCTATTCTTCTCTATCCATTGCATTTGCCAATGCAAATTTTGAATGTTTATCATACGCCTTTATTCACAGATTTTAAATTCTAGTGTTGAATAAACAAACGTTCCTATTGGCTAAATTTTTGTTCTTCTGTCGAGTTACTTAATGGATGCATTCTCATTGGGCAGTGGCTTCGATACTAAGAACTAATAGTTAACACTGGAAAAATTGATAAATAACATGATATAACATATCCATAAATGGGAAATGTGTGTTTCTTTTTTTTAATACATAAAAATGGGATTTTAAAAACGTTCATATTAATAGTTAAGATGTAGATCTTATGCAAATACCATATTGTTGGTAAGTTATGATAAAAAATTTATGTTGTCCTAATGTGAAATATGCAAAAATTTCCTTCGGTATACACGAAATATCATAAGAAATTCAAATCGCGTCATAGAAAATGATATTTTTCGTAGTTTTTTACCGAAAAATATTATTCTCAAAGATTTGGGAAAAAATTCTTTTCTTTAAAATTAAAAATTATATTATACAAATACTTTTCCAAATTTTATTCTCAAATAAGAATATTTGTACTGAAACATAAAGATTTTTAATGCACTTTGTAAACCAAAATCGAAAAGATTTGCCTTAATATTTTAAATCTAAGACCATTTTAGATTTTAAAAGTCATTCAAAACTTAAAAAAATATACACCTTTTTTTTTTTTTTTTTTAAAAAAAAAAAAAAAAGAATTTTTAGATAATTTAATAAGTAGGGATCTAATTTTATTCCTTTCAATCTTTCTGCTCATAAATAAATAAATAATCAGGCAAACACAAGTTAGTTTATTTTCATTTAGATTATGCAAATATTTTTCAATTGAGTGTGATTACAAGTCTAAATTATTAAAATTGTTAGATTATACGATATTCTTCATCTTATTTATAAAATCAAAATTTTTTGTCTTGAAACCTTAGAAATTTCGACATCATGTCTTTCCTCCACACTTTTAACCAATTTTGATTATTTAGATATATTATTAGAAATTTTCAT
Source organism: Latrodectus elegans (assembly GCA_030067965.1). NCBI lineage: Eukaryota > Metazoa > Arthropoda > Arachnida > Araneae > Theridiidae > Latrodectus > Latrodectus elegans. The sequence goes on along the minus strand of CM057810.1, from coordinate 16,265,396 downwards.
GCAACTTAAATATAAAATTTGAATTAAAAATCAATTATATTCTAAAATTTTAAACATGGCTGATTTTATTTCTATATATTTCATGAATAAAAGTTTTTTTTCCTCTACTTTAATAAGCATGTTAATTTAGTCATTGCTCGGTAATGGTTAAGTGAAAATATCTGCCTATACTTTAAATGTTCGTTACATTTTAAGTTTTTTTTTTTATTTTTTATCTCTAAGTATGTTAAGTAGTTTAAATTTTTTACAGATATCAAGAAAAAAATTTATTTTTAATCAAAAAGTTCATAGATGTAAATATACTACGCATCGCCTATTTATGTTATTGTATTATGCACTACAAATATGACTTTTAAGAAGATGATATAATCGTTTTTGCTAATATGAACATGCTATTATGAGAGAGAAGCGAATGTATTTAGTCAACAGATATTCTGGAGAAGACACTCGTAATGAGAATTTTGGGAACATTATTTAATAACATAATGAGGATTTTTAAGAACATTAATTTATAAATTTAAAAAAGTTTCTCACGTGATGGTATTTTATGACATATTAGAAGACAGCGCGACTTTTCAAATGTTAATATTTAAAAATATACATATTTTACTAAAATATTTATTTTATTAACATAAACAATGCAAAAAAAAAGAAAAAAGTTATATTCTAAATTTGAAAACATTTTTTTAGAATTAGAAAATATTATTTAAAATGTTCCCGAAATAAATCACAATAATTTGTTAATTTTATTTACAAATTATTATTTAATTTTCAAAAAGCAATTACAAGGTATATTTGAATTTGAATTGTAGTATAACGAAATAAAATCCAGAATTTTATATTACATAGAAAAATGAGCAATTTTTTGATTTAGCTAGAAAATTAGATTGCTCTTCAGACAAATATGTAAGTTTATCGTAATTGGCGATAGCAAATACATCGTTAACTCTAAATACAATCTAAAGTTTTTATTTATTTTCTAAGAAAATATCATCAACCCTTCTCCACATAAACCAAAGATAAAAATTTAGAAATAAGTTGTTGTTGTTTTTACTCTTCAGATAATGATTATATTCATACTGAATAATAAAACATCTTTCTTTTAAGAGGAAATGAAAAACAGTGTTATACAAAATATTATTTTGATATACACTAATAAGGAAAACATTTATGCCAAATGAAGTACAAAATACTTTAAAGGTTCAAAATTCAAAATGATGTTTTAAAAAGTTATTAATGAAAAAATTGGCTTTAAATATTTTTTATAAAATTTTTTTAAAGTAAAATATCTAAATAGAATTAATAATTTTTCATAACTAGAATTTTATCAACTATATTTTACAAATCTTTACATTTTTAAAACAAACTTTTTCTTTTTAATAAATCTAAAGAACTTACTCTTATGTCTCTTTTCCTTCACTTATACTTTAATCACAGTCTCCACAAAACCAGGTGAGAATTCGAGGGCACTATGCTTATCGTATCCTTCGAGAGGGCGCGTTTCAAACTGAGGTGAATATTTTAAAAAACCTACGTTTCCTAAAATTAGACGATGGTGGCGCCATCTTCCATGTTTTTAAGAAACAATTTATTTAGCTTTTCGACCGGAAGACGTTCAAAAAATTCTATGAGGAAATAAAAACATATCTCTCTCCTCATAATAATGATGTAAAAACTACCCACCACAGTTAAAAATTTATTAAATAAGTTATTAGTAATATTTGAGAATATTTGGATTACAAATAAATAAATATATTTAAGAATTCTAAAGAAGAAAATAAAATTATTAATTTAAATTAATTTTATACTAAACAAAGTTAGTTTGTTGATTATTTTAACTACTTGAAGAACTAATAAATTGAGTTTTTCTTAATATTATTACAAAATAATTAACAGCATCATTTTATGTAAGTATGTAAATATAATATGAAAGAAAAATGGATTATTAATTTGTAATTAACATTGTAATTTTACATTCAACAATCACACGTTTTTAAGACACATCATAGATATCAAATATTCTAATATGTAAATGTCATTTTATTTTCGAAAAGTTTTCACATTTTTTAAATTTCGTTTGAATGCGGAAATTGCTATTTACTTATCTAATCTCATGAGAAACAGCAGTAATTTAATTGTAAAGATGAGTATTTATTATTTTTTTATCGAAATATAATGGTAGAAAACAAAAAAAGTTTAAATCAGTTATCAAAATTGTAGTTAAAAAAAACATAACATTTTATATTTCTGAAATAATATATTCCTTATATGAATAAAATCCTTATATTTTTCCACTGAATTTTTGTCTAGGATTAAATTGAAATAGACTGCATGGAATGAAACGAAATTTATGGCAGGATGTCGGTGTCTGGCTAATTTAAAATAATAGTTGTTTCCTTCGATATTTTAAATACAGCATTTATAATTTTAATTAATTTAAAATACAATTAACGCTTTTCTAAACTTCGTGTAAAATTGCTTACACAGCTTTTTAATATTCCGTCGGGAACTCTCACTTCAAAAAAGAAGCTTGTTTGGCTCTTTTTTTTCCATTTCAAATTACCATCTATGTCAAACCACTGGAAGTAAAAGAAAAAATATTTACTCGGAATCGGATCTACCTTCTATTTCCTGTTTTCCCCTATTTTTGAAAAGTATTGTTTCAATAGTAGAGTATGTGTTTACAGTTTTTCCAGTACGTCACCAATAAGAAATAAATTGGAACACAGATGACAGAAAAATTCCGACTTTAATATTTAATAACATCTTAAATTAGAGGATGTTTTAAATATTCTGTTGCTAATTCGATTTGTGTGTTTGACTAAACTTACAAGAAATTTCATTTCGTAATAAGAAACATCGTTTTGTCACGTTATTAATCACATTTTCTTGTAAGATGAACGCTTTTATGCATTCATGTTTTCATGAATAAACCGGAACTTTATTCAAAAGCATTTTTTTTTTAAATATTTTTTGGAATTTTGTTTATTTCACTATGTTTTAAATGATTAAGAAGTAATAAAAAAATTTCTAATATTTCCATTATATTGATTTAAAATTTGACTTTTAGGGTCATAAATAGATTAACGCCTTAAGCCTGTTTCATATTTTTTAAATTGTAGAAGTTAATGTTTTTACTTTTAAGCTTAAACAACTTCGGACTGAAGTGATTTTTCAATGCTTTGGATATTAGTTTATTTCGGTTTACCTAACAGAAAAAATATCTAATGTAAGTTTATCTTTTCAAAGAAAAAAACCTTAAGATCCTTAAAATCTAGATACCCATTTGCTCCTGGTGAAATCTATTCTAAGTAAGCATGCAATAAGTCTAGATGTACAAATTCATTGAATATGTGAAAAAGGATTTAAATCAAACACAACGAAGCTGGTACGTTCAGCAGACATTTTATATATGTTTATAGAAAATTAGAATAAAAAGTGGAATAAATAAAATAAAATTTATAACATTATTGCTTCTTGTTTTCTTTTGTCTTATGATTTTATAAATATAACATTATTGATGAAAACTCAATTTTTATAAATACAAAAGAAAAAAAATCGAAAAACATACAAAAAATACTTATACAATCTGCTTTGAAAAATATACTTACATAACATATTTTCTTGGAAAAAAAACGATTCATTTTCTTTGAATTTTTAATTCAATCTCTGGGTCTAAATAAAAATTTTGATAATTCTTTGAGAATGAACACGATGAAACAGTCTGGCATTATTAAAAGAAATTTGACCACGCATTTCTTTTGGAAATATTTATCGAACTGATAATATATAAGTGAGTTCAAAATAATATTAGAAAATATACGACGTTATTCGGTTCTTAGGTTAAAAAAAATCATAAATTTATTATTTTCTCCTTATTTATATTATTAATTTCATATTTAATTTATTATTTTTTACAAATAAGTAGTCTATTTTTGTTTTGGTCTGATTACATAATACGCAAAATGGTCTCTGTCATAGAGATCAGATTCTCAACATGGTAAATTAGTAGATTAACAAGGAATCCATATCAAGAACAATGGCTGCAATACAATAAAACTTATTTTCCTTACTCCATAATTGTTCATGAACTTCTGGTTCACCAAATCTTCTTATGGTTCTGAGCATGTAAGATCACGCTTTTCGAAAATGTAAGTCCAGGGTTCAATCTTATCCGGGCGATGGATGTTAGCGTTCCGCGTAAGCATTTATCAGAGAAAGACTTTCTCATTTGCAACACACAAACGCTCTCTACTTCTGTGAAAAATCTTCCCGATAACTAATTTTTTCGGGATTTGAACCCAGAGAATTAAATTCTATGCTGCACCATCAGCGTATTATTTTGAAATAGAGAAATTGGTCGGAGTCATTATAATGACGAATTATTAAAAAATTACAGATTATGTATCATGTAACTCAAGATTATCCGTCATCATTTGGTTGAGTTCATTTACAGTGCCGGATTATTTTCGCTGGTCTAGAAGAGATCTAATGAGTAAAGAAACCTCGTAAATCTGACATGTCGATGAATATGCTGCTGGCCTTCAAATCGCATTCTTCTAGCTGGAGAAAACAAAGCGAAGTTCTCTATCGAATGTTTGAGAATATTGTCGAAGCTCATTTTGTAAATAAAATGATTTCTTATGTAAAGACAAAAGCATCAGCTTAAGAACCCGTTTTCCATTCATTTAAGACATTATTACGTTAACAAAAGAAGAGAAGAAATTTAAAATGAAAAAGAGACATTAGAGAGACAAAGAGACACAAGGCTAAAATCTACTTTATGGTTAATTTAAATCGGTCAGGACGCGATTTATATTTTTAAAAAATATCATTAATTAATAAAATTTTAAATTAATATATAATTACAATATTTGTAAACAATCTCTTTTAAATCTTGAGACAAAAACTCGCACTGAAAAAAGTGATGTATGCCGCTTTCCTCAGAAGTACGGGATTGGTCAAAGCCATCAAGTTGGAAGGACAGAAGAGAGTAACAGCAAACTGGTATACCACTAAATGTCTTCCAAAAATTCTACAAGAACTGAATGTTAGGGTACTAATGCTCCACAATGACAATGCATCTTCACATACAGCCGGATTAACAGTTGAGTTTCCAAAAATAAATTAAAGTGATCGAACATCCGCCGTATTCATCTGATCTATCTATGGACGACTTTTGGTTATTCTTTAATCTAAAAAAGAACTCATGTGGACGTCGTTTTCATTCAGAAGAGATTGATGTGGCTATAAATGCATTATTTTCATCTATTCAAAAATTCATCAATAAAAGTGCATTGATGCTGGAGGAGACTACTTTGAACACACCTAAAATTTTGTAAGTATAACTTTAAAAACCTAATTGTATCTCAAAAATTTCAGAGTGACCCTCATAGATATTTTTTACATATTTTATAAATTTAAAGACATTTTTTTAAATTAAAGGATTTTCAGCTTTACGTTAACATTATCTTAAAGAAATCAGCTTTATCGCCATTTCACTTAAGTGTTATAAAAAAGCTTTGTTGTTTGAGGCTATTGACGTCATATTAAGATAATAGTTTAGAACTATTTTATTTATCCACAATCAATGCATTTGTATTCCGGATGTTATTGTAAAGCTCTCTCCACTTGCTTTTATCATTATTACTAAAATAACTGCAATTTTGTGTTTTTTTTTTTTTTAAAAAAACTACTTAATATTCTTTAAATTTAATCCATCCAAGATCAAACCTTATTTCATGTTTGAAAATAATAAAGTTAGCAAAAACAGTGGAATTTTCTTCACAATATTCTTGAAACTCGATTTTAGGTTAAACGACAAACTTTTCTAACACTACAATAAGAATTTCAGTTTTTAGGAATCGGATATTTTCTGCTATTTTTAAGTTAAAACCGAATCCAAAATTTTCACTCTATTACATTTTTTACTAATAAAAAGTAATTCACACAAAAAAATTATATAAAGTTTAATTATATATGGGATGAATCTTAGAAAGAAATATGTAATCTAACTTTATTCACTGCCCTCAGTATTTATAAACGATATTACTTTATCTAAGGTTTTTCAATGCACTAATCATCATGCACAAATAAAAAAAGTTGCAATTGTTTAAAGCATTTTCTATGTAACTGAAACTGAGGAAATTATATTATTACTATTATTATCACTTCAATCTGGATATATATAATCATAAGTATATATAATCATGTGAAAATTAAACCATTCGAAACAGTATTTTATAAAATTAAAATAAAAAATAATAAAAAAAACTCATAGCTAACTGATTATTATACTGTTTTTTTAAAATAACAATAACATAATTACTAAATTTGTAAAATGGCCATAGATGAGTACAAATAAAATTAGAATTATTAAGATACATTAATAGAGTTATCTATGTTATTTGGCTTACGCAAGTTTTGCCAGTCATAAATATCAATAAAACGAAGTTTATTTATTGCCTTAACCTTCTGAAAAGATGAATATGTTTACAATTGCGTCAACATTCTGTGGTATTTATATGGCACAGGTGCTGTATAATCCATGATTCCAAATTCTGAATTTTTTGTGATGAAGATATGTTGCCAAGATGACGTATCGGGACGTGTGCGATGACGTAAATACTAGGGTTACCAGAATAGAATTTTCTGCATATGTATGATAGTCTCCATATGTATGACGTACTAAAAACGAAACGGCCTGATGCATAAGAAAATCCGCTAAAAAATCGCCAATTTCAGAATTTGGCAACCTGGATAATACGGCACCTGTGTCATTTATATAGACACGTACTGTAAGATTTGAGGATGATTTTATCTGTAAAGTCCAACATTAGTGACCTTCATCAGTATATATATATATATATATATATATATATATATATATATATATATATATATATATATATATATATATATATATATATAATATATACATATATATATTTATATATATACGTATATTTATGCATCTGTGTGTGTGTTCTTTTTCCCTGTAATCGGCTATCAGGAATTCGTTCCACCCAATATGTCAATGTGCGGGGGCATGATGGGGGAATGGGGGCATCTGATCACTTCTACTCATTATGATTATCACTCCTACCAGTACCAATTCTTCTCTACTGTAATACAGAATAATAAATAATAAATCTGCCGAATTACCGAACCAATTACAATCAGCACTATGTGGTCACAAGAGCAAACACTGGACTTCATAGCCTGTAACTCAACTAGTGCTACAGACATGACTGTCATACATCACGAAGACTTAATCCCCAGCACACCTAGTAGCCCAGCCCAGGGCAGCTACGTAACCGACGAGCAAGCCACAAATACTTCCCCTAGGCAAACGGACAAACTTGTGTATAGCATGGATCTGGCTGCAAACAGCCTCTTTGAAGGTCTGGATAAAATACTAACCGCCAAAACAGTGCTATAAACGTGCACTGTACACTATAAACGTGCCCAAGCTCATAATCTACTTAGCCAACTTAGGGATCTGTTCAACAGGCAAAGGGCACAGGAAGAACAGAACACTATGGAATTATTGTCCTATCAAATAGAGCAAATAAATGACAATATTCAAACCTTTAAGAACATACAGGAAGAGACCCAAGACATAGTTATGAATAAGCAAAACCTTCAAAACTGGCCTAAATTATCTTACAGAAAAGTGCTCAAGAAGCGCATAGAAACTGACAATAAAACGGCACTCATGGTCAAACCGCAGGAAATCGAAAATATGGGGAAACTTAAGAGTATCTTACTAAACCTAAACAGTGAAGTTTGCCCTAGGAAAGTTATCTGGGGCAAAAGAGTTGTGAAAATTCAATGCGGCACGGAGAAGCAAAGCGGCGCATAAAACAGCAACTAGCCAAGCATAAAATTAACTCCGAGGAGCCGGCTGATCAGCGCAGGAAAATCATCCTGCTCAACACACCCATGCACATATGCGAAGGTAACATAAACAAGTATTTGCAATCAAACAATCCAGAAATCCCTCCAGACGCCAACATCGAAATAACAGAAATTAAATCACACAGAATTAATGAAAATCTTCAGCTCTTAGTTATAGAGACCGATAAAGCCACAGGCTACTTGCTCACACACATCAAGAGCAAAACAATATACATAGGATTTAATGCAATCTACATAAGACAATACAGGCAAATAACTGGATGTTGCAACTGCCATGATTATGGCCATATAGAGAAAAACTGTAAGTTCAGCAGAACATGCGGTAATTGCGGCTACAGCCATGCAGAAGATGAGGTCAAGGCCAAATATCCAGAGTGTATCAACTGTCTAGTGGCCAATAGGAATGGCGCCCATAACAATGCTAACCACACTGCATTCTCATCAAAGTGCCCATTCTATAGATTACACTTGCAATAAATTTTTAAAAAAATGATCAAACAAAATTTCAAAATAAATAGCACTAGTTCCTCAGCTAACAAAAGTGCCGCCACAAACATTGTGTTAATGGAGTTCCCGAACCGACTAAGACAAAAAGTACAGTAATTCTCCAAATTAGCCTCATGCGATCCAGTGCCCCTTCTGATCAGCTACAAGTAATCGCTAACAGTCATAATGCCAATGTTTTCATCATACAAGAATCACGCACTAACAAGAACAACAAAGTCCTAGGCATTCCAGATTCATGGAATTACTGGCTCTCAAATAATGGAAAAGCGGGGATTATCACCACCACAAACCTGAATGCTGTTCTTCTTGGTCAAAAAGAAACAGTTGTCGCTGTTACGCTAATGGTCAATCAAAGACTACTAACAATTATATAAGCCTATAGTCCCCCTATTAACCACAGGCAACGTGCAAGAGGGGAACCAACAACAGACATCAACGACACTCTAAATGAAGTTGAAAAATTTCATAATAATCTAGGAGAAGAGGACTATCTTATAGGAGAAGATTTCTACGCATACCACATCTTATGGGGCTACAAGGACAACACCAGTGGAGAGAAATTAATTGATTTTATCATTACGAACAATCTCAACCTACTCAATACCAAGGGAGCCCCACCAACCTTTCATTCGTCCACACACGAAGGATGGCCAGATTTGACGCTAGCCTCCAACACCAAGCTGGCGATGTCTTGCAGATGGGAAGTATTAGGCATCGAATCTCTAAGTGATCATCGGTATATTCAGATTACCATGGACAAATCGCCAGATCAACCAAAGCTTACTAGATTCAAGACTAAATATGCAATCATCAACGCCTCCTAAAATTACTATCTCCCTGGGTCCCAGGTTTTCTAAACAGCCTGAATAACTGCAAAACTACTGAGTAGTTAGACAGCATAACAGCCGAAATCCAGGAAGCCTTAATTGACTGCTGCAGCAAAACATATAGAAAAGTCCGGCATAAGCACAATATCATGCCAAAATGGTGGACCTCAGGTCTTGACGAAAAGAAGAAAGCCCTGAATCTCCAAAGAAGAACGGCACAGCAGGCAAATGATGATAACAAGAAAGCACTGTTTCTTAAATATAAACAAGCCAAATCCCAATACGTAAAAGAAGTAAGGAAAGCCAAAAGAACTTGCTGGCGTAACCTCTGCTCAGCGGCCACAAATACTTATGGTAAAATCTATAAGGCTACTTTCAAAAACACTGCCCCTCCTGACACTCTCTTCAACACAAGCAGGCAAACAGGCAGCACTACGTACTTCGCGAAATAAATTCTTCAGGACTTATTCCCAATCAAGCCAACAAAGAATAACCAACAAATCTTCCAGGTGGATAATCTAGAGCCAGACCTAAGCAGAAGTGAGCTCAGCAGATTAATAACAGCACTAAGGAATGGAAAGGCCCCTGGCCTGGATGGACTTGACAACATCATCTTCAAACATCTTCATAAGCAAATTCCAGATCTCTTATACATCCTATTTAACACCTGCTGGAAATTTTGCTACTTTTCTAAATGTCTAAAAATAGGACTCGTAATACTCTTCCTTAAAGAAGGAAAAGATAGGTTTCAAACAAGCTCCTATCGGCCTATTACATTCCTCTCTACGCTTGGAAAAATCTTAGAGAAAATTGCCAAAACAAGACTAACCTACTACCTCAAAAGCAACAATCTGCAGCACAATAACCAATTTGGCTTTAGACAAGGAATGTCTGTTGATAATGCTCTTAATCATCTTATACGAACAGTTCGCGCAGCCAAATCTACAGCTAAACATTGTTCTATAATTTCTCTTGACATTAAATGTGCGTTTGACTCTGCTCCCCATGGTTCTATAAGACTAGCCCTAGAGACAGAACAGAAAAGTTGCCCTGCTAGAATTAAGCTCCTACTAAATAGCAACTAAAACAACAGACTGGTAGCTATAAATACCAGCCAAGGCCTTGTCTTCCATCCCGAACAAATTGGCTGCCCGTAAGTCTCCTGCAGTGGACCCATCATGTGGAATCTACTGGCAGATGAACCCCTACAAATAGACTGGTCATCAGTTGGGAAATCTACCGATCCCAAATTCAGTGTCACACTACAGGCGTTCGCCGACGATTTCACTTTTGTGATGGCTCGAAGCAGTGAAAGAAAATTGGGTCGCATTGCAGCGGAAGTCCTGGAAATCTTCCATCAGTGGGCCAACAAACATCAGCTGAGAATTTCAGTAGATAAATCCCCATATCTATTACTCGCCAAACTACAGTGTGGTCCTCAGATATATTTTAACAATCTGAAGATCAAGAGGTCACAAGCTATCAAACTCTTAAGTGTCTTCATAGATGAGAAGTTCAACTAGTCAAAACACATTAAATCCCAGGGAGCAAAAGCTTCCAGAAATTATTAACAATTGCCTAGGCTGGCAAGCACTAGTTGGGGCTTCTTACAAAAGCAGAGGATCATACTCTACAAGACTATTGCCGAGAGGATTATTGCTCATGAGTCCCTTGTCGGAGGGCGAGACCTTTGAGCCAAGAATCAGTTAATCTTGAATAAAATCCAAAGACAGTTTCTATTAAATATTACTGGAGCTTTCAGGACAACAGCTACCTTTGCACTGCATATTATAGCAGGCTTCCTGTCCCGGCATGTGAAAATTGGCAAGGAGGCCCAGCTAAAGTATTTGCTTAACTCCAGTGGAGATCATAATATTGAGGACAAAATAGCCAAACTGTCCATTCATCCTGGAAAATATAACGTTGACATCAAGATCAAGTTAAATATGGAAGACCACCCAAATATCAATGATGGAACGTACCACATTTTTACAGATGACTCGAAAATGGAAGACAGAGTGGGAGATGCATTTGTGGTAATTCACAATGGAAATATCAAGCACTCAGAGAAATTTCCCATTTATAACAACAACACGGTCTTCCAAGCGGAACTATATGAGGTACAGCAAGTGGTAAACTGGGCAATCCAGCGGAGCCAAAAATGTACCATCTGGCTGACAGCCAATCAGGGATCATGGCAATCGGCAACCCTTCAACCACCAGCTCACTTGCAAGATCAATTCAGAACATCCTTAATTCAACCAACACTATAAAGCTATCCTGGATCAAGGCCCATGTGGGTCTTGAGGGCAACGAAATTGCAGACAGATTGACCAAAGGAGCAACCTCTCTTGAGGGCCCGTACATGTCACTACCAACCCCACGCTCATACTATAGAAGAATCACTACAGAGGAGGCTTATAAAACATGGCAGACCATTTGGGACCAGGCAACAACAGGAAGACCAGTTTAAGAAGTTTTGCCAAAGGTCCCCCAAATTCATCAATGCTGGCCTAGACAGGTCACCTTATTTGTCACCGGGCATGGGCCCTTTCCATCCTACTTATTCAGAATAGGCGTTCTCCCGAGTGATTACTGTGCCTGTGGAGATGTGGGTGCCCCAACATAATATGCAACCACATGTCCGATAACCAGCTCGTGGCACTTCACTAAGCCGAGAACCCAGCTAATCAAGGAATGGACAAAAAAATCTGGTAACTAACAGCTAAGCTAGGTCCAAGCTAATAGCACTAGTAAACTTCCTAATAGACCACAGAGACCTGTACATTCCAAGCTACAATGAAGATGAAGAGAAGGACTAAATATATCCGGAACCATAGATGTGCAACTGCTTCCAGCGTTGGTAGCTACTATGCTATTCATTAATATCTTTTCCCACCATAAACTATTTAACTTAGTTACACCAATTATTAAGTGAATTAGGGTCAGCCTACTCTCTAAATTTTCCTGTTATAATTGAATTTGTTTCATTTTTCAAACCGTATGCCTTACCATAATTATCATGAACTGCTCTTAAATAGTTTTAATACTGTACAACATAAGCCATCTACGTGTCATGTTTTATAATGCTGCTCTAATTTCTAGATATCTCCACTTTCTAATGCTCTAAGGATCATTATTAATTTAGTTTCTATTTAGACAACAATTGATACTTACCTTCTCCATTGTTAGTGATGCTTTGATACCTGACCCTTCTCTAGTGCCAAAAGCTAAAGTACTTATTAACAACAAACTACCAGAATTCGTAAATTTTGTATTGATGTCGTTTACTAGATTCTCCCAGTAGATCATTCACTAAAACCCTTGCCTCCTTGTGCTTAAGCTATTTTAAGTATTTTTTATATCCTTTTGTTGAAGTTCTGTAAATATTGTCTAATGTCTCTCGTTACTATTCTCATTTGTTTGCACCCCTACTCTGTCACTTACCTTTTAATCGTTCTGTTTGTTTTGTTCTAATGATTGTTTGTAAATTTTGTCCTAACTTGATCTTACCAATAGTGTGTAAATTCACACACAGTTACTCACCTTGTATTTGTGCTGCCTAGTAATGTTTTTTTTTGTTCACACAATAAACAAGTCCAATGATGACAGCTAGAGGCAGCTGACGGATACCCTCCATTAGCATATGAAGTTGTTGCGTTTTGGAGCTTGGCTCCGTTGCAACGGCGGTGCCACTTTCTTTTCTTCTTTCCAGCAAGTCCTATCTAAAGTGGTAGAGCCCTTCTTGGGTTAGGTACAGGGGACTTTGCTAATGTAAACTACACCTTCATCAGAGTGTGTCTCACAAACATTCCTATAAGCATCCTAAATGACATATTTAGGGAATTTATTAGATGTCCAAAAACATTTGTAACATTCTTCTTAGTTCGAACATTATTTCATTTTAGGTCAGTATGAGCGTCAATTTATATCATCCTATTTAGGAATCTTCGCTGGAGATCCAGCGTAGAAATAATAAGCAATGAAAAAAAAAAAAGAAAAGAAAAAAAGTTTAATTAAATTAAACGAAAGATTGTATCGATGCACGTATCCCACATAACCAAAGATCTCTGACTTGCCCGCTGCCCCTGATTTCTTTGATGGTACCAAATGATGTGCGAGGTGAGATTGTTCATATCGAAACACTTTAGTAGAACTTTCATTTTTAATTTCGCCTTCATTATATTGACATTTAACATACGATTTTTTTTTCCAATGGCAGATTGTAGACAGTTACAACTCCAACAGAGTCTATTAATCTATTGTTCCCTGATACCCAAGGAACCAGCCAGAAACAGCGATCCCTTTGCCCGCCGAGGCGTTGCCCCGGGTGCACCACAAGGGGTGGGCCAACATCGCACCCTCACACATGCCATAGGGACCCGTTTATAGGGTAGGCATCATTCATACTTCATTCACACACACAAGGAAAGGACAAAGACAGGATAGAGAAAGAGAAAGTACATCCATTCCGGAACCGGGATTCGAGCCCAGGACCTTCCTATCCGTAGTCAGGCATGCTGACCACTAGACAAGTTGGTCGGCACATACGATGTGGTTATATGTAAATGTTTATGTACAAAATTGTAACTGAAATTTGAATTCGTTTTTATTGGTTCCAATGTAATAATTGAATAATGTTTTAGTAATTCTAAAATTTGGGGAAAATATTTTAAAATTTTATTAAATATCGAAACCTATGCTTTTTATTTCGCTAGAAAAGATTATTTCAGCATTTACCTTTTTTAAAAAGTTTTATTTAGTATGCATAATGAAAGCGGTGATCCTTAATTATGAATTCAAGTAAGGAGTAAGATTTTCAAAAATAAAGACCAATCTTTATAGAAATATACAACTATAGGTATAGAAAATGTTAAAAGAAATAAGAGTGTATATGATTTTTATTATTAAATTATAATTTTGCATTTTTAATCGTTAAAAATTTAATTGTTTCCTCAAATTTGTAATTCACATGCCTTTAAATTAATGGGACGGACATTTCTCTTAATTAAATTGATAACATTCCAAGAGAGAGAGAAAGAGAGCATTCTCCACTCAAGAGAGAATTTCGAAATTTATATCTCTCAATTAATCATACATAAAATATGATTACTTTTAATGTAGAAATTTGCAGATAATTTACTGTCATCAATATACAGTCGAGTTAAAGGTAGTGAGATTAAAAAGATTCCCAAAAAACATTTCATTTAAATAATTTGATGAAATTTTCAATTATTTTTAGAAATATTTTTTAGATGTATCAACGAAAATATAAAAAGAATAATTTGGGTTTCACAAATTTTATAAAATATGTTTTGAAATAAGTTATTCAAGGTTATATATAGTCTTAATTCATCTAATACGACTAAGCCTCAAAATAGTTCATGGTCTTTCTACCTGATATTTAATATTGAATACCACGTGCAAAAGATTTATAGGGTTGTAGCAAAATTTAGAAAGAGTAAGAATATTATTATTAAAAGTGAGTGAGTAGCATTTGACTTTAGTGTATACGTGAATTACTAATGAAACGAAGGATTATTAATAAATTTAATTGCACATTTAACAGTTTGAATTTAATCAAAATAATTTATCAATTCTTTGAATTTATTTTAAATTTAATATTGCATGTACAATGTAATATTAAATGTATGAGTTACAATGTAATGAGTTAGCATTCACGCACAAACATTCACAAACATATGGTTTTAACTAATAAGTTATAAATTGATATTGTAACATTTATTTTTCGCATGTTGGTTTATTATTTGAAAGGATGTATGAACCAAAACGAGTTAGCATGAAGAGAAGATATTAACCGAAGTCGAAAACTAACGTTAAATTGAAAAATATTGCATTTTTTAACAGAACAAAAACATTTATTATTCATTTAAAACATATTTTGTGAGTTAGCTGAAATAGAACTTTCTATAAAAGATTGATAGCATTAAATATATTTTTTCTATAAGAATTATATATAAGTAATAAAAAATTAATAGAAATCCTAAGCAAAAGACTGGAAAGTAAATAAGTAATCAAGAATCATATTTATATTATTTTTTGTTTATTGGTTACTTTTTATAATTATTTTTTAAAATCAGAAACGAGAATCATGACTGAAGAAAAATAGTTGATAAGAAAGGAAATTTATATAAAAAAAATGCACAATTAATAAGTAGTGTTCTTTTGAGAAGAATAACTAATAGAAAAAGCATATTTTAAATAAATGTGAAAATGGAGTCATTTGCATGATTTTTTATTATATATCAATCATTAGCATCATCAGAATTTTTAAAGCATTTCCGATATTTGTTATTGAGAAATAAATAAATTTGTCATTGAGAAATAATAATTTAATATTAAAAAAATGTGCCGAAATTGAGCTCTACAAAATGTTCTATTTTTTAAGTTTGTTTCCTTAGCCAATAAGAGGAGCATCAGGTCAGCTCTCACCATTTACCTTCCTTTTCTATGAATTTGAAGAATGGGCTAATTAACGTCTTGAATTAAGAATGATTTTATAATAATAAAACCACCTTTAATGTGTGAATCAAACTGAGACAGCGTAGATAATATTCTCTATCATTTCATTTCCATGGAAAATGTACTTATATTCACTCTCTGCTACGCGCACGATGATTCATTTAAAAATCTTCAATCCGATTTTTTGTAGGTACAGAACTTTTTTTAATAATTTGGGGATAAAAACAACATCTCGCTAATTAATCTCAGCGTTTGCTGTTTGAAAAATTGAGTTTAAATTATGATTTTGTTTTATTTTTAGCCGTAAATACTAGTTTTGAGTATTCGATATATAGAGATTTGTATGGTATACTTTATGTAATATTATTTACTTTCAAAAGATATTTCAAGATTTAGATATTATTATAGTAAATTTAAAAAAAATTATAATGAACAGCTTACAGAAAATTTTTTACATGAGAAATTTTTTTAAGCTGATGTTTGCAAAATATGATTTTTTAACAAAATAACTTACGGAATAATATTGGAATAGTGAATAATGGTCTATGTATACATTGATATTTTTTTCTCGAAAAATGAACTTCAAGTTTATCGAGACCGATTATAAAACGATTTGCTATTAGATCAATATTCAATTTTTGGCTATCTGCGAATAACATACAGAAACAGCATTAATCTGTATGTGATCAGAAACACACACACTAGATAATATTTCAAAGTTCACCTCTTACATTTCTAAGGCATGTAGCACATTAAAACTCAGTATCTGAAACTAACAAGAATGTAAAAATTGAATTTGCATTCCCCCCCCCCATGAAAAATGGTAAACAGACTAAACTAGATTAAAGTTTTCTACGTCAGCAATATTTTTTCATTTGCTTATAATAGTTTCAACAATTTTCTTAACTAAAAAAAAAAAAAAATTTTTTTTTTTTAAACAATTTGAGAAAACATAATCAATATTTTTCAAAAGAAGTTCAGAGAAAATTTTAATAACTGTGCAATGGTTGCATATGGCATGTATTTCGTGCAAAATGAAATTTTTGGCATGCCAAAATGGTTTGAAATTACGTCATTTACCGCATTTACCTAAATTTCTTTAGTATCACTGTATTTGCAAGACAATTTTGCTATTCATAATGACGGAAATAAACAAAATCTAGACGCTGACATGAGTAACAACAAATTAAGTAATCTGTTCACGGGAAATCGCAAAATTCCATAGAAAAAAAGTAAAATATGCTCTGACCAATATTAAAGAAATTAAGCCATTTCACTGGCAAAATTTTGTAATGAATTATGAAATCGAAGCTATTCCCTTTGTGGAATCATAAGAACACATGTTAATATGCAATGAATTGCAGATTATGCGTAAATATTTTTAAAAAAATACCTTTTTTTATTGATTGAGTGATTTCATATTGAATAAGTGATTTCTTATGATTTTGATATCATCAAACTATTTCAACTTTGTTGCTTATCAAGTTTTTCTATCATTCCTTTTAAGAATTATGCCACTTTTAAATTTCTGTTTGACATCATTTTTTATATTTCATTTGTTTTACTCAATTCCTATATTCCATTAAATCTAATTACAAATTTAACTTGCGATTGCTTCAGTTTCTGTATTGCTAGCTATGCTTAGTTCTTCTACAAACCCATTCATTTTTATGGAAATTTAAATTCTGGGAAATGTGACCAAACTAATTTGAAATATATTGACAAAACAAATGTATACGTCTAATGCATTTATTCTCCATAAATATAAAAAAATATTTGATTAATATATTTGCGAAGATATCTTTAAAAAAAGCCCTTTATCTGCTTTTTTAATAATTACATTTGGAAATAGCGTACTACAGTTTCCATGAAAGAAATATAATTTCTTGCAATAAAGTTTCAAATCGTTTGATTTCCATCCCATGGGGTAGTAGAAGGGTCCTTGGGCATGGCCTTGAGCCAGCAGATAGCTGGACGGCCGTAGAGTGACGAGCGTCACTGCTTCAAGAGGCTGTAAAGTGTTTTCGGTGAGCGCCGGAAATAACCGGAGCGATGCTCATTTTTCCGCAAGCAGTGCCGAATTTCATCCTGCTGCTCTGAGATGGGGGGGGATGAAAATAGCTCCCGTGTTTATCGGATGCCTCTTCCTTGACGGACTGAAGGCAGGAGTCCCTCCCTTCATTCTTCCATCCCATAAAAATGTAGACCTCCCCCTCCTCCTCCCACAAGCGGTCTCCATTATTAACGCCTCTGAAGTGTTTATGGATGAGTAACTCTTTGGGTACCTGTTTCAACTTTCTCTCTCTTCGGTAAACAGTTGTGCATCCTGGATTCTTACTTGGCCCTCTTGCTTGAATCATTCATTTCCTATGGTGCTTATTTATCGAAAAGAGCATTCTTTTTTTAAAGTTAAAGCAACTGACTTAATAGTAATTATTCCATCAATGGCGAATAGTACAATAACAGAGTAACCATAAAATAACTTTTTTTTTAAAGGAATAACAAATTGCAAAGAATTATTATTAAGGAGAAATATTTATTTTCGCTTTAATTTAACTTTTTTAAAAAAAAATTTTAGAAAGAGACCACAAAAAAAAAAAAAAAAAAAAAAAAAAAAAAAAAAAGTAAAAATAAAATAAATCAGAAAAAAGTTATAAAATAAATAAAAAAAAACTTTAAAAAAATCTATGAACTGTGTTGAAGATACTGTATTTCCAGTATACAGAAAAGTACAAAAGAGAGAGAGAGAGAGAGAAAAGAAAGAAAGAAAAAAGCATCAACATAATAACCAATTTTCTCAGACTTCCTTTGTCAGAAATTCATAAAACCCCATCAAGTGTAATGTCAGAGCTTTTCTTTCTTTGTGAGGGCCGGAGAAGAAAGGAATGATATTAAACAATGCTGTATTTATTCCGATTTTAGAAAAAAAAATTCTACAGTTATTTTACTTAAAAGTTTACACCAGAGTATCAAGAAAAGCTCAGTTTGCAAGGCTAAAGTGTGGTATACATGTATCAGTTACAAATTGTTCCCACCTTTCAAAAAATAAGTAAAATAAGCTCCTTAAAAAATGAAAATACACTGAAATGCTTAAAAAGTTGCATATGAATAAACATTTGTCAAAATTTATGAACTTGATTATTCTTTCTAATAAAAATTTAATAAGCCCTTTTAATGAAGATGAAACGAATGTGTTCTTTGCATTCCAAGCAAGTCAATACGCCCACATATTGAATTTGACTTCGCTATGAAGATCTCAGTTAAATCATGCGTTTGGATAAGGTGAGAGAATATTTTTTGTTCCAACTGATCTTGGCTATTATTAGATGAACATCTCATTTCCCTTTTAAAGCTTCATCTAATGAGGGAATGAATTAGGGTGAACTTATATGTCTTGACTTCCAGTTCACACTTCAAAGTTTTGTATTGTGATGTGCTCAGCATAACTTAATCATAATTCTTTGATGTGAAAGGTCGCAGGTACAAATCGACCTACTATTGAACAATAATTTCCTTTAATTTAGAACAGCAGTTGTTTACCATTCTACTCTTCTCTGGTTTGTTTGGGGTACTTTTTGCACATAAATGAAAATTTGATTGAGATCTATACCTGAAAGTGATTACAAACTTCTACAAGTATCCACTCTCAAATAGGTAATCAAAACTCGCGAGCTATGAAGTTGAAAGTCAAAACCCTAAGAGTTTCACAAGCATCTTGATTGTTAACTAATGAGTAATGGATATTAGGCTTCTGTTTATTTGATGGATCTGTTTGCATGAATGGTTGAGAGTTTTCCGGTTTCTTTACTTTTTTTTTTCAACATTTTATCATGCCTCACTATCTACTAAGAGCCTTACTTAAAGGCAAAAATTACATAAATGCTGAAGCTATTAAACTATTTGTTATTGTCAAACTATTTATAAAACTGTCAAACACAGTTGCATAAAAGTGGATTTACGTTGAAAATTGAATTCTGTACATTTACTAAGAACATGAGAAGTTATTTAAGTGGACATGACATATTATTTAAGTAATATAAATTTCTTAAGAATTATTAATTGGTTAATCAATGGAAAACTTCAACAGCAAAATGAACTAAATGTAAAAAAAATCATAAACACCGGGATTAGAACTATTTTTTTAAATTAAGCAGAAAGTAACGCTTTAATCACGAATAAACAAAGCCTTTTTTTTAAATATAATTCTCATGTATATATATATATATATATATATATATATATATATATATATATATATATATATATATATATATATATATATATATATATATATATATATATATATATATATAATTGAATTTAATTGCGCATTCTCCAATCATAGATCCTAATAATAAGAAACCATACTTTTTATAATCGGATCATCATTTGTGGCCCGACACTTAAAGATGGACTTAAGCCTTCAGTACTATTTACAGCCAGACTGACTAGCAGACAGACAAACATAAGACGTTCTTAATTTTGATGAGACTAAATAGTCTTTCTTCATTACATTTATAGATCTTTCTTTATTCCTTACTTATCTTGTTCTAGGGGAATTTTTTTTTCATTATATCATAATTATCCATACGTATAACAAACTCAATCCAATTGAAGCGGCTTATTTTTGTGTGATAAATAACATCCGATTCATTAAATATAATTTCAGCATTCTATGTTCTATGACAGATATCATTTTCCTTGAATTCCATCGAATGCTCTTCACAAAACCTTTCTTTCAACAACATCAAAAATCATTTCTTTCTACACAAAAAAAAGCCTATGTTTTTGTTTCGAAAAATAATAACAAAACGAATGTGTCTCTAATAAAGAGCTAACTTTATTTTTCTTAAAAGAAAATATGATCTTAGTTAATTACTATAAAATAGGCTTTATTAGCCTTAATTATACCTCTTTTTATTTTAGGTAGAAGATCGTTTTTAAGTATCTGGGAGTGAGATAAATGAATTTTGTAACCATTTGAAATTTATATTATAGCCAATTATTATATTTATTATCGCCAATTAGTTGAAAAATATTATTTAAGTAACATAAATTTCTTAAGAATTATTAATAATAGGCATGCAGTTAGTCATCTATCTTAGTTAATAACAATATAAAGTCACTGGCTTAACCTCTTTCTCAATAACTTCTAAAACTTCTATTATTTGTTCCATAATCAAACATTATGTTTTAAACTTTGAAAAGAAAAAATAATTTATATTTCTATATATGCATAAATGAAATTAATTCAAATTTAGGGCTGTCTGTTTTTTGGCGTATAAAAATAACAAATTAAACTCAAATTCCAAAGAGAACACAAAAAAAGTTTCTATATTTAAAAAAATGTTATTTAAGAATCAAATATCAGGACTTTACATACTTTTAAAAGTTAATACAAAAGTTATAACATTTTAGTTTTGATTTTCTATAACTTAAAATCCAAGCTTTTTGATTCTTTATCAAAACTTATTTGTAATCCGAATGGTGAATATTTCGTCAATCTTTCTCGTATACCTTGTTGAATGTTCGTAAATCTTATATCTATCACATTTTTATCGTTACCAAATTGTTTAATTTAGCCATTTTTATAAATGTCTCAATGTAAATTAAAGAATATACGAAAACATTGAATAAAAAAGTTAAATCAAAAATAAACCAGAACAATTGGAAAATATCATTTATAAATATAAATCATTATTTAATGTTTCTCTCTTCATATATGATAGTATATATTCTTTTGTTTTTAATTAAATATCACCGAATTTTTAGTTCCATAATCAAGAATGGAATTTTTATTAAATCATTTTATCGAATCTTCCTATTTTCAATCAAAAATTTAACTGTTCAATAATTTCCTCACATAGCACTTAAATTTGTGCATAAATCTACCTGAACATGAGACATCATTTTTTCTTATTTCTCTTATATCAGTTTTATTTCCTATATATCGACTTAATATTAATTGCATATTTAAATTTGAGTTGTATTGTAATTTTTGTTTTATGCCTAATTTTTTGAAAATGTAAAGTTAGCCATCATTATAAATTATAAAAATTAATATTTTAGAAACTGGATAAATATTTATTTATAAAAATGAAATAATGCAGGAAAAAAGTTTTGATATTATAGTGCATTTCCGAGCTCTTATTCAACTAACCAAAGCCACTAATGAAATTAAATGCCTCGTAAGTTGGAACAATAAATATATAGTGAGATAGATAATTGAATTTTGCAACCCTATTTTTTCCTTCAACCCTCCACACTCGCGGAGGAATATTGGGTGTTCGGAATTTTCAAAGTACTGAACGACGCTCTTTGATGGGTCATTTATCTAACTAGTTAGCTTACAGCCACAGGATCGGTGTCTTTTTCTACCATATACCTGTTCTTAAAAAAAAGAAAAAAAGAAAAAACACTGATGATAAGTGAGTGAGTTAACTTTATATAAGAGTTTCTAAAAAAATAATTTTCTAAATTAAAAAAAAAAAAAAAAAAAAAAAAAAAACAATTAGCATTTTTAGATACGACACTTGCGATTTAAAGTCAAAAGCGTCTTTTTGAAAAGTAAATTATCATAAATGTATGAAGTTTGAAATGTTCTTAAATTAATGTGAGAAAGAGAATGTCTTGTCTCTGAATACCTTATGTACCTTTTTTAGTACACATAGTTTTAAATGTATAATGTTTCAGTTACATACTTGTATATTACCGTAATTAAATATTACCTATTACCCACCTCATTATATTAAACATTTTATTTACATTATCGTCTAAAAAGATGGTTTTGAAAAATTATATAAATGTCGTGAAGATAGATAACCGAAAGGCCTTCCTTTAAAAGAAATGATTATCTTAACGGGAAACAGCGTGAAGCTTCTGAGCCACTGGAGCCCTGGAACTTTTTCAACAACACCTTGTATGTGGAGAATGCACAAGAGCAAAGAAATCCATCATATTGTATATCAGTGTGAGGCCTTTGCTCTTAACCGATTGACTACTTAGGGTATTCTTTATACTTAAGAATTAAATTAAGGACTTTTCTGACTTCATAAATGAAGTGGGAGAATCAAATAGATGGTGCAAAATAGTTTTGGATTTGGAGCTTGATACAAAATGTTTATAGCAGAAGTACATTGACTGCCGAATCCAATACATTATTTATAGTCACTGCATATTGACAATATAATGTTGTAATCACGGGCAGATAAACATGGGCTATTGAATAACCTCTAATAGTTTTTGCCAAATAATTCCGGTTCTGTCTTGAAGACTATGATAATCATAATTGCGTATGTATAATTTTTTTGCCAAAATATGCATGACATTGCAGAGTATCTTACGCTACGATAGTTGATATTAAGTTATAATGCTGAATCTCTCATTTTTGTTGCTTTTAAGAAAATATGGGATAATTAAACAGTATGCTAAGAATGTCTTACTGTTGGTCATTGTCAGAAGTACAAGTCTGAAGTATTTCCAGATTCAGCCATAAAACCAAACTTGAATGCATATTATAACAGGCACCCACAGTTATTTGTGATGCTATGTACTTAGACAGCAATAACATAAGGTCTAAATGTTCAATGAATTACAAAATTTTTCTTAATAATGCAGTAAGAATTTTCAGCATATAAATCAACAAGTTTTTCTGCTGTTCCTATCATAACTACTTTCAAAGTCTAATTGACTAGTTTTTGATGTATGTTTGTGCATAGTAAACATAAGAACAGTGAAAGAATTATAAGCTAATTGTTCCATTAAAATGTTATTAGCTTTATGCTTTTCAATGCTAATGACTTTATGCTTTTCAGATATTTCTTTGATGTAACTGCTTTGGCTACTAGAAATATGCAGTCTATTCGATAAAAGATCTATCATTTTGTATGCGTATTTTATTATATGACATTTTTGACTGCAAATCCCACTTTATTAAACTAGAAACGGATTCAACGGTTTATTGGAATATTTTAAGCGTGCTGAATCAAATGCTATCACTTCTTTTACTTATCCATTGTTGACATTGATTATATTGCAAACATTTTAGAATTAAAAAGCCTCAAAACTAAGTCAAATAATTAGACTTGAATGCAAACTTTAAATTAAATGTTTTGTATAGGAATAATATATTAAAAATAGACTCTTAAAGAAAATTCTATTTTAAATTTATAATAGATCCTGAAAACTATGAGTTAAGTTGTTCTCTCACATAGTATGCAAAAACGAGTTCACTAATTATTGATACATACATATTAATTACCCCCTTCCCCCCCCAAAAAAAGATAAAAACAGCTATTATTCTGTCTTCGAAATTACAATGTTCATGATTGATAAGCTTTAAAAATAAGATTTCTTCTTATTTAAAAAATTATAACAAAGTTTTGTTCATTTTGTTTCATAAGGAAGAGAAAATTTTTTTTTTTTTTTTTTTTTTTTTTTTTTTTTTTTTTGAAAATTATAAAATTATATCTAAAAACAAGCAAATTGTTTCAATATTTATTAGTGTGAAATCAAATTCGTTTTGTTCCATAACAGTGCTTAAGAATAAATATAAAATTTTATGCCATGCTTTTTAGCTTAAACAACGTAAGATTGTTGTAAAAGCCTCTTAAGTGTTCCATTGAACTTCTGTTTTCCTCAAGGCTGTTTTCAAAGCAAAACCAAACTGATGTTACATGAAAATTTTACGATTTTATCCCATGTTTTTCGAAAAACACTTACAGCTAGTGTTCTCTTCTTCAAGCTTGGTTGGGAAGAAAAAAATCGAAACTACCACGATCCTCATCATCGCCTTCAAACTCATTTGAGAGAGCACACAGGTTAAGATAACAACTGTGTCCCAAAGAGTCTTTCATTTTCCCGCACTAAGTTGACGCTGCTTGTAAAAAAGGTATAAATAACCCCCAGACTGACGCAGACAAGATATATACCGTGTGTATGTGCTCCATTTACCCTCCCCCGCACTTTACTTAACAACCACCCTGAATCTATTTTCTAAAAATTTCTGACTTATTTTCCACAAAGCCTCTGACATAGAATGCGATCAATAATATATAGAGTGAGTGCAAAATAAAGCTTTTCTTTTATTCTAACAGAATTTTATTCTTAGTATTGATGATAATCGTTAAGAATAAATGTCTAAAACTACTACCTTTTAAAATAAAGGTAATGTTTTAACCATATGTTTCTTGACAATAAATCAGTGTACAGTTCTTTTTTACTTTATATAATAAAATAAAAAAGAACTGTACATTGGTAATAACAGAATTATATATTTTCCTTATAAAAGAAAAAATTGGTATTCGATTGGTCGAAGAGGAAATAGTTTATTGGAAGCTTTGCTAGGGACATAGATTAATTTGTGGAACTCTATATGCACTTAACATTCAAAGGGTTAAGCCAAACTGTCAATTGAATGCTTAATGTTCTGCCCTTCTGTTAAACTGCTTATAGGTTTGACTTCTGCCTAGAATACTGTTGATGATAATGACCCAAAATTTACTTTCAAATGAAGATCTCAGACGAATTATCCCTCGAGTGTAAGAAGTGGCTATACAAAGATGCACAGATCAACAACCAGGATAAAAAATAGAGAAAGGATACATTATATTACGGTATATTAATATTAATAAAATGTATTAATATTTATTATGATTGCTTTATTCTTCCAAATTTAAATAATATATACTCTAAATTATTGTTAAAAATATTTTTAAAAAAAAGCTCTAAATGTTACTCTCTTTCTAAAACAAAGTGCTATTCGAAGAAAGTATGAAATATTTATTCTAAGCATAAGTGAATATACACAGATTCTGTATTAAAAATAGAGTTTATATTTTCTTTTAAATAAGCAATATAAAATGATTAGAACTCTTAAAAAAAGAAATGAACAAAATTTTTGATAAAAGTTTCCAATTGAAGTCACAAGGGTTTTGCATCTTTATTATTGTACATAATTAACTATCATTATCATCCTAAATTCTAAAATTG
Source organism: Latrodectus elegans (assembly GCA_030067965.1). NCBI lineage: Eukaryota > Metazoa > Arthropoda > Arachnida > Araneae > Theridiidae > Latrodectus > Latrodectus elegans. Next base: position 16,239,669 of record CM057810.1, on the reverse strand, counting down.
ATTATTTACATTGCTGACAAACAGTTTAAAAAATATGATAAGGTTCTTTTATGTATTTCAAAATTATTAAGTATCCTCCTGAAGGCAAAAGTCAACTGCTTTCATTTCTAACTGTAATATTGGAAAGTTTGGAAATGTAAGAGTAACTTTTCTGTACATTCACTCCATTGCAGAAGAGTATTTTGTAAATCTTTCGTTCTCATAATAGTGACTACAATTTTTTACCACTTCTAATTGAAAATATGAAAATAAAACTGTAAACTTTTTTTCCGATCGAATGTCCTGAATTTTATCCCATGCTCTGTTGAACAATGGACGAAGTACTTTGCATTTCCCATTTCTGCATGTACATTAGTCAGAATGGTTCTATGAAATTTCGTATGTTTTCTTAAATGTAACTCAAGAATTCGGCTTCTATCTCTGAAAAATTCTTCAAGAACGTAATCTGTGGCAGTCATTCAAACGCCTTACAACAGTCATGAGTTCTTAAGCCATCCACGCAGAGTTATCAAAGCAACTCGCTTTATCAACAACTATATGTAAATATATACATACAACATTCATGTCAAAGATATTTTGAATTTACATTCATTATATCGTAATTTATTTCTTCTTCTTCAGCACGACAGCCCAGAGTGGACCAAGACTTTCCTCAGCACACTCCTACATTGTGTGGAGGCGACAGTTCTCCAATTTGTCATTTTCAGTACTTTAGAGTCCTCATCTACACAATCAGTCCATCTAAGTTTGGGCCTACCCCTAGATCTGTTTCCAATGGGCCTAAAATTAAAAATTCTTGAAGTCAAAGACGAGGGGTCCATTCGACAGATATGGCCCGCAGCACTCAAGCGACACATTTTAATATAATTGACGATGTCCGCTTCCTTAAAAAGTCTGTAGAGCTCGAAATTGTATCTGTGCCTCCAAACTCGATTCTCATTCACAGCACCAAAAATCTTTCTTTAGACTTTTCGTTCAAGTGTAATTTATTTACAAAAAATAAATTTAAGAGCTTATTACAAGCCTAAAAATAAAGAAGGAAACCATGAACTAAATGTGATTTCTGTGAAGAAAGCATCAACATTTTAATTGATTGATTATTCTACTAAATTACAAGCTATTTCCATGCGAATCTTTGCAAATCGATTGGATTTTCACTTTATGTAAAATAACCATTAAATGGTGTTAATAAATAAATTGACCTAAGTATAAAATCATACTTAACTGCCTCTTATAGGCTCCACCTAACTTGGATGTAGGGACTGCTTTTTCCGAAATACAGACACCAAATTCGATCAGAGCTAGTGCAAAATAAAAATATAGGAGTGTTACTTACATTTCAACATCTTTCAAGCACACTAGTTGGAGTTGGTGCATAGAGGTATTTCCTGTAACACATTAACATGGCTCATTATTTAAGGAAGTGCCCTTCAGAAAAGGATAAATTGAGGATTCTTAAGAATTTTACACAATCGATTACAATTATTAAATTATCTATTACGTAATAACAACGTGTAATTATCGTAGTGAATCCAATCTAAGATGAAAGACAGAAGCCGTGAGATCTCATACGGACGGATAAACTTACAAAGAAATGACTCCAAATTTTACAAAAAATCTATGCATATTTTACGAAAGAAAATTTGTACTTTTATGCATTTAATTTTCAAGTTTTTTTTACTCGGAGTATAATTACAATTATTAATTTTATAAAGAATTATATTTAATTTAGAATGCATCATTTTAAAAATATGTAATAATATATAATCAAGTTTTATAAAAATTAAACATTTACTTAATTTGTTTTAAAATTTTTATGAGTTTTTACTTGATTACTAATAAATTAAATTAAAATAATCCCTTTTCTAATATATATATATATATATATATATATATATATATATATAAATAAATAAATATATATATATATATATATATCTATATATATATATATATACACACACATTTTTAAAGCTATTACATATTTTCATTATAATGAAAAAAGCAACCAAAAAAATGACAAATATAACAATAATAACAGTTTTAAGAAATAAAAGCATAAAATAGTGAAAAATTCAGCTAAAACTCTATGCTAATAAACTATTCATAAAATTTTTAGTAACCTACATAAAATACGCTCCAAATATCTTCACCTTCTCAGTTTATGTATTATTTCAAGAATTATATATAGTGAACTATTGTGTAATACATACGTAAAAGAAACAAAGCCTTCATTCTTGTGGTGAGTTTTTCAACAATTCCTAATCAATTATTCTTTATGATTTATGAGCTGTGACACTTCTAAAATTATGAATAGATTTAATTATAATAAGTCAGCAGCTGGCTTAGCACAGCTTCTATTACATCGATAGAGAATACATTGAAATAAAATCGTCCTTCATCTATATTTAACAATATTAGAGCTCCATTTGAAACCAATTAATATTGATATCAAGATCCTACATTTATTTTTTATTTTTTTTATTTAATTATTATTTTTTTTATTAAGTAAGAAAAAAATCATAGTTTTATTTATCAAAATTTAACTTATTTTAATTTGTGCCATAATATAAATACGTATGTGCAAGGTTAATATAAATCATTCATTCTGAAACATTGTATTTTTCAAAAGCAATACTCGTACGCATACGAGAGATATGTGAAAAAAAGAGCTATAAACTCGTATGCTTGTATTGTGCGTTTTAGGGGTTGACCAGCTCCGTTATCTTTAAGATCAAACGAGGCAGTACAAGATTAGTACCAATTGAAAATGAAAGGAAATAGGGAAAAATATTTTGTCTTCGAATAGTCGTTGCTCACATGTAACTGTGCCGTGTGCTTTCAGAAGAGTACGGAGAAGAAACGCCGGGTAAATAAAGAATTTTCTGCTAATATTGGCAATTTAAGGACACTTAACATTTTTTTTTCAATATGTATGCAACGAGTTTCGTATTCATCTGTGGATATGTATCATGTCACAAAAGGGGCATATAATAAATATTTGTAGAGAATATATAAACATGGTGAGTTTGTTATTCTTATTATACACACACGCACAAATATATATATATATATATATTCTTTGTTATAAGCAATTTTGAAACTAAATAACATTCAATTGATAACAATAAGACCAAATCAATATGTTTGCTGATAAAATAAAACTGAGTTTAAATCCTGACTGATTTACCTTTAAATCATTCACGGATGACTTATATGGAGATAAGAAGAGAATAGTGTTAGTTTTCATAAATAAAACTTTTTCCTTTATGTATAAATTTAAGAGAAAATTTATCATGTTGTAACCCAAATAAAAAATACAGTATTGGATACACTTTCATAATTTCCTAAGACATTTTTTTTGTTATTTTTATTTATTTATTTACTAGAGGAAGAATTTCTTTTTAGAATTTGAATATTTGTAGAATTTCTTAAGGAATTTCAAAAATTTTCTGAGGAAGGTCCTATTTCAAATATTTGTTTTCAGAATTTGTCATACGTGGTTCATTTTTGAAGAAAAAAATTCCCGAATACAATTTTGGGGATCATTGGGAAAAATTACCATTAATCAGAAGCAACGATTTTCTAAGTAATCATAATCACTGATAATGACAATGGTCGAAAGATATGAGCCTAGACTTTCCGAATGGTCTTGACAATAATGCGTAGAACTGAAGTACTATTAACAATAATTTTATGTCAGCGTCACATTCGAACAACTTTATAAATTATATCTTCACTTTGTATACATTTTAAAATGAATTCAAAGATAAGATAATCAAATGAGGATATCGATATTAAAATTGCACATTTCATTTCGATTTCAGATGTTATTCTAATTTTAGATGATAATAATCCAGTTCTCTGTAATTGTTGATCCGTCATCAAAATTAGAGATGAAATGTCTTTTCCAATATGAATTTGAAGAAAAAAACTTTTTGTTTAACTTATAATTAATTAAAAAAGGATATTTTAAAATAATTATAAGTTACACAAAAAATTTTAATCAAAAATGATGTTTTTATTTAATTTAGTTAATTTTTATTTAATTTACATGGATCGTATACTCCATGTTTTCTGATGATTTTAAGCCTTTATAAATGAAAGTTTTAAGGAGCTTAAGCGTTTTGAAAAGATGTTAGTCAAAGAGTACCAGGAAATATATATTCTATCTTCGGTTATCATTGACTTCTGTTTCAATCAAAGATTCTTCTTTTGGCGTGGTTAGAAATTCAGAGAACTGGGTATTAAGATTCATACATCGCTCTCATAAGCATGAGAACTTTACTGTCTCAGAAATGGCATAGTTTTTAACAGGAATTTTACTAGCCGTAACAAAATGGGGATTTCTTTTATGCCCCAAAACTAGCAGGTTCAAAACCAGACCCTGCTGAAAGTCGTCGTTTTGAAATAACTAAAGCAGATTAAAGGTTCTGTAAATTTCACTAATTTAGCTGATGTAGCATGGAGTGGAGAGGAGAATTCCAACTCAGGTGCCGATATCGTCATTTGATCATGATTAAAAACTTTAATGCAATTGGCTGAGCATAGCAGTTTCGGATGATGAGAGGGAAACAGGATATGTTCCTCAATATAAGTCAACCTTAATCATGTATACAGATTTTGAATTTATGTAAATTAAATATATAAATGTGATAAAAATTCATTTACATTTTAAATTTAAGTAAATTAAAAATGTAAATAAATACAAATGGGGTAATAATGCAAAATAATTGGTAATCTATAGAATATTCAATGTTCTAATACCTTATAAAAACTACTTCAATTTTCTCTACAGAAATTCATTGTTTCAATGGTTTTTAAATATTACAATCCTGTTATCCATATAAAAATTTTCTCAAAATAATAATGAGTTCTAAAATCACAGATATATCAATACAAAGTTTTTGTTCAGTAGAAGCATTTTTCCAAGAAGCTAGTTTTGGGATAAGCTTTTTCTTCACACATTCACTGCCTTCATCCATTTTCGGGCAGCCAAGTCATGTACCTGCTGGACAGTGAGAATCTGCCTGAGGTCATTGTCAGGCTTACGCTCTTTTCATTTCAAAGCAGTTTTAAAGTCAGCATATATTTCACTAGCTGATGATACTATTTCTGCTTCAACTTAAACATTAAAGTTACTTTCTTCCTCAACACTTTCAATAAGTTTAACCATTATTTGTAATTTGAAATCCAATGTCTGATTCCTAATCCCTTTTTCTATATCTTCAGCACTAACTTCTGAGCATCCAAAAATATTCGAAAGAACGTTTCTAAATACCTCAAGTGACACATCGCTCGCATTCTTGTCCTCTCCCTTCTCTTACTGTACTTTTTCTTTAGATTTTTTCTTTTTTTCTCATTTTTCGTCTGTTCTTCTGTCTAATTTATTTTTCTGAAATTCTGAAAACGATTCAGACAGACGAAGTTCGGGTTATTGGAGTTGTACTATAGATAATGCTTGCCACCATACTGAAGAGTTTATTCAGCATCATCTTGTAATAAAAGATAAGTAAAAATGGCATTATCAAAATGCTATTTTTGACTTTAATTCCATTAAGCAAATAATGATATTCTCACAGGGCACATTGCTGGCCTTCAATTTTCTCCTCAAATCTTTCATGGGCTCTGAAGAATTCAAGATGATTGATTGATATGTTTATTTATGCATCGTATTGGAATCATTACAAGTAACATGGGATAGCACTACGAAGCTAGAATAGTTAATCTGGTTAAAGGTAATCACTTTTATATTTAATTTCTATGTCATAGTTGAGAAATTTTATGTTCCTTTTGATATCACACACAAAAGGAAAACCCTCTATATAACAATTTAGGTTCTAAAAGTGGTATAATAAATGTTATTTCCAAGCTTCTTTCAACCTATTTAAATACATTTTTTAAGCTATTATCAATTTTAGACACTAATATCAAACCCTGTAAAATATTTCAACTAAATTGTTTTTTAATATTAGCAGGAAAGCAAGATCATAGGCTACTAAGCATCACGAAACTTTTGCTAGGTTTAAATTTGAAGAAAGCTATTGAAGGAGATCAAGTTCTATATATAGGTTATTTCCCCTAAAACACATGGCCACCAAAGTTATTGCTGAAGATGCAATGTTTTTCATTACGCATCAATTATTATCCTGATAGCTATATCAAACATAGCGCCAAGTATTTATCAAACTATATCTGGAAATGTCTGAATTGAATCAAGATTCTTCCTATGGAAAAGAAGCTCATCAAAGCTCAATCATAGCACTACTATATATTTCAGAATTATCTTATTGTATTCTCAATTTGTTACCTTAAATTTTATTTTGTCCAATACCTTATTTTTATTATTCTTTACATTTGGTCCATATAGGATAAGTGTAGAAAAATATTTAAGAAGAATAAAATATCGTGAATTTAAGAAATTAATAATTTTTTTGATTTTGTTTCATATGCTTTTCTTAGCTGGGATATTAGAAAGAATATTGTTTCTTAGTAACTTATGTCATAATTATTCTTCGGCATACTTATTTTTAAGATATATATGATTGTTTTTTTTCTCTTTCAATTATACTTGATATAAAGTTCAAGTGAAATTTATTTTTATGTTTCTTAATTTGTAAAGTAATATTAAATCATCGGTTCATCGAAAAGCTATATAACTGTAATATGTAAGAGTATATTAGAAACAATTTTTAATATTATATTTTCTAAGCAGAGTTTTTTATTTCTAAAATATCAAATCCTCTTCCGTTAGAATAAAATCATATTGGAAGATTAATTTAATTAACAGAAAGGCTATAATGACAAGAACTAGTGATCAGTAAAACATCTTAACAACTTAGTATTAGCATCAGAAAGACAATCACTTTTTGTGAAAAAGTGTAAAAAGCAATGAATTCGCGAAGATTTAAAAAATTCATATTCTTGATTTTAAACCTTATAATCTAGAGTTTATTGGGAATGAATTAAGGTAAGGATTTCAATTTAGGGTTTTCCATGGCGTAGTAGTAAGAAAGCATTTTTTTAAATTTCTAATAGTAGATTAGGAACAGTTGCAGAAAAAAAAGAAGAAGAAGAAGAAAGATCAAAGAACACAGTATACAATTAACAAAAGCAGATATAACAGAGTCCGTTAATTGAACATTTATTTTGCTTCCCAGAACAATCAGAGATAAAAGTCTTGCCCAGAGCAGTACAGTGAAGAAGATGAGCATAGTCCATCATCTCTCCAGAGCTGCATCGAATGATTATAGAAAAAAAATTATTTTGAATCTATAGAGATGATTTCAAAAGGATTCATGTCTAGTGACAAGGCAGAATTCAGCGATCTCTCTATTATTTAAGTCATTACACAAATTCAGAACAGCAAGATTTACAAAAAATACGATGATAGAGTTTTTCCTGAGAACTAACTTTGATAGCTATTTTAATAAGTCTTTTAATAATATTGAAGCACATAGCACGAGAAATATTCTGCTTGCTTAAAGAGAAGGGGGAGATTTAATGCCAGCTGTAAATGTTTTTAGCCGCTATAGAATGTTACCAGGTGCATCACGGAAAGATAGATCTATTGCCCACCCGTAAGACAATAGTATTTCAGTGAAAAAAATTCATGTAAGACAGTATTCTTTGCAGTAGAAAATCTTTCATTCGATACCAGCCATTGTTGAACAATGCTATTTAGGGGTCTTCCAGATCTCCAACCAGGCTATATGTTAATACAGCTATGAAAAATCCTCAAAGAAAGCAACACATGAAAGATGCTTAAGCCCTTAATAATTATTAGAAAATTTTGTAAAACAGATCTAAGTATGTAAAACAAATCTTGTTAGCTCAAAATAAAGTAGATTTTTAATATTATCAAAAATATTTTATCTTTTACTTGTTTTTAATGGCTAATAATACATTTTTGCTCCATTATACAAAATGATTTTCCTTTTGATTTTGGGCTTATATATATATAAAACATTTTACTTTCTTATTGTTATTAAACTTTAGATATTGTATGGAAGAAAGCTTAGCAGTTGAAAGTCACTGTCTTTTAACATCCATTGCTTATTTACTCTCAGAGAGGACTTTTTATAAATAGATTACCTTATATAAGGGAAGAAGCCCTGAAAATCACACCGTTAGATATACAGGCAGAAGGTCAAAATGCCTTAACACTAAAAGTTGGCTTTAGAATTCTAAAGTCAAATATTATTTATAGAGGAGAGTGGTTTTGTATCTCTCTTTTATGGAAATTCATGACTTAAGCTGATCTTGTTTAATTCTGATCTTGTTAAAGCTGATCTTGTTTAATTCTTCTTGGATTATGCTTAGATTACGGCATACGTACAACAAAAAAGATATAAATTAAAATAATCTATTTCCAAATCTTGAATATAAATTCGAAGAGAGTGAGTCAGTTCAGATTCAAACCTAGCTTCTTCACCCTATTTCAGAATTGTTTGCTGTTGTGTTGGGTAAATTGAATTTGCAATGTAAACAGAAACAAACATTCTGAAATGTATTATAAATATGATTTAAAATAATGAATATAATTCTCATTGTAAGCGTCCTTTGTTAGTGGCAGAAAATCTATGGACTTGCAAAAACTGTTGTGACCATCCAGCTTCATCGGAACACATTCTGGATTGAATCGGACTTTCTAAAGGGTCTTAATATCCAATCCCTTTATTATTATAGATTTTTTGACTGCTAACAACCTTCTGAAGTTTATCTTATATCTCAGATATTTAGAAGTAAGCAACAACAGCAACTGTAAGCGTGTTTTGATATCGGTTGTTCACCCCATGCGCAGAAAACCTGTTCATTTACAACGTTAGTAAAAGTAAACATTTTTTCAATAATTCAGTTTGGAATTTGATTTGGCTACCAGGTATAGAACACAATTCAAAATTAGATGGCTGTAGTTAACAAATTCTAATTAGTGGAAGAAGAAAGTAACGGAAACAGGCTGTAATATATGAATGAAACAAAAATAAAAAATAAAAAATTTAACAGTTGATCTTAATCATTTTCTCAATCCAATAATTTCATTGATACTAGGCTAGTGATGACAAGCCATCAGATTCAGACGTAAAAGTCGAAGAACTGAATCGGAAATTGCGAAGTGCTTGCATATGAAGAGTAGAGGAGAACCATAATTGTTGTCTTTCATCAGTTGGGAACATTTAATACAGATTGAATACAGATTGAAATTGAAGACAGATCATTTCATCTGTTTCTGAATTAAGCAATCAATGCCCTATATTTATTATGTAATGTGCATATTAGTTAATGAGCTAATGTTAGATTGATTTTTCAGTGATTTCATTACTTGTGTACATGGCTAATATATATTTAAGTTTAGTAGAAATTTCACACCTTATAATGTTTTTTGATTTTAAAACTTCATTTTTCATTATTTTTTCTGCTATGTTCAACAGAAAATATAGTAAAAGAAATAGAGAATAATTTAATCACTATGCGGGTATAGTATTCCGATATTGTAAATATATAATTATATAGTTACTGTAATAGTGATATGCCTCAGAAATCATGAATTACTGTACTGTTGAAGACTGAAACATTTTTAAATCTTGAAATTTAAATTATAAATCCTCTTTTATATTGAGAACAGGTTCTTGATCAAATTTATTAACATTATGAAGGAATTCCTTTATCTTCAATGCGATTAGCGGCAGATTCAAGTCTGTCAACTCATTTAAAAAAATTGATAGAATAAATTATATTTATATTAACAAAAAAAAAAAAAAAAACCCATTGAATTTAAACATTTATATTTAAGAAAAGAATTTAACTTTTGCCTGATTCTAATTCATTTATCCGTTTTCTATTCTGACAATTAAATAAGTCTCAGTGTTATTCTGTTAAATGCTCCATAAAGGTTAAAGGTTTCATCCAATAAAAGAAAAATTGTTAATCAGCCGTAATATTTAACTTAAGGTAAAGTTATTTAAATTGTTGAAATAATATGAATAAGATAAACAAAATAAGATTTAAAAGGATTAGAGAAAATAACAGCAAACCTCATGTCACTTTGACTTAGTAACACTTCTAAGAGCGAGGTATATGTTTCTGACGTCTGGTAAAACAGCAAAATCATTTCTTGATATTTTAACAGAAATATGTTAATCCTTTATTAACTCCATAAAAATAAAATAAGTGCTCAAATTAAAAGATTTTTATCTGGATTATTTAACGTTGCGTGTACTATTTTGGGAAACTGGACAAGAAAACGGGGCACGTATCGCTTTACAGATAAAATAAGCGGGAACAAGGCTTATTTCTGGGAAAGATAATGGAAAAAAGAAAGGGTCTGAACAGAAAAATTCCACGTTTATCTCAGGATATTTTAAATCGACTCAAAAGCTAGCAGCTTCTATCGTAATTGTTCTGAGTGTGCAGAACAGAAAACGCGGGAGAATAAAAGAACACCATCGCTGACGTCAAAGCCCAACCTGAAATAGAGCACTCACAGAGCTCTCACTTATCTCGTAGCGTTACAGCTGCCTCCCGGTTTAACAACCAAGCACCTTACCCTATTTTCGAATTCTCTGAACACCGCTTTGTCTATTTCTTAATATTTTTTGTATTATTCGAAAAAAAAAGTTTTTAGACCTCTATTTCCGTACTTGTAAAGCAATGGAAAATCTTTCAATTATGTGACGGTAAAGTTTTAATTTTATGGCCACTGATTAGACTTTTTTTCAGTTTTTTTTTTTTTTTAAATTTGCATGTTTTAATGCTTTTTTTTTATACAGAAATCGATTGATATTTGATGGCAAATAAAATTTTTATGTGTTTTTATAAGGAAATATTTATTTTATTAAGAAAGCAAATATGGGGAATATGGAATGCTAGATTAGGATTTAAATATTCTAATTTTGTAAGTGAAAATTCACCTAATTATATTATAATTCATTTCAAAAAATATTATATACTTATGCTACGATTATAAATTTTAAATTTAATGTGAATTGTTTAAATATGTATACACGCTTCCTTATAAAGTTTTCTTTCTTTATCATAGTAAAATTTTCTTCCCATAAAAAATCTTTCAGTTTCTTCTCAAGTGAATGTAAAATTTCTGACGAGCTTACTCTAACTCTGCCAAGTTTACTTCGCAATATTTAATTTCTTTCAGAAAATTCACTTTTATAGTCTTTATAACAGAAATCATTCCATTTTAAAGGCAAAAATGTTTTTGCTCTCATATATATATATATATATATTTCCAATGGCAGATTGTAGACAGTTACAACTGCAACAGAGTCTATTAATCTATTTTTCCCTGATACCAAGGAACCGGCCAGACACAGCGACTCTTAGCCGCCGAGGCGTTGCCCCGAGTGCACCACAGGGGGTGGGCCACCATCGCAACCTCACGCATGCCATAGGGACCCATTTATAGGATAGGCATCATTCATACGTCATTCACACACACAAGGAAAGGACAAAGACAGGATAGAGAGAAAGTACATCCATGCCTGAACCAGGATTCGAACCCAGGACCTCCCTACCATAGTCAGGCACGCTGACCACTTGACAATTTGGCCGGCATATATATATATATATGTATATATATATATATATATATATATATATATATATATATATTGTTACAAATTTATAAATAATTATTGTATTTGTTTTAAAATATCTCAGACAGATCGGAAATACTCCCATTTTGGGCAAAAATTGCGGTATTTAGACATGTTATACGTTAAAAGTGAGTTTTCTAATGATTTGGTGACTTGGCGATGTTTTGGCGAGAAAACTTGGCGACAGTTGACGAGATTCTTGTTGACTTGGCGAGAAATAGATACTTTTGGAAACATCCATCTCCTAAGCTCTAGGACCAATATTTAGCGAGATACCTAGAAGATTCCAGAACCTTGGCGAAACTGGTAGATAAAATAATAAACCAGAAACTGGTAGATAAAATAATAAACCAGTATTTACAACTTAAAAATGCTAAAAAACAATATTCACCAGTTTTTGCCGAGACACGTGGCTCAATGCAAAACATTTTATAGAATTCTGTATGAAAACCACTTAGCCGGAGATAAATGGAAAAGCATTGAAACCCTTGATGAAGCATGGGTTCACCTTAATGACTGTAGCAGAAAAAGCTCTCTTTACTGTAGAAAAGAAGAAAAAAATGTACAAAACCGTTGCCGTCAATGTAAAGAATGTTTCAGTAAGGGGCTTATGATTGTCGCAGGTTTCTCCTACAATGGGAAATTAAAAATAAGAAGAGTGGAAAGAAATGTTAAAATCAACTCATCGTACTATCAGGAGAAGGTTTTACGCCCAATATTTACAAAAGAAATTCCACTATTTCACTTCTTTATCCCAATGACTTTCAAAGAGAAAACTTCATCAAGACAAAGCTATAAGTCATACTTCGAAAACTACCACTGCATTCCTTGAAAAAATGATGATAATACACTGGTATTGCATGTATACATTTTCAACATATCCCTGCGAAGTCTCCTGACGTTTCACCTAAGGACTATTGTGCCTTTGGTCTGTTAAAAAATGCTCTTTCTAAACGCAAACCCACCACGATAGATGGACTGTGGAAAGTAGTGGAAAAGAAGAATGGAAAGCAATACCTCTGGAAATATTGCGGAAAGCTCTTTTATCATGGAAATCACGATGAAGATTACAGTCCAGAAAAAAAGCTATCAGATCGAACATTAAAAAAAATAATCTTTGTATTTTAAACATTGATTAAACGGCCGCGAAATCGTTCTAAAAATGTGTTAATACCCTCTGTATACTTTTTATTATTAAGAAGGCAAATCTACAAAAAGCTGGAATGGCGGATTCATTTCTTAGTGTACTAATTACATTCAAGAAAAATATTTCAATTATATTATAATTTAATTTGACTCGGAATTATATGATTTATATTACAATTATGACTTTTCTTCCGTAAACATCTATACTACGTAATTTTAACTGTCTGTACAGAGATCCACTTCTCTATATCTTTACGTATAACTATTATTTATTTCTGAAGATTTTCCAATATATATATATATATATATATATATATATATATATATATATATATATATATATATATATATATATTGTTTCTTGCATGAAAAATGAATTACTACTAAATAATTATAAAAAGTACACGAAAATTATCAAATTAATTCCTTTAAAAATTATACAGATAATTTTTTTACAGAATTAAAATAAAAACAAAAATTGACACCCGGCGTTTTCTCTTACAGAGCAAATATAAAATTGCGGTTGTTAAATTATGAAATGATGACAAAAATTTACAAAGTATGAAGGAGCTGTAACAATTAGTTTTTATCCCATGTTAAGAATTTAAAATAGGGAAAAATTGCGTGCTTTTAATTAATAACAGTACCGTTTGATTTAACTTAACTATACAGAAATTCCAGTAATGGGATAACAGATTATAATGCTTTCTCACACATGCGCCGCTACAGATTTAAATATGCTACGAGTCTATTAATTTCATAACTATGATTTTTTGACTCCACAACATTCCTCAAGGTAATATTTTCTACTATACTTAGAGATAGCATTTATGTTCGATGAAAATAATGATTCAAGATTAGATTTATTTAAGTATATTAACTTTTCAAAGGTTATGAAACTGAAAAATGTGTATGAAAATCAGCTGAAAGCTATTTGAAATTTTTGGAATTTTGAAAGGTTGGATATGTTGCATAAATTGCATGGGATAATATTACTCCAAAGCGTAATGTTTTGGTTTTTCATAAATACAATACAATTTAAAATCGATTGTTTATGGGATATTCTATATATTCAATGGATGACATCTAATTAAACAATATTAAAAGAATTTTTGTTATTATTTATGACACTTGGACAAACCAAGTTCCCAAGCCGTCAGCTATGCGAAATTAAGTTAGAAAGGTGGTGCGCGTCTTGCGTTTAACTAGAACACCACCAATATTGGTACATGCTTTTTCTCAATTGTAAAAAAGTTATACTAAAACACTGATTACTAAAAACACACTACTGGCCATTAAAATTGCTACTCCAGGAAGAAATGCAGATAACAAAATGATATTTGTTAGGCAAATATATTACACTAGAAATAACAAGTGATTATATTTTCAAAAAAATTGGCTGGATAGATCCTGAGAAATCAGTACCCAGAACAATCCCCTCTGGCAGTAATAACAGCAGTTATACGCCTGGGCATTGAGTCAAACAGATATTGGATTGCATGTACAGGTACAGATGCCCAAGCAGCTTCAACACGATGCCACAGTTCATCAACCGTAGTGACTGGCGTTTGATGACGAGCCAGTCGCTCGGCAACCATTGACCAGACGTTTTCTATTGGTGAAAGATCTGGAGAACGTGCTGGCCAAGGCAACAGCTGAACATGTTCCGTATCAAGGAAGGTCTGTACAATACCGGCAACATGCGGTCAGGCATTATCCTGATGAGGGTTTCGCAGGGCTCGAATAAAGGGTGGAGCCACGGGTCGTAACACACCAGAAATGTAGCGTGCACTGTTCAAAGCACCGTCAATGCGAACAAGAGGTGACCGAGACTTGTATCCAATGGCACCCCATACCATCACGCCAGGAGATGAGCCAGTATGACGAGGACGAATGCATGCTGCCAGTGTGTGTTCACCACGATGCCGCCAAACACGGATGCGACCATCATGATGCTGTACACAGAACCTGGATTCACCTGAAAAGATGACGTCTCGCCATTCGTGCGCCCAGGTTCGTCGTTGATCACACCATTGAAGGCGCTCTTGTCTATGACGCAGCGTCAATGGAAGCCGCAGCTATGGTCTCCGAGCTGAGAGTCCATGCTGCTGCAAACGTCGTCGAACTGTTCGTGCAGACACTTGTTGTCTTCCAAACGACCCCGTTTCTTGACTCACGGCTCGTGACGTGGTTGCACGATCCATTACGGCCATGCGGATAACATGCCTGTCTTCTCGGCTGCAAGTGATAGGTGGCCGTTGAGATCCCGCATGGCGTTCCGTATTACCGTCCTGAACCCATCGATTATTACATATTCTGCTAACAGTCATTGGATCTCGACCGACGCGAGCAGCAATACTGCGATAAGATAAACTGCAATCCCGGTACGCTACAATTCGACCTTTATCAAAGTCAGAAACGTGCTGGTACGCATTTCTCCTTCTTACACAAGGCATCACAACAACTTTTCACCAGGCAACAACGTTCAAATGCAATTTGTGTATGAGGAACCGGCTGAAGAATTTCCTCATTTAAACACAATGTAGGTGTCGCTACTGGAGCCTGCTTTGTCTGAATGCGCTGAAAAGCTAATCATTTGCATACCATAGCACCTTCTTCCTTTCGTATAAATTTCACGTCTGTAGCATGTCGCCTTCTTGATGTAGCAATTTTAATGACCAGTAGTGTACTTTAGCGATCAATATTTTTATTATGAATGTTATATTCTCTTTCAACGACAAATGTTTTATTATTTTAGCTTTTCAATATTTGCTTGAATTTGACACAATATTTTCCTTTTATTATCTCTATAAAACATACTGTCTTTCAATTAACAATAACAAATGGTGTAAGTATATTGTACTGGTTGCTTTAAAATCCCATTTTTTTTTTTAGATTTAAAAAATTAAAACATTATTTAAACAAAAAATGCCAGTCTACAATGTCAATTTTCAAGAAGTGGATTTTTAATATCGAAAAATGTTGTCTTCAATTACTCAGATAACTAAAGTTTACAAAGAAAAATTTTAATAAAAAAATTAATTAATTAAATTTTCATAAAAACCAAAAGCATATTTAGCAATAAATAATGAAAACTAATATTTAAAAAAAAAATAAAATAAAAATAAGTGTTGGAAGAAAAGGGGGAAGGAGAACAAGAGATCGCGAAAATTCATAACGATTTTTAAAAGACATTGATAACGATTTTTAAAAGACACAAACCAGAGAAAAAGACTTCACTTATAAAATTATTTTTCCTTATTTAGATAAATTACTATTTCACAATATTATCTGTGGGAATAAAGAGAACACAGCCAAAGCAAAACAATCTAAGCAATTGAATAGTTGTAAAAATCTGGCCTAATAATAATCAAAACAGTTCAATAATTTAGCGGTTTGATTCTCTCCTTGTTATACATGCATATACACATAGTGGTGTAATTTTCATTCAGAATTATATATAACAACTCATAGAATAATTTTGAAAACGTAAATATATATTTCTTAATATTGAATCTTTATACTTAGTTTGAATTTAATTTTTTGATTCATCCTTTTAAGAAAGGGAATGATAATTATTTGTAACATTAAATACATTGTGTGTATTGCTTCTATAGATTGATGAATAGCATCAACATAACTCAAAATAATTAAATATGTGAGAAATTAGGAATCTCTTACAGTTTGTTTCCATTTAACTAATACTACTTTTTATGGCAAAACAACATTAAAAAGAATATATTGTAGGAAGTTTCCATCTCGTTTTGCCAATTTTTAATTCCTTCTAATGGAACATATTCATGATCATAAGCATACAAAGGAAGGAGTAAAATGATTGCAATCGCAATACATATAGCCTGATAATTGTTACACTATTCTAGCAATTATTAATATATTTTGATTTTGAAATAAAATTTAGTACTCAAAGTAATCGTTTGGTATTTTAATAAAACAACTTTCGGAATATTCTAGTTTTAATGACTGAATGCGAATCGAGAATTACCATCCGCACTATCCAAGGCAACCCAAACTATTGTATAATATTTGTTGATGCTATAGATATGATTTTATTAAGTTGCAAATATCAGTTATTTTTTTCTGTCCTATTCTAAAAATCACAAATTTAAATATTTTCAAACACCATGTATATGATATTAAGTATTAAGCCAAATTTTTTTTCTTGTTGACATCACTTTTATAGTTCTCAATGAATTTAGTAATTTTGTTGTTATTGGTATAGTTATTATTTTTTTTATAAAATATCCTTGAATCTTTTGCTTTATTACACAGTGGACATGATTTTTACTGGTGTGTGGTGAATCGCATTTCTTTTTCTTAAATGTCAACTCAAGCCCTGACAGATATTCGAATTTCTCAAGAAGGAATTCCAAGCTAATAAAATAATTTAATTTTACAAATTCTTACTTTCAAATTAAAATTTAGAAACATTTCAAAATTATGACTAAGAGCAAAAGAAATTTTTAATTGAGCAGTAATTTTCTTCTTCGAATAATTACTTTTTTTCAGATGTAAAATATTGAGAAAAGTATTGCTAGAATTTAAGAACGAATTATTTTTACTCATTTAAAAAAAATATTATATAAAAAAAATATTTAATAAAAAATTATTCATTTAAAAAAAATTGATGCAGTTTGAAAATTTGTTTTAACTTTTAACAAATAAATATACATACATCATATTCATTTGCATAAGACTCCGCCATGCATTAATATTTATGTAATAATATGCACTGCTATTTTTTTCCAAGAAATAGCAGTGCATATTATTACATGAATATTAATGCATTTATTGCTTTGTATAAAATTATTTTCAATTAGGACATTATGCTATATGTTAATACATAATTTTGTTAGATATCGGTAAAAAAATTATTAAAATTTTAAGTGAAAAAGTTTAACAATCATTTATTTTTTTTTTTAAAGTCGGAAATGTTCTAAGGGAAAAGACAGTAAAATTCGAGTTTTTAAAACTTCTTTTGGGATTCGTGTATTCAAACTTAACTTACACAGCCAATATTCTATAGATGCCTTAAAATATGTAATAAGTACAATCAATTAACCTTATCTATCGACTGTAAGGCGAATATTTCAACATAAAATAAGGGAATTAGTAAATATATTTCTGACTGTGATTGTCAATAGTTATGATAAAATAAATTAATTTAAAATTAGATTTTGAGTAGAGTCAGTGAGACTGTTTTTAAAATCTCCAAAAATTTTTAACTGTTTAAGCAAATTTACATGAATATATAAGCCTGAACTTTTCCTCATACATCTGAATACATATACCCAAGGTTTCGCTAAATTACTAAACTATTTTGTTATGTTAAATTACTATTTTGTGTGTTGATGGTGACAAACTATAGAGAATTTAAATGCTATATTCATAATAAGTAAAAAATTTTTTTACACTTTTAACAAATTTAAGTTTATTTTGGCACATTCATTATAAACACTGAGAGAGCTACTTCATATCTGTTAAATTAAATCAAATGTATGGTCAAGAAATATTCACTTGAAATCAGTTTTTCATATTAAACGACTGGATAATTTGAGGTCACAACTCACTGTAAAAACTAATATACCTTATTTAGCAATAATCTCCTTATTATCTTCAATTTTCTCTTTGTTCTGCGAAAATTATTTAATGTATATATATATATATATATATATATATATATATATATATATATATATATATATATTACTTAAATAAATTAGATAATTTTTGTAATTATTTAATGTTTTTGTAACAAACTTTTATATTTTGAATATTGTATAATTACAAAACTCTCTCCCTCTCTCTATAAATATTATAAATTCAAAGAACGTAACAAATTACAAAATATCCAATATAAACCAAATACAAAACAAATTATGTAAATATGTAGTGATAAACAAACCCAAAAATCTCTTTTCCGGATAATAAATTTCAGGTACACAATGGCAGAAAAAAGAATTAAATATTAAATTATACGTAATTAAAAAAATCCAATATTACTCGATATACGACTTTATTGCATTTTATAAACTAAGCATGCACATTATTTCAAGTAGGAAAAGTGTAAGCGAAATATTTTTATTGAAGAATTTGAGCAAATGATGCTCGACATATTTACTTATGGAACATCACTTTAATGTATAACTTCAGATAATAAGTAAAGAGCTATGATCAAAAGCAGCTTTAATAGATTTTTAACACTTCCCCTTGATCATTGAGAGAAATCGATATGAAGCATTGAAGTCAAACAAATTGCATCCTTTTCAAGGTGGTCCTTGGAGACGACCTATTTTTGTATTCTGAATAAAAATTCACGATCCGGTTCATAAAGGAATGAATAATTTCATATTCTTTTCTTTTACAATAAATTTAAAGTATTGATTCGTTTAGAAAATAGATTAGGAAATAAATTAGCATTGAGATGAAATATTAAATGTTATATGAATTATTTATATTATAAACGTGTAAGCATATCGTTGGGGGATTTGATGTAGCAGAGGAGTAGAGATACAAAATTTGGATTTATTAATAGTTCAAGGAAAACATGTGGAAATCTAAAACATATGATTATTAAAATATTGGTTTCATAGGTATCTTCAAATATTACCTAAGCACACTTTCGGATATATTTTACATATTCATTGTTCCCAAAGGTTTATTTCAAATAAATTTTCTCTTTTTGTTTACTCCTTCACTTTTTACTCAATGAGTAAATAAGTTTAAAATTAATTAAAATATGTAATGAATTGTTTTTTAAATAAAGAAATATGGCACATTTATTTTCATTAAGGTCGAAAACAATTCTAATAAAAGCGCTTCTTACATAATTATATTTTTATGGAAATTTTCTATGAAATATTATTAACAGATAGTCATCATCACTCGATTACTAGTGCTGAATTAAGGATAATCATATCACATGATTACAACCACATTCATCTGTAACAACAGTAATAATGATTACATAAGATAACTTCCAAATACACAAAAAAAAAAAAAAAAAAAAAAAAAATTCCATTATTTCACAAAATCAAATTTAATATCTAGGCATATTGTATGCATATTTTCTTATCGCGAACAAAATTAATCTATCATTATATCTACAATTTATGCTATCGAGCAGAGGTACCCAGTACCGTGCAAGCCCGTTAAGATATCTACAATAACGAATATGGATTTCAAAAACTAAAAGTGTCATTTTGAAATTTAAGAATCATTATTACAAGGATGAACAGAATTTTCTTGAAAAAAAGATGAGAAGTATAATATTTTGTCAGTAATACGTATAGAAAATGATGGAAATTCGAAGGAAAGCTAAGAGTTTAATTCAGATGATTTCTTTTAGTAAGACTTGTATTATATATAATCCAATGTTTTCAAAGAAAATTTGTAAGATTGGTCATGGTAAGAAATTTTAATTTTTTTCTTCTTAGAACTGTTTAGTAAAAAAATATTACTTTTTCTTAAGTCGGAAGTATATTTGTGATGATTATAGTCATGTCATAGTAGACGTTAAAATTAATTCGATGCTTACAAGAAATTTCTCTTTTCGTCGCTCAAAGGTCATTTTTTGCACACGAGGACTAATTAGACCGGGACCTACCGTTTAAAATGGATTCCGAACCACTACAAACATCCATGCCCAAGGTGGGATTCGAACTCCCAACTTTTGAACCAAAGGCAAGAGAACTAACCACTCGGCTGCTAGCTCGGCATGCTTACAAGAAAATAAGCGAAGATATGCAGTTTATAAGGAATGATTCAATGACCAACCAAATATTTTTATTTTGATTATTTATAATATTGCAAAGTAGAACTTTGCTGAAGATTCATTTCCTCCCGCTTTTAAGCAAGTTACAGATAGAAAGTAAAAGCGATTCCTAAGGGTGCAAGAATTTTGAATCATGTTTTTATATCACTTGGAATTCAGGTCTGTTACAATCTTCTCATTTCTAAGATCTTATATGTATCTTTTAAAGCTATCCTTGGCCCACTTGTCAGAAAGTCATACATTTTCTACGATGTTTGCATAAAAGCTCTAATACACCATGTTTGTCTTGTGGTCAGCACGCTTGACAGCGAATAGGGAGGTCCTAGGTTTGAATGCCTGCTCAGGCATGATGTATATTTCCTATCTATACTGTCTTTGTATGAATGGGTTGTGAATGGTTGCCTATACTCTATAAGCAGATACCTATGGCATGCGTGTACTGAGGAAGTCGGATTCCACACCAAAAATATGGTTGAGTTGGAAAAGTGCAGCAGCGCAATCCATCCCAGCAGGCACAAGACAACAAAAATATACACCATGTAAAATATTTCTCAATAACTGACAAAGCAATTTTATTTTTCTTAAAAAAAAGTATTGAAAATTTTATATCGCAAGGTATTCTAATGATTTGGATATTTGAACTGAGATATCGGCATCTTTGAATAAGTAATAAATGTTCATATACCATAACCCTAATTTTTATAATAATTAAGCTTTTTAAAGCTTAATTATTATAACATTATTAAACTTTTTTTATTTTAAATTTTTATTTTATTTTTTTTATTTTAAAATTATTATTATTTTTATTTTAAACTTTAAACATTATTAAAAGCTTAATTATTAAACGTGTATATGTTTTTAAACATATGCACGTTTCAAATTAGTGTTCAAATTTAAAAAGGAAACATTCATAAGCAAGATTTAAACAATACTTAAAAATATAAATAAGTTTCACTATCCTATATTTATAGAACTTCAGTTTATGTTGATAACTTATTTGGTGACATAGAATTATTGCAGAATACATTTTTAATTAATAAACTTCAATAATCCTTTAAAATACAACCATAAATATTTTAAAGCTTGAAATGAATGCCTTACATCATATTGAATACTCTTTAATTTAATGTAACAGAATACTGTTACATTAAAATAAACAGTATTAAACATTTTAATTAGCATTATAAAATACCAATCATGCTCTTCTAATCATTCAATTCCTCTGATAATCTCATCAAATCCCTTAACGATGCAATTATTAGACAACTTGGATCATCATCTTTTTCCCTCTTATCTCAGTAAATTGGGCAGAATCGTCCCTACAGTCAAAGGAGGCTTTACAAAGTTATAGACAGCCATTCATTACGGTTTTGCTCTAACACAGAAAGTGAAAAATCCTTTTATCAATAGCATATTTATATAAAATTGATTAAATTTTTTGTTTAACATATTTAAAAACTAAATCATTTGGAGATAAAGAGAAGGAATAATGTACTGTCATATCTCGTAAGAAAATTATAAATTCTTCATTTACAACTCTATTCATAATTCATTCAATATAACTTTACACTCGAGGAGTGTACACAATGTAAAAGTTTCTACCCCCAATACTTCTCACTGTCCAAACCACTGAATCAATGTATTATTTATATATATTTCAGTTTGGCACTAAAATGGCATTGCATTATCTCACTAAATAAGTTAATAACAAAAAATAGCTAAATATGATGTTGAAAAAACAGACAATTTATAGCTCAAACAGAATTGAGTGAGTCGCTAAAAAATGAAATGGTTGTCAAATAAGAACTTACTAAATTGATTAAAAACTCTGCACTTACTGTTATTGTGGCTGTTAAGCACTTTAAGTGAAAGAAGTTTTCAAAATGGATTTTATAAAAATAGCATTAAAAAAAAAAAAAAAAAAACCGATTCTGAGTAAAAAGGTATTGAAAGAAAGTGCAACGATAAAGACTTGAAAATTTTAAGACAAAGGTTAATCAAAAATCTGAAATCAACTTTCTTGATTGCAGATGCGTTTTTTATTATTAATAATTAAATAAGGAGCTGCAAACATATGTATCTTCATCTAAGGGAAATCTACAATGACTTCATGAAAACCTGACCACAAACTAAAATTAGATTTCTCAGAGTATAGAAAGTGAAAAAATACCTAAATGAGAAAAAATTAAGCGATATTTATTCGTTTTTCATTTCTTGTTTGATAGAACTTAATAGTGTTTGATGGAATTCAATGCAGAAAATCTTGTTTGATTGAATTTAATACGAGGGTTACTCTGAAATTTTTGAGATAAGCGCAGACGAGAATTTACAAAATAAAAATAACGGTTTAATTTTAAAATACAAAGTATTTTAACACAGAAGACGTTTTTTTACTGACTTACTTCAACTTGTTTAGCATAATATAAATTTTAAACAGAAGAGAAAATGGAGTTGATGCGAGAACATTTTCGCACTATGATTTTAAAGCAGGATTAAATCAAGAAGAATGCGTTCAACGGTTGCAATTAGCATTTGGTGATGAGTCACCAGCTCGTGCTACTGTATTCAGATGGCTTAGAGAATTTAGCAGAGGTCACAATTTTCTTAAGGATGAAGAACACACAGGAAGGCAGCCGTCAGCAGTAATCCCGGATATGTGTCTGCATACGAAAAGTGTTAATTGATGATAATCGCTGTACCTATTAAGTTATACAGAAGGAACTTAACATTGAATCCGCAGCCATACACAAAATCATTCATGAAGAATTACTTATGAAAAAAGTAGTTTGCCGTTGGGTTCCCCATAATTTAACTGAGCACCAAAAAAGAGGAGCGTGCCAGAATCAGTAAAGAAACTCTTAAATTGCTAAATGATGGTGGCCACCGCATCATTTCTAAAATTGTAACAGGTGATGAAACGTACATACCGTTTTTTGACGTTCCAACACGTCAAGAAAGCAAAATATGGGTCTTTGAAGATAATCCCACGCCGACAATGGTGAAAAAACAACGCGCACTGAAAAAAGAGATGTATGCCGTTTTCTTCAGAAGTACGGGATTGTCTCAAAGTCATCAAGTTAGAAGGACAGAAGACAGTAACAGCAAACTGGTATACCATTAAATGTCTTCCAGAAATCCTACAAGAACTGAATGTTAGGGGACTAATGCTTCACAATGACAATGCATCTTCACATACAGCCGGATTAACAGTTGAGTTTCTTAAGCTAAAACAAATTAAAGTGATCGAACATCCGCCATATTTACCTGATCTAGCTGTGGACGACTTTTGGTTATTCTTTAATCTAAAAAAGAACTTACGTGGACGTCGTTTTCATTCAGAAGAAGAGATTAATGTGGCTATAAATGCATTTTTTTCATCTATACCAAGAAATGAACGGCTTGAGGCATTTAATCTGTGGAAAATTCGTCTACAAAAATGCATTAATGCTGGAGGAGACTACTTTGAACACACCTAGAATTTAGTAAGTATAACTTTAAAAGCCTAGTTGCATCTCAAAAATTTCAGAGTGACCCTCGTAGTAATGAAAAATGTTTATTAAATTGAGGTAACATTAAGTAAAAATATAGTAACTTGTATTTTTTTTGTATGTGCATACACATGTTTATATTTTTAATAACAATAATTTTTCTTATATGGAAGAAATAATGTTAGCTTACAATAAATTTTCGGAGCATTACCTTTATTCTCCCATTGGTTCCATGTCTAAAGAAATGTCGTTTCGAATAATACAATATTTTTAGGAGCTTATCAACATTATATAAAATGATTGTCTGAACAGGACATGTATTCAGAATTCTATTGGGCTACAATTTAAATAAATATCAATTTTGGATTTCTCATTAGGATTGTAGTTTAACATAAATCTCAACTCATGCAAATTAACAAACTAATGTAATTTTTCTTAAAAAAAAAAAAAAAAAAAAAAAAAAAAAAAATTAAATAAATGAATGCAGGATTCTGAAAAATTTGCATTATAGACAGTAGATAATCTTGGGTAATTGAAGTTACAGAAATAGAATTTCGAAATTGAAAAGTAAAGCTATGAAAATTTGAACACACTGCAATGTAAAAATTGTGATTTCTTACACTATTAAAATATTCAAATAATTTTATAATTATTTTTGTAATATGACTACTTTTTGACATCCTAAATTTTATAAATATGTGCACATTCTCTACTGCAAGATATTTTCCGTTATACACTACTGGCCATTAAAATTGCTACACTAAGAAGGCAACATGCTACAGACGAGAAATTTATACGAAAGGAAGAAGGTGCTGTGATATGCAAATGATTAGCTTTTCAGCGCATTCAGACAAAGCAAGCGCCAGTAGCGACACCTACATTGTGTTTAAATGAGGAAATTGTTCAGCCGGTTCTTCATACACAAATTGCATTTGAATGTTGCCTGGTGAAAAGTTGCTGTGATGCCTCGTGTAAGAAGGAGCTTTCGTACCAGCACGTTTCTGACTTTGATAAAGGTCGAATTGTAGCGTGCCGGGATTGCGGTTTATATTATAATTTCTGCTTGCGTCGGTCGAGATCCAATGACTGTTAGCAGAATATGGAATCGATGGGTTCAGGACGGTAATACGGAACGCCATGCGTGATCTCAACGGTCACCTATCACTAGCAGCCGAGAAGACAGGCATATTATCCGCATGGACGTAATGGATCGTGCAACCACGTCACGAGCCGTGAGTCAGGAAACGGGGTCGTTTGGAAGACAACAAGTGTCTGCACGAACAGTTCGACGATGTTTGCAGCAGCATGGACTCTCAGCTCGGAGACCATGGCTGCGGCTTCCCTTGACGTTGCGTCATTGACGAGAGCGCCTTCAATGGTGTGATCAACGACGAACCTGGGCGCACGAATGGCGAGACGTCATCTTTTCGGGTGAATCCAGGTTCTGTGTACAGCATCATGATGATCGCATCCGTGTTTGGCGGCATCGTGGTGAACCCACACTGGCAGCGTGCATTCGTCATCCTTATGCTGGCCCATCACCTGGCGTGATGGTATGGGGTGCCATTGGATACACGTCTCGGTCACCTCTTGTTCGCATTGACGGTGCTTTGAACAGTGCACGTTACATTTCTGGTGTGTTATGGACCGTGGCTCTACCCTTTATTCGAGCCCTGCGAAACCCTACATTTCAGCAGGATAATGCCCGACCGCATGTGCCGGTATTGTACGGACCTTCCTTGATGCGGAACATATTCGGCTGTTGCCCTGGCCAGCACGTTCTCCAGATCTTTCACCAATAGAAAACGTCTGGTCAATGGTTGCCGAGCGACTGGCTCGTCACCAAACGCCAGTCACTACGGTTGATGAACTGTGGCATCGTGTTGAAGCTGCATGGGCATCTGTATCTGTACATGCTATCCAATCTCTGTTTGACTCAATGCCCAGGCGTATAACTGCTGTTATTACTGCCAGAGGTGGTTGTTCTGGGTACTGATTTCTCAGGATCTATCCAGCCAAATCTTTTGAAAATTTAATCACTTGTTATTTCTAGTATAATATATTTGTCCAATAAATATCATTTTGTTATCTGCATTTCTTCCTGGTGTAGCAATTTTAATGGCCAGTAGTGTATATCAATTAATTTATCAAATGAAGCCTGTTGGTATGGTGATAACATTTTATGCTCCCAAGACCAAAGTCCAAGATTCGATCCTCAGGCTATTAAAGGTCGGCTCAACTTTTCATACCTTCAATGGGTCAATAACAGTAAGTATCAAATATGTTAGTGAATTAAACTGGCTAAAACTAAACACTAATACTTTTGCTTTAAGTTGACCACCTAACCTGAATATATGCTTTGCACCCACACAGAGCCATCAAAACAGATATGGGAACTATAGACACTGGCCCCCATTTGGACTGTCATGCCATTGCACTTAGTTTGTCAAGTGAATGAATATCTTGATTCTAGAAACAAACATTTCTAAAGAATTTCTAATGTTATGTAATTTACTTTTCTGTCCTATTCAGAGCTATGCAAAAGTTAATCAATATTCAAGGCAACATAGACATTTATCATAATGAAATTCAAAAGAAATATTTCTTTATTAAGGACAGGAAGAGCTTAAAAAGGAAATTAAGAATGACATTGAAAGTGTTAAAGAATTCTCCAACATCATTCAGGAGAATATGAATGCAATGGAAGTTAAGATAACTTCATTTGAAACTAAAGTTTTGAAGATAGAAGAAAACGTTGCAGAAGCATTAGACAAAATGAATAAGGAGATTGAATGCTTGAAAAGCGAATGTCAAACAGACATGAGGAGTTATGACAACAGACATAAAAAGTTAGACATCATTTCATGAGATTCTTTTAAAACACAACTGGATAACCAATCCCTTATGTTTAATATAAATAATTTTAATGAGATTGAAACTAGCTAATTTTTACAATCTAATAAATAAATTTAGAAAAAGAGTGATGTTTAATACAGAATAATTATTTATTCTCTAGCAAAGCATTTTTTACAAATAATTAATAGAGAATATAAGTAAAATATCAAACTCCTATTTGAAAAATTAGTAGCTCTTACAATACACAATTTATGCATTTTAAAAATTATTAAGTTAATTAAATTTCTTGGAATGTTGATACAAAAATATAAAACTATGATAAAATGAAACACACACTAAATCCTGTAATGATAAACATTTAACTGACTAGTAAAATGGAATATAGGCAGGTGTTAATCTTACAATAATGCAAAAAAGCAAACTGATTCTTTGAAAATTAAGATATTTTTAAGAGCAAACATAAGTATTTTTATACTAGAATATATATATAACAACTAAATAACTGTAATGATAGGGTAGAAAAATACCAAAAGTATTTAACAGTTTTAATAAGAGGAAACAAATTAGATAAGAAGTGAATACAGAAGTAACTTAAATAATAAGCATTTAATCTCCAGATATTTAAGATATTAGAAATGTAATAAACTTTTAGCATTAAATATAATTCATTTTTTTTACACAATCAAATCATTAGGATCCAAAAAGATACACACTTTGTACAAAAATATTCATAGAAATAAAATTTTACAATTTTTTTAAAAAAAGCTAGATTAATTATAAAAAAATAGAATTTTCTAAATTATTAAAAATTAATTTTATTTAATTGTAGATTAAAATTTTTTTTTTAAATAATATACAGTTTGACAAGATATTTTTGTATATTTTCATAATTATTCAGTTTGCTTAATATAAAATACTTTGCGTCCTGTTTTTGGACAGTATAATTTTCTATAAAAAATCAATATTCATAAATTTTATTGCACTATTTTAAAGCTCATTTGGAGACATAAATATAAAAATAAAGTTGCAAAATAAAATTTATTAATACTGCTTACTATCACAGATCATTACATTGCTGAATTTTATTCGAATTTATAAATATTTATAAATAAGTACAAAAAAGATTAAAGTACAATGAAGAAAATAAATTTGAATCACAAAATAAAAAATTAAAATATGAAATAATAAAGTCGAAGAAAAATCACAAGAATTTGAACTAACACTTTGAAAATACATTAATATATCACCTAAGAGTCAAACTATTAATTTTATTATGCTTTAAATAAAATTTTAATAGGTTTTTATATATGCTAGTGATACTAATGTAATTGATTAAATAATACAACATCAAACGTAAGTAGTTCAGTTAAATAAAATATATCTGTATAATCATAACAAAAACTAATAACATTATTTTCATAAGTTTGAAAATGAACATTTTTAATATTATTTTCATAAAAAAAAAAAAAATCGATAACAATGGAGTTAGGCAGCAGTAAAAACACATTAATATGATAAAAAAAAATCAATAAAAAATATGTAAAACAGAAACGTATAGTAGTAAATATATTATTCATTAACAATTGCGTAATGTGTAAACAGATTTCCCACAAAATACAAAAGATTATTTGAAGCATTTACATAAGTAACAATTGAAAAGTTTCCCTAATGCCCTCAAGCTTTAAGCACAATTGGTAGATTAAAAGGAATCTTCACTTCCTGTGCGCTGTTTCTTGGGTGGAGCACCGGTGAGAGCACCTCCAATAAATCCCTGAGCTGTGCTAAAGAGATTGATGGGATTGTTTCCATCAGTAATAAGAGCTGACTGAATCCCAAGACCTTGCAGCAGCTTAACCTAAAGAAAATTTATAAAGACATATTTTTAAAAGTATAAACTTATGTCATAGTTTACTGAAATGTTAACATTTTATAAATTATTTCTTAATTGGAAATTTATTCAATATCACACTCATATAAGGTTTTAATTTTGTGCAGTCATAATTTCTTATCCTTAAAAATGTTGAATCCGAAATAATTTTTTAAAAAAATTTCAAATACCAAATAACAAAATAATTTAGAAACAATGCTTTTAAATCTATTTAAAGTTTTTCATATATTAGCTATTTAATAAAATAAAAAAAATCTCATTGTTTTAGTTGAGATTTTAAAAATATGCATTACAAAATGGTTCACTGGGTAATATAGAGAATATTTGCTATCAAAATAGCGTGTATCCATTATTAGTTCTTTTACATAAGCTTCCATTCAAAATATTAAGTCATTTTATAAGCAATAAAGCTACGCATATATTTTTAATTCAACCCCAAGAACCCTAAGTACTTTTCTCAAATTAGCTCTATTAAAGTGATTTATGCGACATACAATGAAATAAATATAAATTTAGCAGATAAATAACAAAAAATTTAATTATCTCTTTATTAAGTACACTTCCAAGATTTGATTAAAATTAGTAAATTACTAAAGCATATTAACTGCAATATTAGCAATCTCAATGCAATTTTTATTGTAATTAAAAGACCTTATTTCAATGTATATTTCTAATTACTCTAAAATTATGCATAACTATTTTATATCAATAAAAAACTTAAAAATGCACATCCAGTTTCTTTTCAAACTTATCACATTAGCCTAAATATGATTTTAGTGTTTTCTAAGAAGTACAATTTTAAGATTAAAGGTAAATCATATCCAGGTTTACTTAACTATGTATATAATTGCATATTCATTTAACTATTAGTTTTATATTACCTATGACCATATTATTGAAATTACTATTATTTTTTCCTTATATATTACCAATAATTATAATTTTATAAAACAATATTTTAATTATGTTTTTTAAAACATAACATTACTAAACTATTTCTTAAATAAATTATACCTTTATTTATTTACTTATTGAATAATAATGATTTTAGTACTAAAAAACAACATTAATATTATAAATGAATAAAGATTTGAGAAAATATTAAAGAACTAACTTGAAATTCTTGACCAGCTGAAGCAATAGACTTTATTGTATCACTTCCCAAACTTTGAATTAAATTTTGGAATTTCTCTACTTCAATTGCGGCTAACTGTTTTGTCTTTTGAATTTCTAACTCATTTTGACGTTGCAGATACATTAACTCAGCTTCTCTGGCTTTCTGAAGTCTTTCTAATTCCATTTCCTTAAAAAAAAATGATTTTAAAATCTGAATTTTTGAAACAAAATTATATAATAGTAAATTATTTCAGGAAAAGGATTAGAAATAAAAATCAGAAAAATTTAATAAACATCACTTCGAAGTTCAATGTATCATGAGGACATACAAATTCAATAAGCAAATTAAATACTTTAAGATCGCATGATATAAACATAACATCCTTTACCAATTATGTAGGCGAAAATCTGTACATTTAAATATTCATGTAAATAAAACAGTAAAAAATTATTTATAAAGAAAACAACAAATAATTTACTGTTTAAAAGAATGAGAATTTGTGGGTATTAACCTAATTGGAAATATACTTTAAACAATGGCTAGGTTTTCAAAGGTCAGATATTGTAAACATTTAATTATCAGAAAAATAAGCAGCATTAGTGCTTGAAGATTAAATGTGATACAGAGTTTACTCAAAAGAAAATTTTAAAACGTCAAGTGCAACCAAAGATAAAGTAAATACATTCTAACAAGTTACACAAACATACTATATTGTATAATAACTGACAAGTGAATTAATTTAAACTGGTCTATATGCTAAAAGCATTACAAGCTTTAAAACAAGTTTCTGTGAAAATTGTTGATTTCTAAAAAGAAAGGAAAATTTAAATATGCTTCCTGAATGAAACGAATGGGCATTTCAAAAACTGAAAGAATAATGAATCTAAATCCAGTGTAAGATAGTTTATTTCATCTTTCTTATTTAAAAGCATTTTAATACATAGCTTGGTCTTAATTATTATATAAAAAAGCACGATTATGGATTAACAAACTAGATTAAACTTCATTAAAAGTTTTTTAAGTTCAATCATGGTTTTTTAAGAATTTAGAAAGAAGTGACTTTATGTTTATATTAAAACTGTAAGCAATTATTACATTTGAATAAAAAAGAATAAACAGCATTGGGGTTTGCTATAACAATTACTCAGAAATTCATTCTTTGACTTCTTAAATCGACAAAGTGACATAATTTTTACCGGGAGATTAAATGCACAAATTTAACATGATAAATTATATAAAGATTATATAAAAGTATGCTCAACTTCAGATATTATTCCTTTTAACATTAATTTTCATTTAGCTGAATAATAAAATCATAGACATCAGCTGATTGCTAACTTACAGTTTTATAAATATAATAACAGGCATACATGTTTTTTATCTAAATATTAATATAAATCAATTTAAAAAAATTAAAAGCATGGCATTTTAATTTTAGGAGTAAACATTAATACTCAATAGTTTTAATGAAAGCCATAAAATAGAAATTTTTTAATTATTCTCATATATTAATAAATTATATGTAATCAAATAATAATGTACAATAAATCAAAAATCTATTTTATAAACGAAACTGGTAAATATTACGCAAGTTTGATAATTTCTGATTTATCAAGAAAAATTAAACATGTACTAATAATATAAAATATGTATAATCAAAGCAACTTATATATTAAAATGCATACATACTGCTTCAATGCGTTTGGCTTCAGCCTTCAATTTTGCTTGTTCTACTGCAGCATCAGCTTCAATTCGTTGTGCTTCTGAACGACTGAGAGCTTCTACTTTAGATTGACCACAATTTTCAATAGTCATACTGCTAACTTTTAATTCTAATAGACTTTTCCTAGACTTTTCTGCTTCTACCTCATCAGAGATACGTTGTCTTTCCAATCGACCACGAGCTTCTTGTTCACGCCGTTCTGCATCATGCCTGTACAAAGTAAAAATTAAAATTCTATAAAATAAATTGCATTAATGCTTTTTATTTAATGGAAAATGAAATTATTTATTCATCATGCTTTCATATCTGAGATTTTAAAATGGTAGTTATAAGGAAGTAAAAAAGTATAATTATGTCTCAAAAATAAAATGTTTATAAAACAAAGACCAAATATAATAATTCTTTTTAAAAAAATGTCATAAATATTTAACAATAATTTTGGCAATACTCCTAAAATACATTAAATGAATAAAATGAAATATTCTTCACTGACTTTGCTTCTATCTTTTAAAATATAAAGCTACAATCCCTTTCAAAATAACACACTGAAATTTTTTGAGCTTTTTCATTTTAAAATAAAAAAATTCATTTCATTTTTAGAAATTATGTAAGATTACTAAACATCACATCCCTTCAAATAAATATTTATCCTCATTAAATATACAATTTCAATTTCTGAAACTTTTTCAATTTTAAATTTTGAAAAATTTAGTTAGAGGAGAAATATAAATATTTGAGATTTTTCCTAAGAGAGTTTAATTTTTTTTTTCTTCCAATAAATTTTGTGTAAAAGCTGTTGCACTATCACGACTAAATTTTCAACATATTTTAAATATTCATTTATTTTTGAAATTTTCTTAATCTTTTATGAATGATTTTTCAAACTTTGAATGAGAATTGTAATATATTTATGAATTCACATATTTTAAATATCTCAATTGTTAAATTTAATTATAAATAATCTTTTTTACAACTGTTTTTGAGAGAGAGAGAGAGATGTATATTTAACATTAAATTCGTAATGTATAATAATTACTTTTAATTTCAACTAAAATAAAAATTAAATTCTTTATAGAAAAGATATTTTCTAAAATTTTTACATATCTTGTCTTTTTAGATCATCACAAATAAGGCATGATTTTTAAATGCTTGTATTAAAAATAATTAAAAAAAAACTTTTCTAATTTTGAAACTTAGAAATTAAAAATGTCAACATACCTAGCAGTAGCTTCTTGACTTTGAGTAGTAATTTCAATTGCTAACTGAACTGATTTTTGAAGGGAATCTCTTG
Source organism: Latrodectus elegans (assembly GCA_030067965.1). Classification (NCBI taxonomy): domain Eukaryota; kingdom Metazoa; phylum Arthropoda; class Arachnida; order Araneae; family Theridiidae; genus Latrodectus; species Latrodectus elegans. The sequence goes on along the minus strand of CM057810.1, from coordinate 16,206,759 downwards.
TTCTTTGATCAACAGGCTCTACACTCTGAATATCTACACTAGTAATATAGAGGTTATTTTGTGGAAAACAAAATTGTTTTCTTATCTTCCCATTTTCATCCACACCAAAAACTGCTGCACGTATTATCTTGGCTGAATTCTAAAATTGAGATTCATTTACAAAATAGTAAAAACGGTAACACTCAAATTAAAAATGTTTTAAATTTTACATTTAAGGAATAATTTTCATAGAAATTGAACTTGACTAAGACATACAACAATAGAAAACTTTAAATATTATACTCCCAAAGTTATTTGTTTCACAAGGTAATTAGTGTTATTCTAACATAATTTAGTTAGTCAAATACAATAAAACAGCTAAGTTTATAGTTCATAACTCTATACAAATATATTTTCATAATCATTTTAGTTATACAGATCAAATTTAAGAGAGCAAAATTTCATACTTTACATAAATTACAATTTAAATATATTTCATTTAAAATATAAATTTAAAATTTATCAACTACTAAACACATCTAGTAATTACTTTATGCTATTTTTTTCTATAAATTTACAATGCAAACTAAAACATGTGCATACAAGTAATAATGTTTTGATAAAATTTGAATATTTGTATAACATGAAGTGATTCTGCACATTTACTTTTATCGCATCATTCATTTCAAGCATTTTTATGAAAATTACTACGAATTAACAAAAGAAATAAAATTCTAAGTATTAGGAGATATACTACAGCTCTACATTCAAAATATCCATGAAGAGTTACTAACAAAGTTGATTAATGTTTTAAATATGATGGAAAATATGAATATAAAAAATTTGGCGTTTTTCTTGAGTTAGGATGAACAATGTACACAAGTGTAGTTTCTGCATTTTCAGATGCATGAAATACATGAATATTAATTAACACATGAACAATGAATATTAAATAATATATAATTATAAGCAATCAAAATTTGAAACAACTGCATTTCAATTTCTAAGGATATTTGTAATAGCTAGCAATTTATTTGACAAAACATAAATTTTTAGCGATAAAATACTTTATAAAGTTATGATATAAAATTTTACAAGCATTTGTTTTAAATTAATTCCAACTTAGATGTTTTGACAATAACCTTGGGCAAAACTATGTAACTTAACATTTTACTCAATTTCCAAGTTTCTGTTATTAGGTAGTAAAATTTAAACATAATTCTTAACGAAGAATTTCTCAAACAGAAATTATTCATTATGATGGACAGAAATCTTTCATTTTTATTAGAGTATTAAAAACAGAATACAAAATTATTTTCCCCATAAAATGCATTCTATAATTATAATTCTAACTCTCAATAAAAATCCTTTGAGTTTTATTTCTTTTAAATTGAATCAACTAATTATTAGTATGTGTAATTCAAGGCTATGCTACAGTTTAAAGATAAATTGGAATACTAAGTAAAATTAAGAACTATGGAACTTTACCAAGTATTCTTTAGGTGAATTTTTATCTCTCAAATTGCAAACATTCCTTACTTTTGTACCAGGATTTAGTGATCATTTGATTTTACTGGTGCAAGATGGAATAAGCTAAGCCAAAAACAGAGTAATCTTTGTGGTTAAAATAAATAAGTGCTAGAGTAAATAATTGGATAAGAACTAATTAATGTTAATATAAATGACTCAGACAAATAAAGGCATTAAATCAAATTCATGAAAGCCACAAATGAGACAGATAAATGTAATAAAAAATCTCCAATGTTTTCTGAGAAACATGACAGTTTAATGAAATTAATATCATTCAGAGCAGGTTTTATTTGATTATTTTTGTAACCGTCTTTTCTACATTTTGAAAAGATGAGATGTAGAGAAGGAGTACATTTCCAGTTGTTCCATTGTTTCAGAAGAGGATATATCAATTATTTTTTTAAAACTTTTTCAACAGACTTTGATTAATTTTTGAATCAGTCTCAGATAGATAGATAATTGAAGTAGATTTCTTTGTACGATTAGAAGTTAATAATAAAGTGGGTTTAGATGACGAAATTGAAAGTGGAACAGATGTTTATAAACTTCTCTTTTTTGATTGATTGTTCCTTATGTTTGCTTTTGTTTGTAAAGTAGAGTAGGAAATGCAAACTTTTGGTGTTCTGTTTCTTACTATTTGTCTTGTTTCTGGGAAATTAATATTTTGCTTTATCTTGGTTGCAATTACTTCTTTCTCCAAGATTCACACAGGGCAAGATTTGGAAAATGCAGCATGTGAACCAGAACTTGAAAGTTTCTGAAGTACAATCATTAGTTTCATGACCAGATTGTACACATTTTCCACATATAGGATCACTCTATTCCAACATGCTTGTTCAGAATGGCCATATCTCTGACATTTGAAACATTTAAAAGGGTTTAGAAAGCATGAACAAAGTTTGTAACATATATAACACTTTTATGATTTTGGTAATATTAATGTTTGAAAAGTTAAAACATGTTGGGTGGGAATAAGTATAATGTTAAGTTGAATGTTTATATGATGCACAGCACAAGCTCATTGATCACAAAGTTCTTCAAAAAATTCTACTTTTGTAATATATATGAAATAAGGGTTAGAAAGAACACCACATGACTCATTTAAAATTTTATAAAATAATCTTTTGGCTGGAAATGAGCTTAATTTTTTAAAATTACTGACTACCAAGGCTTGTTTAAAGTCAACTTGAACAAGAATATCTCCCAATCATAATTTTTTAACATTTGATATGTTACCAATAGATGAAGTGAAAAGTTTTTCTACTATAAAAGGCAATATTGCAAGAAAATTGCTTGAAGTGCTTATCAACATCTAACAAGTAGATGAATTGGTTTCAAAAATGCAAGAATTAGAGCCCAAAGGATATTGGTAAAGGTTACCATAACACTGCTTACCATGAAGCCTTACAAAGGATGCACTGACTCTGGACATTTCCAGCCTTGATGCTTACCATAGTTCTAGCAGACATCCATACACTGTGAATCACCTCCAGAGACAGTGACCATCTTAAAAAATAAGCCCAAAGGTGTGGTTTCTTTCCTTGATACCTAGCAGACTAACCATAAGTGTGAATAGGAACCAGTTGATTGATACACTGTAAACCAGTGTATTACCTGTCCAAAGTGTTGTCATGTATGGCCAGCACATAGGGATCTTGAATGTAAATAAGAAACTAACAGAGTGGCTTTTGTTACTCATAGAGAGCATCCTTTTTTCCTGTTGACGGATGGAAAGGAAAAGAAAATGATTAGAATGAAAAGAGAGGAAAAATAGAGAGGGAATATAGATCCCTGGGTACTTCAGTATTGGGACACCTGAACTCACCTAAAGGTAAGCCCCATGAGGGAAGGATTTAGTGATACAGACAAAGTATTTCTTTCTTTCTATACATATCAGTGAAAGAATATTAAGTTCTGAAAATAATAAATGAATTTAATCTTTCTCAATACAAGTCTCCATTTGAGTTCCGTATGATTGATTCTTTTCCTGAAATTTTAAGTAGTACAATTTCACGCAAATTAAGAAAAATTAGAATTTATCGTAAATACTCTCTACCAAACAATTAGATAATAAATGATTGTAGTGCTTGGGAATTGCAGTTAAGGAACTAAGCCACTAGGGGCACAATTCAATTAGATATTGTATTAAATTTATTCATCAGCTAAAATTATTTTTTATTATACTTCAAAAATTTCAAGCAACAATAAAACAATAGATAAGAATTCTTCAAAATTATTTAGTGAAGAAACAAAGAATTTAATAAATAAGAATTAATATATTTGCTTATTTTTTTAAACAAAAATTATCATAAGGTTGTTAAAGACAATTACTGTTGTTTGAGATAACTTTGCAGTTTATAATGAAAAATTTGCAATTCGATACAAAAGTAAAATTTTGTAAGGGAACCAATTCATACATTATTTATAAGTGATTTCTTTTTAATTCTTATTTATATCAGAGAAAATTTAATCACTTCATTAAAGATGATTAGACATTTTTCAAAGATATTTTTGATATTGTATTCATAACCTATTTGAGATACAGAACTGTATTTCCAACAACATTAATTGTAAAAAGATAAGAATAAAATATAAGTATTAATCATTAATTTTTGTGGCTTCAATGTGTTTCCAGTCAAAAAAACTTAACTGATTATATATATATCTATATATAATGTCTGGTGGTATCAGTCTTTATGGCTATAATTTCACTCTCTATATTATCTTAATTATTATGTTTAAAAACACCTATTTTTATATGGTATTCCAGCATGAATAAGAAAATGTGAAAATTAGCTGATGAGAATAAGAAAAAATTTTGAGATAGGTTTTGAAAAGGTAAAAATTGTGAAAAAAATATCAGAACAAATAATAAAATCTAAAATTATTATACGTATCAAATGTAGTCATGAAGATAAGAAGGTAGAAAATCAAATGGTTAGGTCATTTTCAAGTTGGTTGGTTTGTCACTTAACGGTCATTTTTTGCACACGAGGGCTAACTATACTGGGACCTACGGTTTAAAGTGGATTCTGAACCACTACAAACATCCATGCCCAAGGTGGGATTCGAACTCGTGAACTGTTGAGCCGAAGGCAAGAGTGCTAACCATTCGGTTGCCAGCTCGGCCAGGTCATGTTCAGATAGTGACAAGTAGAACATTTAGAAAATACCTCAACAAAAACCTAGCAGATCTAGAACCAAGAAAAGACTAAGAGTTAGATTATACTGAACAGAATTTAAAGAGATTAAATATTTATAATTAGAAAGAAAAGGCACTTAGTCATGAAATGGCAAAGTTTTTAAGGAGATCAGGTCCTAACAAAGGTTGTAACATCAATGATAAGGAACATATAATGTTAAAAATATTAATAAACAAATTTCTATGATCCTTACAAAACTTACTTTTCTACTTACAAATAATATTTTAAATTCTTTTCCACACAAAACTAAGCACAACTAAAAAATTTTTTTATCATTTTATAATTAAAAGTAATAGAATTTAATAACTAAAAAAATTTTTCTTTGGAGAGGAATGACAGCTATATAACAAAGTAATTTCAGGAATGAATATTCCACAAAATAAATTAAGCATAATTAAAATATAATAGTAAATAAATTAAAGAAATTTATGTAGCAATATTATAATACATTTTCTGTAGTTTTTTATTGCTTGTTTAATAGAGAAATGTTTTCTAGATAAGGAAATAAGATTATCCATAGGGAATTTAGTAACATAGTCAATTTTGGTCGCGGAGCAATATTTTTTCATTTTTAACGAATAGACTATATGAAAGAATAATAAGGTTAAAGAACATTGTAAGAAGTTACATTTAGTAATTACCATAGCAATGTGTTGATCTTTTACTTTTAAAATATTGTAACCTCATTTTTAGCTTCTTATAGTTTTTTTGTTTTGTTAGTTTTGTTTTTGAAAATACTAATTTGATCAAAATAAACAGTTTAAAAGGAATTTTTGAATTTAAAGATATGAGTGAATATTGCTTGAGGAGATAATGATTGGTGAAAATTATAACAATATATTCCGTATACAAGAAGAATATTATATTGAAATACTAATAATTTGTGATGTATTATTAACTTCATACTTTGAGAAATAATAATTATAAAAGCAGTTGATATTTCTTTTATTAAAGAGAAAAGAATATAATTTCAAAAAATTGGCAATTCATTTTGGAAATATATTCTACATAGTTTTCCTTTAAGTCATGTTAATTGGTTCTAAATAAAGCAGTTAAAATTTTTATTTAAGTTTTATAGTTAAAAATAAAAACAAATTTTTTTATGTTTATTATAAATAGTATTTTGCAAAATTATAAACTAACAAAATCTTAGCCCAGTAAATTACATTTAAATTCTAATTTAATTTATTTTTTAAAATCCAAAAAACTTCACTCAAAAAGAAAACTTATCTTTAAACTTTAAAAAAACTTTTGCTTTATTTAAATTAAATTCTTTAAATGATAACTACCTTGTGAAAATCATCAAAATTAGAGCCAGCTACAGCACCCCGAATTCTAGAGGCAACTGCTTTACAAAGATCACCAATAAAATCAGGAACACTAAACAATTTTGCAGCTTTTTCTGGAGATTTATCACTTACATCAAAATACCTAAAAAACTAGACTGTTAATAAGAAAGAAATAGAGAAAATTTTCACTGATATAAATTAACTGATTAATTTGAGATGTTAAATAAAGATAACTTAAAAATGTGACACTTAGAGAAAAAGTACATTAGAAAAATAAAGGTTAATTTCCACTTATTAATAACTGTTTTTACAAAAATACATTAAAGTTCAAATTTTCAAGTTTAGTGATAATTTTAAAGACATAAGTAAAGAAGTAAAGACTTAAAATCATTATAAACAAATATGCAAGAAAAATTAGCAAGAACAAGTAAATAATTTTTTCTTTTATTAATAAATTCTTTTGGGATTTTATAATAATTTATCGTTTTTATGCTTGAACAGTTTTATATTTGAAAAGCAAATAATATTAATATGTTACATTAAAGCTAAAAATGGAAAATGTTTTGAACAATGAAAACAGATCAGTCTTTCTAATTTCTATTATAAAAACAAAATTAACTATTTTGCATTACAATTTATTTAATACCTTTAATGATTAAATAAAGCTAGTTTCCCATTTATTATAATAATTGCACTGATCATTAAATATTTTTGGAACAAAAATTGTCTATTTTTTACAATTTATAAACAAAAGTAAGCAGTCCTTTTAAAAATAGTAATTTTCGCCTTAAACTATTTACTTCAATAAAAATAAAAATATTAAAAAAGTATGAAAATAAAACAATTTATTGATGGTTGATATGTTTTTAGGACACAAAAATTGGACAAGCTGCACCAAACAGAAATTATGATAGTTATAATTTCTTATTAAACATTTAAAATTAAAAAAAACTCAAAACAGCAAAAAGATTTTGATGTGATGGTTTTCACAAAAGATCCATACAATTTATGGAAAAATTTAAAAATGCTTAATGAATTCAAATAGTTATTTCAATAATTATATATATATATATATATATATATATATATATATATATAGATAAATTAAGTACAATAAATTAAATATAAAATGTCCATTTAAATTGTAGCTTTCTTGTAAATGAAGAAATATTACAAGGCAATGACATCAAATTTCATTTTAAACGAATTTTTGTCTAATAAATTGTTATCAAATTATAAAGTGTAAAAAAGCAATTTTTTGATAAAACTTTGATTTTAAGAAATTTTATAACAAATAAGTAAATTTATAATTTTGAATTTATATGCTAATCTTAGATACAAATCAAATACATGTGTGTGTATATATATATGAAACCTTTATTTTGTAAAAATGTAGGGAGCATATAATTAGATAATAATATATCTATAACAAGCTAATAAAAAACATTAATAAATCATAATCATACCAGTTATAAGATAGCTGCAGTGAAAGGCGAGCATGGTCAGCAGTTTCAACAGTAATAATATCAGTACAAAAATCTGGACCAAGAAGCAGGCAAAGACTCTTAATGACATTTGGCCGCTTAGGTTTATCACCAGAAATGCTAAGGGTAGTAAATTGTTCATCAGGAGCCAACATCACAAGATCTGGTCCAAAAACAACCCTAAATCATTTGCAGTTTTTAGAAGATTGTGAAGATAATAAAAAGAGAACAGCATATTAGATAAAATAATTCTACAGTTCAAATATTTGTAACTTAAGTCATGAACATCAAGATGGTAATTCAATACTGGGTAAATTAAAATTGCAAATGGTCCACAAAATGGGTAATTTACCATTCCAAAATATTATAAAATTTAAATATTTTATAATTGAGAGTTATATATAAATATAAAAAAATAATCGATTAAAATGTAGGTAAATTGAACTTCAAAAAGATTTAATAAAGTGTGCCATCAACTTGCTATTGTTTCTGAAATAAAATTATAAAAAAAAAAAAAAAATTACAAAACGATGGAAATTGAAATTTTTATTCTTTCAGTGCAATTTTAACATACTTTGCGAAAAATTCTTTATATTTTCATAAGACATTAAAAGTAATTATCATATTAAAATTAAAAAGCTTAATATGTATAATAACTTTAGATAATTCATTATAAATTTATGAAAACAACAGGTTTTTTATGGACTGAAAAAATATTAAATAAATATGTGTGATTTCCCCTTTTTTATTTTATATTATCATTCTCTGATTACAATATTTGTAGATTATACAATCAGGTAAGAGGAAAATTTAATTAAAATGCACATGAAATGTAAAATATCTTGATAGGCTAAATGTAAATTATCAGATTAAAATATAACTTATTAAAATAAATCATTAATACAAGTACCTTATAGATATAAACACTACAAAATCTATATGTTAAACTTTAAATAATTATTCACAGAAGCAATTAATTTAATTAGATTTAGGTCATCATTATGCATTTAAAAATAAGCATAGACAAATTAACAATGTAACTAATAATATATCTTGCTCTCCACATCTTAAAACCTGCTCTACAGTTTTATAAATTATTAAAAAAATTTAAATAACTCTATAAGCTAAAATGTAAATTTAATTTCTAAATTTAGTTACTTTGAATTTATTAAACTTGAATTTACTTTGAATTTATTAATTTATTATTTTTGAAAGCTTTGTTTGTTTGTTTGTTGCTCAACGGTCTTTTTTGCTTACGAGGGCTAATTAGACTGGGACCTACGGTTTAAAGTGGATTCCGAACCACTACAAACACATTTTTTGAAAGCAATGAAACAAAAAAGTTTTGCTTTCCATGTAAAATATCCACAATGTAAATGAAGGCATGGAAAATATAAATAAAGCTTCCCCTATATAATTATTTAATCTTAATAATATTTCAATTTAGCACAAATATATTATAATTTTAATTACCTATTAATTATTAAGTATATTAATTATTAAGTATTTTATTAGTTACAAATGCACAGTAAATCCTTTAAATGTTAAAATAGTTTCAAAAATATTTTTAAATTGTACCGAGATTTCTTTGCCTTGTAATCATAGACTTGCACAGCTGCATTATGCGGGACTCTCAATGTCACAGCTCTAGCTCCTTCATCGTCAGATGTCTCCCTTCTTTTTACAGGAGGTGGATTAAAACGACTTGCTCTCCAGTTACCTCTATCACTTAAAGGATCTATCCCTTTATTAAGTAATTCTTCAACTAAAGGTGGTAACTCCTTTACCCATAATTCTTCATCTTGGGATAGCATGTATGTTTCACCAGATATAAGACGAACCTGAAATAAGTTTAAATTTAAAAAGTGAAAAAAATGTATTTACAAATTCCATAGATTAAAGTTGAATCATAATTTTAAAATTTAAAAAGAATTGAATAATAATTCTAAATTTTAAAAAAAGGTTAAAATACTTTTCATTTTTTTAATTTGTTAGAAACATATTTTAGAATCTTTGAATAATTAAATCTTTAATAATTAAAGTAAGCAGAATATTTTATTTGAGATATGAAAATGTTTACTAAAGAAGTTTGAATGACACATACTTTGAAACAAAACTGTAATATGAGATATGACATAAAAACATTTTAGATTTTTAAAATGCATGTTAATATACATTACTTGTAATTAATATTTAATAAGTAATCCAAGTTTTATAAGGTTTTGCATGCAAAATTAGCCATTAATATGAAATAAAACTGTTTTAATTCTAACCTGCCCAGATTTTATGTTTCTCACATAAATGCCTTCATTTTCATCGAGAGCAATGGCATATCTTTTTGTAATTATTTCCACTTCAGTAGGTGGAATGTATTCTGATGGACCTTTAATCATCCACCGATCCCCTGGTTTACGAAAGACAGGCTAGAAATAAATAAGATTTTAAAAAATTGGCAAATTGTTTAACAAATTATTTAGAGCATAATGAAAATCAAAGTAAAATCATTATTTACACATAGTACATAAATCTGTATCATGATTATATTTTATTTTCTTAATTTAGCAATGTACAACCTAGTATTTCTGGAACAGAACAGAAAATTGACTATTTATATTTACTTTTTTGATATGAAATGTGGTAAAAATATAACACCTTAAGTTTAATGAATTTACTTTAGAATAATACAAGCCAATTTTAAGAAGTTTATTTTACCAAAAAATAATTCCAATAAAATGTTTTTATTATTTGCTATTTCTGTTATTAAAATTTCTTAACTATTGCTTTAGAGATTAAATTCAAAGAACAGTAATTTTATAAATATGGCAAATTAAAAGAATAGTAATAAAAAAATTATTTTTCATTAATCTTGTATTTATACAACACAATAATTCTTTTTATGAGCACATATTTATGTTAGACACAAATAGGCAGTAATCAAAATAATGGAAATATGTTACATTTATAATTTTTTATTAATTTAAAGTGTAGAACCATCTTTGGCATGCAATTCAGTTTAAATTTGTCTAAAAATCAATTTGTAAATGAGGTGAATAGTGTTTAGAGAAAATATTGCAACATTCTTTATAAAGATATTTTGAAAATTTTGGGTGAGATGCTAGTGTAGAATATTGATTCCATATTGAATGCTAATTACACCATAACTATTCAGTTATATTGAGGTCAGGTAACTGTGTGGACAATGAATGCTTACTTCACTCTTATGTTCATCAAACCATGACTGAACAAAATTTTCATGGCATAATCACACTGGAAAATTCCATAGCTTAGAGGAAACAAAGTTTGCATCATAAAATGGACCTGGTCAGCTAAAATCCCTATATATTTCTCATAAGTGATCTTTTCTTTGAGATTTATGATTGGTCCAGCAGAAAACAATAACATGGTTACCCATATCATTAAGGATGCACCTCCATGCTTGGCAGTCAGGAGACAATCATAATCATACACTTGTATAAATAATCTTCAAATGTCCACCCATCGTTATAGGAAAAGTCATGAAAGATGAGTGATTATTATAAATATTGATCGATTTATGAATCTTCAATTCATAAATCGATCACTTTGTGAGTATGATTTGTCTTTTGAAAATCTGATAATTGACATTTTATTTTATCAAAAATATATTTTAGAAAGAAAGAATGAAATATATTATCAAAATATATTTTAGAGTTCTCACTCTAGATCATATTATATCACTTAGCATAACTCATTTTAGTTTTTATTTGTATAAACATTCCCAACTTGAAATAATTTAATACAGAACAAAATTAAAATAATGAAATAATCCTGGATACTCATTTCTCAAACATTCTTAGAAATTTATGAAAAATCAAAGTACTTCTGTCAGTAGATGCATGAAATACATATTTAGTAAAATTAATTTAATTTCTTTACACTTGAAATAATTACAACATATTTACAACTATTAGATATTTACAATATATTTATACATGTCCTATCAACATAGTTTAAAGATAGCTTACTTACAGGAGTTTCACTATTATCCAAGAATGCTTCTCTAGCTTTCAGTATCAGTCCTTCGTTTTCACTTAGAACATGCACATCCTGTATACCAGCTTCTAAGCGTTCACCAGGTTGTAGGAAAAATGATTTTTCTCCCTAACAAAAAATTATGGAAACAACAAAAGATCAGAACAAAGAAAAAAATAATTAATAATTAAAACTTAACTGAAAAATGAAGAATTGACACCTAAATTTCAATAAGATTAGTACAAAATTATTATAGCAATTTTTAGTGCTACATTTTTTTGTTATTTATAAATTAACAATGAAATTAGTAACTATATCTCTAGCATATATTTAGGAAATATTTTAGAATTTTCAAAGAGTACAATCTATGCCCACTTTACTGCATCCTTCATTGATCATATTATATTAAGTAATAATTAAAAATTAAATAAATAAAATTACTTCCAAAAGTTGATTTCTTATTTTTTTTAAACTCTTTTTAATCCCATTATTTCTAAACTAAGAGTAAAAAACATTTCAGAAGGTATTCAATATTTATGCAAAAATGAGGGAAAAAATTTATGCTTATTCATTCTAATAGTAATTTATTTACAGATAAGAAAATATCTGTAAATAAATTACTATTAGAATGAATATATATGATGAATGAATGAATGAATTTTTTTAACTCGTATTGATATATTAATCAATACGAGTTTAAATCATATTTCCCATCAGAAATAACAACAAATTCAACCTAAGTCTGCAAACCTAACAAACCATAGTAAAATTTAGCTTCAAACTGTCACAATTTTCTCTACATTAGCATATATATTTAATCTCCAGTAAAATAAAACTTCCAACAGTTGATTTCTTTTATTTTCGTTCTTTTTTTCAAACTATTTTTTAATCCTATAATTTCAAACTAAGAATAAAAAAGAATTCAGAAGGTATTCAATAATATTTATGAAAAAAATGAAGAATAAAATGAATTTTATCCTAATTCATTCTAATAGTAATTTATTTAAGAATAAGAAAGTATATAAAGGGTATTAACACATTTTTAGAACGATTTTGCAGCCGTTTAATTAATGTTTAAAATGTAAAGATTATTTTTTTAAATGTTCGACCTGATAGCTTTTTTTCCGGACTAAGCATTGTGATTTCCATGATAGAAGAGCTTTTTGCAATGTTTCCAGAGATATTGCTTTCCATTCCTCTTCAATTACTTTCCACAGTCCATCTATCATGGTGGGTTTGCGTTTAGAAAGAGCATTTTTTAACAGACCAAAGGCACAGTAGTCCATAGGTGAAATGTCAGGAGATTTCGCAGGAATATGTTAAAAATGTATACATGCAAAACCTGCATTAGTCATCATTTTTTCAAGGAACACAGTGGTAGTTTTCGAAGTATGACTTTTAGCTTTGTCTTGATGAAGTTTTTCTCTTTGAAAGTCATTGGGATAAAGAAGAGGAATTTCTTTTGTAGCATTGGTCGTAAGACCTTCTCCAGATAGTAGGATGAGTTGATTTTAACATTTCTTTCCACTCTTCTTATTTTTAATTTACCATTGTAGGAGAAACCTGCAACAATCATAAACCTCTTACTGAAACTTTCTTTACATTGATGGAAACAGATTTGTACATTTTGTTCTCCTCATTTTCTATAGTAAAAAGACCTTTTTCTGTAACAGTCATTTAGGTAAACCCCTGCTTCATCAAGGGTCACAATGTTTTTCCATTTATCTCCAGCTAAGTGGTTTCCATACAGGATTCTACAAAATATTTTGCATTGAGCCACGTCTCTGCAAAAGCTGGTGAACATTAAGTTTTTCAGCATTTTTAAATTGTAGATACTGGTTTATTATTTTATTTATTGTTGCTACAGATGTATCTAAAGACTTTGCAATTGATTTCTGTGTTGGCGGATTTTTTCTTGTTACCAGCGATTTAATTTTAGAAACATTTGAAACAGTATGTATATTTCGCGGATATTCGTTTGGAGTCTTCTTTCTATGTAGAAATAATGATTGACAGTTTTTACCTGTTCAATTAATAATATTACTTATTTTACACTTAGAAATTTTAATACGATGCAATTCACGACGTTTTTGAATTCTGGAATAAGAACGTTTATCTTCGGAAAGCACGAAAACATATCCTTCTGTTCACAGCATGTTTATATGTGACATTTTGAAAGAAGAATAAATTTAATTCGTTATCGAATTCATTCTAAAAATGTGTTAATACCCTCTGTATATACTAATCAATAAAAGTTTAAATCATATATGTCCTATAGAAATAAAAAAGTCATTGTTCTAACTAAGCAAAACAGAATTCTTGTCACATAAACAGGACATAAATATTCATGATATGCTATCTAGGAAGCAAGAAATAAATTCATTCAACAATAAAATTAAACCCACATAAATAAATGCATAAAAAGAATAGCCTTAAAGGAAAATATTTTATTAAACCTTCTGCACTGATTATCATGTATCATGCTAGTATAAATTTCTCATTTACAAGCCAACACACCAGTGTGGCAAAGTCCTTTCTCGTTTACCCATAATTTACCATAACATATTTGTGCCAATATCCTAGAATGTTCTGAAAACAGTAATTTTTCGCACAAGATGGCACAATATGTGTATGGAATTACGAGATATATATAGATTTGAGTTCTTGCTTAAAATGAGAGATATATGCCCTACAAGTCCATGGTTTTTGGTTACATAAATAAAGAGAGAGGAATGTTTACTAATAATTTCACTTTAGATAGTCATTTAAATGAACAATTGGTATTTGTTTTAAAATAGGTTTTATTTTTGTTAGAGTATAGATGCTTCAGTTTCCAAAGGATAGTTAAGTCTTTTGATTTTGAGATTGTTAATAATTAAAAATAGTAAATAAATACTAAAAACAAAATTTGTAAAATGTTTCTAACAAGAAATAATCTAAGAAAATAAATGTAAAACATATGACATATTTTATTGTGCATTATTAAACAATAAGTTAATTTCATAATTTTATGCAGTAAGTTTAATAATAAAAACTCTACATTCCTAGAATGATACATGTGAAAGACACTGGAGGTGTTAGAGATACATGCAATTTTGTGCTTCCCATAACAAAAGGTTAAAAGACTATTCTTTTTTTTAAAGAAAGCATAGAAGATAACTGATTAAAACTGTTTCATCAACAATTTTCCTACATTTTTTTTTAAATACTTCAGAAATTATATATTTCTTTTTATTCATACAAACCACAGCTTGTTGTAGGCTATCTTTCCAACAAATTCTGCCTCTCTTTACTCCACCTGACCTTATCTTAAGCAACAGCTTTCCATTGGTTCACCCCTAACAGTTTAAGGTATTTTTCCATACTATCTAACCATATAGTAGGGGGTCTTCCCCTTCGATGAACGCTTCCCCTCCATTCTTGAAAAAGTTATTTTTTGTGAGGAAAGAATCATCACATCTATAAACATGACCTAGCCATCTAATACAGGAAGATTTTATTATTTTTTACAATATGGAGATTATATTTTATATATATATATATATATATATATATATATATATATATATTCATTATTATTTTCATAGTAATATAAAATTTTCCATATGCTATTTTTTTAGAGGTACAAAGACTTACCTCCATATTTTTCTTATGAAAATTAATAGATTCTCTTCTGCCTTGTTAAGCAACCAACATTCAATTTTAGCCAAAAGTTTCATATAGATTTATTTTAGTTTTTATACTGAATAGTTTAGATTTGAATTGCTTTTAAGTCAATAGAAATGTCTGTAGGCAAATTTATATTTAATCAAATAAAATTACTAACTGAATCAACATAGTGAAATTTTCAAATGTGTCATCAGAATTAAGAGAACTTACAAAGAAAAGAGCATTGAAATACTAAAAATTATTTCAATAACTTTATTTCAATTTATAAAAATTGAACTTTGCTCCAATTTTACAATCATTGCAAAACTAAATCATGCAGTACCTAAAACTTTATCAGGAAATAATTTTATTATGTTTTTAATATTAATAACATGTATTTTTGTAGAAGAAACTTAAAAATTAAAAATTTTTTAAGATGATAATTTTACAAACCAGTGTAATATCTTTTAAAATGATAAATTTTATGTATATTCAGATGTTTCAAACTTTGATTACTTACTAAATAAAATGTGAATTTTTAATACATTCTGAATTTAATTGTACTCATTAAAACGTTATCCACAGCTTTCATTAGTTTATTTAATTATTGGAAAAAACTACTTACTTTTATCAATTTTTTTCTTCCTAACTGAGGTTTGCCATCTTCACCCAGAGGATCAAGTATAACACAATATTGGCGATTAGAAAGAGTTGTTATCAATACAGTTCCTAAAACATCTTCATATACTCCAGGAATGTAAGTTTCAGTATCTTCTAAAGTTATTAACCATTCTTCTCCATTTTTTCTCGTTTTACTGAACTCATCAACAAAAGTTTTTTTGGCTTTAACATGAACAGCCTCCTGAAAAAAAAATAGTATTATAAAAATAACAATAAATTTTAAAATGAGTAATATTTAACACCTTGTTTCAACACATATAAGCAATGGCAATAATACAACAAACAAGCTTTCATAAACAAGTGAGGACTACTAAATGTATTCTAAAAATTTAAAATAAAATACAAAACTAAATGTGAGATTTCAAAATTAATTCTTTTACAGAACTGCTGTTTTTATAAAGTAGTGTAAGAAAAAAATTTCTAAAAAATATTATATAAGAAACACCTACATAAAAAAATCTTTACTTTGATTTTATCAATAAAAAAAATATAAAAAGTAATTAGTTTTTTCTGTTTTAAGTCTGCATTATTTAAAAACATATTTTTTCCTTTTCTCATTAACAGAGCACTTGCCTGTTTGCCTCTGCTCCCTCAGAAAAGTAACTCAATCTTGTAAGTCATTCATAAACTTCTTTTGCAAATAAATGGTATTACTTGATTTTCTTGTTTTATATTTTCATTTATCAACAGATTGCTAACTTGATAATGCTAAAATTTTATTAGGCGATTTCAAGCCACGATCATTTCCTGCAAAAGTCCCTTTTGTGCTTGAAAATTTTGATTATACTCTGTTGCATTGAATGTAAGATGAGAATCATGTTAGAGAGGAGAAATTCTGCATAATTTGCCAAGAAATTCAAAATTTCAATTCCAGGAATGCATTTAGTATCTACAATTCAAAGTATTTAAGATTCTAAAATAAAAACTTGGATCCAAACTTCTTGAACATAAAAAATGAATACAAATGAAAGATGCTTAAAAATGAGTTCATAAAAATGTAATGTTGGTTTGTAAATGGGAATTAAAATTATTACTTCATCTATGGGACTAGATTAAAGATTAGTCACTAGTTCGTAAAATCAAGAATGTTCATAAATCATAAATTCATAAAAATGAAAGTTGATTGCATTTAAATAGAAATACATTCAGTTTCCTGAAATTGGCAAGTAATATAAAATTTTCAGAGACAAATAAAGTGAGAATATGCCTGTTTCAGATTAAATGGTGGTAATTATAAGGAAAAGGCAAACTTTTTAAACTTTCAAAATCATTTAGAATTATTATGAATGCTTTGCAATATTTCACAAACTTTTGGTACATTAAATTACTTAAAATTATTGAAAGAACTACCAAAGCTAAGTTGAATTTAATCACATGTTTCATCTATTTTTATTTACTTTAAAAGTAAATTACTAAATTAACAATGTATGAGATAATAGAAAAAAATTTTTTTAGAAATATATATTAAACATCTATTTTAGAATGAACAATTACAAAGTAGGAAAAATAAGTAAAATAAAAAAATAATTTAATAAATTTATATTTTATTTATTACTTTCATATGACACAAGAATATTTTATGAAAAGAGACAATATAATGATGTTATTAATTTGATATTAGCAATAATAAGTTGTGAAAACTAAATATTTTATATGAAATAAATGTTATTTTAATAAATTAAATGATTTACATTATACAGTTGAATTTCTTAATCTATAAAGTATGAGAAACTTTACTAAAGTACAAAAAACTACTATAGAAAATATTAGTATACCCACAAGAAAAAAAAACCATTCAGCTAATGAAAATAAAGAATGATACAGTATAAAAATATAGAGTTAGTAGCAACTTTTATGCTGGAAAAGTACCATATACTATAATTGTTAGTGATTTTACAGTTTAATATTGATCCTTCCAAATGATTTAAACAATATTTTAAAGGACTAGATTTTTAATGGATCATTATGTTTGGTTATAAACACCTTCAAAACAGTTTTTTTGAATTTTTTTTTAAATTATGAAAACATCACATTTGTTATATTTCAATCAATCAATCAACAATGGCACTACAACCCTGTGTGGGTCCTGGCCTTCTCAATGAACTTATTCCATCCTGACCTGTACTCAGCAGCACTTTTCCAATTAGATGTTTGTTATATTTCTATTAATACATTATCTGCTACCTGATTATAGAGCTACACATGCACTGACTTAAAATAAGTTATAAAATTATAAATGTTTTTTATAATCAATATAATGGAAATATTTTTAAACTGTTAAAATATGTCAAAAAATTAGAAATATCATAAATTTCACATACCTTTTGTATTTGTCCAAAGCAATGACTTACAATATATAAAATTTAAGCAACAATGTAAATTTTAAGTAGATAGCCATGAAATTACAGAAAATGGTATCATATGAACAGTATAATAAGCACATATTTTAGTAGAATGATCATGGGTACGCAATTGTCAGGAACAAAATATCACATACACAGAATGTGGCATGAGCATACACAAAATGTGTGAGGTGTGAAGTAGGTCTACTATATAAGGGGGTGTGCAGTGTGTGTGTGTGCTGCTATACTATAGTAGGTCTACTATATAAAGGAGGATGCAGGTGCAATAAAAAGTTTTTATTATAGGTAAATTCTTTAGTGAAATATGGCTAGAAATCACTTGAATACACCATAGATGGAAAAATTATAGGAAAGGTAGAATAATGTCAAAGTATGATCAATATACATAATGAGTTCAGAATTAATAAAAGCGTCATATTGCATGCTTGGAGAGCCTTCTAGGTCATAGATACAGCTTTTAAAGATGCTGGTAGTACCTGCCCCAAGAAAAACAATAGCAACAGATGAGTGATATATTGTACTACAAACAAAAAGAGCCCAAAACCAATCAACACATGCCACTACTCAGTAAGTGTTTACAGCAACAAGTGATCAGTTTACTGAGTGCAGATGTTTTCAACAAAGGTGACCTATTCTCTAACCATCCTGAATGCTGCATTTCTTTGGAATATGGCCATTAGTGAAACAGTTTCAAGTGGTGCAAGGAGCACAAAAACTGTACTACTCATCAATTGAGTCATTTTCTCTTTACAAATGGCACAACAAATTCCCAAGACGTGATTAGGTGAAAGGTTAGGACACAGTTTCATACCAATAATATATGGAAAGATACTGTTATGGTGGTTTTGAGAAAGCATTATACTGGACAGAAGGACTGAGCTCTATGTTTTTGACAGAGGTTTTATAACTAGAGATGGCTATTGCAAGCTGGTCTTTTCTCATGTGAATCTATTCCAAGGTGCTATTAAATCAAATTTTGCTTTATGATACACGGCCACATCAAAATGGTGCTGTTTATCAGCTACTAGAAAGGAAAGATATCAATTGAATGGATTTGCCAGCGTTTTCCAGATTTAAATCCTACAGAATGTGAGTGGGACAGCTTTAGGACGATTCTTGACAACAAAATTATATTCTTTGGAGAACAGCCAACAAATGTAACAAATGCTGATTTAGAAATTGGGTACTCTTACTTTAAAAACTGTTGGACAATCTGATGCTAAGATACAGGGGTGTTTGTGGGACCTCAAAAAATCTCCTGAAACTTTTACGATCTTACTACCGACATTTTGGAATTTCGAGAAGGGAGGGGGGAGAAATGAAAAATTACAATTATGAAGTGTTGAATGACCTAATTATAAAAGTTCAATGAATTACTTTTTTTTGCAAAATTAATAACCATAAATTTTCAAATGTATAAACTACTACATTTTATATAAATATTTTAAATAACCTGAATTAATTCTTTAAAAAAAATATCTAATTTCTGCTGCTTTTTTATATTTTGTTATGTTTGTGGGCTTGTCTTTCTTTTGTGGTGAACTTCATAATTGCAGGAAGGTTGATTTTTATTTTCCTCATTTACAGTTGAAGAAATTTCCTCGAGAACTGCACATACAGAGGTAGAAGCAGTTTGCTTTTCTGCTAATGTAGAAGGTTTTTCAGAGACTTTTATAGGTGACTCATCTGAAATACATGTTTTTAAGTCCTCTTGATATGTTTTATGAATTCTGAATTATACTCAATAAGAGATCTTTGTGAATTGGATTTTTTTAGTCATATTTTTCACATGAGGTTTCTTTAGAAGCCATTAAATCACATTTAATAGTCTGCACTGCATCTAAGGAATCAATCTTAAGAGAGGTTCTATAGTCAGTAACAAGTGCCTCCATTAAGTTGAAAGCACTTTCCACTAATGGGCCATGGAAGCAGCTAAGGCAGGCTTTGACCAATTTAGCCAATGAAGGATACTTATAATCATTTGTGAAATCATTTTTTAAAAAAATTTTAGACCAATATTTATCAATTGTACACTTGACTTGATTTCCACTTTCATCAGATGTGTAGAGCATTTCTTTGGTGATATCAATATCACTCTGGTATAACCTTATTTCAGCTTCTACTTTTGACTTTGTTTCTACTTTGTTTTTTTTCATTATCACTAAAAATATGGGACATAAAAGATGATAATTTTTCAAAAGCTAATATTGTACTGGTTTTACCTCTTAGCTCTGGATCTAATGCTGTAAAACTAATTAGATATGAATTTTTAAGGGGTAATTTCTGTTTCATATGCTGTGCTGTATTAGTATAAGCTTTCATCAGAGAAATTTGGAATTCTTTTGCTATTGGATGTGATTTTTTGATAATTTCTTCAGGAGAGTGGAAGCTTCTGCACTATATAAATATTACTTTGCTAGGTAGATGGAATTCTGGATTTGTGACATCAACCTTTAATAAATCATTATAAGACCTGCACTCTATATTTTCTGACTTCATAAAAAAAGAGAAAAATTTTGCTATCAATTTATAAATACTGGAATGTATTAAACAAAGCATTGGCTTTTTGTTTCAAATAATTTATTATATGTGTTGAACTTTGGTAATGCTGCTGAATATAATGCCAGCCATATGCAATAAAATTTTGTTTTGCTTAACAAATAACCCAGTTAGTATTTTTTTTCTGAGCTAAAGCATCCTTTGTGAGTTGTTGGGAATGCAAGCAAGAATACACCCCTACAACAATTTTTTTCTGAGCTGAAGAAATATTTCTTTTATTGTATACAATTTCAACATCAGAAAAATAATCCCCTTTATCAGTTTTATCCAAGTAGTGAAAATAAAATGCAATAAGAGCATCCCACAGATCTTTGATTTTCTAAAACGCATAAAATGTACATCCACTTATGGTCTGGTCTCATCAAGGGCTTAAGTTTTTTAATGGCAAGGGATTCACAAATTTTGAAAAAATTTTCTCTTTTACTGCAGCTTTTCATATCAAAATAGATGTCATCAAACAAATCTTCTAAGTATCTATCAAAACATGAAGCAAATTTTTTGCACAGTTATTAGCTGTGTGACATGTGTCACCACCAATATCTAATAAGTGGGGTGCTTTGTTTGATCGTAGTCTGGTTTCAACACCCTTTTTTTTCCACGCATGGTGTTACATGAGTCCATTAATACACTAATTAAGTTTGCCAATGGAATATTATTATCTTCAATAGTATTAACAACTGCTTTAAAAACAGCTTCTGAATTGCAAGATTCCGTCTTTAGAGATGCAAAATGATGAACTACAACTTGATTTTGATTGTTGTCATAAAACTGCGAAAATATTGCCAGTATACTTTCTTGAGCATTGCTAGTACTTACATCCAAATTTAGAGAATATGGAGTTTCCTTTAAAGTTTTAATGATATTTTCCTTAATAGTTTTTGCGAGCCCATATTTCATCTTATAACATGTTGTATTCTTGGACATTTCCAACTAGTTTAGTGCCATCTGATTGTGGCTCAACTGTTTGCAGAGCTCAATTAAATTGGGAGCTACATTGAAAGAAAGAGAATTCTCAGCGATAAACGAAGTTATTAATACCTCTTGGCCTGCTTTTCTTGTCACTATATCCAATGGCCGAGCATCAGTCCCCAGTAAGTCATCAGTACTTTTTGAATTTGCATAATTACTTAAAGTCAATGAATGTCAAATGCACTTTGAATATTTTATGTGTGTCACAGTTTTAGAATGATTTGTGAAAGCCTTGAATCCTTCCCCACCATACTTCAGCAGTGAGTTACAAAAAACACAATATGCTTGTCCAGCAACATTTATTTTCTTGCACCATGTGCTGATGGTATCCCCATTACCATCTCTCCGTTCAATCCAATTCCACTTAAATGCATTCCGGACACTTTCTTCTATTTATATAATATCACTATTTATATCGAGAAATTTCATAATAAAATTCTCTTGCATACATAAATAAAAAATATTTCAATAAAGGAAATGAAAAATTTACACGTGCATCAATAAATGAAACAAAAATTTTACACAGCGGGAAAAAAAAAAGTTGCGAAGCGATCAATGACAAATAGCTAATACGGCGAAAAATCCCCCTTCTCTACTTATTGGCGCCATGCCAAGGGAGATAAGACCTTTGAACCCAGAGTCACGTGATCGCACATCTGGTCGAATGAAGTCTCTCCCTTTTTTTTCTGCTGTGGCTACATGCTGAGAAGAATCCAGAAGAAATTGTCTGAGAATCGGGGGAATGAGTCATAACTCGTAATAAGGAAAGAACAAAATGAAGTTTTTTCCCCTTTTTCACGCATTATCACTGCATTTGGAGAAAGAAAGGAAAAGTTTTCACCACACACACTGACCTTGCATTTTCTGCTTTCAAAGCAAACAAAATTACCCAGATCAAAATAAATAATTCATTATTATTCCTACTTCCTTTTGAACGACGATCACAGGAATTTCCTGGTATTGAAGTTCAAAATCCCCGGAATTCTGGGGTTTCCCCGAAGTACAAACACCTTTGAGATAAAAAGAGAGTGTGAAGCAATCATTGCAGTAAGTTAAGGGCATATCCTATACCAAGAAGTAACTGCTGGCTGTTCTTCTTAGACTGACCATCATGTGTAATTATACTATAAGTTCAATAAAGCTATTTTTGTTTCTTTCATACCTCATATACTGTATTCATTTTTAAGCAACTCTGCTTTTGTCATTGTTTAAGTATAAAATCCTGTCTTTCATTTATAAATTTCATGTATATCAAATGATTTCTTGAGCAGTTATAGCAAAAAAATAGCAGTTACTTAAGTTTTGCACACTAGTAAAACATTATGAAGACATTCAGATATTTTTTTAACCATTTCATAAGCATTTTTCAAAACCCATCAAATATTTTTACAATATAACTCCCAAATTTATGTTTATGGAAAAATAATTCTATTAATAAAACAAAGAATTTCTAACCTTTTAAAATGTACCAATGATGTTCTAAACTTTATTAATTTTCTCATGAATAAGTAGAAGATAAAAAAAATTACACAATTACTAATCTATTTTAATCTTCTAAATTTAATTAAAATATTAAGAAAATGTAAGATTTGAAAGCATCTAAAATAATATTCAATTTTGAACCATAATCATAATTTAAACATATTATGAAAAAGATCACTTATAAATTCAAACTAGAATTATTTTTTAATTTCCTCCTAAACATTTTTTTTAATTTTAAACCTATATATATTTAAAATTAAAATTTTTTTTAAATTAATTAATTAAAATAAGAAATATGTTATACAAATCCCTGATCAGCATCAGAAATGCCAATGATATATGATTTACATTTTCGATACAATTAAATAAAGTACAAATATAATTACAGTTATCTTATATAATAAATAACTCAATGCATCTATTTCTTATAAAACAATATATAGAAAAGCTTCACATAAAATTAAAAATTATTAATAAGAAACTTATAACTGTCAATTGCTTTCTCTTAAATATGTGTGTTTGTGGACATGTTTTTTATATAGAAAAATTAGATTTATAGATACAAGTTGTGGTAATTAGCAGTAATTTTTTTTAATTTATTAAAAAAATTACCACTTGATATCTTAATAACTAATTGAAAATATTCCCTCTTAATTGTAAATCTTTTACTACACAACAATTGAAATAAGATGACATTTTCAGGAATTTCTCAAAATTGAATAACATGTGCTAATGGTACAAATAAAGAATTATTTAAATTTATAATTTTCTATGCCTCATAATCTTGTGTGAGCTATTTGAGAAGTATTTAACATATAAGGAATGTGATAATAATTTACATATGGATGACCTAAATGGGTAATTAAATAAAATATATGAATGAAAAGTCCTCAAAATTCTTTGTAGATTAATATCTGATTTTAAAAAATTCATAGTACTTTTGCAGCATTTTTCTAAGGTAAAAAAATAGTGCATCTATTTTCAAATAAGAAAGCCATGGCTATTACAGATTTACTATAGAAGTACATAAATGTATTAAAGTGATAAAATAACAGTTTAAAATCAATTTTAAGCAAATTATAAAACTAAGTATTACATATGCACACTCAATAAAGTAAAAACTCAGTAAAAATAATAGGAGTTACCTTTTCTGTTAAAACATATGCATTAACAATATCAACAATTTCTTCATATGCACCTGGCAAATATGCTCCAGTTTTCTTTACTATCCATTCCTCCCCAGTTACTCGGTCCTTACCATCCCGATCTTTAGTTTCAGCTCTAGCACGAAGCCTTAAAGCTTGATTAGGATTAATAATTGTAGCATTAATTGTTGAAAGAACTTCTACTTCTTTTCGTGGCACAAATGTTCCTGGGAAAAAATTGGTAAAAATTATAATGCTAAAAACCTAATTTTACGAATATCCATGAATAGTAAATATTATATTTTAAATAACTAATAAAGAAATTATTATGCCTAGCAAGAAGTCACTATAATTAAAACATTAACATATTCTAATTTATTTATTTTTACAATTTGCAAGGGAAGCTTATCAAGTAAATTGTAAGGTAAATTAAAATCAATATCTAGAATAATTGAATTTATACTTTAACTTTTAAATGTTTAGTCACTGCTATTATTTACCTATTATAAGCGTTGTGTTATTAATATTTCACATATATTAAAGGAACATGTTTAAAGAAAAATCTAAATCTTTGTTCAGAGCAAAAAAAATATCTTTGAAAATACAAACAATTGAAATTTAAAATACTCATTAATTCATTTTACTCAAATGTATTTTATAATATTAAGTATAAGAAATTCAAATTTATTAAAATGAATAATATTTTAGAAACATTGTAAGTCAGTTGGTTTGTCATTCTACAGTCAGTTTGCTCATGAAGACAAATTTGACCAAGATCTACAATTCAGAGTAACATATAGAGTGACTGAATAAATGAAAGAAATATATCAATAAACAAACGATTTCTGTGAGTAAAAATTTAAATGATTTAAATCATGTGTATAAGTTTATTATATAAAATATATTCATTCCTAAATTCTCATCCTGTAACACTTACAAAGACAATTAAAAACACATAGCAAAAGAAATGAAACACATTTCAAAATATATTTTGTGTGAATGCAATTTTAAATCTTATAACTAGCAAAATTACTTAATTAGCATGAAAAAACAGTAAGCAAATAATTGCAGTAAAACAATTAAAGAAATTTGCATAAGTGATAAAATATACTGTAAAAGTCATTTATTTCACCAGCTCAATGATTTTATAAGTGTTTTTGCATGAAATAAGGGTTAAAATAATTCATTAATTTCAGATAAAATACTGAGAAAGAGTACAGTTTCAGTGATATTAATTGAACATAAATATTTTTATTTTATGAACGTTGTCACTAAAATTTTTAAATACTGCATGATTTAACAATTGAAAAAACAATACTTACGTATTATCGCAACCAGGTTGGCGCGATTTGTAAGTTTGAGTGAGAAAGTATGAATAGAAATAAAATGTACATTTATTAATTACAGATAATTTTTAATACAGTTTTTTATATTATTTTGTTTTAAAATATAAAATAACAATTAAACCTTTCCGGTTTCGAATTTGAATAAGTTGCAGAATTATTTTTACGGCGGAAATATTTTGGTTATTGCTTTTAGCACAGATTGAAAACCGTCTTCGCCATTAACAGCTTGAGTTTGGCGCCATATAAATTCGATAAGGTATGAGTCAAGATGATGACGGGCTGTTCAACTCTGTTTTTTGTTGCACCATTTGGCTGAGCCCCACATGCGCTCTACATGTTATGTGTGAACGCCCGTGTCGGGATCCACAAAGTTATATTTGTGATTAACAGTTCCATGCAGAAATCCAGCATTTTCCAACTGACTTGTCTTGTATCCTTTCCAGCAATCCGAATAAATAATGCTTCCTTCCTTGATATTTTCGCAAATTTTTTCCATGAGGGTAACGGCGCTTCTGTTAGGTACAGTAACCAAAAAAGTCTTTTGTTTCTTGGCAAATTCCGCCGAAAACCCATTGCTGTGGTAGTACACGGCCATGGTTATTTTTCTTTTTTACAAATAAACTTTCGTCTATATCCACAATAAGTCCTTTGCCGCCTATTTGCTTTCTTTCTTTTCCATCCATTTCAAGGGTACATATCTCCCACATGTAATTGTTCCAATCTATAACAGTTTTGTCAGAAATTTCCATCTCTTCTGCACAAAATTTAATTGAGGTTAACTCTTTACACCAACAATAAATGAAGCACACCGCTGTCACAAATGAAATTCGGCTACCTTCAAACCAATTTCCGGTTCTCATATGCAAGTGTTGATTGCACTCTTCGATGTTACATTTGCAGAAGATTTGCTTTCCAAAATTCAGTTTCATTTTATGAGAGTTTTTACATGTACATTTGTTCGGTATAATTCCATATCCCTGTAACAATTCAACAGCATCTTTTTCACTCACAGGTAGATCCCAAATATCCTTAGTTAACGTATTTCACGGCATTCAATCTAACCAGTAAGCAAAATAATTTCATTACGAAAAACCATGTATAATACGTAGGGTTACCGTAAGTAGGGTCGCCAAATTTGGCGATTTATGCGAATATTGGCCTGGTTGCGTTAATGTGTAAGTATTGAAAAAACAAATATTATTAACTTTCTCCAAAGAGATATAAGAAATTTTTCAATATTAAAAGAACAGATGTTAAGTTTTTTTTTCCAGAAAAAAGTAAACAGTTTTTTAACACACACACACGCACAAAAAAAAAAAAAAAAAAAAAAAAAGATTTATAAAATGCGTAAGTAACAGAATTTAAACATATAGTAGACACTTGTTTTTACAAGCTTATATAGGGCCACGGAAAATAGTTCTTAAAATCGAAAGTTTGTAACATAAAAAATTAATATTTTTAACTTAACTGTTCTTTGTTTATAAACAAAGTATTAATAAAAAATATTACTTAGAATGCACAATATAAGAAATACATGTAAAATAAAATTCACATTTAAAAATAATTCCGCAAAATAATGATTCCTATTTTTCCATTTAAAAACTACATTTTAAATACAATTTCCTTTTTTTATGTAACACAGCATTTTACTGTTGTTTTGCTCTAAAATGAACCGCACTCTTGTTAAGATATATTTTTAAGAAAAACAGCCATTAATTTGCTAATTTTGCAGACAGTCCTTTTATTTTGTTTGATAGTCCTTATTTTGTTTGATAGACACTATGTCCTTTTATTTTTGTTTGACAGTTGCAGTTGTTTTTCATTATGTCCTCACCTGAATTCACATTCAAAAAGCTCCAAAATGAGATTATTTGTTTGTTTGTCACTCAACGGTCATTTTTTGCACACACGGGCTAATTAGACCGGGATTTATGGTTTAAAGTGGATTCCGAACCACTACATTCATGCCCAAGGTTGGATTTGAACCCACAAACTGTTGAACCGAAGGCAAGAGAACTAACCATTCTGCTGACAGCTCAGCCCAAAATGATATTAAGGGCATTAATGATTTCCTTTCTTGTAATCATAAATGAATAATTCAACTTCATTCAAATCGTCAACTAAATGTTCTTGGCTTCCTCCAATTATGAGTTCTTTCTTAATCCAACTTGCATGTCGAAATGACGCAGATATTTCTAGTGCAACATCATCCCAAGCATAGATTGATCAGAACATTGCATCTAGAATTTTCATTACATAAGTTGATTTCAAACCGTGATCACTTAAAAGTAACTTTTGATATTTGCAATTGAAAAGACTGATTACATTTGATGCATATTCTGTAAGACAGAAGTTGGATTAAATTGGGAAATATAGTTGTTGGATTCAAGGGTCTAATGTAATTGCTTAAAAAAAATCTAAGGTTTCAACATCAATAGATCAATTAGTTGTTCACAATTCAAAAGATTTACAATTTTTCAATAAAATATCAATCCAAACATAATTTTAAAAAAAAATCAGATAAAAGAAAATGAACACAAATGAAAGATACATTAAAATAAGCTAGCAAAAGAGATTTTTTAAAATTTTAGTTCATAATTGGTAATTAAAATTATCATTGTGTTTATGGATCCTTGATGGAGATCAGTTATTAGCTTGACAAATCAAGAGTGTTCAGAAGAACAAGTGTCTATTGTAATATACTTTTGTTTTAGCAATAGCTCAAAATGAAACATTACAAATTACCAGGTCCTTCAAAAAGCCATTCATCTCCAGCTACTCTCCTTGTATCCCCATCTTCAAAATCTCGGATAGCTTTTAATAAAAGGGCACTATTTGACTCAACCACAGTTAGAGGTGAAACCTCCTATTTAGAAAACAAACATAAACAAAAAAGAGACATTAGTAAAAATAGCAAACAGTTTCATAATAACACGCGATGTTACATTTCATTTCATCTTGAATTTATATATCAAACTATGCTTATAATTAAAAAAATTATCTAATTTTAAAATAATAAAAATGTATAGCTTACAATAAAGTATAACACAACTAGATGCAACATAGTTAAAAAGAAAATCTGTTTCTAATAGTGTTTAAAAAGGAAAAGAAATATTTTGGTGTATATTGAAAGTAATTTTAAGAAAACACATAAAAGAATTAATTATTAAATGGGGAGGGGGGCGTAAATGATGGTAAATTAAATGATTTTTTAAAATTATATTATTAAAAATAGTTATTATAGTGCATATGAGAAGTAAAAAAATAAGTTAATAAAACATAGATAATATCAAAGATAAATATCTGGCATGATCCTTTTTTGAAAATATTCAGTTTCTTAGAAAAAAGACAGAAATAATTTGAGAATTTTTTAATTGATTAATTCTAATATGTTTTTTGATTATAACTATTCTTTTAATGTTCATAATTATTTTATTCAATGGAAAAAATAAGAGGGTCACTCTGAAATTTTTGAGATACAACTAGGTTTTTAAAGTTACACTTACAAAATTTTAGGTGTGTTCAAAGTAGTCTCCTGAAGCATCAATGCACTTTTATTGATGAATTTTCCCTAGATTAAATGCCTTAAGCCATTCATTTCTTGGTATAGATGAAAAAAATGCATTTATAGCCACATCAATCTCTTCTTCTGAATGAAAACGATGTCCACGTAAGTTCTTTTTAGATTAAAGAATAACCAAAAGTCGCACATAGCTAGATCAAGTGAACACAGCAGATGCTCGATCACTTTAATTTGTTTTTGTTTAAGAAACTCAACTGTTAATCAGGCTGTATGTGAAGATAAATTGTCAATGTGAAGAATTAGTCAACTAACATTCAGTTCTTGTAGAATTTCTGGAAGACATTTAGTGGTATACCAGTTTGCTGTTACTGTCTTATGTCCTTCTAACTTGATGGCTTTGACCAATCCTGTACTTCTGGAGAAAATGGCATACATCATTTTTTCATTGCGCGTTGTTTTTTCACCATTGTCAGCGTGGGATCATCTTCAAAGACCCATACTTTGCCAACACGTCAATTTCTTGACGTGTTGGAACGTCAAAAAAGGGTATGTACATTTCATCACCTATTACAACTTTGGAAATGATGCGGTGGCCATTATCATTTAGCTATGATTTTGTGTATGGCTGCGGATCCAATGTTAAGTTCTTTCTGTATCATTTGATAGGTACAGTGATAATCATCCCTTAACATTTTTCGCATGGCAGACACATTATCCGGGATTACTGCCGACAGCGGCCTTCCTGTGTGTTTTTCATCCTGAAGAAAATTGCTACCTCTTCTAAATTTTCTAAACCATCTGAATGCAGTAGCACAAGCTAGAGTTTCATCAACAAATGCTAATTGCAACTGCTGAATGCATTCTTTTTGATTTAATCCTACTTTAAAATTGTAGAAAATCGTAGCGCAAAAATTTTCTCGCATCAACTCCATTTTCTCCTCTGTTTAAAATTTATTCTACGCTAAACAAGTTGAAGTAAGTCAGTAAAAAATCCTCTTCTGTGTTAATATACTTTGTATTTTAAAATTAAACTGTTATTTTTATTTTGTAAATTCTCATCTACGCGTAATCTTAGAAATTTTAGAGTAACT
Organism: Latrodectus elegans; assembly: GCA_030067965.1. Lineage (NCBI taxonomy): Eukaryota > Metazoa > Arthropoda > Arachnida > Araneae > Theridiidae > Latrodectus > Latrodectus elegans. Next base: position 16,176,456 of record CM057810.1, on the reverse strand, counting down.
CTCGTATGCATAAAACAGTTAAATATAATTGTTTAAAGAAATTCTCTAATACAGAATATACTTAAATTAATCACAAAATTATATATAAATAATAATAATAATTCATTGCTATAAAAGTTAAAAATAAGAAAAAATTATCAGATTGCATTTTATGCTTGTTAGCATTTTTAATATCAATGATTACAAGATAAAAAAAAAAAAAAAAAGCTTTTTGAAACGACAAAAAAAAGTTAAACATTGAAAAATATAGATTTGTTATAACAGATTTATATGGTTAACTCAAAAATTATATTCATTTAATTTGATAACACAATGATCTTGTGTTTTCAAATGGTGAGAAATATAAAGAAACTATAACAGGAGAAAATTTTGCATACATGCAAAAACTGTTAATTGTTATGAACAGTGCTCACCTGAAAAAAAAATTCCTAAAAGCAGTGCTACGATGAGCAATGTATACAATGTATGAATATAAATTGTTTCCATACACAAACACAATGAATGTTTGATTTTACAAACTTGTGGAGAGCAATAAAATAGACCTTAAAATTGAAAATTTGTAAAAAAATGCTAGATCTGAAAACTTTTTTATAACCAAAATAATCCTTTTATATAAATAGAGTACTATTAAAGAATAATTTATTATGCTCAATATAAAAAATATTAAGCTCTATATAGTTAAAAACATTTTTTCATTTTTCTGATGAAAAATCCTTTTACTTAAACTTGCAGTCCAGTACAATATTGAAGAAGTTCCAGAAAGCGAGAGGGTTCAAAAGTCATCACTGGAACGAATGTCAGAAAGAGAGGGGCAACTAAAGAGATGCTCACCAGTTATATGTGAGGTATCACAGAGCACAAAGAGGTAAAGTGGTGACATTAATTTTATATAAATGGTCCTGCAAATAGTCATGTCCAAAAATAATTCTAAAACAAGTAACACACTCTGACCTAATGGTAAATAGTGATCAGTGTGAGGACATGTGTTGGATGCAATATACTTGAGCAATTCCTATAGATTTCTATTGGAAATATATTAGTTCATCAAACTTATAATGGGTGAATAATGATGCAATCTATCAGATAATAATTTAATATACTTTCTTTTTGGTAACAAAAATGAAAATTTATATAATACAAATTTATTCTACTTCACTTCATAAATTTTACTATATTTTCAGAACAATTAAAGTGGTAAGAATTTCTATGAAATTTGTGACTTTTCCTTCACACACTTTGTGACAGTACTGAATTTGATGATGACATAATGGTATTTTTCATGGCATATATATATATATATATATATATATATGCCATGAAACGAATGTCACTACAACAAATAAATGACATACAAAAAATTGGAGTGCAATCATTTATAGACTAGAATCTGCATCTAAAAATCAATAACTTTATTAATTCTAAAAATGTAAATTTTTGTTTTTTCTTTGTTGCTCAATGGTCATTTTTTAAATTAGACCAGGATCTACAGGTTAAAGTGGATTCTGAACAACTACAAATATCCCTGCTCAAGGTGGAATTTGAGCCCACAAACTAGAAATGTGTAAGGTTGAATGCTGAAAAATATTTCAGATTAATAAAAATACATTGTTGCATTTGAAGGTAAGGATACTTGATTGTTCTCAAATTTATCTAATGGAAACCTTTAGTTCCAAATTGATCTTATTAGCCAACATAACTAATAAGAAAGCTTAACTTAATTGTACTCAGCAAAAAAACAGCATTATTTATTTTGACAGCAGAAATTTCATACATTTTTTTTAAATGGATGTTATTTTGCTCTTTTTAACAAATTTAAACTCCCAGAATGATAAAAATTCCACTCACATGCTTTGCTTAAGGCATCAGTAAAATTCTTTTATAAAATATTTTTAACATAAAAAAGAATTAATAAATAAAATAAAATTCAAGCTTGAAATAATTGGAAAAATAAATATAAAACTTAAAAACATTTCATAAAAATTTTTATAAAGCTTTTTATTTATTTATTTATTTTTTTTTTGAATTGTATGGATTTATAAATCATTTACACACAAAATAATATATTACCTTAGATTACAGTAATAATAAATATTTAATAACAAACTTTAGAAATTTTGTACATCCCTTCTTATGGTGATTTATGGATAAAATTAATTGAGCATTGTTTAATGCACAAATATCATTTAAAAAAAAAAAAAAAAAAACTGAATTGACTGATCTGTTAATCAATTCACAATAACTGTCCAGTTAACACAATTTTTTTCAATTTAGAATTAATACAATATTTAGCAGAGAAAACTTCTTTGGAAATAAACTTTAATTAGAACTAATACATAATGATTAAAAAAAACTAAGACATTTAAAATATAATCGCTTTGTTTATAGAATTAAGAAGTGTAACAAGTATACTTTGTATACATATTCGAAATAAAAGAGAAACCGTAGACAATAAAATATTAAGATAATTACATTTTATAGAATGAAATTTGTTTAAAATTAAAATTATAAATGAAAATTAAAAAAAGTCAATTTCTAAATAATAAATTTGAAAATTTAATAAGACATTATCTTTTAAATATAAAATATGAATTTCCATAGACATTTTTTTATATATATAAAATTTAAAACTGAAACAATAAGTTAAAAAAAATTATTTGTTCCAAATTTTAACTTTATGTTCAGTATTTTCATTTTAAAGTATATCATGAAATTTATTATTATAAAGAAAACAACTCCAATGAATTGAAGAATTTCTTACAGAGTGCATAACTTCACCAGGATATAATGGAAAGGGATCTTGTTCCAATCGTACTTCTAAATCAGCATGCTTCAATTTTATTTGACCAGCATTATCATAAACTAAATCTTTTTCCACATTGCGAACAACTGGATTGCGAATAATGCAATAGTGGCAGGGAGGTATAATGATCATCTTTCGTGGTTCAAGAATCACACTAAATTAAAAAGGAATTTTTACAAAAAAGTAGCCATGAAAATATCATTATACCAAAATGTACATTTTTTATATTTACTTTCTTAATAGATCACATTTTCATTAGTTAAGGAACAATCCTTTAAAAAAAAGGTGAAAATATTGTATTTTATAATAAATACCACTAAAAGTAATAGTTAATAACTTACAGATGTATTTTTTTATATTTTTACAAATATATATTAATAATAATGAAATTTATAACTATCTTTTCGGTAAGTTCTCAAAAAATTTCTTGTACACACAATTATCCAAATATATTTTCATTTTCTTTGTTAACATATTTTTAATGCTTATTTTAAAGATTAAATTTAATATAGACAATAGAAATACATATAATTAAGAAAATAATTTAAGCTTTAAGTGGAATTTTAATAAAAATTTTAAAAAAAATTATACATTAAATGGAAATAATTAAATTTTAAAATAATAAATACTGCTTGATATAATTTGCATGAGTAAGATCAGCAAACTTAATAATTTCAAATTTATGATACATGAATAAAATTATGCATCATGCCCTGAGTAACAATTAAAAAATAATTACAACTCAGCATCAGCAAAAATTACCAGATATAGAACATTTCATGCATATATAAGGAAATTGTATACATATAAGGAAATTGCTTAAAAAAAAAAAAAAAAAAAAAAAAAAAATAAGACATTTATAATATAATTGCTTTGTTTATAGCATTAAGAAGTGTAACTGGTATACTTTACATATATATTCCAAATAAAAGAGAAACGAGATAGTATAAAATAGTTAAGGTTACATTTACTTATTTTTATCCACTGAACAAAAATTATTTTGACTTTGAATTCATAAAAATTAGAAGCTGTTATTGTGACTGCTATTAAACCCAATATAAATTTAGAACAGCTTTAAGTGATCAATAGGCAATGCAACATACCAAGTTTTCTCGGTTTTGTCCTGTTGTTGCATACTTCCTTTGACCAGTAAAGCTACACTATGTCCATAATGTTAAACATCCCCAAAAAATCTGGCACCATAAAAGGGTCATATATATATAAACCATATTTGGATACTCCAAGGCACTCAAGGATATGTTCTGGCATAGCTTGTTCAGTGGAACTATTGGTACAAATTTTGGTGCCCTCAGAAAATTTTAATGATCTAAGGATGACAACTTTGAAAGTAGGCAAAGCCAGTTTGTTCCTGTCAGTAGAAATTCTCACTTGGAGATCGTAAAGTACTTGTCAAACCAGGCCATTTTCCTAAACCTGGAAGGTGAATCTTTTTAGACTGTGATAACTGATACAGTACCATGATAAAAAGAGGGTGCCCTATTCATAGATGGAGAAAAGTTGCAGTCTCTGTTAGTCATGAGACTAGAGCAGCTAGAGGTAGAGGACTGCCTTAGCTTTTGTTGGTATCCCATCTATGGGGACTTGTCTGGCATGGTGACCCTACCAGTAGTTAAAATACCGCTGGCGCAACTCCCATGGCAGTCTCCCAGTCTTGTGCTTTGAGGCAGCACAAGACAGAACTGAAAAAACTTGAATTGCTGTCTAGTATGATTGTAATCACTACTGAAGTTAGAAAATTTTATATTCTTATGACATCAGAAAATACAAGAATGCTATAAAACATTTTCTTGTATATTAAAATTACAAAAAGAATGATGTATTATTGCTAAGTTTTTTCAAATTCAACAGCCTACTCTTTGAGTGTTTTATAGAAACTAATATAATTTTACTTAAAAGTTAACATGTTGAATGAAAAGTTTAAAAATATGAGGCACAATAACAAAAGAAATTTTACAATTAAAATAACTGATTGATGAAATATTTTTAAGTGTGAAAATATATTACCCTCATACTTTGCATTAATATTCCCATACATTCTGTAAGTCATTTTATATAATTTCTAAAGATATTTTAACTTCAGTTTGATCATTTGCACTTATTTTCACAGTATAACATTCATTACACTTTACAGAAGTAGCTAATCTACATCTTTTTAAAGGAATTTTTGAAGTGAAATTATTTCAGATTATATTTCATTAAATTTATAATTTTTAAAATAAAGGTAAACTGATTCCACGGATATAAATTTTTGCAAATATATAACATTTTGGAATTATTTTGTTAAGCATAATCTTTGAGAAATATGAAGTCTAAAGTCTTTTGTTTATGAAATACCATATATATTTGTAAGCAAAGATCCAATTTACAGATACAAATTTTTCTGTAATTATTCCTCTTTGACTACTAATTTTTGGGTGACATCATTCATGGTAAAAATTTTTAATCATTATAGATTAAAAAAAATTGTCTTAAAAAATAAAACCGATGCATAAAATTTTAAAATTTAGGGATAAAAAAGTATAAAGTAGTAAAACTTCCATATTTTCTTTTACACTTAAGAATTATATAAGAACATAAATATAATCTCTATAAAACTAATTTTTAAAATTAGAAAACAAAATAATTTTTAATGCAAAACTGTTTAAGTAAAGAATTACAAAAATAAATGCTTTGAGGAAAAATTACTTTATTCATTATCATTAAAACAAAAAAATATGTAAATATGGAATTGAATATACCGTTCATTTTCATGCCTCACATAAGTTTTTGGTCCAGCTTCTACTCTAGTAATATTAGCGGTTTGATCAAGGACATGCATATAATAGTATGGAGGAATACGATATATGCTCTTTTCTTTAATCTTCTCGGAAGATTCACTGGAATCCTTTGAAGTACCCATGCCTAGTAATAATAAAGGATAGATTTTTGTAAATAGCATAATGCAATGAGCTGAAATATAACAAATTTAATTTGATAAATAAATCTATATAAAGCATACTCTGCTTTAAATGTATTTCATACTAAGAAAGTTAATCTAGATCCAGTGTTTCAAAATAATTTTCTTTAAGATAAATTTCTCTTTGAAACTTAAACTAAATATTTGACACAATTCATTATTTTAAAAATTTAACACTTTCATTTTTAAAATAATAATATATTTATAAATTGCAAAAATTATTAGAACTTTGAATATGAAGGAAATAATCCCTTTCGTATTATAATAATAATAAAAAATAAAAAAAATAAAAAAACTGACACCAATATTTTTTTACATTTATTATCCCAGGCTCTCAAACATAATTCTTTTTAAAAGCTTCGTTGATATTTAGATTGTATTATAAACTTAAATTACATTCACTTCTACAAGTAATATTTCAAACATAAGTGAACAAATTATTTAACCAGGAAGTTAAATCAAGTTAATATTTTTTTGAAGAATAATGAATTTTTAGGCATATAATCTCAGCATCTTAATTTACTAAAAATCATTCAAAATTATTTTCAGATTTTTTACTGATTATGTTTGACTAATTATTAAGTATTTTACATATAGAATAATAATACATAATGAATACAAATAAATTATATAAGTATATTGTAATTTATTAAGAGCATTATATTAGCACTGTATACATCCAACATTCTTACAGCATTGATTATATAACATGTTTATAAAATATTTCTTTTCAAAAATTTATACCTGCAAATTAAATTAGTTTTAAATAGCATTCATACTAGTTTTTAAAAATAAAAATTACTATAAAGACAATTTCGATTAGTTTCAGATTAACAAGAAAATTAGAAATTAGCTTGTTAACAAACCAAAAGGATATTATGAATACCCTCTCTAAAGAATTTTAAAAATAAACTTTTCAAGATAGTATATAAAGGAATAGATTTTATATATAAAGCAAAAAAAAAAAAAAAAAAAGATTTTTTCAATAAAGACTGTTTTCAATTACAACACTGCATTTCAGTGAAAATAATGAGCAAATTAGAAATTAATTTGTATTTTAACAATTTGAGGATTGTTACGGAAAATAAATAGAAATCAGTAAAATTGCACTTCAGGATGTATGAATCATTCTATTTTTATTTTATAGCAGCAAATTTATATAAAAACAATTTCATAAATGTTTATGATGAAAGGAAAAAAATTAAAAATTTAATGCATATTAAAATAACAGAGAAGCACAGTATTGAAAAATTCTCACATATTTATAGAAAACCAAATGAGAGTAAAAATTAAATTTTAAGACACTTTAATGTGCATGAACACTGAAATCTTTTGTAATACATTAATGAGAAATATCACAATTTTCTATCAAAGCAATAAAAATTATTTAAATCAATCTTCTCTTTCTCTAAAAATATATATAAATTTAAAAGGAGTTATCAATAAGATAAGTAAGTAAATGAGATTTGAATGTTTACATGGAATTAGAAATACCCATTAGATAATTTGTCACTTTAAGATATATCAATTATTTTTTAATTTCAACCAAAAGTTTTTCAGTTTGACTTGGTTGACATTCCACAGCCACTTTTTGGACATGAACCAGGATCTACAGTTTAAAGTGGACTCCAAGCTACAATCCATGCTTGAGGTGGGAATCAAACCGACAACTTATTGAAGTGAAAAAGTGCTAACTCTTCTAGTTATGCGAATTTTTACTTAAAATTGGAAAAATTGTAATATTAATTCAAACTTTTCCTATTAGAATATTGAATATCTAAATAATAAAAAATACTTGCATTATGTATTTCTCTCATTTAGCAATACAGTTATATAGCATCAGGTGTGTTCTCTAATATAGCATCAGGTGATGTATAAGAGTACACAATGTATAAGAGTATACAATATCCCCTCAAATATACTGGAAATTAAAGACTAGTATAATGATGAATAAGATTACTGTTTAATGGATAAATCCATTGATCATTCATATCATTTCCGAATATTAATTACAATAGTATTGTATGTATACAAGCATGATCTATTCATTATGAAAGAAAACACCATGCCATTTAAAAGCCCATCTTTCCTCTACAACAAATGCAAATACTTGTGATTTACAGTCAAAGGTAATCAAAACATGGATATCTTATGGACATTCTGTAGGGTTATAGTCAAAGTCGAACAATTTGT